>BTPG01000001.1:53242422-53434922 GCA_036245525.1 Semisulcospira habei
GGGGACACAATACAATAAAAGTAGCGCTCAAGTACAGAGGATGGCTGAAACATTCATCGGTCGCTTAGAAATTGACAGACGGGTACAGTGCCACGTGTACATCTTACATCACGCTGTCAGCTGTCAGTCACCAGACGCAGACATCAGGCCAGAACGCATCCAGAGACACAGTCACCTCATACGTACGTTTAGCGTGATTAACCCTTTGGATCCAGGAGACAAGTCGGCCATGATAGTTCAAGGGTGGTGCCAGAACAGCTTGGCGCCCATGGGCGCCAAGCTGTTCTGGCACCACCCTTGAACTATCATGATCGATTTATGTTTATGTTTGTATCAGCGTTACACGAGTTAATCAAAAGCTATTCTGGCATCACCCTTGAGCTGTCATGGTGATGGTGGAATGACTCACAGGGACACCTTTTGCCTTTCAAGACTTCTTTTGCGAGAGCACCTGCCCTTTAACCCATTACATCCTGAGGATGACTTGTCAAAAGCTGCTTATTGTCCTTCCAAGGCACCCCCACCCGGGTATGCCCTGGGGGTCTTGGGTGGGGTTAACTACTTTTTAGTTCCCAGGGTCACCCTGGTCAGCCCCACAGGGTGGGTTTTCCCCTCTATTCTGGGACATGTGTTTCTGTCTACCCTTGGTCCATTCACCTGTATTTGTCTTTTTAAAAACTCTCCCAACTGTCTGCACTGCTTGTAGATCTTGATATTGGATGTGTTGCTAAATGGTCTTAGCTTTATTTAGGCCCCATGGCGTAGGTTTATTTAACGTATTGGACCGGCTGGCGACATACATTCAATATTCTGTTTACTTTTTGTTTTCACAAGCAGTGCAGGCACGTCCTGAGAAAGCCTTGTTGCTGTCGGGACGTTAAGCAATGTACAATCAATCAATCAATCAATCCTTCGAAGGCTACATTACAGTTTAGGAGATAGATCAACCATTCTAGTTCAAGGATGGTGCCAGAATATCTTGGCGCCTCAGGCGCCAAGCTATTCTGGCACCATCCTTGAACTATCATAGTTAAATTTATTTCAAGCATTAGTGTATTAGGATGACCAGACCCAAAAATCTATAAAATGCTGTAACTAAGTTCTCTTTTGGGGTGATTGGAGCACCCCCCCCCCCCTCCTAAGGTGGTTGCTGAAAACGGATTCTACTGTATATAAAAGGAAAAGGGATTAATAATAATAATAATAATAATAATAATAATAATAATAATAATAATAATAATCTCTATCTCTCTCTTGGCTTGACTTCGCGAACGAAGATTTTATAGGGGTTGCCCACGACGTCTGCAGGCCTCCTCGTGGCTGCGGAGGCCAATCCGGGACAGGCAGGTTCGACCGCAGTGGCTGCAGGGGAAGGTCTGGCCAGGGTTCTGAGTTGCGGCATCTCTGTTTTTTCTCCTGAGCCGCTTGTCCTTAAGGCTAGCTCTGCGAGAGTCCTCAAAGGAGATGGCTGCCTTGTAAATGGTGGAGCGCCAGGTGTCACGGTCCGCAGCAAGCGAAGACCACTGGCGGTGGTCGATTTGGCAGGCACTAAGTGACTTCTTGAGACAGTCTTTGTATCTCTTCTTTGGTGCCCCTCTGTCTCGGTGCCCAGTGGCAAGCTCACAAATCAGGGTGATCTTGGGTAGGCGATGATCCTCCATCCTGGAGACATGCCCCGCCCAGCGGAGCTGCGTCCGCAGCAGCAAAGCCTCGATACTCACACTTTCTGCCTGTTCAAGGACCTCGACGTTGGTGACATAGTCACTCCAGTGAATGCCTAGGATGGTACGCAGGCAGCGCTGGTGGAAGCGTTCGAGAAGTCGTAGTTGGCTGCGGTAGAGGGCCCTGGACTCGGAACCATACAGCAGGGTTGTGAGGACGACAGCTCTGTACACGCTGATCTTGGTGCCTGTTTTCAGCTGTTGATTGTGCCACACCCGCTTGAATAGTCGCCCGAAAGCGCTGTTCGCTTTTGCCAGCCTGTGTCAAGCTCCTTGTCCAGCTTGGCGTCCGACGTGATGATGCAGCCAAGGTAAGTAAACTGGTGCACTGGCTTTAGTTCAGACTCGCCGATGGTGATGTGGGGAGGGCGATGCTCTACCGTGGGTGCCGGCTGATGAAGTACCTCTGTCTTTTTCAGACTGACCTCGAGTCCAAAGAGCTGGGCAGCGTCTGCAAAGCAGGACGTGATGCGCTGCAGGAGCCTCTCTGTGTGAGCAACGAGGGCAGCGTCATCAGCAAAACGCTGCTCACGAATCGGTTGGACTAGGGTTTTGGTGTGGGCCTGCAGTCGTCTGAGGTTGAACAGGCTGCCATCGAGACGATACTTGATGTACACTGCATCGTCATCGTCGAGGTCCACTGTGGCCTGCTTCAACATAATGCTAAAAAAGATGGTGAAGAGGGTCGGTGCCAGCACACAGCCCTGCTTTACACCGTTGAGAATAGGGAATGGTTCTGAGAGGTCATTGTTGAGTCTGACCTGGCCTTGCTGGTCCTCGTGTAGCTGGACGATCATGCTAAGGAACTTTGGGGGACAGCCAAGTCGCTCCAGGATGTGCCACATGCCTTGCCTGCTCACAGTGTCGAACGCTTTTGTTAGGTCAACAAACGTTATGTACAGCCCTTTGTTCTGCTCGCGGCACTTCTCCTGAAGCTGTCTCAGCACAAAGACCATGCCGGTGGTGCTCCTGTTGGCTCTGAAGCCACATTGGCCCTCTGAGAGGTGGTCTTCAGCGATGGCAGGTACCAGCCGATTCAGGAGCAGCCTTGCATTAATTTTCCCAGCAATGGACAGCAGGGTAATTCCACGATAGTTGGAGCAGTCAGACTTCTCGCCTTTGTTCTTGTACAGGGTGATGACGACTGCATCACGGAGATCCTTTGGTAGTGTTCCTTCCTCTCAGCAGCATAGAAAGAGGTCGTGGAGCTTGTTGTGCAGTGCTGGGCCTCCATGTTTCCAGATCTCTGGCGGTATTCCATCAATGCCTGCTGCTTTGCCACTCTTGAGCTGGTGGATGGCTGTGAGAGTCTCTTCAGCGGTGGGCGGTTCGTCCAATTCAACCTTTACTGGGAGGTGTGGGATTTGGAGGATGACTGCTTCTTGAACAGTGCGCTCAGCGCTGAAGAGGCTCTGAAAGTGCTCCGACCAGCGGTTCAAGATGGAGGTATTATCTGTGAGCAGTGCCTGTCCATTAGCGCTTCGCAGGGGACTCTGTACCAGGTGCCTGGGGCCATACACTGCTTTCAGTGCTTCGTAGAAGCCCCTGTAGTCACCGTGGTCTAATAATAATACATAGCATTTATATGGCACATTTCTCATATTTATAATATAACTCAATGCGCAGACCCATTCCAGACGTGCCGCACCGGGAATCACCGGGCCCCGACCAAAACCGCTACCGACATCCAAAGGTGCAGGACTGAATCACCTCCACCAAGACAGCGATCGCTACCTACACCCAAGGGGTTAAAATCACCTCGCCCAAAATCGCCGCCGACAGCCAAAGGGTCAACAGCACCGGTTTCTGCGTCCAGACCCAAAAAGTGACTGCCAGGCGGCGTGTACAAGGCACAGAACAACCCAACGGAGAAAGAAACACGCTTAGAAAAGACAGTTACAACACAATTTATTAACCCATTCAGCCCTGACGCAGCGCAGCAGGAGATGGGTCGACCATGATAATTCGACCATGATAATTCGGCGCCATGCTAATCTGGCACTGCCCTTGAATTATCATGGTCGATCTATCTCCTGCAACTTATGCATAGTCATTAGATGACACCTCCAAAGGCCGTCGGGCTGAATGAGTTAATATTTTGTTCAATAAAAAATACCCTTCTTCAAAACAGACAAGCAACCAAGTATAGTGATCAGTCGCACTTATCTTATCAGCGAAGAAGGAATGGTGAGATAAGTAGCGACTGCGCTCCATACTTGGTTGCTGGTCTGTTTTGAAGAAGGCTATTGAATAAATTGTGTTGTAACTGTCTTTTCTAAGCGTGTTTCTTTCTCCGTTGGGTTCTTCTCGGTTGCAGCATGCACAAGGGGTTAATAACACTGCTTCTCAGAGATGCTCGGGGGTTTGCACTGTGCACTAACCCGCGTATCTTCTCCAGGGGCGGATCGGTTACCTGGAGGTGGGGGAGGGGGGAGGTGGGTCCAACTTTTGGTTTGGGACCATCAATCTGATACAAGAGGCTTCCCCGACGCTAGAACTTGCTCCCAGGGGCCGAAAAATCGAAAAGCGGGTTGGAGGGTTGGAGGGGGGGGGGGGTGGGGTGTGGAGGGGGTTGTGGTGGTGGAGAGAAGGCGCCTGCGTGTTAAGACTCTCACTATTCGCCAAAATATAAAACAACGTGTGTGTGTGTGTGTGTGTGTGTGTGTGGGGGGGGGGTACGTCTGTGAAAACTCGCCAAAATATTAAACGTAGGGGAAGGGGGGGGGGGGTCAAACCACCCCAAAAAGGGATTTTGATATTGCATTTTAAAGAATTTGGGTGGGGGTCCGGACCCTTGGATCCTCCAGATCCGCCCCTGTTGTCTTAAACTCCTAGTTTCTCGCACGACAAGCACGTTATCTGTGGCCGCGATAAACAACGCTCAGCTCGCGGCACATAAAAACGTGCTTGTCACGCCGAGGTCTATGTTATGTTCTGCAGTAAGCGAGCGAAGACCGCCAACATTATCAGCAGTGTGGTACCACCGATAACCAAATTAATGTGTGTTGTGTCAGATGATTGTTAGCGTTACATAGCTTCGCGTAACCTACTTTCCGTGCACAAGAATAAGTCATCTACAAGTCTGCTCAGACCAAGAGACGCAGGTGAACTTCTTACAACCCGCAACATGTTTTGCGTCGGATGTCTTTACCGACTCGGAGCGATAACAAATTCGCAAAAGAGAATCGGGCCGACGTCAGCCGCTCTCGGCCCGTGCACATGTGCGCGGATCTAGAGCGACTGACCTCGGGACAATTCCTATGCTTACTGGGTAGTATCTGTTCCTGACAGAATTCTCGCTCAGTACATCGAAACCGACTCGGACGCATGGATCTGACAAGGAAGGGAGTATTTCTGACCGGCGGGGCGCGCGGCATAGGGCGTGGAATCATGGAGGCATTGTTAGCCAAGGGAGCAAAGGTAAGCCTAGTGAACAAACGATCTTCGGCAGGGGCGGATCTGGGGGTGGGGGTGGGGGGGAGGGGTAATCAAAGGGTTCCGGAACCACCCCCGCCGTCCGACCCAAAAATCTATAAAATGCTGTAACAAAGTTCTCTTTTGGGGTGTTTAGAGCACCCCCCTCCCCCCCCACCTCCGCTTTTCCATTTTTCGGCCCCTGGAAGCAAGGTCTATCGTCGGGGAGGCCTTTTGTATGAGGTTGAAGGTCCCAAACAAAACTTTGGATATCCCCCCTCCCCCAACCCCCGCCCGCTCGAGGTAACTGATCCGCCTCTGCTCGACCTCGACGTCGGTCATGTAAGACTGACGTCGGCCCTAAGCGCAGACCATACAGGTCAAAGCAGCCATCCGTCTTCCATCCCCCCCCCCCCCCCCCGGTCCAAAAATGTCTGCAATTGTACCTTTAAAGTTTCTCCAAGTCAGTCCCGGATCATTCATGTGCAAAGGGCGTTAAATTAATACGGACAGACAGACAGACGTTTTGATGTTTAAGAAGCACAATCTGCAACTGACTGGCAGTGAAAAGGTTAACTCATTCGCGTCCAGCCGCATTCGGATGCGCGGCATATGCCGCGCATCCGGATGCGGCTGGCCGCGAATGAGTTAAGCTTAATTTCTGTTGATGCTGTGCTTTCAGGTGTTCTTTTGTGATATAAGCGAAGGTACAGGAAGCGAGACAGAGGCGGAGTTACAGAAGACGTTTGGCCCCGACCACGTTATTTTCAGAAAATGTGATGTGACGAGCGCAGAGGAGATGAAAGGTACTTAACCCATTACATCCTGAGGCTGATTAAAAAAAAATCGTTTTTTTCCCCCCTGTAAATTCTATATTACAGATTAAGAGATAGATCAACCCTTTTAGTTCAAGGGAGGTGACAGAACAGCTTGGCGCTTCAGGCGCCAAGCTATTCTGGCACCACCCTTGAACTATCATAGTCAAATTAATTTCAAGCAGTGGTGTATCAGAATGACGAGTGTTAAAGTTCGTTTGACACAACGTTGTTCACAGATATCTTTAAAAAGAACCACTTTTGTTCACAGATAATTATCTTCTACTCACAAACCAGATAGGTGAGGCTAGCGCTGGCAGAATTGTACACAAACCAAGGGGAATCACTCAGCGCTGGACAGACAGTTAGATCCCTTGCCCCCTCCTATCAGGCACCCAATCGCCAGCCCACAGAAAAATGCGCAGGCATAGAACAAGACGATCATCTGCATTAGGGAGCGCTGAGTGATTCCCCTTGGTTTGTGTACAGATATCTTTAATAAGAACCACTTTTTGGTAACAATCTTAGAACCACGTTTTAATATCATTTATTGCCAGTTGTCCTAATACTTTCCAGACACTCGATCAATGTGTCAGTTTTGCTGTGCAGTCGTAAAATTCAGATTTTTTTTTCATGAAATGACTGATTTTACTTCACGTAACGTGCCCCAGTTATAGTCAGTCCAGTATAAGAAAGATCATCACGTGAATGAATAAATTCAAGTCTTGAAACGGCGAAGACATACGTGAAGTCTGCGTGATTTGCCTCCATATTGGAATCTGGCCGTTCCCCGCCGGGGCTCTATTAGAGTATTGCAAGTGGTTTGCTCTCGTCTTTTACAATTTTTCTTTTTTACTGTACAGCGAAATCAACAAATAGTCCATAATCGGTCAGTTGGCACTACATGATAATTATGTCTTCTGAATGTGGTCCAGACAACTTATTTTGCGGATATATTTGGAAAAAAGCTTGTGCGTTAAAATGTCAAACGGCCTATATCGTATAGTGAAAGATCAACATTACAACACAGCTGTCTCATTAAAATGTTCCTTCAAAACAAAGAATATAGCACCCCAAAAATTAAATAGGCCCAAAAACACTATTGGCATTTATGAGTCAGAAATATCTTCCAATCAGCGAAAAGTGCAAAAATTTGAAGTAACCAAACCCCGAATCAGCAGTGAGTTACATGTGCTGTCCTTGAAAATCATCATAGTTCTGTGCACGTGTGTGTGTGTGTGTGTGTGTGTGTGTGTGTGTGTGTGTGTGTGTGTGTGTGTGTGCGTGCAGCGACATTCGAGGCGGCCGTGTCCAAGTTCGGAGCGATCGACATTGTTATCAACAACGCAGCGATTTTGAACGAAGGCTTCTGGGAAAAGATGATTGACGTCAACGCAGTAAGTGGCACCAACTTCTCAATTGTCCAGGGAGACCCTTGCCCTGCCGTAGTACATGCACGGCGTTCACTTCTAAATCCCTTGGACGCGACTGCCCGATGGGAAAGACGCGAAGCTACCCGCCTTTTCCGCCGAACGGTATTGTCAAAGTGTCAACCCAATACGCAAAAGGCCATCGGGCTGACGTCGGCCCGATGTGCTTTTGCGTATTGGGAATGAATTAAATGTCAGGCGCAGTGTTTCGCATTGTATCTATCGAGCTCACATCGTCTGTAACGGGATATTGCATGAAACTGTTTATTTATTCAAGTGATGTTATAATAAATGTGTTTTATAGGTGGGGCAGATCCGTGGCAGTCTCCTGGCTCTAGAACACATGCGCCGTGACCGGGGTGGGCGCGGGGGACTCATCATCAATGTCGTTTCAGACTGCGGTAAAAATATTTCGTTTCTGTTGAATGATTTATTTTTGGCGTAAGAACTTTCAAGATTCATATTGAGCTTAATGTTACACTGTAGTCTGACACAACAGTTCACCCACTCAGCTGCGACACAATACAGGTTAGCGAGACATGACAATACAAAACTTAAAAAAAAAAAGAAACAAAAAAGATTGACCATGGTAGTTCACGTGTGGTGCCAGCAAAGCTTGTCGAGCTATCTCCTGAATCGTAATGTAGTTTGAAAAGTTACTATAAATGTTTGGCTCTGTTGTGACCCTGCTGTTCAATGCTTAAAACTTAAGCAATAATTATTACTATACTGATTCTGTGAAGCGCGTAATTTCCAAATTACAGGCCTGATCACAAGTAGTGGTTTCCGTTGATGACTCGCCCTATTGTTGGAACAGGTTTGATGAGCTTTAAATGGCTGCCTGTGTATGTGGCTACCAAGCACGCTGTCATGGGCTTCACAACCAGCTGGGCCGTATGTTCTTACAGTTTCCTTTTACTCGAGTAATTGTGTGTGCGTGTGCGCATGTGTGTGTCTGTGTGTCTGTGTGCGGGAGAGCGCACGTTTTTGCGTGTGCGTACGTGTGCGTGCGTTTAAATCTAGATTATAAATAAATTGTAGACTGCAAACTTTTCTTACAACAAGGTTGGATTGAACCTGCTAGCACTGAACGAGTTCACAAAATTCGGAGATAATAACGATCAAAGACTCCCCCGAAAACACTCCTTTGTTTAACCCATTCAGCCCTGATGCACTACAGCAGGAGATGAATCGACTATGATAATTCAAGGGTAGTGCCAGATTAGCCTGGCGCCTGTCGGCGCCAGGCTAATCTGGCACTACCCTTGAATTATCATGGTCGACCCATCTCCTGCAACAGGTGCATAGTTAGATGACGCCTCCAAATTTTCGGAAATACGTGCATCGGGCTGAATGAGTTGCATTACTTCGCTTATAACAAACTTCGGACATAACAAAGAAATGTGGGTCCCCAATATTTTGTTATACCCAAACTTTGTTGTATGACATATTTTATATTGTGAAAACATAGGATTATTTACAAGTTTTGGTCGGGGCGAGGGGTGTACCCTGCCCCAAACACCCCCACCCCCCTCCCCACTTGCAGGAACTCAAACAACATACAAGCACAGTAATTGCGACCCTTGCTCAGGTTATGAAGTGTGAATGTCGAAAAGTGAAAGATTCTCTGCTCTTTTTCTCTATGTATGTAGGAGAGTCAGTGCAGAGTCCTAGCAACACGTGCACAGGACAGTGAACACAAATTCTTTTACATCTGCCTACTCACAAAGGAAGGGTGGTTGAGGCAAGACCACATTGAAAGCCTGTTTTGTCCGCAAAGCCTGCCATAGAGCAGACTGCTGAACCCATTTCGTTCTGATACACTTCTGCTTGAAATAAATTTGACTATGATAGTTCAAATGTGGCGCCAGAATAGCTTGGCGCCTGAGACGCCAAGCTATTCTGGCACCCCCCTTGAACTAGAATGGACCAAAACAAGACAAACCAATGACTGTTCCCAACATAGAACATAGAACATGACGCTGTTCCCAACATAGAACATAGAACATGACGCTGTTCCCAACATAGAACATGACGCTGTTCCCAACATAGAACATGACGCTGTTCCCAACATAGAACATGACGCTGTTCCCAACATAGAACATAGAACATGACGCTGTTCCCAACACAGAACATAGCACATGACGCTGTTCCCAACATAGAACATGACGCTGTTCCCGACATAGAATATAGAACATGACGCTGTTCCCAACATAGAACATAGAACATGACGCTGTTCCCAACATCGTGCGACATAGACCCTTAGTTGAGATGTTTAACCATTTAGCCTCGAGTCACTACAGCAGGAGGTTGATTCACCACGATAATTCGCGCCTTCAGACGCCAAGCTAGTCTGGCATTACCCTTGAATCATCAGGGTCAATCCGTCCCCTGCAACTGGTACTTAGCCGTTAGGCAACACCTTCAAAATTTGAGAAATGGGATCTTGGGACTAAGAGGATTAACAATGATTGTTTCAACCGCCCTGCAGAAAAACCCCAAGATGAAGGAATGGGGGGTGAGGTGGCGGTGTTTTTGTCCCAGAGCGACAGACACACAGTTCATCCAAGTGAAGGACGGTATGGTGCTCGAAATAGACGATTATCTACAAAACTGCTTGGAAAATGTCATGAAGTAAGTGAGAGTACAACTGGTAGACGTTTTCCTTTTGTGTTGGTCGTAGTGTGAAAACACAAAATCTGACCTTTGCTGTTATAGCAACGAAACTGAAAAACGGTGACTAAAACATACTCATTCCAGACGTACGGCATACGGATACGCGGCTATAGCCGCGTATCCGTATGCCGTGCGTCTGGAATGAGTTAAGTTATAGTCAATGCCTTTCATTTTGAGCTATATAGGTCGTTTGACATCGGAGCGCACAATTTTTTTTTTTTTTTTTTTTTTTTTTTGCAAATATCTCCTCACACAGCCACTTTTTTTTTTTTTAACATCAATCACTCAAGATTCAAGTTTCAAGAAACGTTATTGTCCATTAAAGGATATTTGTTTTTGCCTGCCGAGCGTAGGTCAAGGTTAAAAACAATATCTCAATTACAAATCAAACAACATGGCTAAATCTCTGACTAGACAAAAATATAAAATAGTACGTTTTTTGACACTAACATCATACGCACGCCCAGACACGCGCACAGACGTACAAGCTTAGTTTATGGCAGTACAGCTCTCTGATGGCATAGAACCAGTATCATGCAGTGACAGTTGACCTAATGCGATTTACTTTTAAGAAACTCGAACAATGTGTCAGCTTTTGTGGACTGTCGCAAATATTCGGATTTTTTCATTAAATGACTGTCATCATGGCTTGACTTCGCGAACGAAGATTCTATAGGGCTTGCCCACGACGTCTGCAGGCATTTTCGTGACTGTGGAGGCCAATCCGGGACAGGCAGGTTCGACCGCAGTGGCTGCAGGGGAAGGTCTGGTCAGGGTTCTGAGTTGCGACAACTCTGTTTTTTCTCCTGAGCCGCTTGTCCTTGAGGTTAGCTCTGCGAGAGTCCTCAAAGGAGACGGCTGCCTTGTGAATGGTGGAGCGCCAGGTGTCACGGTCCGCAGCAAGCGAAGACCACTGGCGGTGGTCGATTTGGCAGGCACTAAGTGACTTCTTGAGACCGTCTTTGTATCTCTTCTTTGGTGCCCCTCTGTCTCGGTGTCCAGTGGCGAGCTCGCCGAACAGAGTGATCTTGGGTAGGCGATGATCCTCCATCCTGGAGACGTGCCCCGCCCAGCGGAGCTGTATCCCCAGCAGTAAAGCCTCGATGCTCAAAGTTTCCGCCTGTTCAAGGAACTCGACGTTGGTGACATAGTCACTCCAGTGAATGCTGAGGATGGTACGCAGGCAGCGCTGGTGAAAGCGTTCGAGGAGTCGTAGTTGGCTGCGGTAGAGGGCCCAGGACTCGGAACCGTACAGCAGGGTGGTGAGGACGACAGCTCTGTACACGCTGATCTTGGTGCCTTTTTTCAGCTGTTGATTGTGCCACACCCGCTTGAATAGTCGCCCGAAAGCATTGTTCGCTTTTGCCAGCCTGTTGTCCAGCTCCTCGTCCAGCTTGGCGTCTGACGTGATGATGCAGCCGAGGTAGGTAAACTGGTGTACAGACTTCAGTTCGCCGATGGTGATGTGGGGAGGGCGATGCTCTTCCTTGGGTGCTGGCTGATGAAGGACCTCTGTCTTTTTCAGACTGACCTCAAGTCCAAAGAGCTGGGCAGCATCTGCGAAGCAGGACGTAATGCGCTGCAAGGCTCTCTCTGTGTGTGCAACGAGGGCAGCGTCATCAGCAAAGAGCAGCTCACGAATCAGTTGGTCTAGGGTTTTCGTGTGGGCCTGCAGTCGTCTGATGTTGAACAGGCTGCCATCGAGACGATACCTGATGTACACTGCGTCGTCATCGTCGAGGTCCACTGTGGCCTGCTTCAACATCATGCTGAAGCAGATGGTGAAGAGGGTCGGTGCCAGCACGCAGCCTTGCTTCACGCCGTTGCGAATGGGGAATGGTTCTGAGAGGTCACTGTTTAGTCTGACCTGGCCTTGCTGGTCCTCGTGGAGCTGGACGATCATGTTGAGGAACTTTGCGGGACAGCCTAGTCGCTCCAGGATCTGCCACATACCTTGCCTGCTCAGTGTCAAACGCTTTTGTTAGGTCGACAAACGTTACGTACAGCCCTTTGTTCTGCTCGCGGCACTTCTCCTGAAGCTGTCTCAGCACAAAGACCATGTCGGTGGTACTCCTGTTGGCTCTGAAGCCACACTGGCCCTCTGGGAGGTGGTCTTCAGCGATGGCAGGTACCAGCCGATTCAGGAGCAACCTTGCGAGAATTTTCCCGGCAATGGACAGCAGGGTAATTCCACGATAATTAGAGCAGGCAGACTTCTCTCCTTTGTTCTTGTACAGGGTGATGATGACTGCATCACGGAGATCCTTTGGTAGTGTTCGTCACCGTCTGGGCAGTGGGCAGATGTTCACATCTGCACGCGACATAGACGACCCCGGCCCCCACGAGTCCCCTGCTGCCTTGCAGGCTTGGCCGCTTGGCTGCGGAAAGGCTAAGGGAGGAAACCCCTGACATCAAAGCCCCCGTGTCTCCGGGGAAGGCTTTTGAGCCAGAGACTAAGACAAGGACAGTCTGATATAAAACCTACGACCTGAGGACCTCGATGCCACCGTCCCAGCTTGCTAGGCCATGGCAAACGAACCAAGGGTTTAAAGGGTGGGGCCAGTACTGCGCACACTGCACTCCACCAAAAAGCTCCACCGCGCAGGCTTTAGGAAACGCCCACGGATTTTTTCATTAAATGACTGATTGTACATCCCTAAATATGCCCCACCCGGGTCTGCCCTGGGGGACTTGGGTGGGGTTGACTACTTTTTAGTTCCCTGGGTCACCCTGGTCAGCCCCACAGGGTGGGTTTTCCCCTCTATTCTGGGGCATGTGTTTCTGTCTAGCCTTGGTCCATTCACCTGTATTTGCCTTTTAAAAACTCTCCCTACTGTCTGCACTCCCTGTAGCTCTTGATATTGGATGTGTGTTGCTAAATGGTCTTAGGTTTATTTAGGCCCCATGTCGTAGGTTTTTTTTTTAACGTATTGGACCGGCTGGCGACATACATTCAATATTCTGTTTAGTTTGTTTTTTTTTCACAAGCAGTGCAGGCACGTCCTGAGAAAGCCTTGTTGCTGTCGGGACGTTAAGCAATGTACAATCAATCGATGAATCCATAAATATGCCCCAGATATATTAAGCCAAGTATTTTCACGTGAATCGGCCAAGTTTTCCAACCTGAAACAGCGCAGGTATACTTGAAGTCTGCATGCTTGATGCCCCACCCGGGTCTGCCCTGGGGGACTTGGGTGGGGTTAGGAATTTTTTAGTTCCCAGGGTCACCCTGGTCAGCCCCACAGGGTGGGTTTTTCTCTCTATTCTGGGCATGTGTTTCTGTCTACCCTTTGTCCATTCACCTGTATTTGCCTTTTTAAAACTCTCCCTACTGTCTGCACTGCCTGTAGCTCTTGATATTGGATGTGTGTTGCTAAATGGTCTTAGCTTTATTTAGGCCCCATGTGTTAGGTTTATTTAATGTATTAGACCGGCTGGCGACATACATTCAATGTTCTGTTTATTTTTTTTTTTTCACAAGCAGTGCAGGCACGTCCTGAGAAAGCCTTGTTGCTGTCGGGACGTTAAGCAATGTACAATCAATCAATCGACATGCTTGACCTCAATGTTGAAATCTGCCGGGGCTCGATTTTTGTAGCTATTTAAGCAATTGAAAATGGCTTGTTTTTGTCTTTTCACCAAATTGTTACGACTGTACAGCAAAATCGACAAACCGTGGGAGTTCAGTAAAAAAATATTCCATATTATGTCAAATGGCAGTTAATGATATTTGTTCTTAAATTGGTACACAAAAGTGTTTCTTTGCGGAGAAATTTGGCAAAAACGTTGTGCGGTCCGATGTCAAACGGCCAATAGCATGCTGCGCGTATCATCGAATGTTAACTTGGTATGCGATACGGGCGTAGCCGCGTGTCCGTATGCCCTACGTCTGGAATGAGTTAAGTTTTGGTCAATGCCTTTCATTTTCTGAGCAATATTGATAGTGTCTAACATGCTGCATGTATCATCGAACGTTAACTCATTCAGCCCCGACAGACCACCGCAAGATATGGATCGAGCATAATTCAAGGGTGGTGCCAGAATAGCTTGGCGCCCATAGGCGCCAAGCTATTCTGGCACCACCCTTGTATTATCTCGCTCGATCTGTCTCTAGAATTGTAATACAGACCCTCAGAGGGCAACTTTAAAATTTGGGAATATCGGTCCTGGGGCAGAACGTGTTAACTTGGTTATGCGATGTGTTTCGAACGATTCAAAGTATTGCCCGCGGGTCTTCGAAACACTGATTCAGAAAGTCCCTGGTGTCGCGCAGAGTTTGGACAAAGTTGTGGTGCGTGCTAGTATGTTTGTCCCTCCCTGTTTCTCGCCCTCTCATATCTCCTGCGTGTCATAACAGAAATAGCAAATCTGTGTAACCGTTTTCTTCAAATTAATTTTGTAATGACTAATCTTTGTATGATTATAAGTAAAACTTGTACTACGCGTCCTCGGTGACCATACAAACCTGGTACATGATTCACCGGCGTAACTGCGCATATTTGACTCACAGACAGATTAATTGAAGGCCCACTACCGCCGTAACTGTTCAAATATACACTTCTGTAACAAACGGTTACGAAACGCTACACACAGGTCTAGTTATGGTTCATTTAGACACAGGAGAATCCAGTTCAGCACACTTCATCTTAATATCATGTAACCTGACAATGACTCCACTCAGTTCTATAAATACAGTGCTATCAGTACAAGAAACAGCTAAACATAGTTTGAAACGCTAACGGCTGCACGTAATAAGTGCGATTATGCATGTGCTGTTGCTGCCTGTCCAAGAACTGCTGTTAAAGTTAATTAAAGTGTTGACAAGGCATAACTTACAAACACAAATGTTGCAGAAACGTGTCTTCAGATTTATGCGTAATGGTACTTTAAGACACCTGACTGTGATATAACCCCACAAAGGCCGTTAATGTTAGATCACCAGTTACTGTTTTGCTCATAGTCCAGGAATTGTGCTATTAATAGCTTTTACCTCGGCGGCTCTGACGCTTGGTGAAGTTGAGCGGCGTATACGCTTCAGCGGTAAAACGGACGCAACGTGATGTAATCACGCAGTTATGAACGAAATAGCAACCGTAGCCACCTCGTTAGGAGGCATTGTAACACATTTTATATATATCGGGTGTTGATATTCGCGAAACAGTTTCATGCAATGTCGAGACTGCTCCGAGAGCGCACAGGGCCATTGACAAAGAGAAAGTGCTATTAACTCAGTCAGCCCGAAGCACGCATTTCCCAAAGGGAGGCGACATCTGACGACTATGCACCTGTTGCAGGAGATGGATCGACGATGATAATTCAAGGGTAGTGCCAGATTAGCTTGGCGCCGACAGACATGGTCGATCTGTCTCCTGCTGTAGTGCGTCAACCGCCGTGAGATGGCCTTAGTCGCCTGCTCGGCGATAAACACCAATAATCAATCATGTAGTGCGTCAGGCCTTCATTGAACTAAGAAGGATCAGCACTGTTCGACATCTGCTAACTGTTGAAGTTACCAAAACACTTGTTACCTCCCTTGTGCTGTCCCGAATAGACTATTGCAATTCTCTTTTGTCCGGTGTTCCGCAAAATCTTCTTGACCAAATCCAGAGAGTCATGAACTGTGCCTCACGTCTGATTTTTCATGTACCGAAACGTGAACACATTATGCCTCTACTAGCTGATTTGCACTGGCTGCCAGTTTCATACAGAATTCAGTATAAAGTCTGTGTTATTTGTTTCAACATCATCTCTGGTTCTGCCCCTCTTTACTTATCTGATCTTGTCCATCTGTATACACCGTCCCGCTCACTACGCTCTGCTTCAGACACTCGTGTTTTCCGTATC
This sequence comes from Semisulcospira habei, assembly GCA_036245525.1. Classification (NCBI taxonomy): domain Eukaryota; kingdom Metazoa; phylum Mollusca; class Gastropoda; family Semisulcospiridae; genus Semisulcospira; species Semisulcospira habei. The sequence goes on from BTPG01000001.1 coordinate 53,258,323, forward strand.
CCTAGACGTAATAAGGTCACTCAAGGTCATCGTGCATTTTCGTATTTTGGTCCCATTACATGGAACGCTCTCCCAGCTGATGTGCGTCACTCATCATCTCTTTCCATTTTCAAATCCAAGCTTAAAACTCACCTTTTCTCTGTTGCATATACGTAAGACCATTTTGTCTGCCGGCTCATCGTGTGTGTGTGTGTGTGTGTGTGTGTGTGTGTGTGTGTGTGTGTGAGTTTTCTGCTCCTTGTAAATCAATGTATTTTTGTTGTTGTTGTTGTAATGTATGTGCTTGTTTTTGTATTTTGCTTCACTGTTTCATTACTGTGATTGTAAAGCGCCTAGAGCACCTTGGTGATTAGGCGCTATACAAATTACCTTTAATATTATTATTATTATTAATGGGTTAACTCATTTCGCCCACGACACACCACAGCAAAATATGGCTCGACCCCGTGATGGTTCAAGGAAGGTGGCAGACTAGCTTGGCGCCTATAGGCGCCAAGCTATTCTGCCACCACTCTTGAACTATCATGGTCGATCTGTCTCCAGAATTGTAATGCAGTCCTCAGAGGGATAACTCCAAAATGTGGCCATTTCGTACCTCCGGCACCACGAGTTGACGGACTTATCCTACCTACTGCGTGCCTTTGAATACGACTAAATTTTAATTATTTAAGAATTTTCTGCATCGTTTGTCTTTTTGTGTGTAAAGGGTGGAGGAAGTAGCGGAGGACTTTGTCAGAGTTGTCCAGGATGACGTTAGCGATGACGTCATCTTCCTGGTGGAGGCTGGCGGGAAGAGTCGTTACGTCAGAAGGCAGCTGGTGGACAGCGATGGCGCGTCCCATCCTGTTGACGTTGACTCGCCGATTCCCGCTTCAGGCAGCAGCAAATAAATGGACAAGAAAAATAAAAGTTAACCCCTTCGCTGCCAGTGGGCGCGGATTGTGTTAATGTGATACCAGTGAGTCCCAGCCGCCCAAGTAACACGGCCACAAAGTGGTGTTAGCAAGAGGCATAGATCCTCATGAGCCCCCGCCCTGCCGGGGGCACATGTGAATTTATGTCTCTTGCAGCTTGTTCGTGTTTACATTTTCTCGGCAGTGACGGGGTTAATTTGCAACTGCGCATACGAAAATGGCGTATTCAACCTCAGTGATGATTCAGCGTTAGGCCTACGTCTCTTCTTCAATAAAAATTTCGCTTTTCACAAATACATACCTGTCTTGTTCACCGAGCTGAAATCTGAATGTGTTTTGGTCTGTGATTTTAGACACTACGACTATAGACAGTAAATAAATTAAAAAAAAAAAACGACCAAAAACGAAAACAAACCACAACAAGAACAAAAGCAACAAACGAACAAAAACGAACAAAAAACAACCGAACAAAACGCCGACAAAACAAAACGCGAAGGATCACATATCGCGGATTTGTGACGACAAAATCTCGATCCGACCTCGCTAAAATTGTACCCGAATATTAATTCAAAGCAGAACATGTTGAAAACTGAACATATCTTTTGGAAGATTACAAAGTAAAGTAGGTAAAAGCACTGTCGGGAGTGAAGTGTGCATGATCGACCAGTGATCATAGATCTACAGTGGTCAAAGTACAAAAACAAGAGAGATAGGATAGTAAGGGGGGGGGGGTGCGCTAAGAAAGTGACTGGAAGCAATGGATATGGGGGGGGGGGGGGATCACATATCCCACTATTCCAGCCACTCGGTGCATGGAAATTTAAATCTAGGTTCCCCAAGGGGGGGTGGGTGGGGTCCAGATCTTTCGGTCTTGGCGTCCTCGTCAGCACACCAATCGGCAATACTGGAGGAAGGCAGGAACCTTTGCCTACCTGCAAAGACGGCCACATTTTACTGTGGTGTCTGCAGGGGTATACATTCCATGCCTCCACCTAGAGCTAAATTTCCATGCACCCTAAGAGAGAACCTATAAAAGGAGGGGGGGAGGGGGGGGGGGTTGCAGTCGATATTGTAGTAATAAATGAAAGTAAAAGGGGAGACTGCCAGTGCTATTATTTTAGGAAGATTACAAAATAAGGTAGGTAAAAACACTGTCAGGGGAGAGAAGTGTGCATGATCGACCAGTGATCATAGATCTACAGTGGTCAAAGCACAAAAACAAAAGAGATAGCACCGAGTAACTGAATAGTGGATATGTGATCGCCCCCCCCTTCGAGGGGGGGGGGGCTTCCATATGCATTGCTTCCAGTCACTTTTTTTTTTTAGCGCACCCGCTCTTTCCTATCTCTTTGTTTTTGTGCTTTGACCACTGTAGATCTATGATCACTGGTCGTTCATGCACACTTCTCTCCCCTGACAGTGCTTTTACCTACTTTACTTTGTAATCTTCTTAATAATAGCACTGGCAGTCTCCCTTTTTCTTTTCATTTATTACTACAATATCGACTGCAACCCTTCCTCCCTACCGCCCCCCCCCCCCCCCTTTATAGGTTCTCTCTTAGGGTGCATGGACATTTAGCTCTAGGTCGAGGCATTGAATGAATGCCCCTGCAGACACCACAGTAAAATGTGGCTGTCTTTGCAGGTAGGCAAAACTTCCTGTCTTCCATCTAGTGAGGGCTGTAAGACCCATTATTTGATGAGATGGGGACTGAGCTGACAAAAGTACCATAATTTTTCCCAGATGATCTACATGCTTTATGCTTTCAGATTTTGATATGTTCCAAGGTAGCACAGCAATAGGTTCCGAGAAACAGACCATTTAATTCGCAAAGCGTGGCGAACGCGAACAAAATTATTGGTTGTGGTTGTGTCTTTGACAACCGATATTAATTAAATGAAAAAAGACTCTTCGAATAGATTATTTATTTTAAATGAGTCCAAGAAGCCACTGGACTGAAAGAAACAAAGAATTATACTTGTGTATGGTCCCATAATTGTTTATTTGTTATAAAAAAGGGTGTTTCTTGTAGCTTATTCCAGGGTTGACCTATAGTGAGTGAAGGATGATTGGCAAGCCTGTTTGATTTGCTAACAAATAATTAGTGAGAAGTTGAATTGCCCCTTAAAGGTGCATGGGAGTCAAGACAAGTCGCAGCCATATAAAAACTTTTTGAATATCGTCAGTGAATTTCAGGGACTGCGCATGCTACTTGTGACTCTTCCCTTTGATGAAAGCTTCACAGCGGACGACTTGGTCAATAACCAGGCTCAGTGATTGCTTCTTCAGGCACAGCAGAGTCGTTTCTGAGCTGTTCTTGCATAACCAGAACACGCCATTCCCATCAAGGTAACGCTGTCGTTTTGAGAAAACTCCAAAAAGAAGCATTTATCACCTTGCAGCCGGAAGCAGAAAAAGAGTCAGAAGAAGATTGGCTATAAAAATGGTTGGAAAGAGCCCCACATTTCAGTATTGGGACACCATACTCAGACTTGAACTCCATGTTCCTCTGTTTGTCCGAGCACATCGTGAGGCTGACTTTGAGTTGAATGTGGGTTCCCTTAAAGCTCTGGACAAGTGATTCTTTGCCCTGGACCATCCGAATTAAAGATAATGTAAAGATAATTTTCTAGACCTAAATGTGAGTAAGACCAAGGAACTACTGATAGACTTTCGAAGAAACCCTGCCCCTGTCCCTGTTCTGATGATCGATGATGTGTCTGTTGAGCGTGTGACTGAGTATAAGTATCTTGGAACAGTCATAGATGATAAGTTGTCCTTTAACGCAAACACCTCCCTCATACACAAGAAATGTCAGTCACGCATCTACTGCCTCCAGAAACTCAGGAAGCTGAATGTGAACCCCTCTGTCCTTCAAACTTTTTACTGCTCTTTTATTGAGTCTGTCATCACTTTCGGTTCTGTGTGCTGGTATGGAGGTCTGAGTGTGAAGAACAAGAACACCCTGGCACGAATGGTAAACATCTGCAGCAAAGTGACTGGCAGTAAGCAAAACAGTGTGGAGTCCCTGTATGAACAGCGTGTGGTGAGAAAGGGTAGGCGGATAGCTTCAGACAGATCCCATGTCCTTGCCCACCTCTATGAACTCCTCCCCTCTGGCCGCAGACTCCGCACGCACAAAGCTAGAACACTTAGACTACAGCACAGTTTCATCCCCAAATCCATCACTCTAAGCAATCTGTAGGTACATCCACGCATACCCAAACCTAACTCCTCCCCCTATCCCCCTTTACCTGTGCAATCAGTAGGAATGGAGCTTGTTGATTTTAGAGAAGTGATTATATTGTGTTTCATTTGGTGGTGAACATGGACATACTGGGATTGTTGTTACACTAATTATTTTACTATGGTAGACTTTAATTATGCAGCTTGTGTAATAATGTGTAATAATGTACTGAGATGTTTGTATAATAAGTAGTGAGGGTTAGGACTAGGTTGAAACACGCGTATTATGTATGCATATGTAGAGGTGGGTGTGAATGTATAAGTGCCGCTCAGTTCAGTCCATAAAAGATGTTTGTGTGAGATGTGTAAGAGTTATGTGTAAAGATTTTGTAGTGTTTACTTTATCCATTTGGAATTTGTAGCTGTGCAAGTGCAGGGAGAAAATGTTTATAATTATGCTATAATGTTTTTATGTCTTGTTTGTACTATTTGTTATAAATGTACCACAACCGAATTTCTCTTTTCGAGATAATAAAGTACTCTTATTCTTATTTTTATTCTTAATTATGCCCGCTGGGTTCCTGTTCATATTCGAGACATGAAAAATTTGCCACCTTCTACCTTGGAAGAATTTGTTGAGCATGGTCGCTGGGTTGTCTCAAAACCTGCTAACAAGTTCTCAAAAATGCCATTAGATCAGGCTCATGAACAAAATAATGACTTGGTGACAGGTTCTGGTGGAACCGTAGCGCTTACAGAAAACCGATCTGCTCTCCGAAAATGGCAGGTGAAAAACAAGCACGCATGCTGACTGAGTTTGAAGATTGTTCAAGACTAAACTGTGGAAAACACTCTCATCATGAAGAAGGTTTGTCAACTCGAGTGTGTTTCAAACAACAAACTCTCAGCCTTACACGAGTGTTCAAAAAATGGGCAATCCTTTCTTGACAGACAGTGAAGAATTAATGACATTAGATTCTCATGATGTCCTCAATGTCATACATACAGTCCGCACCATTGAGGATCTTGGCGACCAACAGTACAACCACTACTGCAACTCAGTTCTGGCTGATTGTGAAAGATCCATTCATGATCCCAACAAAAAAAACTCTTTGCGTCTGTTCGTGTCCAACTCCTAAAGACAAAAGCAAACAAGCAGACAAGATTGCAGATTTGAAGACTGATGTCAGCCTATTCTCCAGACTATACATCGTGGCACAACACAGAGTCTGAAATGGCTTCCTTTTTCAGCCATGAAATCCACCCGTTCCCTCCGTCTTTGCCAGACAGAGGAAACATTCATCTCGGAAAGAAATCTGATCTACTTACATGTTTAACAAAGACAGTGGAGGCATCTGCTCCACACTTACTGTATGATGTTGAACCATATGACACAACTGAACAGGCAGAAGCCTTAGACGTAGAGCAACTCGATGAGGATGCGCAACATGCAGAAATGAAAGTCCTGGACGCTCCTCCTGAGCTACTCTCATCTTTGGAGAAAACATTTGAGAAAGATCTACCCGATACTTTTAAAGTGAAGGTGCTTGACGGCGCAGCTGTGGTGCATCTTCTACCTGTTAGTGGCGTAAGGACATTTGACGACTACGCTGCCGACGTGTTCTTGCCTCATGTGCGGCATCAGAGAGGATTGACATTGTTTGGGACAGGTATCTCAAAAACAGCATCAAAGGTTCTGCCAGAGAAAAGAGAGTGCACGCCTGACGAACTGAGTCGATAGATGGATGGGTAAAGACAGTCGAAAGCGTAGCGCCTGGTTTGCGTGTGAAAACTTTATAATACTTCGGTACGATTTCTATTTCAGTCATTGATGAACATGTATCTGGGGAAACAACTTATCAATCGTCTGATCAAATCCTGCCCGTTGTACTGATTCTAAAGTTTGGGCTCTTAACCCATTCATCCCTGACGCACTACAGCAGGAGATGGATCGACCATGATAATTCAAGGGTAGTGCCAGATTAGCTTGGCGCCTGTCGTCGATCCATCTCCTACAACTGGTGCATAGTCATTAGATGACGCCTCCAAAATTTGGGAAATACGTCCGTCGGGCTGAATGAGTTAATTTCATTCGAGATGTGCAGCATAAAGGCCATGCGTCACCTTTTGTGGTTAAGATGTAAACCGGTTTCTAGTTTACAATTGCAAAATAAATAATTAGCTATGTATAACTAATATTACTCGCCTACCCCCCCCCCCCCCCCCTGCTCTAGGGCATCAGGGATTAATGAGTTTATGTTGGTACATGTGTTTCGTGCTTATTTTGTTTGTTTGATTGATTGATTGATTGATTGCTTGACTGACTGACTGACTGACTGACTGACTGATTGGTTGTTTGGTTGCTTGGTTGATTGATTGTTTGCTTGCTTGCTTGCTTGATTGACTGGTTGGTTTTTTGGTTGATTGCCCTAGTAGCATTCGATGGTCGCGGTTACCATCTCAAGCTGGAAACAGCGTCGCATTATGGTCACGGTCTTTTTGAGGAGTTACATTTACGTAACTGCGACGGACAATTCGAGACCGTCGCATTTCAGGCTCAACACGACGTCGCGGCGACCGCCCATGAGCTCTTCTTTTTGGACTGTGGCCAAATCTGTGTGCTGGTCTAGAAGCCGTAAGGTCCAAAATCACAGACCAGCGCACGAAATACTTTCTGGGGATCTGTTGGACAGCTGAACTGCCAACCTCAAAACTGATCTTGCGGCGCCTGTGTTCAGCTTCCGTCAACACGGACCTCATCTCAGTAAATAACGATCAGATCTACGAGGTCTAGGACTTCCGGCAACGCGTGGACAAGTTCAAACTCGAGTACGTTGACCCCCTTCACAGCGCGGTGCGAAAACAATACACTTGCAAGAGGCATACATCCTCATGTGCCCCCGCAGCTAGCTGCGCGGGGTCATGAGGATCTATGCCTCTGGCTGGCACTACTGAGTGGCGTCCCTTTGACTGTTGGGGAAAACGGGAACATCGGTAGGTTCTGATAAGGTTCTAGCATTATATTACACTGGGCAACATTTTGCTTGATATGGTGCCGATAACAGGCAGACGTGATTACTTGACCCGAATCAAAATGTCCGAGTCGTTAGATGTAACAAGGATAATTTATGTACCCAGTCCAAAACAAAACTGTGCCCCGCGTCATCCATTTTGATGCTGATTGCGGTGTTCAGACAAAACACATGAATGGCAGACGACTGCATATCACTGTCGAATCAGTGCGCAGATTTCGTCTGACCATGAGGACATCAGACATGAGTAAACTCTACTTGTAACTGGATCACGCACAATTGCGGAAAATGCCAGTAGGTTTGTTTATTTAGTTCTTTTCTCAGGTTGTCGATATCGCCAGCTGACCATCATCTCATCAATTTCACTAACTAGTCAGTGCAGTGACAAGCAAGTTTGCTGGCGTCTCCGTTCACGTGTGTATATAGGATATAAATTTCGAGCGCTAGTACACACTAAGAAATATTTCATTACTACTACACATAACTAGAAGCTTATTAATGTTGCAGTACGAAACTTGAAATGTTTCGCGTGTCCGTTTTGACAAACGGCAGTATCATCAAGTGAGATCGAGTCTTCTTGGCTCTCAAGGGATTATTGCAAGGAAAGTATCAAATTCATTAATTTGCTTGTTATACAATATATCGTTGCATGTGTCAAAGAAGGGAAAACTTTATGGAGTGGGTACATAGGTCTATTACAATGACGTGGTCAGTGTCGAGAACTATGATTTCTTCTACGCAATCTCCCCATGATACCGGACTGGGTTTTGTTGTTGTATGAAGTCTGTGTACTTGTTTTTTTACGTCACTACAGAACCTTCAAGCTAGGGCGATCGAATATTACGCGTCGACTAAAGTTATAACATCTTACTACATGAGGGGTTTGGCACATTTGTTGTATTCTTATAGTAACAGACTTATGGTTCAAAAGTGACGTGTGATAGAAGGAAAGGTTCAGGGGAACTAACTGCCTGTTTGTCCAGCGCTGAATTATTTCCCTTGGTATGTGTATGGGGTATACGCGTGTGCATGTGAATGTGAGGAAACATGTGTTATTGCAAAACAATGTGCGTCATAGACCAGTCAAAAGTTACTTATCCCAAGTATTTCGGCTTTATCTGACTTGCACTGCAACTGATTCGGTGGATAATTGAAGTTTCTCGTAAAAGAGAAACACATAAATGCCATTGTGACAAATTGCACCAATTTGACACAGTTAGTTGATTAAAGCATTCAGCCCGGCGGCCGTATTTCCCAGCTTTCGGAGGCGTCATCTAATGACTATACACCAGTTGCAGGAGATGGGTCGAGCATGATAGTTCAAGGGCAGTGCCAGATTAGCTTGGCGCCGACAGGCGCCAAGTTAATCTGGCACTACCCTTGAATTATCATGGTCGACCCATCTCCTGCTGTAGGGCGTCAGGGCTGAATGGGTTAAAGGAACAAACATACAGTAGTTCGTTTGTCCACTCTTTCCCTGCCACTGTGCGTAGATTTTCGTTTCTGAAATATGTGTTCATTCAACGACCAAAAGACAAAACCGTCCCAGAAACATGGATACAAATTGATCTCAGCAAGAGGCATAGATCCTCATAAGCCCAGCAGTCGCGGGGGCTTATGAGGATCTATGTCTCTTGCGGTTGGATCGTGTTCATTTTGTCTCGGTAATGAAAGGGTTATAAACCCTTAACTGCTACTGACGATAACTACGTCATTACCTAACTACGTAACTACGAGTCTTTTTTGCCGAACGGTATCGTCAGTAACATTTAAGGGGTTATAACCCCTTAAGGGGTTGATTCACCGACTGCATCAACTTCGTGAATTTTTTAAAATTACTTTTGATTTTGTTGCAGAACTACGGAAGTGGTGGAGGCTTTCATGAAACCAGTTCAGGACCAGGAAAGTGATGACGTCATATTTTGGGTGTTGAAAGTATTAAAGGTTTTGTCTCGTAGATATATCCACGAATATGAATAAATGTCTCCATGCAGATAATTTATGGTGTTGTTGTGGTGGACATCAAAAGATATCACAATAATAATAATAATAATAATAATAATAATAATAATAATAATAATAATAATGGTAATTTGCCTAGGCGCTTTACAATCACAATAATGAAACACAAAGCGAAAAACAAAAACAAGAACGAACACACACAACAACAACAAAATAACAACAAACATATATTACAAGGAGCAAAAAAAACTAAACCTGCAGCTAAAACCAATACACAACAATAAAGAAAGTAAAACGAAATACAAGTAAGGACATAATTATAAACAAGAGCAACAACGTCAGCAACAGTAACAACAACAGCAGCAACATACGTAACCCTTTGATTGCTACTGACGATACCGTTCGGCGGTAAAGACGCGTTGTCACCCGGTATCATAGTCATCAGTAGCAGTCAAGGGGTTAAAGAAACAGCAAAAAGAAAAGAGATATTAACTCATTCAGCCCGACGGCCGTATTTCCCAAATTTTGGAGGCGTCATCTAATGACTATGCACCAGTTGCAGGAGATGGCTCGACCATGATAATTCAAGGCCAGTGCCAGACCCTTGAATTATCATGGTCGACCCATCTCCTGCTGTAGTGCGTCAGGGCTGAATGGGTCAAAGAAAATTAGCACACACCTTGTACTGGAACTCTTTATGACTTATTTTTTTTTTATTAAGCCATATTCACACTTTAATTTATAGAGGAAAGTATCGCTGAGTAGTTGTTTTGAATGATAGCTGAGGAAACACTTATGACCATTTTTACGGCGTGTCGACAAGAGTGTAGAAACTAAGGGAGGCAGCCCTGCTGCTCACGGCCACCACAGTTTTCTGCCCTTGGTCCTCGAAGTACCTGTGAAAGAGAAACGCCAGTTGTTTTGTGTAAAAAGATGAAGATGCAAGCAGTACGGTAAGGGAGATAGATTATCATTAGAAATCACGTTTACGGTCACGTGCCCTGTTCAAACTGCTACTGTCTCACGGGAACACAACCGCACTCCTCAAAATCCATCCATCCGTCCATCAATCGATCGGAACACTGACCTATATTTACTTGACCTCTGACTTCAACAATTTTCGCTTTGAGTTCCTTCGCGCATCTTAGCCGCGCACTTTTGCATTGCCCTTTCCGGTACCAATGTGAAAAGACACGTCATACGAAGTTATTTGGATTGTTTTGACTATTTCGGCACGATGTCGAAGCGACAACACGGTGGGAGTCGTTGCAAAAACCATCTTTGTTACTATGTTTAATCAAAAGAAGTTAAAATAATGAGACAGCTGACTAAAAGAAGAGAAGAAATAGCTATCAAATTGAAAGAGAAGTGTATTTATTTGCATATGTGGCTTGAAGCATTCTCAGAAGATTATGAATTAAATTTTATAAAATAGTTTGCGCTTTCATTGATGCTTTAAAATTTATTTTTTAATGAAGGAAATTTTAAGCAATTAGTTTAGCAGATAATATATTTTAATTTTCCATTGCACCATTTAGAAACTAATGCATGTATATTATATTTATTACTAATACTATTAAAAAAGAATATCTTAATTTTTAAGTGGTGTAATGGAATGTTGAAATATATTACCTGCTAAAATAAATGCACGTAATTTCCTTCATTAAATATGAAACATATTCTTTTTCAACGCGCTCCATCAGATCTTAATAATAAAAAAAATGCATCAAGTTAGTGCCAATTCCTGATTACAGCTGTGCGGTATGTAATGTAGTCACAGTGACAGTGGTGACACTCTTTCTTGAATTTTAGATCTACGAACGTTGTTTGTATCGAATAATAACATGAAGAATATCCTTTTCCATTAAAAAACATTTTTTTTTGACAGCCCAGGTTTTTTTGTGTGCAATTGGGAAACCCTCCATAATCTGCCCCTGACTGTATCTCAATAATGAATATTTTCCTGGATGGCGAATCTCCAAGGAAAAAACAAAATTAAGTGTTTGTTACAGCTATTATGTCAAGACAATTTTGGGTACTTTGGTATTTGAATGTGTTTGTTTAGGGGTTTTGTTAATTTTTTTTCCTTTTCATTCCTAATTTAAAGCTAAGGTTAGATGATTTGGCCCCAAAAAGCTTGTTTGAGGTTATTCAACCCACCATATTTTTTATTGTGGTCCCTACGCCTTTTTGTGCAGTGGGCTGGAAAGGGTTTTCAAAACTTCCCCTTTTTTAAGCCCACATTTTTCCAGTTTCGGAGATGTACAAACATATTTTTATAAATTTCTGACCTGTACGTACATATTTTCCCAGATATCTGGAGATATACACATATAGCCCTCATATTTTCTTTTCAGCTCAGTGAACATTGTTTTTCTTACTATGTTCTAAGCGCTAACACTGTACCACATAAAAGTTTTTCGATATGAAAACTCTGTTAGATGTCAAACAAGTTCATTTAGCGTTGATATAAAAGAAAACCGAAGACCTTACCTCGACGATTGAATAAAAAATGCCCGTTTCAAACGGGATACACGCATTCCTTTCTCTGTCTTCCATGATAGTCGAAATGCAACCGGAAAAACCTAGGCAAAATCGCAAGCCGGCGCATGCGCACAAACCCGAAGCGAACTTCGCAATAGGCTTTGAGAAGGTACACGCGCTCAGTCAGACATCCAGTAATGTAGTATCCATGGATCGGAATGCATGTACGTACTACGGGACTCATACTTATGCTGATTTATGATTTCACTCTACATTAGTACATGCATATCGCTACAGCAATGTAGTGAGTTTGCGTATGTTTGTGCGTATAGAGCGGAGGGGGGGGGGGGAGGGAGATGGTGATCCAGTAAGCAAAGGTCCTCGAGCCCACCACGACCGCATTGGGCCCACTGCAGCAGTGGTGGGCCCGAAGACGTTTTGCTATGAGGGAGAGGGGGGGGGGGGTGTCACTCCGACAACAAGAAGGATAGCAGCAGACCAAAGCTAGACACTTACAGGAGATCAGAGATTTCAGGTTCTCCCACGGCCTCCCCATTGGCGTAGCCTTGAGCCCATGAGAGTCCAGCGTTACCGCGGCGTGAGTAGCTCTCGAAGTTGACACTGGGGCCAGACGACACGGAATATACGTACAGCCCGCCGTACACGCCGTTAGCAACGATGAGGGCATGGGTGTTGTTGTCCCATTCGGCAGCGACGATGGCTGACGGCGTCTGTCCCTGTAAGCAAAGGGAACTTCAAGTTAAATTAACCCATCAACCCTTTGACTTTGAAAAAGTGAACTCCACCCACATGCAAGAGACATAGATCTTCATGAGCTGCCGCGAATGCGGGGCTCATGAGGATCTATGCCTCTTGCTGATATCACTTAGTATCTACGACTGCGGTTATTTCGTGCTGAATTAACAAGTTTAGAAACACAGCGTATGTTCATTGGCAGTGGAAGGAATTATGCCCTGACACAATACAACAGAGTGGATCGACCATGATGTTCCTAGAGAGACCTCGGAATAGCTTTGGCGCCTAGATGCGGTATCAGCGGTAGCAAACCGAGGGAGACAACCAGCGTGCCACCAATGACTTACCATTTCCGGCGAGGCCCTGTCCCTGAGGGAAGACTGCGCGCTGGCGGCAGTTCCGATCTTGGCGTTGAAAATGGAAAGCTCTTCCGGATCCGTGCTGTCCACGAAGTGTCGCTCCATGGAGTCGCCACTGTCGTAGACTCGGTTCATGTTGTCGGGATCCAGGATGGAGAAGCCGCGTCCTCCGTAGGATGTCAGGTAATTGTATCCTCCCCTGGAAGAGAAAAGATAATGCAAAATCAGGTAAGATCAGTTAAGATCAGATCAGATCAGATGAGTTGAGTTGAGGTGAGGTGATGAGATCATATCGCATCACATCACACCACGTCACGTCACGTCACTCTACGTCACGTCACGTCCCATCGCATCGCATCGCATCACACCACCACACCACCATCACCTCACCTCACCACATCAGACCACATCACATCACATCACATCACATCACATCACATCACATCACATCACATCACATCACATCACATCACATCACATCACATCACATCATCGCATCACATCACATCACATCACGCAACGCCACACCACACCACACCACACCACACCACATCATCACATCACATTACATCACGTCACATCACATCATCATCAACACGTTGTATTAAGAGTTAGCCTTTTGTTCTTGTCGCCTCGAGGGTCCGATCAAGGAGTTGATGTCAGAGGTAAAAGTCGATGGCTTTAGGGAATTTTAACGCCATTGCGCATACGGCCATTTGATGGGCAAATGAAATAGAATCTGTTATGAGCAACCGTCTTCTTCGTCATGAAAAAGTGAGATATTAAAAGACAACTGCTCTCTGAAGAGAAGTTTTCAATGGCAAAAAGTGCGACCTGTCATTTAAGACCGTCATTCAGGTGGCTACAACTACTTGAATGGTGGTCTTTAGTGACAGGTGATCTCTCATAAGGATGGTCGCTCAATACAGTTAGTCACACTACAACATTTGCCAGCAGTGCACATCAGGCCGAAAGGCCTGTAAAACTGAAGGCCATCCCCTTTGCTTACCACAGGAATCTGCAATTTACAAACAACAGATAACGAACGACAGACAAGCTCATAACATGGACAGCCGTGAGATGGCCTTAGTTGCCTGCTCGGCGTTAAACCCAACAAACTAACTAACTAACTCATAACATGGACGATCACCAATACTTACAATGACAACAACGACGACAACAGAAAAAAAAGATCGCACTCACAGCAGGTTGTCCCATCCGTCGTTGGGAGATCTGATCTTGCTAACCCTCAGCCGACCTGAACAGATTACAGTTGCACTGAATAAGAAATATATCATAATACTTGCGTCAGCAGAAAACCCTGCATGCCACTCTCCTACACAGAGGCTGATCCGGACAGCACGTTCACAAGACCCTCTGGGCGTCGCCTGCCGCAGATGGCTCGTGTGTGACCGCGCGGGAGCCAACTGGGGCCGGCGACGCCCCGAAGGCTTTGTGCTCACTGGGGATCAGACAGTGTCCTGTGATACCCGTATCAACTTTGATTGGCGTGACCATCCGTGCATCTCAGAAATAAACATTAAAAGTGAATTCGTTTTACCTGCATTTTCCGATGCGCGCTTCTTTGATTTATTTAGTGAGTTAGTTATCTTCTATAATTATGTCTACGCATTTATTCATTAATTATTTTTTAACGCTCGCGAAGTCAGGTTTATTTTGGTTGCATTTTTGCATGTGTGAATAGTAGACGATGTATTGAGGAAAAAGACACACCAAGTTCACCAAGGCTGATCATGTCCGCGTCGAGTTTGGCCCTCACTGCCGAGGGGAGAGCGCTCGTGAAAGCTGGAATAAAAATATAATGGCTGTAGAATCCAGACCAAAACGAGGACTGCAAAGAGTGTGAAATGCAAACTAATTCCCAACACAGAAAGAACAAGTATAACACAAAATGAATGTCGCCAAGCTAATCTGGCACTATCCTTGAACTGTCGCGCTCAGTCCATCTCCAGCGACTGGTACATAGTCTTTGCGTGACACCTCCAAAATTTGGGAAATGCTCTCTTGGGGTTTAACCATTTTCATCCTAATACACCCATTGCTTGAAATAAATTTGACTGGTTCAGTTGATTTAGTTCAAGGATGGTGCCAGAATTGCTTGGCGCCGGAGGCAATTCTGGCACCACCCTTGAATTAAAACGGTTGATCTATCTCTTAATCTGTAATGCAGCCTTCATAGGACAATAAGCAAATTTTACACAATCAGTCTCAGAATGTAATGGTTTCATTGGTTAAGCGAAACAATACTCGGATTGGCCGAGGTTGGCTCGACGCCGAGATTGGGACCCAACAAACACTGCATACTCACAGTTGCTGCCTCTCCAGATTCTGGCTTCCAAACTCTCATCGAAGCGACACGTGGCCAGTGTGTACTGGCGGAAGGAGCCCTGGTCAGCAGTGGCGATCCACACCTTCCCGCCCAGCTCAAAACTGGTCAGGCTGTTCGGCTGGTACAAGCTCCGCAGGCCTGGCCTCGATTCTAGGCTGATGGCTGAACACAGAGGGATAACCTAGCTTCTTTATAACGTTCACGAAAAGTGCAAAGAAAGATAGAGCAAATACGAGTATATATACGAAACAGCTCAACCCCTTCACTGCCCAGGAAAAACTATAAATAAATAAATAAAAAAATAAATAAATAAATTTGTTATTCTATTATGCCCAGGAAAAACTATAAATAAATAAATAAAAAAATAAATAAATAAATTTGTTATTCTATTTATTTATTTATCCTATATAAAAAATATGTATAAAAAAATCCAACCGTAAGAGACATAGATCCTCATGAGCCCCGCAGTTGCAACTGCGGGGCTCATGAGGATCTATGACTTTTGACGACACGTTCTGTCTGTGTTTCATTGGTGTCGAATGAACAAAGAATTCAGAAACACAGACTGTGTCAGTTGCCAGGAAATGGGTTAAAACTAGCTATTTCGTTATTTCATTTAGGGCTCAACGCCTTCTATCCACCACGATGGGGATTTCAAAGACGGGGCACCGAATAGGGTCTGAACAAATTTTGACCCCAGCTGGATTCGAACCCGCGACCTTTTTGGACGAGAGTCCAACGCTCTACCACCGAAGCACCCAGCTCCCCGTTAAAACCAGTCCCGCTGTTTGGTCGGTGTAAGCCCCACATGCCTGACCTTGCTTCTAGATTAATACCTAATGACGGATGATCGCGCATTAAAAAGAAACCCCAAGCAAGCAAACAAAAAAAACTAAAACCGATTATAATGTTAGCTGCAATAGAGTAACGGGTGCGCCAAGGTCATCGGGCCGACGTCGGTCCGTCTGTCTTTCTCGCAATTGGGTACTCACTGCTCAAATTCCAGAGCGATAGCTAACGACATACATTGGGTACTCACTGCTCAAATTCCAGAGCGATAGCTAACGACATACATTCTTAAATATTAATGTTCACCTGGTGGGAAGAGGAAGATGCAGAATTTCTTATAAATGTTCACACATAATACGAATATCATGCCAAATGATATAAGTTGTGCTGACAAGTCACAGAAGGCAATGCGAATCCATGTGTGCCAGTTGTAAGAACATAGTGAGAACATGAGTGACTGCCAAATGCAGCGAAACAGTCCATACGGGAATTTATTTAATTTAACTCAGTGACCGACATTCGCGTGAAGAAACAGATGGAAATGGGACCCAAAATAGGCATCAAGTACATAAGACTAACAACTGCAAAGGCTCATGAGGATTGGTGTCTGTTGCAGATGGTTGGCGTCCTCCTTGTCCCGGCAGTGAAGGGGTTAATTTGCGTCAGTTTTGTCCGTGTTGTATCGAAGCGTGCTTCTTTTCATGTTGGATCAGTTGGTGAAGTTTCGTCATTGTTATTCCTGTTTGGTTTTTAGTTTAGTTGTTTGTTTCTTTGTTTTTGTTGGTTAGTTGGTTTGTTGCTTGGTTGGCTGGTTGCTTGGTTGGGTTTTTGGGTGGGTGGTTTAATTTACGCAGAAACGGCGTTTAATTACCAACATAAAGAAGGAATTAACCCCTTTACTCTCGAGAATAAGTGAACACGATCCAACTGTAAGAGACATAGATCCTCATGAGCCCCCGCGAATGCGGGGGCTCATGAGGATCTATGTCTCTTGCTGAGACTAGTTTGTATCCATGCTTCTTGAACTTTTTTTTAGCGTTTGTTTGTTGACTGAACAAAATTTTCAGAAACAACAATGCACGTACTGTGGCAGGGACGGGGTTACAACACGCTTTTGAATGAGGACAAACTGCAGTTTATCTTCTGTTATTCCGAGCGAGTTTCTGTCTTTGTTGGGTACATTTTTGTAAAACAAAAACAAACAAAAAAAAACAAACAAACAAACAAAACCCTAACATTTCTGAATTGAATTGACAACTGTATTCAGTCTCAACATAATGAAATCACGCTATGCAGTTTGGTGATGTGTTATCCTAAATCTGGTAGCATTCTTTATAATGCAATCTCAGAATATCATATCAACGCCAGTGGGCAAACAGGTCTGCGTAACAAAACATTGTTTACTTGCTTGTGGTACAAAATGCACAAGTACATTCAAGCCTGTACAACGCCACCACCAGAGGTTCTGCAAATATTAACCCTTTGGCTGTCCATAGCACTTTCTGTCCAGGTGATTCCTTGCAGGAATCACCTCAAGGAAAAGCACTATGGACAGACAACGGGTTAACTCCCAAGTGCATGCAGCCACCAGTACTATTTACAAGTACCAGAGGATGTTAACCCCCTGGTTGTCAGTAGCGTTTTTTGTCGCACGTTGACCCACAAATCATACATGAAGCAGAAGACATGTTACCGTACCGTTGTCTTCAAACGCGGCATCCAGGGCATAGGTCGTCCAGTCCTTGGTGCCGAGATTGTAGAAGTGCAGTCTGCGGTCCACAAAGTCGACCATGTTGTATTTAGCGATGGCATTGTTCGCCTGCGCAACACACAATCAATGCACGTGTGGACATGGCCAGAGTTTTTATACCCTTCACCATCAGAGGACGAAAAATGATGTCATTGAAAGCAGGGTAAATTCAACACCGGATAATCCGGTCAACCCATGTACACGTACTAAGGGGAATTACTCAGCGCTGGACTGACAAACGATTAGATCCCCCTATTAGGCACTCAATCGCAAGCCCACAGAAAATGCGCAGGTTAATAATAATAATAAAGAGGATTTATAAGGCACCTATACATGGTAAGATGCTCTAGGCGCCGTACATATGAACAAAAAACTATTACACAAAGGTGACAAAAACAAAACCACATATACAATTACACAAAACAACAGGAAAAGACGGGTTTTAAGACTGTTAAAAACTGGCACTGAACTCACTGTGTCTCAAGGATTTATGAAGATCATTCCAGACTGGACCCTGGTAAAAAAGATCTCTGCCCAAATCCTTTAGTCCTTACTGTAGGAATCCGAAGCATTTTATTGTTAGACGGACTGCGCAACTGCCTGAGAGTGATATATCCGTGAAGGAGCTCTGAGACATAAGTGGGTTCAGTGCCAGAAAGGGAAACATGACAAATGGACAAGACTTTGTGTTTAACTCTCTCCTTCACTGGCAACCAGTAGAGAGCGTGCAGGATGGGGGAGACATGGTCTGACTTTTTCGCTTTCATGTCCAGACGTGCGGCTAAATTATGGACTCTCTCGAGCCGATCACATAGATACTGCGGGTATCCAGATAAGAGTGAGTTGCCATAGTCAATGCGAGACAGAACAAATGAACAAACCAGAGTTGTACTCACAAACCAGATAGGTGAGGCTAGCGCTGGTAGAATTGTACACAAACCAGGGGGAATTACTCAGCGCTGGACAGACAACTAGTTAGATCCCCTGCCCCCGCCTATCGCCAGCCCACAGAAAAATACGCAGGTATAGAACCAGACGATTATCTACATCCTTTAAGAGGCCGCGCTAGCGAAAGGCGGTCGGGCGGTTGCGAAAATCCCTCTCGAGCACAATGAGAGTCGGCGCATGGCCCACGAGGGACGGGGAAATTCTCGAGCTCCTGATACCTGGAAAAGGATGTAAGCCATGTTGTTCTTGTCCACGTGCACAAACTTGGGCTCCAAGTCCTGTTTGCGGGAGGATGCTGGGGGGATGGGGTTGCCGCCTGTAGTGGAGTCGCAAGTGCTGAACACCTCTCGAATGCCAGCCGTCGCTAGGTCGGCTTCACTGCAAAATCCAGACGGCCAAAAAGATGACGCTTAACCCCTTCCCTGCCACCGTATGTAAACGTTACGTACATTTTTTCCTTATATTTCTTGAAATGAAATGAAATGAAATGAAATGAAATGAAACTTTATTTCTCAACGGATAAAGTAATTAGCACGTGTGCCATTTTTCATACTTGCCGTTGCTACTCTACAAACACAGGATAATAATTTTAATACTAATAGTACCAAATTACACAAAGAAAAATGAGAAAACATTAAACATGAAGAGACATTAAACAAAATTCATTAATTCATTCGGTCATACAAAAAACAAACGAAAAATAAAAAGTACACGCAACGCGCGCACACTGACACATACACGCTCGCGCGCACACACAGACACGCGCTAATAATAACTTGACCTATATACGAAGCAAATCATTTGGATCATAGTGAAAATTCACTTCAGACAGCAAAATTATTTGGATTATAATAGAAAGTTGAATTATGTAATTAGGCGATTATTATTAGTATGCACAAACCATACGGCAGCATGCACTGATTATACGATAAGCACATGTTTGATACGAATACTTGTGGTAGATTATGTATCAGCAGACAAGTACTTGAGGAGGCATTCCTTGAAAGAGGAGAGGGAGCTAGCGTGTGTTATACATGTTGGCAGTGTGTTCCAGAAAGATGCGCCTGAGAAAGATACACTGGTTTTAAATAGATCTATCCTGGGGCGAGGTGTAATAAAGTTTCGTCTTGAATTAGAATAACCTGAACTTGCCTTGGTAAAGAGCTTACAAAGATATTTTGGGTGAATCTCATTCCAGATTTTATACATAACCACACCCTTGTTTAAGAGGTGATGCTTGCTAAGAGGTAGCATTTTCAGTTTTTCAAGTCTTTCATCAGTTGTTAGGGCTGAATCAGGCAGGATATGTTTCGCTGCTCTCCGATGCAGGGAGTTAAGCCTCTTTAAGTGTATGTCACCGCTGCCATCCCATATCGTGGACGCATAATCGATGTGGGATTTGACATGCGCATTGTAAAATAACTTGCGGGCATCAACATCGATAAAGTACTTCAACTTTGAAAGCATAAAAACATTTCTAGCAACAGTTTTACATACAGCATTTATGTGTGATTGCCACTTCATCTGGTCATCAACAATTACACCAAGTAATCGGTGTTCCGTGACCTGATTAACGATGTCATTATGGATAGTCAGGCTGAGTGTAAGTGGCTTGGTTCATTCAGCGAACAAAATCAAACACCGTCCGAGAAACATGGATACAAATTGGTCTCAGCAAGAGGCGTAGATCCTCATGAACCCCCGCAATCGTGGGGGGCTCATCAGGATGTATACCGCTAGAGGGAATGTGGTGTTTCTCGGCAGTGAAGGGGTTAAAAGCGTGAAAAAGATAACGTCTACGTGTAGTCTATTTCAATGTCTAGTTCTGAAAAGTCTTTTAACCCCTTCACTGCCAAGAAAAAGTCAAGATTAGCCATCTGCAAGAGGCATAGATTCTCATGAGCCCCCGCAGACGCGGGGGCTCAGGAGGATCTACGCCTCTTGCTGAAGCCAGTTTGCATCCCTGTTCCTTGGATGGTTGTGGCTTTTGGTCCTTGAATGAACCAAGATTTCAGAAACAAAACGTGCGGCTAGTGGCAGGGAAGTGGATAATACGCAAATATACTATTTTGTGTTGTATTTGTGCATTCTCAAAAGTTTCTTTCTTTGTTGAAGATGGTTTCACTGCAGATACCAACATCATGCGAATATGACTATAACCCCCTTGTGCATGCAGCTATAGTCCGTTTGCCTCGTCTTTTTTTTCCAATTAAATTTTGAACAAGACATAACCCAGGACAACACCTAGAACAAAAAGTGATCACCAAACTTGGTCCTAATATATTACAAAACATATTGTTTGGCTTCGGACCCAGCGGTTTAGCCACTGCTCTCGGGGATCATGATAGCCACTACTCTCGGGGATCATTGTAACGAGCGCCTTTGGTGCATGTTTCGGTCGGACGACGGTATGACGTCATTAGCAGTTGGACCGAATGTTCGCGTGCGGTAATGTAGAGATAAGCAATGTTCACGTGCGATAATGTAGAGGTGAGCGATGTTCACGTGTCACGTGTGGGAGTGACAGGGTTGTATCGGGAACTATTGCTAGTCAGAGATGTCATATCAGCCGAGTCGAGCGGACGTGTTCGTTGGTGCTCTGAGAAAGAATTCTGGCTAGAGAATTCTATAGCTGTATATAGAATACAGGTTTTTATTCTTTTTATTATCGGTATTTATAATGACCTGTAAAGCTATTCATACGAAAAGGGAAAGTATTGTTTTTTTTTTTTTATGAATTATTATGATTAGAGTGCAGAAGAGCCCATGTTTGAAGGAAGTGCGATGACTCGTGTCAATACTTGTTTGGTCATATAATTATTATATGTGATATAGTTTATAACTAGGATGTAATGTTGTATTTATTTATATGTGAAAATGTGGGACTGAAATAGGAAGGTAATTCAGTGTATAATTAGGTATACCTAATGATGAATGAATGTGCAGTAATATGTTATAAATTGAAGGTGAGCTGTGATTGTAATATTTGGCTCATAATTCATTGTGTGTAGGTACGCAAAATGTGTGCACAGTGTTAAAGTGGCTATAGGAATTGTTATAGGAATTGTGACAATAGTGACTGTAGTAGTATGGTGGCATAGAGAAGACATTTTACAAAGGAAATGATCTAGAGCGCTCTGAAGTATAATAATGTGTCGAAGACACATTCAGACTCTTTAAGTATAAGAGCGAAAATTTACAAGTGTATAAATGTTGTGTACAGCGGGCCGGTACGGAGCGGAAACCCCTGGTATGTGGCTGATGAAGCTGTCCTAAAAGTATCGTCTACGTGACCGGATACGGACATCATCAACGCCTTCATCTCTCCTTCGTCTACCATCACTGGTGCAGACGGACGTGCAGCAACGGTGACGAAGTAAGCCTACAGATTTGAGCTACAGGACCACATGCAGTGTTCCTTCAGTGTAGCCTATGTCGCCTAGCGCCGTTGATAATTGCACGCCTAGGAATATTCTAATCTGTGAGTACTGTCATCGACTAGTACCATTCCGTTCGGGAAATCTCCGTCAAGTCAAGTCGTCGATGTGATATCTTTGACTGTGTCGACACTAGTGTAAAGAGTCGAGTCGAGTGACGTCTCTCGAGAGAGACAACGACCTCTACGGTAGCGAGTGAATGTGTGGGCGCTGAAGTTATGAATAGCCTATGCGCCACTTCTTAATTATTTTTGTGAAACACTTGTTTGTATGATGTGAATTGTATGATTTAATGTATGATATGAGTGTATGAGAAATAGTGAAACAGAGGGCAAAGAGCGATAACTGTGTGGCTTTGTCCTTGTTTGTAAGCGTGTGTGGTGGTGGATGAAAAGTCTAGTAAACAGAGATAGAACACCCACCTTTATACTGATTGTCAGAAAACCCACGCACACACTCATTCTATTAGAATAACCGTTTATACACGCAACAACTTAATTCAGTACACGAAAAAAAAACCCTTCGTTACAATCATGATAGCCACTACTCTCGGGGATCATGATAGCCACTACTCTCGGGGATCATGATAGCCACTACTCTCGGATCACGATAACAACTACTCTCGGGGATCATGATAGCTACTACTCTCGGAGATCATGATAGCCACTACTCTCGGGGATCACGATAGCCACTACTCTCGGAGATCATGATAGCCACTACTCAAGGGGATCATGATAGCCGCTACTCTCGGGGATCATGTTGATGTCTACTTAAAAGTTGAAATATATATGCACGAATCGGACGCCTTGCAAGACCAATGCATTGAACATTCAACATGGAGATCGCGAAGTTTACAGGAGTAACTATAATTATTTGCCAGTGTCTCTGAGTGGGGCTCGATAAGAGGATATTATTTTAGCAGCTTTAAACGGGTCATTTTAAAACTTTCCCCGAGGGCATCGGGTAACCATCGTTGTTATGACTAAAGGAAGATTAAAATAAATTAGGACCAAGGTTGATGTCGACCATCTTGCAAAAACACGAGGCAAGCTGTGCGCAAACAGACTGTACAGGTAGTGTTCACAGGACAAATATGCAGACATTGTACAGTGCCAGTGACTGCATGCATACGGCGGTTAACTCTTTTTAGCCCCAAGGTCCCATTTCTCAAAGTTTGGACGTGTTGCCTAACGACTATGTACCAGTTGCAGGAGATGGCTTGACCGTGATAATTCAAGGGTAGTGCCAGATTAACTTGGCGCCTGAAGGCACCAAGCTAATCTGGCACTACCCTTGAATTATGGTCACGCTATCTCCTGATGTAGGGATCCGGAGCTAAAAGGGTTAAAGCAGTGAACACGAAGGTCCTCTTGAGACTATATTACAGTCCAGGGCCAAGTTACATGAGTGGGCGTAGTTCTGCGCAAGCCACCAAGCAAGGTGCTCCGCTTCAGCGGTGCGCCTTGCTTAGTGGCTGGCGCAGGACTAAGATTACTTGTGCGTCTGGCCCCTGGACTACATGGAACCTGTTTTGAGCAAGCGCCCTTTTAGCGAGAAGAAATGGTCTTAGAAGACACGTTTGATGTCTCAAGAGAGGCCTTGAAGGCAGAGGTGATATTGCCATTAATCCATTGACTGCCGAGAAAATCCGAAAAAGACCCAACTGCAAGGGGCATAGATCCTCATGCGCCCCCGCGACTGCGGGGGTTCATGAGGATCTATGCCTCTTGCTGAGACCAATTTGTATCTATGTTCCTTGGAAGGAACGTTTCGGTCGCTGATTGAACGAATATTTATTAAACAAACTATACGTACAGTGGCGGGGACAATCACTAGGTGGATACAGCCACCAAAAATGACAGGTGATATATTTCAAAAGGTGGTCGCTCAAAAAGTACACGTAGACCGATCATGGCAGTTCAGGGGTGGTGCCAGAATTAAGTTTGGCGCGTGGAGGAGCTTGGCGCATTCACCACATCAGTTATCATATGGAACGATCACCAACATTCAGTCTGTAACACCTTGAGGCTTACAGTTGTTCTTACTCAATTTGGAGGTTGCCCTTTGAAGACTACGTTACTGCTCAGGAGACAGATCGACCACGACAATTCAAAGGCTGCGCCAAAATAGCTTGACATACGGCTGTGATTTTGAGACTAAATCGTTTGTTCTTGAGTTGCGCGCTCTCATTCGGATGTCAAGACCACATTTCAACAAATTCATCAACGTTTTGTAGTGTGTCCACGTTTAAAAACGCCAAGAACGTGAGACAAAAATGCATTCATTAAATGTGCACTAGAATTTTTTTTAAAACCTTACAGCCTAGGGCAGTAAGGTTCAGTCACAGAACAGCACCTGCACATATACTGACGAGCAAAAGAAACGCGCTATCCCTCGAATCATCGGAGACACGTATGTTGATGATTCGAGTGATCGCGCGTTTCTTTTGCCCGTCAGTGTAACACGTTTGAAATTACGTGCAAAACTTAACTTTGAAACTCCCAGAACTGAATGACTTCCATTCTGTAGTTCTGGGAGTTTAAGAGTTAATTACAATGATAATAACTGACCTGTATCCTAGATCTGATTTGTCTACTGTGTCCCCAAAGCTGGGTGTTAGGAGTTCGATGGTGCCCTCTGGGTCTTCAAAAATACCGTTGATCTCATGAGGATCCCCCTCAGACACCACCACCATCTGAGCACAGCTGGTCATCCACGCTATCGACTTGGGGTCATAGCCAGTCACTGGATGGAAAAGGTTAATTTTGTGCATACAACCACCATTGTGCATGCAACCACCGTCACTGTTTAACACTACCGGTGGCCGACTGACTGCAGGAGTTCATTGTTCTTTGCTTTAATTGTTCTAAGTATTCAAAGGGAAAAAGGATGGCTGCTAGCACTTTGATCAAGGCTAGGTGTTAGCCCATAAAGCCCTGACATGCGTCGACAGGATGTGGATCGACCATGATAGTTCAAGGGTGGTGTCAGAATAGCTTGGCGCCTGCAGGCGCCGAGCTATTCTGACACCACCCTTGAACTATCATGGCCGTTCTGTTTCCAGAACTGTGATATGGGCCTCAAAGGATATCTAACAAACGTGATAATTTTATCCTCAGGATGTGTTGAGTTAGGAAGGAAAAGGTGCTAGTCAGAGAGAGAACTGTGACATACTGACTATTGCGACTGCTAGACGTCATCATGTACTATTCAATGGATTGTAACTGCGGAAGGATTAAAATCTTTTTCACCGTGCACCCCGGCAGCCATAAATTCATACATCCATTCACCCATTACACCCCCATCCAGCCCTCCATCCCTCCATCAGTCCATCCATCCATACACCCATCCAACCATTTACCCATCCATCCATCCATGCAACCATCCCTCCATACATGTCCGTCCGTCCGTCCAACCATCCATCCATCTATCTATCCAGCCAGGCAGCCAGCCATCAATTCATCCGTCCGTCCGTCCCCCCACCCATCCATCCATGCTGCCATTAAATTAATTAACAAACAAAGGAATCGGACAAATTATTAACAATTATTTAGCTGATTGATTATAAAAATAGGCTGTGTCCAGTTGGGACTGTATAGACTTCTGAAGTTGTAGAGTGTAGACATCTGACCACATTGCGTGTTGGAGCTGTTCTTACTGAATTGAACGAACGTTTGATCGGCAAACCTAGATCGGAGAAGATCGGCGATCTTTTGGTTTGTTTCTTAATTGAGGTTGAACGAACCTAGGCGAACTTCAGCAAACCAGGTTTGCCATGGTTCTCTTTCTTAACTGAAGTGCTTGATTCGGCGTACTTACTGTCTGCGAAGGTGTTCAAAATGGCTGCCGCTATGCCGCTTCGCGATTTGAACGATGTTTGTTTTTGTACTCCTTGCAGTAGCGACCCCGCCCACAAACAGCGTTGCGCCTCCCACAAATAAAAAAAAAAAACAAAAAAAAAAAACGTCTTGTTCTTTGCACGAGTGAAATATCGCCGTCCGCCATATTTGTTTGTATCGGTGACTGTCTTCTTATCTCCAACACAAAAGAGGGTAAATGTTTTGACCAATCAGAGAAAAGGTTCGCCTTCGTTTGCTCAACACGTTGAGCGAACCTTTTCCGACAACGACTTGGTTTGCCGAGGTTCGTGAACTACTTCGAACTACGTTCGCCGTATCTTTAGATCGTCCAATTAAGAACCAACCTGGTTCGTCCGAGATCGTGAACTGTAGTTCGTCAGAGTTCGCGAACTAAAGTTTCGTTTAATTAAGAACATGCTTAAATGAAATGAAGGCCAGTGTAGGGCGTAACACATTCGATACGTACTGCATTAGGATACGCGGATTTATATCGCGTATCTGGATGCGGCTTGTCTTGAATGAGTTAAGAGCAATAAAAAACAGTGAGGTTTTGTTTGCGACGAAAGACTCCCTGCAACGAACGAAAGCAAAGTTACGGTGGATAACAAGCGTCCACCGCAGGCTATCTATCTGTCTGTCTGTCTGTCTGTCTGTCTATCTAATCTATCTAATCTATCTAATCTATCTAATCTATCTAATCTATCTGTCTGTCTGTCTGTCTGTCTGTCTGTCTGTCTATCTAATCTATCTAATCTATCTAATCTATCTAACCTATCTAACCTATCTAACCTATCTAATCTATCTAATCTATCTAATCTATCTATCTATCTATGGGGGAGGAGTCTACTGGGTCCGCTGTGTCTTTGAGCCTGCGCTGTAAATCTGTCTGAAAGGCAGCTTTCTCATCGTCACGCTGAAGGCTGGCAACATCAAGCTTTTTCTTGGGGGGCCCCCATTTCTTGGGTTCTGGCTTGAAGTGGAGCCTGAGTTTGCAGCGGACAAGGCGGTGGTCAGTGTGGCACTCTGCGCTGGGCATCACTCTGGTGAGGAGGACGTCACTGCGGTCCCTCTGACGCACTAGGACATAGTCGATAAGGTGCCAGTGTTTGGAGCGAGGATGCATCCAGGTGGTCTTTCGACTGTCCTTTTGCTGAAAAGTAGTGTTGGTGATGACCAGTTGCTGCTCCGCACAGAACTCCAACAGTAGGCGGCCATTGCCATTACAGTTCCCCACGCCATGCTTGCCGAGGACTCCTTTCCAGGCTTCAGAGTCCTGGCCCACTCTGGCGTTGAAGTCGCCAAGGATGATGACTTTGTCGTCTGCAGGGGTACTCTGTAGGAGGCTGCGCAGGTCAGTGTAAAACTTGTCCTTTTCAGCAGGCTCTGCCAGGAGGGTTGGGGAGTACACACTGAGAAGGGTGACGTGTTGCTGGTGTCTCAGTGGGAGGCGCATGGACATGATGCGGTCTGAGTGGCCCGTTGGTAGGTTTTCCAGCTTAGTCGCAATGGATGTCTTGACCATGAAACCCACGCCTGAGAGCCGTCTTTCTGATGCAGGCCTGCCTGACCAGTAGAGGGTGTACCCAGCACCAAGTTCTTGGAGGCTGCCTTCGTCCGGAAGGCGTACTTCGCTGAGCGCGGCGATGTCGATGTTTAACCTCCGCAATTCATGGGCAATGAGGGCGGAGCGACGTTCAGGGCGTCCGCTGTCTGCTTTGGCGAGCATGGTTCGGACGTTCCAGCATGCTACGTTGAGTCCGGTCGTGGTCGTCATGAGAGTGGATCCGTTATTCTTTCTTGTTTTTTGACCGCAGGAGAAGATGCCCGTTGACCGCGGCTAGCCAACTGGGGTTGCGAGGGGACGAGCTTTGGTTAGGCCACCTTTTCTAGGCCCCTCTCCGTGTGGAGCAAGCAGTGCTGTCCCTAGAGAAGGTTGCTTGGTCGTTCAGGGTGTGCCGAGTGATGTTGTCATCCCCAGGTCAACATCAGGCGACCAATATCCTGAACCGCCTGCATGCAGGTTTGAGACTGTGGCTTCCAGTGACATCTTTCACCTGCCGTTTCGCCCCTCGCCCGTCGCTACAGGACTTGGAATGGTCAGTGTCATGGTCCGTGGACGTTTCCTAAAGCCTGCGCGGTGGAGCTTTTTGGTGGAGTGCAGTGTGCGCAGTACTGGCCCCACCCTTTAAACCCTTGGTTCATCTGCCATGGCCTAGCAAGCTGGGACGATGGCATCGAGGTCCTCGGGTCGTAGGTTTTATATCAGACTGTCCCTGTCCTAGTCTCTGGCTCAAAAGCCTTCCCCGGAGACACGGGGGCTTTGATGTCAGGGGTTTCCTCCCTTAGCCTTTCCGCAGCCAAGCGGCCAGGCCTGCAAGGCAGCAGGCGACTCGTGGAGGGCGGGGTCGTCTATGTCCCGTGCAGATGTGAACATCTGCCCACTGCCCATTACCACTGAAATAGAAACAGGCCCACAAACCGCAGGGCTCCCATTTCTGTGCATCTATGGCCCCACCCGGGTCTGCCCTGGGTGACTTGGGTGGGGTTAGGTATTTTTTAGTTCCCAGGGTCACCCTGGTCAGCCCCACAGGGTGGGTTTATCTCTCTATTCTGGGGCATGTGTTTCTGTCTACCCTTTGTCCATTCACCTGTATTTGCCTTTTTAAAACTCTCCCTACTGTGTGCACTGCCTGTAGCTCTTGATATTGGATGTGTGTTGCTAAATGGTCTTAGCTTTATTTAGGCCCCATGTGTTAGGTTTATTTAATGTATTTGACCGGCTGGCGACATACATTCAATGTTCTGTTTATTTATTTTTTTTCACAAGCAGTGCAGGCACGTCCTGAGAAAGCCTTGTTGCTGTCGGGACGTTAAGCAATGTACAATCAATCAATCAATCTGTGCATCTATGATGCATTAAAATTAAAATTCATGTACTGAAAATGTGACAGTAGACTCCTCCCCTGAAACACTTTGGGAACAACTGAAAACTGCTATTGCAAAATCCTCTGCAGAAGTCTTGGGTTTCGCCAGAAAGAAGAACAAAGACTGGTTTGACGAAAACGATGTAGAGATCCAGGAACACCTAGCAAAAAAAAAAGAGCCGCCCATCAGGCCCACCTAGCCCAGCCTTCCTGCCCTGTGAAGAAGTCTGCCTTCCGCCTCGTCTGCAGCAGTCTCCAGCGCAAGCTCAGAGATCTCCAGAATGAGTGGTGGACCCGACTTGCACAGAGGACCCAGCTTTGCGCTGACAATGGTGACTACAGGGGCTTCTACGAAGCACTGAAAGCAGTGTATGGCCCTAGGCACCTGGTACAAAGTCCCCTGCGAAGCGCGAATGGCCAGGCACTCCTCACAGATAATACCTCCATCTTGAACCGCTGGTCGGAATACTTTCAGAGCCTCTTCAGCGCTGAGCGCACTGTTCAAGAAGCAGTCGTCCTACAAATCCCACACCTCCCAGTAAAGGTTGAATTGGACAAACCGCCCACCGCTGAAGAGACCCTCACAGCCATCCACCAGCTCAAGAGTGGCAAAGCAGCAGGCATTGATGGAATACCGCCAGAGATCTGGAAACATGGAGGCACAGCACTGCACAACAAGCTCCATGACCTCTTTCTCTGCTGCTGGGAGGAAGGAACACTACCAAAAGATCTCCGTGATGCAGTCGTTATCACCCTGTACAAGAACAAAGGCGAGAAGTCTGACTGTTCCAACTATCGGGGAATTACCCTGCTGTCCATTGCTGGGAAAATCCTTGCAAGGCTGCTCCTGAATCGGCTGGTACCTGCCATCGCTGAAGACCAACTCCCAGAGGGCCAGTGTGGCTTCAGAGCAAACAGGAGCACCACCGATATGGTCTTTGTGCTGAGACAGCTACAGGAGAAGTGCCGCGAGCAGAACAAAGGGCTGTACGTAACATTTGTCGACCTAACAAAAGCGTTCGACACTGTGAGCAGGCAAGGCATGTGGCAGATCCTGGAGCGATTTGGCTGTCCCCCAAAGTTCCTCAACATGATTGTCCAGCTACACGAGGACCAGCAAGGCCAGGTCAGACTCAACAATGACCTCTCAGAACCATTCCCTATTCTCAACGGCGTAAAGCAGGGCTGCGTGCTGGCACCGACCCTCTTCACCATCTTTTTTAGCATGATGTTGAAGCAGGCCACAGTGGACCTCGATGATGACGATGCAGTGTACATCAGGTATCGTCTCGATGGCAGCCTGTTCAACCTCAGACGACTGCAGGCCCACACGAAAACCCTAGACCAACTGATTCGTGAGCTGCTTTTTGCTGATGATGCTGCCCTCGTTGCACACACAGAGAGAGCCCTGCAGCGCATCACGTCTTGCTTCGCAGATGCTGCTCAGCTCTTTGGACTCGAGGTCAGTCTGAAAAAGACAGAGGTCCTCCATCAGCCGGCACACAAGACAGTGTATCGCCCTCCTCACATCACCATTGGCGAGTCTGAACTAAAGTCAGTGCACCAGTTTACTTACCTTGGCTGCATTATCACGTCGGACGCCAA
Source organism: Semisulcospira habei (assembly GCA_036245525.1). Classification (NCBI taxonomy): domain Eukaryota; kingdom Metazoa; phylum Mollusca; class Gastropoda; family Semisulcospiridae; genus Semisulcospira; species Semisulcospira habei. The sequence continues at coordinate 53,288,680 of BTPG01000001.1, forward strand.
GCTGGACAAGGAGCTTGACAGCAGGCTGGCAAAAGCGAACAGCGCTTTCGGGCGACTTTTCAAGCGGGTGTGGCACAATCAACAGCTGAAAACAGGCACCAAGATCCGCGTGTACAGAGCTGTGGTCCTCACCACCCTGCTGTATGGTTCCGAGTCCTGGGCCCTCTACCGCAGCCAACTACGACTCCTCGAACGCTTCCACCAGCGCTGCCTGCGTACCATCCTGGGCATTCACTGGAGTGACTATGTCACCAACGTCGAGGTCCTTGAACAGGCTGAAACTGTGAGCATCGAGGCTTTGCTGCTGCGGACACAGCTCCGCGGGGCGGGGCATGTCTCCAGGATGGAGGATCATCGCCTACCAAAGATCACCCTGTTCGGCGAGCTTGCTACTGGACACCGTGATAGAGGTGCACCAAAGAAGAGATACAAAGACTGTCTCAAGAAGTCACTTAGTGCCTGCCAAATCGACCACCACCAGTGGTCTTCGCTTGCTGCGGACCGTGACACCTGGCGCTCCACCATTTACAAGGCAGCTGTCTCCTTTGAGGACTCTCACAGAGCTAGCCTTAAGGACAAGCGGCTCAGGAGAAAAAACAGAGATGCCGCAGCTCAGAACCCTGGCCATACCTTCCCCTGCAGCCACTGCGGTCGATCGAACCTGCCTGTCTCGGATTGGCTTCCGCAGCCATGAACAAGCCTGCAGACGTCGTGGGCAACTCCTATAAAATATTCGTTTGCGAAGTCAAGCCAAGAGGGCTATCTATCTATCATCTATCTATCTATCTATCTATCTATCTATCTATCTATCTATCTATCTATCTATCTATCTATCTATCTATCTATCTATCTATCTATCTATCTATCTATCTATCTATCTATCTATCTATCTATCTATCTATCTATCTATCTATCTATCTATCTATCTATCTATCTATCTATCTATCTATCTATCTATCTATCTATCTATCTATCTATCTATCTATCTATCTATCTATCTATCTATCTATCTATCTATCTATCTATCTATCTATCTATCTATCTATCTATCTATCTATCTATCTATCTATCTATCTATCTATCTATCTATCTATCTATCTATCTATCTATCTATCTATCTATCTATCTATCTATCTATCTATCTATCTATCTATCTATCTATCTATCTATCTATCTATCTATCTATCTATCTATCTATCTATCTATCTATCTATCTATCTATCTATCTATCTATCTATCTATCTATCTATCTATCTATCTATCTATCTATCTATCTATCTATCTATCTATCTATCTATCTATCTATCTATCTATCTATCTATCTATCTATCTATCTATCTATCTATCTATCTATCTATCTATCTATCTATCTATCTATCTATCTATCTATCTATCTATCTATCTCTCTCTCTCTCTCTCTCTCTCTCTCTCTCTCTCTCTCTCTCTCCGCCGTGAGATGGCCTTAGTCGCCTGCTCGGCGTTAAACCCAAATAACTAACTAACTCTCTCTCTCTCTCTCTATCTCTCTATCTCTCTATCTATCTATCTATCTATCTACCTATCTACCTATCTATCTATCTATCTATCTATCTATCTATCTATCTATCTATCTATCTATCTATCTATCTATCTATCTATCTATCTATCTATCTATCTATCTATCTATCTATCTATCTATTCTATCTATCTATCTATCTATCTATCTATCTATCTATCTATCTATCTATCTATCTATCTATCTATCTATCTATCTATCTATCTATACTCCGTAGTCTTGCCGACCGTTGGGGCACCACTGATGACTTGGCAAACAGCTCCCTCCATTCCACTCTGTTCTCTGCCATTCTTAGGGTATCGCCCAGCCTCAGTCCTGTCCACTCTGAGATATTGTCCTCCTATCTTTTCCTCTGTCTTCCTCTCCTACGTCCTCCTTGCACAGTGCCTTGCAGGATTGTTTTGGCAAGCCCTGCTGAACGCGTAACATGCCCATACCACTTCAGTTTGCGTTTTTTCATAATGGCTAATAGGTCTTCTTCCCACTTCCTCGTTCGTGATGTGATCTCTGTATGAAATGCCAAGCAGCCTTCGAAAACATCTCATTTCAGTGGCTCGTATCCTCCTTTCAAGGTCTGCTGTGAAGGTCCATGACTCACAGGCATACAAGAACATTGAGATGTCTAAGGAGCGCATCAGTCTGATCTTGAGCAGAGCATGGTGTTTCTGTCCTTCCATATGGTCTTCAATCTTGTCAGTGCTGTTGTTGCCTGGGCAATCCTGGACAGTATTTCTGGTTTTGATCCCTAATCTGTCACAATGGCTCCTACGTATTTGAATGTATTAACTGTTTCCAGTTTTTGGCTTCCAATCAGGACGTCAGTGCCAATGCCACTGGTGTTATTTGTCATCAGTTTGGTCTTCTCTGCACTAATTTCCATCCCATACGCAATGGCTGTACTGTCCAGCTTTTCCACCAGCTGAGCTAGCACCTTCTCTCATGAGGGCTCTGTGCCTCTTGGAGATGTTTGGAGTGTTGTCTATGTGTTTGATTGAAGCTGGTTATACCCACCATGATTTCGCTCTCGTTAGTTGTGGGGAGTCGTCCGGCGTAAACACAACTGCTCTAATGACAGCATCAAGCACAACAACAACAGCAACAGCAACAGTCATCGCCACAAACACCACCACCACCGCCACTAACTCCATCAACAAAAAGACATCTACACATACATGCAACAACCGTCTTGAGGTCCACGAGATCGCCTGTGGCGGTGCCTGGGGTCAGGAGCTGGTAGAAGTGAACGTGTCCGTGCTCGTTCTGATTCGGCGCCTCAAACGACACGGCCAAAAACTCTCGATTAAAGCCTCCTCTGCACACTGACAGAAACCAGAGAAGCGCGTCAAAGCTCGTGTAGGCAGAATATAATGACGAGCCAAAGAAATGCGACATCTTTCAAATCCTCGGAAACACTGAACGAGCGAAAGAAATGCGATATCATTCGAGTCATCGGAAACACTGAAGTGTTTCCGATGACTCGAATGATGATGCCGCATTTCCTTTGATCGCTAGTATACATTATTACGATTTCTTTGAGTGGACCGTAAGCAGAGGGTTGACTAAAGAAACATTAGTTCTGACCTGACTACATGTACTGAATGACTTACTGTTACGGGTAAACGCGTAAAACAAACATATACGTTTATCTGGGCTGCCCTCTGAAAGCAAAAGACAGTCTATATTTATTGTATTATGTTGAAAAAATCTCGCGATTCACGAAAATGAACTTACTGCATGTCTTTTTGCCTTCACAAGAGAAATATTTAAAAAATATATTTACATCTTGTTTTAACACATTCTGCCCCAGGACCGAAATCCCAAAATTTTGGAGCTGCCCTCTGAAGGACTGTATTACAATGCTAGAGACAGATCGAGCATGATAGTTCAAGGTTGGTACCAGAATAGCTTGGCGCCTATGGGCGCCAAGCTATTCCGGCACCACCCTTGAACTATCAAGCTCGATCCATGTCTTGCTGTGGTGTGTCGGGGCTGAGTTAAGACCTTCCTTCTAGTCTGGCTAGCCTAAAACGTTTACGCTACTGGCCTTAAGATGGCGTCGATCGCCATCTCGGCATTCAACGCTAAGAACTCTAGGCTCTACACATGTCAGAGGTATAGAGGGATGCAATAGATTGTTTGCACGCTTGTCCTGCAATGAATGTTTCCGCCTTTGTCTGTATGGTTGTAACCTTTGATGGAGTCTGGCAACCCTTGCTGAACTCTATTGAAGCGTTTGGTGCTCAGGAGTACGGGTGTGGCGGGATTGGCCATGTTAATGATGTGGATGACATCTGCTCTGTAACCTGCAAAACAAGACAGAATGCTCGGTACGTACTCTGCAAGCAGATCTCTGTAACTAGGGCATCATCTACGCCATCATGCATGTATGCTAGCCAGCAAGTGAACCAACTTGTCCAAAAACCAACACAGCGTAGCCGCAAACTAACCATACGTCAAAGCAAAGCAACCTAGCTAACAGCCTACCATTCAGAGAAAAATTAAAACGCAAAAGCAGAAGAAAAACAGTAATGTCACTTACTGATATATTGTATCCAGTACCCATTTAGCCCCGACGCACTATACAGGGATGGATCGACATGATAATACAAGGGTAGTGCCAGATTAGCCAGGCGCCAAGCTAATCTGGCACCACCCTTGAATTATCACGGTCGATCCATTTCCTTCAACTGGCACATAGTCGTTAGATGACACCTCCCAAATGTGGCCGTGGGGTAAAATGGGTTAATACTATTTCTAATTGTGTTGTTTGTAATATTAGTATGTGTTTGGGTGTTTAACGCATGCTAGACGTCCTGTATTCGGATACGCGATTGATGCTTCAATGCACGAGTCAGCTTCCACTTTACCCTTTTAGCGCCATGGGCGCATTTCCCGAATTTTCGAAGTGTTACTTAACCCATATCATACTGCGACTAAAAGCTTCAAATTTGTACACTGCCATATGTAAGCTACATTACAGTACTTACAGATAAGGATATAGACCAATGGCATTAGTTCAAGTGTAGTGCCAGAATAGCTTGGCGCATAGAGGCGCGACGCTATTCTGGCACCACCCTTGAACTATTTTAGTCAAACTTATTTCACACACTGGTGTATTCCGAATGATAAGGGTTAACGACCATGTGCCACTTGCAGGAGGTGGATTGACCATGATAATTCAAGGGTAGTGCCAGATTAGCTTGGCGCCTGAAGGCGCCAAGCTAATCTGGCACTACCCTTGAATTATCATGGTCAGTCACAATGATCTCCTGCTGTAGGGTGTTGGCGCTAAAAAAGGGCTAATGAGTCCCCCACTTGCATGTACTTGGAGCGACAATGTGCTTTCCTATTCACTTTCATCCACACTATGGATGTGAATATAAAATTAGCCGCTTGCGTAAAAATGGTTTCTACACGCTGCATTGGACTTTCTTTAACCTTTAAACACAGCCGAGGGGTAAGGCGAACCCAGCTGCAAGAGACATAAAACCTCATGCGGGTTCATGTCTCTTGTCTGTCCTAATTCTTCGTGGCCTATGTTCTTCATATCTTTGGTCTCATTTTGAGTTGTGTTCTTCACGGGAACGTCGGGCAGAGTGCAGTGGTTTCAGACGCGAAATTCCTGATCACTGGCCGCGAAGGGGTTAATTAAAAATATGCCTTCCAGTTCGTTCAGTTAAACCAATTAACCCATTCAGCCCTGACGCACTACAGCAGATGGGTCGACCATGATAATTCAAGGGTCGCGCCAGATTAGCTTGGCGCCGACAGGCGCCTAGCTAATCTGGCACTACCCTTGAATTATCATGGTCGATCCATCTCCTGCAACTGGTGCATAGTCGTTAGATGACGCCTCGAAAAAATTGGGAAATACGTGCGTCGGGCTGAATGAGTTAAGTAAAGACAAATGGTAAAAGTATTATTAGGGAGACTTAAAAGACAAACGAACAGCGTCATATGGAGTCAGCTTCACAGAGATGAAGACCATCATTAAGTCGGTGTACAGACCACCACAACGGCCCCTAGACAGTTACCATCAGCTGTCCAGACAAGAGCAGGTGACCATCTTCCGTCTGAGGACCGGGCACAACCGACTCAATTTCCACCTGCACAGACGCTTCCACATCGTGCCATCTCCCCTGTGCCCTTGTGGAGAAGCAGAGCAGACCACACAGCACATCCTCCATGACAGTGGGAACCACCAGTTGCTGAGGGAGGAGATATGGCCGAAGCCCGCCACCCTACAAGAGAAACTGTACGGGCCTGTGGAGGCGCTACAGAAGACCACAGATTTCATTTTGAGAGCCAAACTCCAAGTGTGACGGCGTTCGAGAAGAAGAAGAAGAAGAAACGAAGAGCGTTTCGTTAGCCCGTTTCGTTTGTGACGTCACCAGACTGTGTGTACTTCCTTACGAACTCGTACGACTTCGGTCGTAAATCTTTGTCAGATCGCCAGTTTTCACGAACCGACTTTCACAGGTCGATTATGAGTAATTTTTTTTGATGTGACATCATATCGTGTTAGATTTAAGCTGGAGGGCCGTTTTAGAAATGCACTCTGTCAACAAGTATCGCTAAAGTACAACTAAAATATGCTTTATATAAGTTTCTGAACCCCACTTTCATCGGCTCTCGCTGGGAGGCCTACAAGTTGGCGGTCTTCGCTTTAAGCCGGCTGCCTCGATTCACTTTGTTGTCGCTGTTTACGCACCCTTCACATCACAAATTTATTTGGAACGGCTGCTAATTCACTTGATATTGTGTATGCGAAGGCACAGATCAGTGACTTATTTATTTAACCTTTTTGCGTCAGTGGGCAGAATTCGAGAGCGATACCCGATGTAGTGATACCGCTAGAAGTAAAACGCGTGCTTGTGAAGAGTTATCGTCCTTGCACCAACGAAACTTTCTTTCGCTAGCCATCTAAGCCGCATCAGCGATTCACGCACCCAGTTTCGTCATCGTAGGACCGAAACGAAACAAAGTTGATTGGTCGTTCTAAGTATCCCTAATATCTTCATATTCCTTCCCTTGACATCGTCCAAATCATGTCACATTTTGTGATAAGCAATCTGATATTCGAATCTTTCGCAAGCGCCGTGCAAAAAACATAGAATCACGTGCAGCAGGAGCTCATGAGAACCTATGGCTATTGTTGACCTGGATCGGGTCTGAATGTTCTATATCTTCTCAGGTGGAGATGGGTCAAGAGGGTTTGAGCCGCGGACGATTCCAAAGAGTGTACTTTCTCTAGGTTAACACAAATGTCGTGTTAGTGTGTTCATCGTCTCCTGTTTAGTGTTATCTCAAAGTCCCAGCAAAGCCGCTCGATCAGGTCAGCCAAACTGTCACTCAGTGTCACATCCGTGCGCTGGCCCACTGCGGCTTTCTTGGGCCCGAGGACCTTTGCTTACTAGGTGTGTCGCTCGCTCTCCCTTTCGCTACCCTCTCGGTCTGAATACTGTGACCATAACGTCATTCACAGTTGGGCAGCGCACAACCGTGCTGCGGGCCAGCTACGGCGGACGTCGGCCCGAAGGTCTTTTGCTTTGAGGGAATTTTCCTTTTGTGATATAATTTGACTTTTTATCTTCTTCTTATGAGCGTACGAGCAGGCCTTACTCTTTAACCGTTTCAGCCTCAAGGTCCCATTTCTCAAAGTTTGGAGGTGTTGCCTAACGACTATGTACCAGTTGTAGGAGATGGATCGCTCATGATAATTCAAGGGTAGTGCCAGATGAGCTTGGCGCCTTCAGGCGCCAAGCTCATCTGGCACTACCCTTGAATTATTACGATCAATCCATCTCATGCTGCAGGGTCCGGGGGTTAAAAGGGTTAACTATGTCCGCCTGCCAAGGGCAAGCTATACGACGCCTCCGCAGCTATTAATGTGAGAAGCCGTGAATGGATTCAGCTATTGCTTTTTATCCAACTCCCGATTCTGGTATATGGTCGAGAGTACGCGTCCGTCTGTTTAATGTGTCACAGGCTTTGAGTTCACGAAACCACCAGCCCAGTCAGCGGAAGGCTCTCGGGCCGAAGTCGGCTTGAGTTGGCCCGCGCACGGGCTACCCATCTTAAAGCTGTCCCGAGGACGCTCTGCTAAATAGAAACTTTTTATAATTACCAATAACGTATAGGAGATTTTCCTCAAAGTCGTAAGCGGCCTTGTTGGCAGCGCCATTATCGAAGACCAGCCGCCCCAGGCCGTCAGGCAGTTTCATGAAGGCTCCGGGTTGTAGGCGCAGCACAGAGATGGTGGGGCCCACCGCCGCCAGCAGCAGCACCAGAATAGGAATCATCTCTTCCTGGAATCAAGAAGAGGAACATGTTTTCAAAGAGCAGTGAAATAAACCCCGTCGATTTCATTTATGTGAAACGTGTGTGTTTTACTGTCGTTGTCAAATCACGCTGTAGACAGAGCTTTTCATATAGACGGTGTTAATTGGCAGAGCTTTTCATATAGACAGGTTACTTGGATGAGTACCTTAACCCCTAAACTGCTAGAAAAAATGATCCAACTGCAAGAGACATAGATCCTCATGAGCGCCCGCAGCTGCTGGCGCTCATGAAGATCGATGCCTCTTAACGAGACTATTTTATATTCACGCTCTTTGGACAGCAGGGGTTTTTGCCTTAAATTTTAAAAAAAGATTTCAGAAAACAAAATGCAGTCTGCGACCGTTAACAATGAAGTTGTTAACCCTTTGGCTGTCGGCAGCGCTTTTTGTCGCGATGATTCCTACAGGAAATCATCGTGACAAAAAGCTCTACCGACAGCCAAAGGGTTAGAAGGAGGTAGGTTGCAACTGTGAACTGTCTTCGTCAGCAAGCGGAATCTTAGAAAAAGACTGTATGTCAGAATCATTTCATGACCACAAACTAACACAATTTATGATTTAAATGCCACCTGTGTTCAGTAAGGTTGTTCTGTAGAAAAATAAAGTAAATGTCCAGTCCAGTGGAACAAAACGTAATAGAACTGACACAAGACGGGTACCATCTGCCTGGTATACAAGAGAAAGAAACATAAAGAAAATATATTTATAAAAAAAAACCGGGACACAGTTGAACACATCTCTTCTAGTTCTACGAGAAATAAGTAGCTGTTGTTTATATAAATAACTCCAGCACTCACAAAACCAATCCGTCACACAAAATCACTTCATTAATTTAGTTAATAATTGGGTTTAATTTAGTTAATAATTGGGTTTAATTTAGTTAATAATTGGGTTTAATTTAGTTAATAATTGGGTTTAATTTAGTTAATAATTGGGTTTTAACGCATTTATATTTACTTTACACATATGTATTAAATGTGCGCATATCAAGTGCATGCCATATGGACTTTTTTTAGCTTTCGTTCTTACCTTTGTAGTATGGCGGATTGTCAGCGGGTATCTTGCTGCCTGGTAGTCAAAATTTGAGCACAAAAGACAGGTCCGGTTTCAACAATACCTCTTTTTCAGGCCCCTACACCAACCTATTAAATCTGAATAAGGCATAGATTCTCATGAGCCACTGCTGCAGGGGCTCATGAGAATCTGTGCCTCTTGCTGGCAGAGCTAGGCCCATAGTGAATCCTACTACTGAGCAATTCTTTTTTGGTTCAGGTTAAGGGTATAACCGTTTTCTTACAGATAAGGAGCTGATAAAAGTTCCAAACTCATGACCCCTGTCCCAGGTCACCCGACCTTTCCATCGTCTTATGAAACAATCGAAAGATACACTCCCATTGTTTGAGGCCGTCCTGTAGCTTTGTTTGAAAGAAGTACAGTTTCTCTCTCCCCCCCCCCCCCCCCCCCCACCAACCCTCACCGCTTTAAATTCATCTTTTGGAAGTTGGGTGCAGGGCTGACTAATTTTTAGTTGGTAGATCCACAGATTGTGTGTTTACTCTTAGTTTCAGAGTCGTGTGTTATGCGTCATTTCCATTTACCTATTTTGTAAATGTACAGATTTTATACTTTTACTTTTACCCTTTTAGCCCCAAGCTCCCATTTTTTCAAATTTTGGAGGTGTTGCCTAATGACTCTATACCAGTTGCAGGAGATGGCTTGACCATGACAATTTAAGGGCAAGCTAATCTGGCACTACCCTTGAATTATCATGGTCAAGTCATCTCCTGCTGTAGGGATCCGGGGCTAAAAGGGTTAAATTGTGGATTGAGTCGCATAGACCAGCATGACTTTGGTTTTATTTTTCTTGTTTGATCAGTTGGTGACTGATTTTCTTCCCCACACATGCATAGCGGGCGCGTCCTGAGTCAGACACCACCCAAACACATGAGCCGGGCAAAGAACTTCATGCACTCCCACATCTGCGGGGGCTTATGAGGTCCTTTGCCTCTTGTTGGCCCCATTCATATCCGTGTTCCTTGGATTGACGGCATTATTCGGCGTGGAACTTCACCAGCTTTTAACTCACTGTCCTCGAGGTACGAAATACCCACAATTTGGAGTTATCCTGTGAGGACTGCATCGCAATTCAAGAGACAGATCGACCATGATAGTTCAAGGGTAGTGGCAGAATAGCTTGGCGCCTATAGGCGCCAAGCTATTCTGCCACTACCCTCGAACTATCATCGTCGAGCCCTATCTTGCTGGGGTGTGTCGCGGGCAGAAGGAGTTAAAGTCATAATAATTGTGCGTCCACTGGGTGTGATCACCCCCCCCCCCCCCCTTCAACACGGCAAGAAATATCCAACTGCGTGAGGCATGGATCCTGATGAGGTTCGTTAGATTTTGAATTAACCCCTTAACTGCCGGGAAAAAAAGTGAACACGATGCAACTGCAAGAGGTATAGATCTTCGTGGGTTACCCCCTCCCCCCCCCCCCCCGCCGCCTTTGCGGGGCCTCGTGAGAATCTGTGCCTTTTGCTGACCCCACTTTGAATCCATGTTGTTGTTTTTTTCGGAGAGGGGGTGGGGGGGGGGGTGGGGGGCAGCTTCTTCCCTTTGGCGTTGAATTGAGAAAGATGTCTGCCAGTCTGCTTCAGCTTGGCAGTGAACGGGTCAACACAATTAATATTGACCAGAAGCAGAAATTGCGACCAGTCGCAGAGAAGTGGATATTAATCATGATTATCATCATTGTTCTTGTCGTCTCCTTTCTTGGCGAAGTGCGCACTGTGATCACAGATAAGGAGCAAAAGACAGGTGAGCCCAGTAAGCACAGGTCATCGGGCCCACGATGGCCGCAGTGGGTCCGTGCACGGCTGAGGCGCGTTACCCACTGCGGCCCTCTTAGGCCCGAAAACGTTTTACTGCTGTAAGGTTAGAGCGCGTTCTGTTTTTTTTACTCTGAGCTGAAATTTGCAAACGACACATCACGTACAGTTTGGTTAACAAACTCGGGAATAGTGTGGTATCGACTGGTCTTGTTTTTTTTTTTTTTTGTTTTTTTTCTCAGATTTAACCCCTTCACTGCCGTGACTAGACGAACGCTACCCATCTGCAAGAGACATAAATCCTCCTGAGCCCCGCGACTCCCCGCAGTCGCGGGGGCTCATGAGGATTTATGTCTCTTGTTAGTCCTGTGTACATTATGCCCACGTCTAGTCCCGTGTCATTAATTTGCGTTCTTCACGCAAATGTCGGTCAGTGTGGCAGTGGTTTCAGGCGCGAAATTTGCGTCCACTGGCGGTCAAGGGGTTAACCTGAACGAGCAAGAGCCGTAGGCCCCATGTCGACTCTAGTGTGGTTAATGGATAATATTGCAGTTATTGAGCTTTCTCCCACTCTCGGCACATGGTCCTATGATCTTTACACATATCGTTTCCGCGCGCGAATACATGAGTACCGCTTTTAGTCTGTTTGTCCAGGCGCGACTCTTACAAATCGCGAACGTCAATCGTGTTACTTAGACAATTCTGGATTTTGCGGCAAGTGCGGTCCCGATCTGATTGCAGATTTAACTAATTGTGCCCGAGGTACGAAATGCCCACATTTTGGAGTTATCCTCTGAGGGCCGCATTACAATTCCGGAGACCGATATATATATAGGCGCCAAGCTATTCTGCCACCACCCTTGAACTATCATGGTTGAGCCATATCTTGCTGTGGCGTGTCGCGGGAAAAATGAGCTGATTCAGGAAGTCGGAAAATATACATTACTGAGTATTTCGGTTATTATGGTCAGAAAGAAGTCCTTCATTGACTTTCACATTCCATTTGTTTGGTTATTGTTTACAAGATTTACGTACAGTCTTTGGTTTCATTTGCAAATGCGAGCATGCAGTCATCCATGCAGACGTTCATGCATCCTTCCATCCATCCATCTGTCAAATGCATCCATCCATCCATCCATCCGTCCGTCCGTCCGTCAGTCCATCCATCCATCCATCCTTCCGTCCATCCATTCATCTAGCCACCAATCTGTTGTGTGTCCACGCACGCATTTCCTTCAGGTACTACTCCAAACACATCGCTATCACAATTATCACACCGATGACGCTTCATTCAAGAAGGAGAACTATTTTGACATTAATCCGTGTTTGTTTGTTTGTTTATTTGCTTGTTTGAGATCGCACAGGGCCTTACGATGAGCTGATCAGACGTGATGAGAAACCTGAGAAACCATTCTCTGGAACAGAGCCAAGGGCGCCACACAGTCGATCGGACTTGAAAGGACGTGAAAGATCCATAATGAAGCAGACCTATATTGGAACGATATCGAAAGGAACTCTGGGAAGGCTTCTGGTGGGTGGGTTGGAGTCTGTATGGGCCTTTCAGAGGGCAGATATCCCATCTTAACCGAACTGAACATTGTTTGTTTGTTGCTTGGTTATTTGGTTGCCTGGTTGGTTATTTGGTTGCCTGGTTGGTTAGTTGGTTGATCACGTTATTGGTTGGTTGATTGGTTATTTACTTGCTTGTTTGCTTGATTGTCTGATTGTTTAGTTTGAATTCAGTCACGAAGAAAGCATAATTTATGCGATTTTGTGTTATGGATCTGTTAACTCATTGGAGACGTACCGCCTCCGGATACGCGGCATAAGCCGCGTATCCGGAGGCGGCACGTCTCGAATGAGTTAACGAAAACGCTTGAATGCAAGATTTGGCATTTGCATCAAAACACGTGAAAACATTGATGGGAAAAGCAACACTTCAACTGGGAACACACAAACACGCACTTTAAAAATGAACTGAAGGAAAAATACAACTTCGAAAAAGCAGCAGTTGAGAAATAATAGCGTGTATCATTTCTTCCCCGAAGAGTCTGTTACAGACAAGTCATACAGCTTAGTAGCAATATACCCGAACAGGATGCAATACTGACTAGCAAAAGAAATGCGACATTTTTGAAATCCAAAAATGTCGCATTTCTTTCGCTCGTCAGTATACTTCTTAATGTCTAAGCGGGTGCTAGTCTGCCATTGTGGATCCTACGATTCCCAGTGTGCAAAAGGTCATCGGGTCGACGTCGGCCGCAGTCGGCCCGCGCACAGCCGTGCGCGGGCCGACTGCTGCCGACGTAGACTGTATGGCTTTTGCTTGCTGGTTTGAAGCAGTAAGGTCCAAAATTGTAGACAACGCAAATTTACAATGAAAAGGTGGTATATCGGATGTTGTCTCATGGTGTAGATAAGTATATGCTCAGTTTTGGACAATGCGGTAGAAGCTGAGAGACCCAGCCACGTCGCTAATTGCCACGAACATCCTGGATCCGTTGTCCTCGATGTATCTGTGAAAGAAAGTATAAGTTTTAACATAAAATGTTACTGAAATAATAATAATAATAATAATAATAATAATAATAATAATAATAATATAACAATAGATTATTATTATTATTATTATTATTATTATTATTATTATTATTATTATTATTATTAGTATTATTATAAAGATCTGCGCCAAATTATTTCCTTTGGTGTAAGGGTCGCTAGCAGAGTTGCGTATCGGATTGAAAAACATTTTCCATGCTTATTTCAAATAATAATAATGACTCGTATTTTTCACAAGGAAGGACGAGAGTGACTATTAGTATAACAGTAGCTATACAGTAGGTTAATATCAAGAATCGTTCCACTAAATTGTTTGTATATGGTTGGGATACGTTTGTTTTGTTTTGGTTTAGTTTGCTTTTCTTTGCTTTGGTTTGATTTGGTTTCCTTCAGTTTGCTATTGGTTTCCTTTGGCTTGGTTTGGTTTGCATTAATTTGGTTTGCTTTGATTTTGTTTGCTTTGCTTCGAGCTGCTTTGCTTTGGTTTGATTTGGTTTACTTTGCCTCACTTTGCTTTGATTTGGTTTGATTTTGCATAGTTTGCTTTGATTTGGTTTTGGGTTTTGCTTTGTCTCCTTTTGTTTTCCACGTGTGAAATGAAGAATCACTGTGATACGCATCGCCCCCCCCCCCCCACCCACCCACCGACTGAGGGATTGCAAGTAGTGACTCACATGAGGTCTGTCACTCCAGGCTCTCCCACTGCGGCCTCGCCGATGTCGTTTTCAGCATAGGCATCGAGTGTGCTGTTGTAGGCCATGGTGCAGTCCGCAGGGCCGTAGGCTCCTGACCACGACATGCCCGGGTTGCCGCGACGCAAGTACTGCTCGAAGGTCACCTGAAGGGCAGAGTGCAAATTATTTCATTCGTTTAGTGCCAGCTGACTCGCATTGTGATTCTGCAGTCTTCGTTGATTCAACACCAAACAACTCTAGCTGTTCAAGGAACATAGATTCAAACTGGTGTCAGCAAGAGGTATAGAACCTCATGAGCCCCCGCAACTGCGAGGGCCCATGAGGATCTATACCTCTTGCAGTTGTCGTGGTGTTCCGATTTTCTCGACACTGAGCAGATCAAAGGCTGTTTGAAGGGATAATAATGCACAACGCCTAGAGGTCCTTTGAAGGGCAATAAATGGGTGATTTGATGGATGGAAGATAGACGGACGGACAGATAGATAGACGGACGGACGGATGGATGGACGGACGGACGGACGGACAAACGGTTGGGTGGACGAATTGCTGGATAAATCAATTAACTCAGTGTTTTCTTGCTAATGGATTGCCGCCGTTTAAACAACAGAGAAAATTCGACTGTGGAATTTCTTTAAACGGACTTTTTTGTCATCACAAGGAACTTCAACAGCAATTCGCTTAACCCTTGGGTAAACGGCAGCGGTTATAGTCACAGTGATTCCTGTAGGAATCATCGCGAAAAACCCCGCTAATGACACTGAAAGGGTTAGTATGCCCTACTTAGCAGACTGCTCGGCGTTAAACCCAAATAACTAACTAACTAACCTACTTAGCAGACGGTACGGTTAGTGAAAGGACTAGGTAATAAACTGACCTGAAGGCCAGCCGTGAATTCCGAGTAAACGCTGTACAGGTAGATACCGCCCACCCTTCCGTTAGCGATGGCGATCAGAGCAGTTCCGTTTATTTCAGCAGAGGAAATGGCGGATGGTGCCGGACCCTGAATAGAAAAAGGTAAGTCGGTCTTTGGGAATTCTATTGTACTGCTTTTGCGGACTAATGTCGCTTATTGCCCAATGCCCAAAGGCCATCGGGCCGACGTCGGTCCTTTGGCCTTGTGTGCATTGGATCTTGTGTTACAGTGCCTCTAGCAGGTCAAGAATCAAATCGTAACGTTTCTTAATGTAAAAATATAAATAAATAAAATAAAATACATTAAAAAAAAAACAAAAAACACCGATGAGCAAAAGAAATACGTTATTCTGAAATGATGTCGCCTTTCGTTTGCTCGTCAGTATACAATAAAATACGAAGCATAAGCAACAGTTGCATGGCAACGTCAGCCAATAGCTGGCGCAGGGTTGTGCCAGTGCGGCCCAACTCATGTGGCGGTTTGTTCACCCATGATTCCCTTCGAAAATTTCAATAATACCAGTTCAGGGGACTCTCTGTCGTACGTAGAAGATTGAGCGGTGTTTTCGGGCCCGACTCCTGTATTGAACATACTCTGGTGGCGTGGGTTTGCCGACACGAAATAGCGCTCAAACTGGTCTCCGCTGGTGAAAACCGGCTGTTCAACCCACCCTGGTGCGTTCCACAGTGAAGGATCCCAAATGGAGAAGCCTCGCCCTCCGAAAGTGCAGACGAAATCGTAACCACCACTGCGTTGAAAAAGGAAATACGATTACGTGTACAGGTTTTTAACCCCGTGACCGTCAGCGGTCGCGGATTTCGAGTCTGAAACCGCTTGCACGCTGACCGACATTGGCGTAAAGAACGCAAACGAAAACAATGGGAATTACAAGAGACATAAATCCTCATGAGCCCCCGCGAATGCGGGGGCTCATGAGGATTTATGTCTCTTGCAGATGGGTAGCGTCCGGCAGTGAAATTTCATCCTGACGATGCCACTCCGAGGAGAAAAAGACTCGTAACGACGTCGTCAGTAGAAATCAAGCGGGGTTAAAGCAGGCGATCGGTGAAGTGATGAATTTTTCGACCAGTGTGACGGAGAATTTCTTCATTTTTTTCCGGCACAGGGTTGATCAACAACAGACGTCGTGCGCGCCTGGCGCTTTCATCAGTACGGATGCGAATGGAGCCAATAAGAGATATAGATCCTTACGAGTCCCTGCGACTGCTCACGGACACATAACGATTCATATCTTTTGAATATCATGATTACCTCCAGGAATGTTGTCCCGTGAGAGGTAAAAAGACAGTAAGTCTATTTTTGAGATAAGCGAGATGTTCATTGTATTACAATGAACGTCTCGCTTTTTCACAAAAACGGACTTGATGCCTTTTGAGGGGCTCCGAGTGAAACGTTCGACTTCCATGTCTGCATTCTTACGTGATCATTGCCCAACTGCAAGAGGCATAGATCCTCATGAACCCCCGCTTTGCACGCTGTCATTCACATCACTTGTTTGTTTTTTTTCGTTTTTTTTTTTCGGGTGGGGGTGGGGGGGGTGGGGGTGGGGGTTGGGGGGGAACGGATGTCAGTTAACGTTTGTGTTGTGTCGATGTTTGTTAAAAGCAACATTTTCATTGTATCACAATGCAACTCACGCTTTTCACAAAAAAAAGGGTGGGGGGGGGGGGGGAGCTTATGATGATCTATATCTCTTGCAGCTGAAGGGTGTAGGCCGTTCTCAGGCAGACAAGGGGTTAAACCCAGAACGATTTAGCCATTCAGCGCCGACACATCATTGCAAGAAGATCGAATATGCTACTAGCGTGCCATTTGACAGTTTCCACCTTAAACCGCGCACTGTCGAAAAAAAGTGAAAACCACCCATCTGCAAGAGCCATAGATCCTCTTGAGCCCCCGCTGTTGCGGGGGCTCATGAGGATCTACGCCTCTTGCTGACACCATTTTATATCTATTTTCCTGGGACGACTGAAGCGCTATGGTCTTGAATTACAAAGATTTAAAAATAAAACGTCTGCCTCCACTGGCATTTAAGTGGTTAACTCAATTGTCATTTAACTGATTAAATCTGACGTCAGTAGTCATGGCGTGACGTCTTTAGTGACGTGAAAATACTGGTTCTGACGTCTCCAGTGAGTTAAATGCCTCACTTGTTCAACAGCATACTTACAATAGCGAGTCCCAGCCGTCTGTGGATTTCTTTAGATTACTCAAACGGAGCCGGCCTGAAATGAACGATAGTCAGATTTTTCGTTTGCAACGAACGATTGCTGACAACGAAAAAGAGCGAAATCGCTGTTGATTACAATCTTGTACCATAAGCATAGACAACACTCCAAACATTCCCAAGAGGCAAAGATCATCATGAGTCCAAGGCTCAAGAGGATCTATGCCTCTTGGAGATGTTTGGAGTGTTGTCTATGCTTACGGTACAGTTCTGTGCTCGTGAAGATTCAAGTCTTTTGGGGATGTTTGGAGTGTTGTGTATACTCATGGTACAAGGTGGTTATCCGCCGTGATTTCGCTCCCGTTCGTTGTTGCGAGTTATTCGTTGCAAGCAAAACCTCATTTATTCACTGCACACATCAAATATTACAGCAATAATTATAAGCAGCTTGATTAGCGTCCACTGACGTACGGTACGCTTTGCTGTTGCCCTTGTCGTTACTGATGCTGCTCATGTACCGTCATTGTTTTCCCCAAGTGCGTGTTACAATAGAATTCTTAGCATCCAGTGCCAGTGCACGTTTCGCTGTTGATGACGTTGTATGACGTCTGCAGTAAAAAGAAAACAAAAATGCAAATATGGTCGTTTAATTGAGTACTCCTTTTTCGAGCGCAGATGTGCATTATATTCCTAATTGTATTGTAAATAAATGACAGTACGTCCATATTTATTTCAACTGCGGGTTTTTCTTTGTGTTTCGCTGTATAAGTGTGTGTACATTTATACCAGTTTTAAACATTTCTTATGTAGACTCACCAAGCTGCGCATTATCATTAAGCTGTGCTGTGAGAAGAGATTCCTCTGCGCTTGTCATACCATCTGCGAAACCTGAACAGAAACGAGTTGTTCATATAAGTGCGCGATTTAAATGACGTAATTTATATAAACATGAAAAGGACTGGTCTCTCAGATAAAGCAAATTGAACCCTTTGGGTGTCTAAAACGCTTTTAGTCGCGACGATTCCTGCAGGCACCATCGCGACTAAAACCGCTACCGACACCTAAAGGGTTGGATGCCTAAACTAATTTTGTTTATTACTATTTACAGTACATGTTCTGCCACTAACAGTCGTATACATGTTTTATATTCCTATACACGTATAATGTTTCACTTACTGTTATTCATGTTATTCCGCTGACGCTCTCATCAAACGTACATTTTACGCAGGCTACTGTTATTGGCAACCCGTGTTCTGCCGTTGTCAATTAATAAAATGCGTTGTGCTTCACTTACTGTTATTGACAATGCATGTTTTGCCTCTTTGACAGTGAGTAAAACGCAACACGTTTCGTGATAGTGCCAGCTCTGGTGTCTCAATTGCAGTTACTGTCAATCCATGTTCTGCCGTTGTCATTAATGAACTGCGTTGTGTTTTTACTTGCTGTCATTGACAATGCATGTTCTGCCGCGTCGACAGTAAGTAAAACGGAACACTTTTCCTGATAGTGCTAGCGCTGGTGCTCACTTACTGTTACTGGCAATCCATGTTCTGCCGTTCACGCTCTCATCAAACTGGCATGTGCCAAGAGTGTATCGACGAATGGCACCTTGGTCCGCAGTGGCGAGGTAGACTTTACCCAGGATTTCGAAGCTCGTCACGTCATTTGGTTGGTAAAAGGCGCGCAGCTTTCGAGTGGCAAGGTTGATGCCTGGACATATACATGAAAAAAACAAACAAACGAAGAATAAAAATAAAAAGGAAAATGCAACCAAACAATCACGGTCTATCCATCTCTCAACTGGCAATATCGCATGCGTTCGTCGGTAAATTGGTTGAAAGCACACAAACATCACGCTTTTGAAAAACAAGACGGGATAATCCAGCCCACACAATCTCTTCTATATGAGCGTGCATGTATTAAGCCACTTTTTGCACAATACGCCTGCGGGGGTCTACATCGTAAGAACAAGAAAAAGATTTCATCCCAAAGTCTACCGTATTGTTTGGAGCTCCCATGCGTTCCTCTTTTAGGCACATTCAAAGTTGTTCATATTTGGAATTAAATCTCCATATTTCCGACTATCAGTCAACAAACTCGCTCGAACTGCATTCGCCTGGAATTTCTCTCTCATGTATTTTTTTAAATCAACACATTTTCAGTTATTCTTTTGTATGTAATTGGTAATGTAGGCCGTACACAACGCGTGCACGTAGTTATTTTGTTGCGTAACCCCATCAATTTTTATTTATCCACTACCATCGTTTTGTTTTTTCGCCGTTTCGAATACGGTCAGTACGTGATAGGGCCTCCGCTTCAGCTGAAATTTCCTGTCGTTGATATTATCTAACTTATCCAATTATTCAGTTATGTTTTGTAAGAAACTGGTACCAGCGGTATCACAGAACACTTACATATAGTTCTTTTTGTTGTGTAGCCCCCTAAATTATTTATTTATTGGCATATTTTTGTTTAGAGGTTTGACTGAATGAAGATTAGGGTGTGTATCGAGAATATGATTGGTCAAAGATTTATTTGGGGGAGAACGCTTTGCTCAGCAAGTAACGTTGTCATCGTAACATGTAACAAGATGGGATGAACCATAACCCACAAAGTCTCTTCTATATGAGAGCCATAACCCACAAACTCCCTTTTATATGCGAGCTGTCCTCGCTGTCAAGGGTCTCTACCTGTTGTCTTTGACCTGATTCTGATGTTGAAAAATAGTCTCCTATTGTCGTGCAGTCACTCCATTTTCTGACACTGTGATTGGTCAGCACCTAAAAATCGCGAGGGGTTCAATGCCCCATTGCCTAACTGCTAGAACCATTGCCGTACCTGTAATTTTTAATCAGCTGGCCAATCCGCAATTCTAGTATTGCGCACGAATCTGTACTATGTCTTTCGCCTGAGCGCTTAGATCAGGGCTGTCCGGCACCTTACATCATAAATAAACGGAAAACGCAAAGATCAAATGGTGACAGACGACAGGGATATTTAAAAAGTGCCTTATTTCGAGAGGACTCAAGCGGTGAGCACACTACACAAATGCTATACAAATGTGTCACAATTCAAACTGAACTGAAAGCTCGAAACTTTCCATTGCGCGTGTCAACACGTATGCTGTTTAGAAAGCAGTTTGTTGCTACTCGTGCAGTAAGAGAGAAAAAGAAATAAATAAAGAAAATGTGACAGATCTATGACATTTCAGGGTTGTTTTTTTAAATTATTTTTTAAATTTTTTTTTAAGATCGAGTAGTTGTTGAATGAGGGTATGAGCTCACTACTGGTTAGCAAAAGATGCCAACAATACATGCTTCATGTACGAAATCAGACCTACTGTATATCCAGTCGCTTGCCACGCAGACCTGCGCTCAAAATTTAGAAGTTCTATCTCTTGAATCCAGTGAGAAAAATCCGCACTTCCTTGCTACAGATTCTGGAATTGTTATTGGCTGCTTAGAAGCAGCACCGCAGGTAAACGTTTGAAATTTCAGCGGCAAAAATCAAGCTAAATTTACGCGACCGGGCATGGTAGCCTATGCATAAAGAGTCGCGTCCCCTGTGTATTTCCCAGAAAAATCAGTCTGCCGTCAGAAATATTTAGAGAGAGAGAGGAGAGAGAGAGAGAGAGAGAGAGAGAGAGCTAGCTGCGTCACGTCCTAAAAATCTATTCTATAAATAGAAGAGACTTAAAAAGTGAGTCTAAAATCTCTTCTATAAATAGAAGAGAAAAGTGAGTCTACTTATCGCATGTTACCTTGGTTTTATATGTGACAAGTGGACTCCTGTTGCCTTGAGAACGGACGACCAGGAAAAAATAAATTAAATAGAGCCAGGCCAATGAGAAAATTTGTAAAGAGACTGAAAAAAGACAAAACTGTTTGACGAATATCAACACCTGGTATGTATAAAATGTTTTATGATGGCTCCTAACGAGGTGGCTACGGTTGTTATATCGTTCATAACTGCTTGAATACATCACTTTGCGTCCGTTTTACAGCGAAAACGTATACGCCGCTCAACTCCACCAAGCGTCAGAGTGCTAGTGCTAATTTTGCAAGATAAGGACTTCCAGCTCTCGCTGATTTCGTCCACAATAGCGTCAGGGCCGAGATAAAAGCTATTTATAGCTCCAAACTCAAAGTCCTATAGCGAAACAGAAAAGTAGCTGGCGATCTGATATAACGGCCATTGTGAGGCTATATCACAGTCAGGCGTCTTAATTAATCTGTCCGTGAGCGAAACATGCAGTTATGCCCGGAACTCAATGTAACAGGTTTGTCCGACAGCGGGCGCATGGCTAGTTTAACACATTTGAGAAGTGCCGCAACCGGATTCGCGGCTTTAAGCCGCGAATCCGGTTGCGGCACGTCTCGAAAGAATTAACGCCTTCTATTGTCGTAACTGTTCAAGAACAGACAGAAATTAAAAACGCTGTATGGGGGTCAAGTCATGGTTCACGTAGACACAGAAGAATCCAGTTCAACACACGTGGTGTTGCTGTCAAGTAATCTGACCATGACCCCGCTCCGTTACATTTTTACCTCTTCGGTCTGGACGCAGACTATGTTTCTGAAATCGTTGTTAATTCAACGCCAATGAGTCTAGCTGTCCAAGGAACATGGGCACACAGTGGTGTCAGCAAGAGGCACAGATCCCCATGAGCCCCCGCAATTGCGGGGGCTCATGAGGATCTGTGTCTCTTGCAGATGGTTCGTGTTAAGTTTATTGTGTGTGTGTGCGTGTTTTTTGTAGCTATTTTCACTCGTTTTACACGCACCGGCTTTTGTGAACCACACTGAGGGAAGACTTACCACCATCCTGGTCAGAGGCATCGAAAGAGTGTACAGAGCGATCCTTGTATCCCAGACTGTGGAACTGCACTGTTCTAGGAGAGGCTCCGTGGTTCATGTCTAGCTTGCCGATAGCGTTGTTCTCCTGGAAAATAAATAAATAAATAAATAAATAATTTAATAAATTAATAAATTAACAATTAATTATTAATTAATTAATTAATTAATTACACTTCTGATTCAGTCATGGCACACTTCAGCAAGATGCGGAAAGACTGACGGCTGGAAGGTGGGGAGAATACCTTGGTGCCTTGAACATTTGTTCAGTCAGCAGTGACACTCTGACTGCTTCAGTCCCACGCGATATAGATCGACCATGCTAGTTCAAGAGTGGCGCCAGGCAAGAGACCCATTTTACCATGAAACGTCACTACAATAAGAGACGGAACGACGAGATAGTTCCATGGTGATGCAAGAAAACAATTGGAACCAATTTATTCACCCCTGAACTATCAGTGGAGGACGATGAGGAACGAATAAAAACACACATTTGACGCAGAGATTGTTTGTCACGAGAACAAATCTTTCGACTCTATTTGGCAAAAGCCATTATATTATATTTTAAGGAAAGCTAGATTTTCATTGTATAACAATACAAACCTCGCTTTTCTCAAAGATTTACATATACTGGCTTTAGCGAAATAACGGCAGAGTTATGAAAATGTCAGCTGACACCGTTCATTCAGGCAACATGCTCGTAATCAGGCACTGCCTGTGATCTAGTATGGTCGAACTATCTCTCGATGTTTTCATTGCTGAATGGCTAGTCATAGCGCAGGCTGAGGAGGGAAAACGTGTTTTCACAATATGCACTTTCAACCCCTTCCCCGCCAGTGGACGCACATTGTGTTCTAAAATCTTTGTCGTGATTCAAATCTCCCAGCCGTCCAAGGACCATAGATACAAAATGGTAACAGCAGGAGACACAGATCCTCATGAGCCCCCGCGAACGCGGGGGCTCATGAGGATCTGTGTCTCTTGCAGTTAGTTTTTTTTCTTGTCAAGGAAGGGGTTGAGTAACAGTTTCAACGCCTTCTGCTCCTGTGATGACAGTGGGGTAGAACAGTCTGTACTGAAAAAAAGAGTAACATTTAATACGAAATCTCTAAAGATGCACTGCAAAGCGCATTAACCCTTTTAGTCCCACGGGAACTTTCCCCAAACTTTGGAAGTGTCACTGAACGACTATGTACCAGTTGCAGAAGGTGGATTGACCATGATGATTCAAGGGTAGTGCCAGATTAGCATGCCGCTTGAAGGCGCCAAGCTATTCTGACACTACCCATGCATTATCATGGTGAAGCGATTTCTTGCTGTAGGGATCCGGGGCTAAAGGGTTAAACGCACCCACACACACACACACACACACACACACACACACACACACACACACACACACACACACACACACATGCCGAACAACAAAAGAATCACGTTGAGAAAAGACAAGTAGCCTACATGCAGCTGTTAACCGTTTGGGTGTCGGTAGCAGTTAGTCACGATGATTCCTGCAGGAATCATCGCGACTAGAATCGCGACCCACACCCAAAGGTTGAACTGTGCAGTGCTTTACATCGTGTTTCTTCTCTAGTGAGCATTTCTTTAAAAAAAAAAAAAATAAAGAGAAAAAGTGAATGCATCGTGATAAATGCTTGTTACCTTGCACGTGATACGTTACCTGGAAGATGATGTAACCGTTGTTGTTCTTGTCAATGTGCACAGTTTTGGGTTCAAGGTCCTGCACCCTGCTTGACGCGTGCCCAGGGCTACCTACGGTGCACGTCCTGAACACCTGGCGAATATCGGCCTGTTCCAGCGCGGACTCCCTGGTTGGGAAAACAATGCGAAGTTGCTGTGTAGTAGGTACAGACATTATCACCCTTCACTACCTGTAAACGCAGTCCGTGCTTCTGAATTCTGTGTTGATTCAAACCCTAAGAGCCACAGCCATTCACTACTAATTAAAATTTATTGTCCCGCTGGCACTAGAGTGACCGGGGACAAGAGCCACAGTCATTCACTACTAATTAAAATTTATTGTCCCGCTGGCACTAGAGTGACCGGGGACAAGAGCCACAGTCATTCACTACTAATTAAAATGTATTGTCCCGCTGGCACTAGAGTGACCGGGGACAAGAGCCACAGTCATTCACTACTAATTAAAATGTATTGTCCCGCTGGCACTAGAGTGACCGGGGACAAGAGCCACAGTCATTCACTACTAATTAAAATGTATCGTCCCGCTGGCACTAGAGTGACCGGGGACAAGAGCCACAGTTGTCTCAGGGAACATGGATTATGATAGACCACCTGTCGTGAATGCCATCATGCAGGCGGCCTACAGCCACCTTAACTCATTCAGCCCCGACACCCCACAAAAAGACATGGATCGCGCATGATAGTTCAAGGGTGGTGCCAGAATAGCTTGGCGCCCACAGGCGCCAAGCTATTCTGGCACCAACCTTGAACTATCAGGGCGCGATCTGTTTCTCAAAATTGTAATGCAGTCCTTTAGAGGGCAACTTCAAAATTTGGGGGATTTCGGACCTGGGGCAGAATGTGTTAATGATGGTCTTAACGACAGGTGACACAAGTTGCCTTTCAATGCCTCTCTTGAGAGAGTATCAGTCTGTTGACCCCTTCAGTGCCATTTGGCGCAGTTTGTGTTGCTGCGTTCTTTGTTAATTCAACACCAAAACGTATGGCTGGTTCCCAGGAACATGGATTCAAAGTGGTGCCAGCAAGAGGCAGAGATCCTCATGAGCATCGGGAACTGCGGGGGAAGGGAGGGGGGGGGGAGAGTGGGGGCTCATGAGTATCTATACCTCTTGCAGCTGGGTGGTGTTCAGATTTGCTCCGCACTGAACGGGTTAAGACCCAATTCGTTTCTTTCAAAAATAGGTTCCACTGTAAGACTGCCTCACTACAGATCACTGAGGCTGAAACGTTAACCCTTTTAGCCCCAAGGTCCCATTTCTCAAATTTTGGAGGTGTTGCCTAACGACTATGTAGCAGTTACAAGAGATGACCATGATAATCCAAGGGTAGTGCCAGATTAGCTTGGCGCCTGAAGGCGCCAAGCTAATCTGGCACGACCCTTTGAATTATCATGGTCAAGTCATCCCCTGCTGTAGGGCTCCGGCGCATGCATTCACATGAGGGTAAAATTGCGTGCATCGTTTCGACGCATGTGTTTCAGTGAGTGCGCATTTTACTCACGTGAACGTAAGAGGAGTTCTGTCAATAGTGTCACCGAAGCCAAGCGACAGGACCTCCACATCGGCTGCTGGATCTTCGAAAATGCCGTTGATTTCGTGAGGATCTCCCTCTGAGGCCACAAGCATCTCGAGGCAGTCACTGGTCCATGCAAGGCCCTTGGGATCATAGGAGTCCACTGCCACAAACACAAAATCGTGCAGTACACCGTGAACGATTAACCCCTCAACTACCGGGTCAAGGTAAACGCCAGCCAGCTGCAAGAGACACAAACCCTCATGAGCCCCCGCGGACGCGGGGTCTCATGAGGATTTATGTCTCTTGTTAGTCCTGTGATTTATATCTGTTTAATCAGTGTTTTTCGCGCCGAGGTTGCCAGTGTGTAGTCGTTTCTGGCGCGCATCTCGTGACGACTGGCATCGAAGGGGTTAACCCTTTGAGCTCTTTGCACCAGTGAGCAAAAGAAAAGCGACATCACTGGAACCGCTGGCAACCCTAAAGTGTTTGTTACGCTTGTGGTTGTGTTATTCTTTGAGAGCATGTGTGCGTTGATCATTGGAAAGATCCCAATTTCAATTGAGTTATTAAGGCTACGAATTACGTACCTTTTTTTTTTAGTAGGATTTATTTTCTTTTGCACGGAGAATTGCGATCGATTTTTGTTGTATAGCTAAATGACGCGTCTTTTAGTTACATTGTTGCTGTAGTGCGACATCGTTTGACCTAGAACCTTCTGGAAAAGGCGCGATTATTATAGTGACCTCAAATATGACGTCAAAGTTGTTTGTTGCATGTCGCAACATTTTAACGAATGCGTCTAGATGGTAGTGGAAATTTGTAATCGGACTAGAGTATTCTTTTTCATGAATATTAATCAGTTTTGGTTACGTTTTCTTTTCTGATTGGTTGAGTTGTATGAATTTTCTGGATTGTTCTGGAAATCTGTAATAGTATAAAAGAAGGTGTTAGGAAATATGTGTGTACATTGCCATGCGAGACGCAGTGTGTCAAAAGTGTTGATGCATTGTAGAGGAGACAGTGTATCAGTGTTGTTGCATTTGTGGATGCATTGTGCGGAGATTGCATCGTTGCAATTAAATAGTGTTGGAACTGTTACTCCAGTGGGGTCTACAACCTTGTGCCACGTGTGACGGCTTGCAGCTGAGTGAAGTTTCTTTACAAGAACCCTACGTGCGTGCGTCTAGTGTAATTGTATCATAATACGAGTACGACTACCACGTAACAGTGTTTCCGGTGATTTTTTACTATAGACACATAAAGGCATTAACAGTCATCTCAGTAAAGGGGAGCTACTCCTCGCTATACGAACAGACGGTTAGATCACCCGCCCCTTCTTATCAGGCACCCAAATGCCAGCCCAGGAACAGAGCCAAGGACACCACACTGTCGATCGCCACCAGAGCAGACGTGTGGAGAAAGTACAGCGGGCGTTGGGCAGACTTGAAGGGGCATAAGAAATCCTTAGTAAACTAGACCAATATCGGGAAGATGTCGAAAGGAAGACTTCTGATGGGTGAGGTGGAGCGCGTATGGGCGATCCCAACTTGACCGACGTAAACTGAATTGAAGTAAACTGAACTGAATCACGGGAAAAAATACACGATTAACTCATTCAGCCCGAAGGCCGTATTTCCCAAATAGAAATGACTATGCACCAATTGCAGGAGATGGATCGACTATGATAATTCAAGGGCAGTGCCAGATTAGCTTGGCTCCGACAGGCGCCAAGCTAATCTGGCACTACCCTTGAATTATCATGATCGACCCATCTCCTGCTGTAGTGCGTCGGAGCTGAACGGGTTAAGTACAAGATAAATATAGTCATCCCTACACAAGCCGATGTACAGTAAGGATGTACATGACCGTCTTGCTCGCTAGCTATGTATTTTTCCGCGCGCTGATAGGAAGGAACAGGGGACCTAACCGTTTGTCAGTCTAGTACTGAAACGTATACTGCTCAAACAGCGCTTGCCTCACCTATCTGGTTTTGTGGGTAGTCACCTTAAAACCACAAGTATCTATACTGACGAGCAAAATAAAAGCGACATTAAAGTGTTTCCGATGATACCAAATATGTCGCATTTATATTGCTCGTCAGTACAGTTCTGTGGTGACTATAAGTGCCTTCCGAAAGGTCTCGGGATCGAACCTAGCTGTGGTCAAAATTTGCTCAGACCCTGTACGGTGCTCCGTCTGTGAAATCACCTTCGTGGTGGGCAAAAGGCGCTAAGCTTTAACCCATTCAGCCCTGACGCACTACAGCAGGAGATGGGTCGACCATGATAATTCAAGGGTGGTGCCAGATTAGCTTGGCGCCTGTCGGCGCCAAGCTAATTTGGCACTACTCTTGAATTATCATGGTCGATCCATCTCCTGCAACAGGTGCATAGTCGCCTCCAAAATTAGGGAAATACGTGCGTCGGGCTGAATGAATGAAGCCTTCACTGCCTGTGGACGCGGAGTGCATGTTTCAATCATTGTAAATGCAACGTCAAAGATCCCCAGACGTTACAAGAGCATGGAGACAAAGTGGTTCCAATTCAGTTCAATTCAATCCAGTTAACTTTATTTATCCCGCGAGGGGCAATTAAAGTGGTCCGACAGGCTCAGTGACATAGATATACACAAAGCTTACATTAAAATATGCACACGATAATGATACAAACAATGATAAAATCTAATGTATTTAAAAACAGCACAACATTAATAAATAAAATGAATGTTAAAAAAAAAAAAGCAACAACACAGGAGGCATAGGTCCTCATGGGCCCATGCAACTACGGGGGCTATGAGGATCTATGCCTCTTGCAGTTGGATCCCGTTTACTTTTCCTCAGTAGCGATTGCTTACTTTTTTTTTTTTTGGGGGGGGGGAGGGGAGTTGGGGGGGGGGGGGTAATTAGAGAGGCTTTGGTCGTTGCTGATGTTTTGTTGGGAATGGTGGTGTTCTGTGTTGCTGTTGTGGTGGTTGTGAGTTTTTTCTTGTCTTTGTCGTTGCTGCTGCTCACGTATTTCTACTCTTGCTGCGGTTGCCATTTTGTAATTGTTGTTATTGTTGGTGGTGTTTTTTTTTTTTTTTTTTTTTTTTTTTTTTTTTTTTTTTTTTTGTCGCCCTCGCCGTTGTTGCGATTGTACTTACAAGGCACTGGCAGCCTGATGTCAACAAGGTCACTTGTTGCCGTGGCTGCGGTCAGTAGACCGTAGAAGTGCACGTGACCTCTCTCAGTCTGCAAGGGCGCCTCGAAGGACACGGCCAAAAACTCCCGGTTTCCGAAACGGCAAACTGAAATGACATTAGCCCCATGACTGCTACTGACGATGCTACTCGGCGAAAATAGCCCACCAGTATCATTAGTACTCAGTCAAAAGATAAAAATACGACATAATATATAAGACAAATAGCCCACCAGTATCATTAGTACTCAGTCAAAAGATAAAAATACGACATAATATATAAGACAAATAGCCCACCAGTATCATTAGTACTCAGTCAAAAGATAAAAATACGACATAATATATAAGACAAATAGCCCACCAGTATCATTAGTACTCGGTCAAAAGATAAAAATACGGCATAATATATAAGACAAAACACGTTTAATGCGCTCAGTGTCAGGTGACGAGAACTGTGTTTCTGCAATCTTCGTTAACCCTTTCAGCGCCAACACCCTACAGCAGGTGATTGATTGACCATGATAATTCAAGGGTAGTGCCAGATCAGCTTGGCGCCTTCAGGCACTACCCTTGAATTATCATGGTCATTCCACCTCTTGCAAGTGGTACATAGTCGTTAAGTAACACTTCCACAATTCGGGAAATGCGCCCATGGCGCTAAAAGGGTTAATTCAACACCCACAACCCTTAGATGTCCCGGGAACATGGAGTCAAAGTGGTGTCAGCAAGAGGCATAGATCCTCATGAACCCCCGCAACTGCGGGGCCTCGTGAGGATCTATACCTCTTGCGGGTTGGGTGGTGTTCACGAATTTCTTCTCAGCACTGAACGGGCTCAGTAAGACATGACAATACAACCTAAACAAAATGAAATGAAATAAACGAAAGTAAATGAAAAGCGCTTGTACTCAATGATTCTGCATGCAAATATTAACCCCTTTTTGCATGCAGCCACCGGTGCTGTGAACAGTACCGTTCACTGCCAGCGCAAAGGAGGTGAACTCATCCAGCCCAGACAGACCACAGCAAGACATGGATCGAGCATGATAGTTCAAGGCTGGTGCCAGAAAAGCTTGGCGCCCAAAGGCGCCAAGCTATTCTGGCACCACCCTTGAACTATCATGCTCGATCTGTTTCCAGTATGGTAATACATTTTTTTTCAGAGGGTAACTTCAAAATTTGGGGATTTCGGTCCTGGGGGCAGAATGTATTAATGCGCCGAGCTCAAACCAGCGCAACTTCATGAATGCAAGAACACGATTCCATTTCAGTCAGACTCTTGTAACAACAGCCAACAAGACTAGTAACGACAACAAAATCTAACAACAACAACAGCATAAAACAGCAAAAAAAACACCACCACCGCCACCACCACCACACCACCACCACCACCACACCACCACCGCCATCAACAACAACAACAATAACACACACACACACACACACACTACCACACACACACTAACACGCACGCACGCACGCACACACAAACACACAGTGTCACACACACACAGTGTCACACACACACACATGCACGCACGCACGCACACACACACACACACACACACACACACACACTGTCTCTCTCTCTCTCTCTCACACACACACACACACACACACACACACACACACACACACACACACACACACACACACACACACACACACACACCCTTGTATGTATTTTCGAACACCGCTGTTTAACATGTGAGAAATTTGACCGGAACTCTTCTCAGAACTGACCTTTAACGCTGTCGGGCAGCCCGTCAACAATTCTGTTGAACGGTTTGGTGTCCAGAACACGGGGGTCGTTGGGGTCACTGAGATCCACAATGTGAATTATATCTTGTCTGTAACCTGCAGGCAATCAACATAATTAATCAATAATAAATCAACTGATTAATAAATAAATAAATTAACTCATTGTGTCCAAGCTACGAAATACCCACATTCTGGAATTATCTTCTGAAGACTGCATTACAATTCAGGAGACAGATTGACCATGACAGTTCAAGGGTGGTGCCAAGCTATTCTGCCACCACCCTTGAACTATAATGTTCGAGCCATATCTTGCTGTGGTGTGTTTCGGGCATAATGAGTTAATGATTAATCAGGTGATACAAATCGTGACATAAGCGAAAGCTGTAAAAGTTCAAAACCACAGACCAGGACATAGATACATTATGTCTAGAAAACACAAGGGAAATGGCCCGCCGACCTCGTGTGCGCAGCGTTATCTGTAACACTTTCACAAAATACCGCATAAGTGGTATCTCAAAATGAGTAGTCTTAGGTAGGTCCACCCAATTTTCTTTTTCAAGAAGCTGCCACCAGACAAACGCACCACTCGCAAGTGCACGTTAAAAGAAGTGGATTTGCAAAACAATCAGAACTTTCCGTTGACTGGCTTCCGAAATATGCGCATTTGAATATCTTAAAATGGCGCATTTTCGCATTTTTAAGACAGTGCCATGTTTAGACACCTATTAAATCAAAACATGAAGATAGATTGTTTTTGTTCTTACTGTCACGAATCGCACCAACATGTAGATTACCCTGAATTTATATTCCCACAAATTGATACGTTTGCAAATACAGCACACCTAAAATGACGAAAAATGCAATTATGATATGTGTCATAATGAGGGTTTGCGTGGCTTATACACCCTTCACTAAAACCGTCATAGCTTAGGTAATTGTCATCGTAGACATATAAATTTGACAATACAATTTACACGAAACCACGTTGCATTGCCTGCTGTATGATAATTGCACACTAAACCAAGCATATTTCAGATACAAACATGGCAATGTCATAATTTCTTGTATTCTAGCGCTATATCTCATACTGGAATTCTGAATGGATTCCCATCATTTTTCAAATTTAAAAAGCTGCAGGAAGTTTGTTAGCAATAGAAACAGGCAAAATGGTTATCTTATCTGCCTCGTTTTCTTTGTTTAACATACCTCTACCCCTCCCCTGTTCCTGAGAGGGGGGTATTCTGGAGTCATAATATGTGTCACTGTAGTTGGGTGTCTGTCTAGGTTTTGTGCAGCGATTTCTCCGGACGCAACTAACAGAAATGTTTAAATTTTCCTATGTGGTTAATTTTAGATTAGAAGATTCGTCGTGTACCAAAGCCGAGGTCCTTTCGTCAAGGTCAAGGTCACGGTAGAGAAATAAAGGCAATATCTCAGAAAGAACGGCTTATTTGATTTAAATTGTTAAAGTACCCTGAAGAAATATGTGCAAAGGAAAATTATGCTGACATTCCGAATGTAAACGCCCTGGCAGCCATATATAAAAGTTTGTTTTTGATGCTTCCGTTTTTGTCTTTGCGATGTCTCTAGAACCACTCTATCGATTTCAGTCAAATTTTAGTATTTGGTAGCCATTAGAGTGAGAAATGGTCTTAAGTAACAAGATGAGGATTTCATCCCAAATTCTACCGCATTTTTTTAGCTCACGTGCGTTTTTCTTTTAGGAACATTCAGAGTTGTTCATATTTTTAAAGCTTATCCTTCTGATCCATTTCCCTCCTCTCTAAGCCAACCTCTGATCAACACACACACCGGCGCACACAAATAAAGACGGACACACAGCACTTCCCGTCATTAGTACGCTTTGAGGGCGTGTAGCGACAGGAATTTTGAAGAAGAAGAACATCACGAGCAGCAAATTGACGTCACTATAAGCTTCACGTGATGGCATCGCTGGTCTCACGACGCTGTGTACACTGTGACGAATTTGATATTTCACGTCACTCATCTGAAAGGCACGCTCTTCCAGAGCTGACTGTTTTGTTCCACACAGCCTCTTCTAGTGCCTGTGGCTCCACCACTTGCAAAACTGAATTAATTATTATTGAAAAAGTTGAAGAGGTACCCGGCAACCCTGGATTACGAAATCATTCAGTATCTCCCTTTCAACCCACCCCCACCCCCTCTCCCCGCCTGATCCGAACGGGAATGAAACACACAAACACAAACGGCAGAATGGCACACACAAACACAGACGGCAGACACTCGGCGCTTCCTACCGGTTATACGTTCTGTGGTCTGGCGTAGCCACAGCCATTTTGAAGAATAAGGTGGAATGGCCCACGCCCACAAAACCTCTTCTGTATGAGCTTGCATGCATATTCTGCCTTTTCCACAATACGTTCGCAAATATTATACAAAAATAAATAAAGGAGAAGATCGCGCCAGCTCATACACATGTAAAACACTAACGTGCTGGTGATTTGCGTCAATTAGGAACATTGTATAAAACACTGACGCGTTTGGTGCTTTTACGTCACTGTCACTGTTTGATTTTTCTGATGAAATCAAGGAGTCATACTTTTGACATTTTCATTGAACTTTTATTTTCGAAAAAAGTTGAAGAGGTAAAAATCTGGCTAACGAACTCATCCAATGTCTTTCTACAAATTAGCCATAATCCAAAATTTCAAGTCCATAATCAAAATTGCGAACTCTAATCTGGGTCAACCGACTTTCTATAAACGGTCTTTTATGTCTTCAATGAGACACCCAAATTACAATATGCTTGGAGGCTGTCTTAGCCAACTACTTAATAAAGTTTTCTGCGCACAGTAATAGCGGAGATTCTCGTGTTTAATTACATACGCACACACACACATACGCACATACGGCGCTTCGCGCCAAATAGACGTTTAACAACAAGGTTAGAGTAGTTAGACGTGACGTCCTTTTTATCTTGTTACTTCTTTGCCAGACCATCAGTCCGGCCCGCCTGTTACGTCCTTTGCATTCTACGGAACGCGTTTCGACCAGCCCCATCCTAAAGTCTACCGTATTTTCAATACGGTAGACAAAAAACTGAGTTGATACTTTTCAGTTTTTGGTTCACCTGCGGAACGTGAGTCTATGTAATGGGCCAGTGGTCGTCGACCCGTCTTTTGTCCGCCGTCGTCCGTCGTCATTCGTAAACTTTAACGTTGACATGTTCTCGGAGACTACTCAAAAAACACTCGTAAAACTTCGGCTAAGTATATGATTGTGTGGTAAGACCTTTCTACACATATCAATGTCAATGACCTTTCTCAAAGATCAAATTCATAGGGTATTAGAAAATAGATTAAAAAAAAACAAAACACATTCTGAAATACTGTTAACAAGGGTGGCGTAGGGGTCGGGGGTGGCGACAGGGGCTCACGTTCTTCAGAGAAGCTGTCCGTTGGAGGAGGGGGAAAGGGGGGGGGGGGGCGGGAAGGGTCGGAGAGTAGAGCCAGAGGTTCACCTACATCAGAGAGCTGCTGTCTGTTGGGGGACGGGGAAGGGGAAGGGGGAGGGGGGGGGAGTAGTGGCGACAGCAGCTCACGTCTTCCACTGAATTTGTTGACAGGGGGCGGGGGAGGGGGGGGGGGCTGGATACAGGGGCTCACGTTCTCCAGCGTTCTCCAGCGTTCTCCAGGAGATGTTCTCTGTTACGGATGGGGTGCTGGGGGAGCGCCGTTGGAGATTCATTGTAGGTTTGTTTTTTTTCAATCGTGTAACCATTTTCTGCGGTTTGTCCACGTTAACAAATGCAAGAAATGGTAACCATTTTCCACCCATCGTGTCAGCTCACTGCTCACTGCTCACTGAAGGGCACCCCTCGTTTACACGTTAAAAAAACAGTCGCACAGACACGAACACTGGAAGAATAAATATTGAAAGGAGTAGTGACCAACACAATGAGGTGAAGGTCGCGAGAAGAGTTGCTTTCACTCGCTCATTAACTCATTTAGCCCGACTGCCGTATTTCCCAAATTTTGGAGGCGTCATTTAATGATTAAGCACCAGTTGCAGGAGCTGGATCGACCATGATAATTCAAGGACAGTGCCAAATTATCATTGTCGACCCATCTCCTGCTGTAGTGCATCAGGGCTGAATGGGTTACGGATAGTCAAGATACTTCCGGCAACCAACGAGACGTCGGACGTCGATTTGGTGACGTTCTCTGTGACTCTACTTTGCTGTCATAACTCGTGAGAAAACCACACAGGGGAGGGAATCACAGATGTTTTGCCTTGAGTTTTGTGCCCCTGATTGGTTTTGAGCGTCTATTGACGCTCGGCGCCAAACAGAGTCACGAAACTCTCGGCAGAAAATTCTTCGTTTTCCTCCCTCTGTGGAAAAGCCCATATCGGGATGACGGCACGTACTGACCTATGACGTAGAGGAGATTTTCTTGAGCATCGTAGGAAGCTTTAGTGGCGGCGCCATTGTTGTAGGTTCGACAGCCGTTTGCACCTGGCAGTTTGATGTAAGGGCCTGGCTCCAGGCGCCACGAAGCACACGATGTGGCCAATAACAACGCGCAAATGGCAGAGCCCCACATCTTTCTGTATAGGACAAATTGAGGTAAATGCATACTGTAGCAATTAAGTTGTGCGTATGTGTGAACATGAGTTTTAGATCGGAAATTTGAAGCAGTATTTTTTTTAAAATATTAAGTAACTGCAATCTCCATGGTTCAATTAACCCTTTTCATCCTGATACACCCATTGCTTGAAATAAATGTGACTATGATAGTTCAAGGGTGGTGCCAGAGTGCTAAGGCGGTTGATCTATCTCCAGGTCTGTAATGAACCTTCATAGTGTAATAAGCAATTTATAAATAAACACCAGCCTCCGGATGCCATCGGTTAACTCATTCTACCCCAACACCGAAATCCCCAAATGTTGCCGTTGTCCTCTGAAGACTGCATTGCAGTGCAGGACACAGATCGACCATGACAGTTCAAGGGTGATGCCAGAATAGCTTGGCGCCCTTAGGCGCCAAGCTATTCTGGCATCACCCTTGAACAATCATGGTCGATCCTTATTTTGCTGTGGTGTGTCTGGGGTAGAATGAGTTAATAAGTGGAATTATGGTTAGTAAAACATGGCTTAGAAACAATGCTTTATTTCATTCAAGTCTATTTCAGAAAATCGGAAGTAGGTCAAACGTGTGTGTCACTGAAAACCGTGAATTTAAAGCTTCGACAAGCATGCTTGCATCAATTGACGCTTAGAGTATGACCTACCTCTGATTTACGAAACACCTCTATTAACCCTTTGGGTGTCGGTAGCGGTTTTGGTCGCGATGACTCCTATAGGAATCATCGCGACTAAAACCGCTACTGGCGCACAAAGGGTTATGACTGTGTGCATGTGTGCAAACGAGGTTTAGACTGAATGATTGAAGCTAACTTATTATTACGCATTTGCAGCCTCGCCTTTACACTGAATTGTTCACTCGAGCACTGATTGAAATAAAAACAACAACTATGTGTTTTGTAATCATGTCTTGTAAACAACCCGTTAATTATTAAAGGACACACAACAGTAATGAAAATACAAGATCTAGTACAGATATATTAATCTCCACTCAATCTTGCATTTTCGTTACTGTGTTGAAGGTGTGTAACGATGTAGTAAGTATAGCGAATACCTGTCACTTTTGCAAACTAGCCATGCAGTATTGTAGTATGACTAGGAGTTCATTGACTCATTCGAGACGTGTCGCCTCTGGATACGCGGCGGTTCGCCGTGTATCCAGAGGCGGCACGTCTCGAATGAGTTAAACAACGATTATTACATGTGTTGATAACGTTGTCGATGGTGTAATTGCTATAGCTGTTGTTGTCGCTGCTAATGTTCATTTTGTTGTTCTTATTGCTGTTGTTGATATACCGTTCTTCCTTTCTTATTTCTTATGTTGTTAACACCTTCCATTGTACTATCATCAAAATATTTTTTTTTGGGGGGATATCTGTAATTGTATTGCATGTTGAGTTTGATGTAGTAATATGGTGTGTGAAAAAGAGGGGAGTGCACACTGGAATTGTGTATATCATAGACTGGATGATGAAGATTCAAGATTCAAGATATTTAAAAGGGATATTGTTGATACAGCTCACAGCTCATAAAAAAGAGATAAAAGGATTAGTAAGAAACGTAATCTAAAATGAGATCGACAAAAGAATACAACCACTATGCACATCACATTCTAACAGCATATAACACAAAACATGTAAGCTAATTAATTCAAACACGTGTGGTGGTCCATGATTTTGGACAATGTGATTATAGTCTTTGGCGTCTAAAGTCACAGATCAGCACAAACATGCAAAATCTCAGTTCCATATGTTTGTTTGTACGTGTACACAAGCTGTGCATTGTTCACAAATATCTACGTCGAATAACATCAATGAAAAAGTCAAAACGTTATGATAATCGAACATATATACAACATATAATGACTAGTCTCTTCTGATCTTAACTTCGAAACGGAAGATATTTGAATCACCCAAAATTACATAACAAAATGAACATATTCATCTTTATAGATAATGCAAAAATTATGGATAGAATTCATTTTAGTTTAGTATATTCATAAAGCATTTTGTTAATATAATAAAAATGTCTGTCCATATTCCAGTGCATCGTTGTCTTTAAAATTTCAAATAAATAAAAAATAAAATAAGTGACTTCAACAATGCAGCAGTGTTATCTTACCTGTTTGAAAAACAACACTTGCTGTCAGAAAGCCAGGTAAAAGTGACGGGTCTGAAATGATCTTATCTTTTACGTGATGTGTGTCCGGTCTACCTAGATTTGACAAATGTGTACCTGGTCTACCTAGATTAAAAAAGTATGTCAGCCGTGTTCATATTAGTAGATAAAATGGTTAACCCGTTCAGTGCCGAGGTAAACCGGAACCCCACCCAACTGCAAGATGTATAGATCCTCGTTTGGCCCCGCAGTCAGGGAGGACTCATGAGGATCCATACCTCTTGTTGACACTACTTTGAATCCATGCTCCTGGGGCCGGTAGAGTTTTTAAGTCTCTCCTATTTATAGAAGAGACTTTTTAGGATGGTTCGGGTCAGAGCAAATTCAAAATAATGCCCTATAAGACAAAGGCGGGCTGGTCTGAAAATCTGACAGCTAAAGTAATACATACCAAGGGGATTTGCTCAGCGCTGGACATACACACAGTTACCTGATGATTACCTGATGATCATGCATATGATAGTCTTGTTTTTTACCTGCATATTTTTATGTGGGCTGGTGATTGGGTGCCTGATGGGACAAATGACGTTTGACAAACCAATGATGCGTATGCACTGCGCCCCTTATAGAGTTCACTGACGCAGTGGCAGGTCTGCGAGGCTTTTTCAATAGGAGATATTTCAACATTAGAATCTTCAATCAGTTCAAAGACAAAGGTAGAGACCCTTGACAGCTATAACAGCTTTCACATAGAAGACTTTGTGGGTTATGGTTCATCCCATCTTGTTTGTGTTGAATTGACGATGATTGCAGAAACACAGTCCGCGTCAACTGACACTGTGCGGGTTGGTGAAGTGTTATTAATGTTTCACAAATTGTAAGCTATAAAGACACACACACACACACGCACACGCACACACACACACACACACACACACACACACACACACACACACACACACACACACACACACACACACAGCACAAATATACACAGATACACAAACGCATAAACTGTCACACATTACAAAAGCTGTGCTGTTTTCTTGTTATTATTACCGTTCGAGTTATCGAAGGGATATATTATTAGTTGTATTACGAGTTAGGCTTTGTCAGTGGTTTTTGTCGTCTAGAAGGTCCGGTCAGGGGAGTCAATGTAGTCGGAGGTAAGAGTCGAGGGCTCTTAGCCCGAGGCTCTTACCTCCTACAATGAAACCCTTGACCGGACCCTCGAGGCGACAAGAGCCACTAACTCGACGTAATTCAACGATATTGCCTTCAACTGTACAAAGTATAAGTGTGGTGTACCCTTGAAAGGACCCCAAACTTGACGTGTGACGTAGAGATTCAGGGGACGTAATTCTCCATACTTCCGATTATCAGTCAACAACCTGGCGGGAACTGCATTCGCCTGGAATTTCTCTCTCAGGTATTTTTTTTTTTATTTAACACATTTTCAGTGATTTCTTTTGTATGAAATTGGTAATATAAGCCAAACACAACGCGTGCATATAGTCATTTTGTTGCATAACCTCCTCAATTTTTATTCATCCAACTTTTTCTTTCTTCGCCGTTTCGAATGCGGTCAGTACGTGATAGGGCCTTTGTTTCAGTTGAATTTTCCTGTCGTTGATACTATCTAACTTATTCAATTATTCAGTTATTCAGTTTTGTAAGAAACTGGTACCAGAACACCTACATATAGTTCTTTTTGTTGTGTACATAAATTATTTATTTATTGGAATTTGTTTTATTTAGAGGTTTGACTGTAAGAAGATTAGGGGTATGTTTGTACCGAGAAATGTGATTGGCCAAAGATTTATTTGGGGGAGAACCCTTTCCCAAGAGAGTAAGGTTGACATCGTAACATTTAATAAGGGAGTCTACTTCTCACATGTTACCTTGGTAACATACGACAAGAGGACTGCCGTTACCTTGAGAACCGACGACCATGGAGAAAAGATCGAATAGAGTCAAGCCAATGAGAGAAAGTGTAAATCGACAGAAAGAAGACAATATTTTGTTGCTGCCGAGCTGTTTTGACGAAAAGTTCATTATATTTAACTGTTATTTCAAATCTAATAAATGAATATTTTAAACATTTTTCTCTTGTCCTGCTGCCAGAATAAATAAAATAACATCAACATAATTTGATACCATATTTGATGTTTGTGTGGCACAAATAAAACGTTCAAGAAAAGTCTTAACTCACTCGAGACGAACGGCATCCGGATACGCGGCTAAAGCCGCGTATCCGGATGCTGTTCGTCTCGAATAATTTAACCCTTATAATGTTGTGAAGTCACCAGGTTGCAGTGGTGGTCATTGTGGTGCAAGCATGTAATGCATGATCAAAGATCACTCTACCACAAATATTGTCAGATATCTAAAAATATATCCGTAATCTTTGGTCATAAAATCAATGCATGGTTTTTCGTTCTTTAAGGAAGTCGTTGACTTTAAACGGATGACTTCATATTACAAATGAACTTGTTTCTGTCAGCGACTGCATGGGGCCATGCATGAGAGTTTATGTTTCGTTTTAGGTAGAAGGGGCTGAAAAATAGACTGCCTAGACACAACAGGCCCACTTCCACTCTAAGCACAATCTTAAAGTTGAAGATAAAGGTCTGCCTCACGTACAAGACAAGTAGGTTAAAACGATAAAGTCTTTGTAAAATGAAATATCTGTCCTTATGAAAAAAGAAGAAGAAGAAAACACCTAAGCACATCACAAAATGTAACGGAAAGTAGGGGAAAATGTGCTTAACTAAGAAATTTACCCGATCAAATTGCTTGAAATTTTCAGCATACTGAGTTAAAAAATTTCATAACACATTTTTCTGTGAAAAGTAAACACGTTTCAATCTTAGTTATATTTTTCAACCATGTTGTAAGGCCAGGGATAACCTGATGACACAAACACACTGTATGTTCTCAGCTATCACAAATAGCACGGTAACACAAATTAATACCGAGAGATCTGGCCGATGTTGTTACCTTGCATGTGATGGACGGGTGTGCAGAACCCGTAACCCCCACGATGTGATGCCTCCCCCACCACGCACTGGCACTATCCCCCCCCCCCCCCCCCCAGTAGCAAAACGTGTCGGGCCCACGACGGCCGCAGTGGGCCCGCGCACAGACGTGCGCGGGCCCACTGCGGCCGTCGTGGGCTCGATGACCTTTACTTACTGGGACTCTACTCCACACATAAGAACACACGTTATTGTGGTCAGGACAGCATAAGGACTCGTCGGTGAGGGCCAGTCGTGATCATTAATTGTGAAAGGCATTCATGCACAGCAGATGATGCCTATACAGACCATTTCATGCAATTATGTTCTGTGGTTGCATACTTGCTTTTCAAGGAGTAAAATGACCATTCCTCATACCTCATGCCTCATACCTAAAGATATCTTTAAGGACACATACACACTGCGTTAAAGTTTTGGTGATTGTGCAGGAGTACCAAATGCATAATTGTGTTAATATTTCATGCTGCCCATCACCGTCCCTCAGAAGAATTTATGCTTTATCAGTATAGCCAGAATACTGGCAGGACGTCTGAAAATTCTTTTTGAATGAAGTTAGGGCTTTTCGAATTACATCCATTAGTTAGAAACCTGCATTTTAACGGTTGATTTTCCTTTATTCTTTGTGACAAGTTTTTATAGCCTTATCTTGTTACACATCTTACGAAACAGCATTTTAAAAATCACGCTTCTGAATCGTTTCAGTAGACAGCTGTGCATGAGATCAAAATGAGCATAGACTCATGGACGCCGCAGATGCGGGGGTTCGTGAGGTTCTATGACTCTTGCAGCTGGCTGATTTTCACCTGTACCGCCATTGAAGGGGTTAAGGTGTGATTGACGGTTGTCACCGAGCTACAAGTCGACTTTGAACAGTGTCTGCAACTGAGCGACTATCTTCCTGACCTAGCGCTTACCTAGATATTTTTTTTCTACTAAGCAAAACAGATGGCTTTTCTTCGTCCTGCATTTCTATTAACCCTCTTACGCATGCAGCCATCGGTACTGTAAAAGGTACAAGTGGCTGCATGATCATGGGGGTTAAAGTTAAGTAAAGTTTAAGATTTGTGTTGTTCTTCCTATTGTATTTAGAACGCTATGAACTTGCAGGCTTGCCGTTTCGCTGCAAAAAGGGCGCAACTCGTGGTTAGTGCTTGATTAGCTCTGTAATCCAGACCAAAAAGGTGACTGCCGAGCGTGTAAAAACAGAGAAGAACCCAACGGAAAAAAGAAACACGCTTAGAAACGGCATTTACAACACAATTGTGTTGTAACTGCCATTTCTAAGCGTGTTTCTTTCTCCGTTGGGTTCTTCTCTGATTAGCTTTGTACCTGAATCGGAAAACGCCAATCGTTTTCATTTACTATTCAAGAAACTAGCAGTTTATTTACAGTACACTTCGCTTATACCAAACAAGCAGTTTATTTACAGTACACTTCGCTTATACCAAATGAGCAGTTTATTTACAGTACACTTCGCTTATACCAAGCGAGCAGTTTATTACAGTACACTTCGCATATACCAAACGAGCAGTTTATTTACTGTACACTTCGCTTATACCAAACTAGCAGTTTATTTACAGTACACTTCGCTTATACCAAAAGAGCAGTATATTTAAAAGTACACTTCTCTTATACCAAACGAGCAGTTTATTTACAAAACACTTCGCTTATACCAAACGAGCAGTTTATTTACAGTACACTTCGCTTATACCAAACGAGCAGTTTATTTACAGTACACTTCGCTTATACCAAACGAGCCGTTTATTTACAGTACACTTCGCTTATACCAAACGAGCTGTTTATTTACAGTACACTTCGCTTATACCAAACGAGCTGTTTATTTACAGTACACTTCGCTTGTACCAAAGTCTATGTAACGAAGGTCAGATATAACGGAAATGTTTTAAAGGCCGCCGTGAGATGGCCTTAGTCGCCCCCTGCTCGGCGTTAACCCAAAGAACTAACTTGTTTTGAAAAGTCCCAGCGGTACTCTTTCTGTGTAAAGGTCTTCGGTTTATAATATACGTCGGAGATTATTTATAACAACAAGAATATTGCATCCCGTGGATATATGTTATATCCAAAGTTTAACTCGTTCTACCCCAACACCGAAATCCCAAAATATTGCCGTCGTCCTCTGAAGACTGCATTGCAGTGTAGGACACAGATCGACCATGATAGTTCAAGGGTGATGTCAGAATAGCTTAGCGCCTGTGGGCGCCAAGCTATTCTGACATCACCCTTGAACTATCATGGTCGATCCTTATCTTGCTGCACGGTGTGTCTGGGGTAGAATGAGTTAATATATTGCTTGCTTGCTGGCTGTCTGGCAGGCTGGCTGGCTGGATCGATGGATGGATGGATAGATTGATCGTTCGATCGCATGGATTTTTAAGCACCAAATAGCGAGCTGTTGGGTCATTAACTGTATTAACCCTTTTCATCCTAATACACCCATTGCTTGAAATAAATTTGACTATGATAGTTCAAGGGTGGTGCCAGAATAGCTTGGCGCCTGAGGCGCTAAGCTCTTCTGCTACCTCCCTTGAACTAAAATGCTTGATCTATCTCGTAATCTGTAATGTAGCCTTCATAGGACAATAAGCACATGTTTAAAAAAGTCAGTCTC
Source organism: Semisulcospira habei (assembly GCA_036245525.1). Classification (NCBI taxonomy): domain Eukaryota; kingdom Metazoa; phylum Mollusca; class Gastropoda; family Semisulcospiridae; genus Semisulcospira; species Semisulcospira habei. The sequence continues at coordinate 53,331,197 of BTPG01000001.1, forward strand.
AGGATGTAATGGATTAATATGGTGCCTGAGCAGCTTGGCAGTCGAACAACAGATCGAGCAAACCTGTATTCAGAGCCTGAAAGCCACCGCATATCAGGAGAGTTAACTTTTACAGATTTTAGTCCATACACTAGGAAGGTCTACCGTGCACCCCCCCCCCCCCCCAGTACTCAATAAGATGGGTTTCAAAGTGTTTCTTAGTATGTCCTGAGATGTGTAAGCCATGTTCCCCGAAAATCCTTAGGAACACACCAGAAATATAGCCGATGGCGCAAGGGTACCCCCATTCACGCTCTTCGCAGGTGCTAAAATGAGGTTGAGAAACAATTTCCTCTAAATAAATCAGAATTCATTCCAGAAGCCCAAATCAGGCAATATTATATCAAGGCGCACCTTCTGCATCCTCTGCAAAAACAGAATGAAAAAATATTGAATCTCTGGCTCACAGTGAAGGTATTTGAGCACCCAGTACTTGACCATTTCCGCGAAATCGCAAAAAAAAAGACAAAAATAATGTGTCAGATGCCTTCGGACATATTCTATAGCACTGACAGTCCATTTTCAGGTTTACATCATTAAAACAGGATGTCACAATTATTATAAACTCGACTAGGTGATGCTGTGATTACTGTGAGTGCCACAGTGGTTGATTTTGTATCCCTACCCCCAAGTTGTAAAAATACACAAAATTAATTAGAAAAAATTACTTAAGTTATTCCATTTTATTTTGACCTCTTTTTACCTATTAAGTTTCAATAATGTGAGCATAAAGTGCAAGAAAATAAGGAAAGTCGGCATCCTTTATGGTATCTTCGTGGTGAATGATAGCTTTTTCCCACTTAAAATTGCCAAATTGGGAAACGTACGTTGTTTCTGATGCCCTCAGAAATTATGTATACAACTGATAGGTCTTTTTTAGGCTTTATTGGTTAGGATAGAGTACCACAGTTACTCCCAACCTAATTTTATGATGCTGTGATGCATTTAGGGGCCACAATGGCTGAATCTGCTGCCCTACCCCCATTTTACCAGTATGCAAAGGAACGAAAAATGATCATAACAATTGCTCCTCTGTTTAAATATTTTTGTTGCCAGTTTTCTTAACAAAATATGCATATTGAGCACAAACATTTGTGATCATTTCATTAATTTCAATGTGACCCATCAATTTAATTGTAATTCTTTTTATTTAAGGCATGCTTAACAGGGGCTGCCGCTGAAGCTTCTACCATCTGCACATTCAGCACTCTTGTCAAACTCGGGGAGGTGTACCTCAGGGAGATGTTGTGTCTGATGCTGTTTTTGGTCTACATTAATGACATCAGTACAACAGTACCAATGTTCGTCTCGAACATCCTCCATGCGGATGACTTTGCAGTGTGGAGTGCAGCAGAACATAAAAAATAGCATCCTCCAGAATCCAGGATGCTGCCAATAGAGTCAGCAGCTGGACTGAAAGAGGCCACTCAAACTGAGCTAGACCATATCTTTCAATCAGACGGAAGAGGTCACCTCAAAAACAGACAGGCCAACTTTACTGGCAACAAATAAATTACTGGAATCACATGGAGGCCTCACATCGAAGCCATGGAAGCTAGAGCTGCAAAAAAAAGTATCTGATGAAGAAACTGGTGGGGACCACATTGGCGCAAATTACAGCATCCTGGCACAAGCAAACACCTGCTCGGACAGACCAGTTGTGCGGTATCAAGATACATCGACAACATGAAACACTGCCTGCAAAACCCAAAAAGCCAGGCTTGACAAGATGCAGAACATGGGTCATTCTCATGATGCAGTGACATTCTTAGAGCCGTCTGGAGCACCCCAATTTAGGAAATGGAGGACATTGGAGCCACTGGAATGCAGAACAGCATACACGATGAAGAGACTTACTAAACACCGACGGCATGGGAGACTACAGGAGCAGACCAAGAACCGCCAGAAATGCCCAAGTCTGAACCGCCAACTGAAGGTCCTGCAAAGGGCTAACACTGACGTCCTGGAACCAAGCCCAGAGATGTGTGAGCAGCTCCCTTCAGATACCTGGACATCTCGAAAGAGCCTTCAAGACAACATAAACAATGTTCCAGGACTCTTTGACAAAGGTTGCGGCAAAGTGCCGAACCAAGCCATCGTGCTGGAGGTTGTGCACAAGCGCTACCCTCACAGCAGCTGTGATATCGCACAAGATGCCGTGCGGAATGAAGAAAGTGGCATGTACATCTGTTGTGCAGACCGCACTACTACCTCCCTCTCCTTACCAGCTGGCGGCAGCAGCTCCAACTATCATACAGATCTGCAGGTGCTGAACGCAGCAGCATAGCACTATCTAGAGAAAGGCAGCATCTTGATCCACTGATTTCACCAGGAAGCTTCACGATAGACTGGATGCCCTGTCCACAAAATAGTGCTGCAGTGGATTCCAGTACATTCTGGACTAGCTGGGAATGGACACACTACAACAACAAAGTGATTGGCAACAGCAGAATGGCGGCTGCAGCCAGTGGGCAGATGACATCAACCAGCTGAACAGGGAGAGCCAGGCCACCATCTTTCATCTACGCACTGATTACTCTGGGCTTTAGAAAACGTCTGAAGACATCTGACACATTATTTTTGTCTTTTTTTGCGATTTCGCGGAAATGGCCGTTTGCTGGGTGCACAAATATCTTCACTGTGAGCTAGAGATTCAATATTTCTTCATTCTGTTTTTGCAGAGGCTGCAGAACGTGTGCCTTAACATAATATTGCCTGATTTGGGCTTCTGGAATGAATTCTGATTTATTTAGAGGAAAATGTTTCTCATCCTCATTTTAGCGTGAATAGGGGTACCCTTGCGCCATCAGCTATATTTCTGGTGTGTTCCTAAGGATTTTCGGGGAACATGGCTTAAACATCTCAGGACATACCAAGGAACACTTTGAAACCCATCTTATTGAGTACGGGGTGGGGGGGGGGGGGGGGAGGGGGGGGGGTGCACGGTAGATATTCCTAGCTTATGGACTATTTTCTCGCCCTTCGGTTTCGAATACAATTCTTCGGCTACATGCTGACGAGCAAATGAAATGCGACATTTTCGGAACCATCGGAAACACTTTAAGCAATCAGAGACTGTGTTTCTAAAATCTTTGTGAATTCAACGCTGAGGAATCCAAGCCACCCTAAACAAAATTGACCCAGTGTGAGGCTAGTAAGGGGCACAGATCCTCATGAGCCACCCGCACTTGCACAATGTAAGCCTTACATGTCAAAGGGATGACGTATGGATTCATTGATACATACTCGAGTACATGTGACGTGTTTTGATGGCGGCCGCGAAAAGTTTGCCCACTCTGCCTTGTTAGCGTGTAGGTATTTCGTCAGAGCGGATTTAGCGACTCGATCTGCAATAGACATAGATTTCATGAACCCCTGCATGCGCAGGGGCTCATGAAAATGTATGCCTCTTGCAGGGGATGATGACAATCTATGCCTGTTGCAGACGGAGTTAGGGGAGGAGCCCTTATTATGAAACAGTGCCTATTATGAAACACCTTGCTCGCAGCGAAACGGAATAACTTTTCAAAATTCCGCCTGTGCAGGTCATATTACATAGTCGAATTTGGCCAGTTCAGTCAGTAAGAGGACCGGTGTTTTTAAAAATAATTTTTGCCTTGTTTAAAATTTTTTAGTAGGACTGAATATTGGAATTTGCTGGAAATGTCCGGTTAGCTGAGAGGAGACATGTTTGGTGCTTTGATTCATACCATCCTGAGCTTATCCAATGGAGAAGTGTGGGCCTATGTTGAGTTGCCGTTGACGTAGTGATTTGAGAAGCACGCTGATTTCAGCTGTGCTTGGGTGTGGGGTTGGTAAGGAACCAGTTTCATAGCCAAGAAATGAGACGGGTGATGTGCTGTTTTTTTTTATAATTTATTTTGTGCATGGCAAATGTGCAGCTGGTTGGCGGTAGTGTTTTTTTTTTAGAGAATTGAAAAATTAGGGGATGACTGGTACTGACTAAGGCTAAGAGACTGGACAGTACGGAAACGGCACTGTAGTCCGTGACCTGCAGTAATATAGAACTACTTCAGTGAGCTTTATTTCCGGTACAAGAATGTCAGGCGTGATGAAAACGAAAACACGCCGAGACAATGTGATTTTTGACCCCTCTGCATCTAATTTTTTCGCCGTTTTGAAACACATACATCAGCATTCAGTTTTGTGATTTATTTTAAAAACTCTTGTCATGCAGAGCAATCTTCAAACATCAGACAACCAGCGGCAATCGTTTTGGTTATCTTTTTGTTGTTTTGGAGGCACACATTTTCCTGGATTGGTATCTTGTTCCTATTATGAAACACAAAGAGCACCTAATATGAAACGTGTTTCATTATTAAAACAGTGTTTCATATAAGGAACAGTGTTTCATATAAGGAGCAGTGTTTGCCTAGCGTATATATCGGAAACCAGACAGCCAGTTTGTTCCAAATTTCAGATGTTGATACTTTTTCTCAATACAGAGTATCCACACCAGGATCATATCACTTTGGTCAAGGTCAAGGTCACAACGGCTATATTTATTATGTATGCCATTGTCCAGGCAATGTGAATGTAAAGACCTAAACGATGTGGTCCGAATAGCAAATTGTGATATTTTGTGACGACACAGAGTGTTGCATACCCGAATCTATACACCGTCGTAAAGGCCAAGGTGACAACGGCCATATTTGTTTTGTGCAGAATTGTATGCTAGGCAACATCTCAATAACCATTGGGCCTATTCAATCCAAATTTTAGATTATAGTATTTTACCATATCACACATTGCCGTCAATCTTAACTGTGCCTCTACCTCAAGGTCAAGGTCATAGTTGATATATCTTTCTTGCAGATTATTGAGTAGAGAATACCTCTGAAACCGCTGTACTGATTTGCTCTGAATTTTTAGGAAAAGATTCCTTACCCTCATAGGAGATGTTTTTACCTGAAAGAATTCACGACCTGTAAGGTGAAGGTCACAGAGGCCATATTTGTGTGAGCCTTTCTGCAGGCAATATCTCTGAAACCACAGGCCCGATTTTTTCCAACTTTTGTTTGATGATATTTGCACTTAACCCATTCACAATCGAGAAACTCTCAATAGGATTCATCTGCAAGACACATAGATCCTTATGAGCCTCGCGCGATCGCGGGGGTTCATGGCGAGTTTGGCTCTTGCTGACACAACTGACATATATTTATTTGACGTTTGGGGTTCCTTGGAACTGAAAATAGGAAAGATTTCAGAGCAATATTGCGTCTCGTGGTCTCTTGGCTTGACTTCGCGAACGAAGATTTTATAGGAGTTGCCCACGACGTCTGCAGGCATGTTCGTGGCTGCGGAGGCCAATCCGAGACAGGCAGGTTCGACCGCAGTGGCTGCAGGGGAAGGTATGGCCAGGGTTCTGAGCTGCGGCATCTCTGTTTTTTCTCCTGAGCCGCTTGTCCTTAAGGCTAGCTCTGTGAGAGTCCTCAAAGGAGACAGCTGCCTTGTAAATGGTGGAGCGCCAGGTGTCACGGTCCGCAGCAAGCGAAGACCACTGGTGGTGGTCAATTTGGCAGGCACTAAGTGACTTCTTGAGACAGTCTTTGTATCTCTTCTTTGGTGCCCCTCTGTCACGGTGTCCAGTAGCAAGCTCGCCGAACAGGATGATCTTTGGTAGGCGATGATCCTCCATCCTGGAGACATGCCCAGCCCAGCGGAGCTGTGTCCGCAGCAGCAAAGCCTCGATGCTCACAGTTTCAGCCTGTTCAAGGACCTCGACGTTGGTGACATAGTCACTCCAGTGAATGCCCAGGATGGTACGCAGGCAGCGCTGGTGGAAGCGTTCGAGGAGTCGTAGTTGGCTGCGGTAGAGGGCCCAGGACTCGGAACCATACAGACGGGTGGTGAGGACCACAGCTCTGTACACGCTGATCTTGGTGCCTGTTTTCAGCTGTTGATTGTGCCACACCCGCTTGAAAAGTCGCCCGAAAGCGCTGTTCGCTTTTGCCAGCCTGCTGTCAAAGCTCCTTGTCCAGCTTGGCGTCCGACGTGATAATGCAGCCAAGGTAAGTAAACTGGTGCACTGACTTTAGTTCAGACTCGCCAATGGTGATGTGAGGAGGGCGATACACTGTCTTGGGTGCCGGCTGATGGAGGACCTCTGTCTTTTTCAGACTGACCTCGAGTCCAAAGAGCTGGGCAGCATCTGCGAAGCAAGACGTGATGCGCTGCAGGGCTCTCTCTGTGTGTGCAACGAGGGCAGCATCATCAGCAAAAAGCAGCTCACGAATCAGTTGGTCTAGGGTTTTTGTGTGGGCCTGCAGTCGTCTGAGGTTGAACAGGCTGCCATCGAGACGATACCTGATGTACACTGCATCGTCATCATCGAGGTCCACTGTGGCCTGCTTCAACATCATGCTAAAAAAGATGGTGAAGAGGGTCGGTGCCAGCACGCAGCCCTGCTTTACGCCGTTGAGAATAGGGAATGGTTCTGAGAGGTCATTGTTGAGTCTGACCTGGCCTTGCTGTTCCTCGTGTAGCTGGACAATCATGTTGAGGAACTTTGGGGGACAGCCAAGTCGCTCCAGGATCTGCCACATGCCTTGCCTGCTCACAGTGTCGAACGCTTTTGTTAGGTCGACAAATGTTACGTACAGCCCTTTGTTCTGCTCGCGGCACTTCTCCTGTAGCTGTCTCAGCACAAAGACCATATCGGTGGTGCTCCTGTTTGCTCTGAAGCCACACTGGCCCTCTGGGAGTTGGTCTTCAGCGATGGCAGGTACCAGCCGATTCAGGAGCAGCCTTGCAAGGATTTTCCCGGCAATGGACAGCAGGGTAATTCCCCGATAGTTGGAACAGTCAGACTTCTCGCCTTTGTTCTTGTACAGGGTGATAACGACTGCATCACGGAGATCTTTTGGTAGTGTTCCTTCCTCCCAGCAGCAGAGAAAGAGGTCATGGAGCTTGTTGTGCAGTGCTGTGCCTCCATGTTTCCAGATCTCTGGCGGTATTCCATCAATGCCTGCTGCTTTGCCACTCTTGGGCTGTGAGGGTCTCTTCAGCGGTGGGCGGTTCGTCCAATTCAACCTTTACTGGGAGGTGTGGGATTTGTAGGACGACTGCTTCTTGAACAGTGCGCTCAGCGCTGAAGAGGCTCTGAAAGTATTCCGACCAGCGGTTCAAGATGGAGGTATTATCTGTGAGGAGTGCCTGGCCATTCGCGCTTTGCAGGGGACTTTGTACCAGGTGACTGGGGCCATACACTGCTTTCAGTGCTTCGTAGAAGCCCCTGTAGTCACCATTGTCAGCGCAAAGCTGGGTCCTCTGTGCAAGTCTGGTCCACCACTCATTCTGGAGATCTCTGAGCTTGCGCTGGAGACTGCTGCAGACGAGGCGGAAGGCAGACTTCTTCACAGGGCAGGAAGACTGGGCTAGGTGGGCCTGATGGGCGGCTCTTTTTTTTTTGCTGGGTGTTCCTTGATCTCTACATCGTTTTCGTCAAACCAGTCTTTGTTCTTCTTTCTGGCGAAACCCAAGACTTCTGCAGAGGATTTTGCAATAGCAGTTTTCAGTTGTTCCCAAAGCGTTTCAAGGGAGGAGTCTACTGGGTCCGCTGTGTCTTTGAGCCTGCGCTGTAAATCTGTCTGAAAGGCAGCTTTCACATCGTCACGCTGAAGGCTGGCAACATCAAGCTTTTTGCGTCTCGTGGTACTGAAGAGAATAAAACAGATATGTCAAAAAACCAGGTTTATGTCGCTACATCACTTCAAGATGACGCGCACAGTTGTCGGGAATGCTTTCAGACGGACAAAATGGCGCATTACTGTCTGCAGGGAGGGGGTGGGGCTAAATAGTTGTTCCAAGAGCAAACCTTGTTGGCTTAGGTGGACAGCAAATGTGAAAGAGTATAAATGTAGTCACCAATTGTCCATGCATCCGCTCTTCAGCCGTGTGTGTGTATGCATGCGGTTTGTATAAGGCAATTTCTTAGGGGTTATTACATTCACAGACTTTAAACTCGACACAATTGTAGTGTACAAGAACAACTTTACCTACATATTTCACCTGTAGAAAAGGTCAAGGTCATCCCAAGTCGATGTGTTTGTAAAGATTAGTCATTTTTTGAGCACAATTTTTTTAAAAAAGTTAACGTTAAGGAGCAAAAGTTTGAAAGTAAGTAAGTATGCATTTTATACCAAGAATACTATTGCGAATGACCTCTCTTTAAGTATAGGGCAGTTAAAACAAACAAACAAACAAAAAACGTACGGGAGATTTTGTAGACATTTTCGTGGGAACTCTTCCTGTCGGCGGAGTCCCAGTTGCTGAGAATGTGAAGAGGGTGATGACCTACAAATGCGCCACTTGTTGACTATCAAACGAGGGGCGGGTGGTGCTGGTGTGAGTGCGGGTGGGAGGTCCCGGGAAGGGGGAGAGAGGTCTGGAGACCTTTTCACCAGTGGGCAAAAAATCACACGACGGACCGTTTACAATTTCCAAGAAGAGGCGCTGGAGGGTGTGTGTGTGTGTTTGTGTGTGTGTGTGTGTGGGGTGGGGTGGGGGTGGGTGGGTGGGTGGGGGGGGGGGGGTGGGGGGTGGGGTGGGGTGGGGGGTGGTAGGGTGGGGTGGGGGGGGGGGGGCTGGTGGTGGTGGTTCCAAACTCCCCAAAATGGAAAATTACACATTAAAAAATATCCTGGGAGCCGTGCACCTTGGAACATTCCTCTCCCCCTGAATTTGCTTATGCATATGTATGTCGATAATGCTAGCTTGTATCAAGTTTTACTTCTGAGGTGGAAAAACTAAATACAGTAGCTTTTATTCCCCCATACATAGAACATTTTCAACACACTTGCTGATAGGCCTGCCCTTTGACCTTTGGAAGGAACCAATACAATTAATATGCATAGACAGTTTAACCTCTAGCAAAACATTTCCACTGGCGTCTTATTGCAAAGTTCACATACGAACTACCTGTAATAACAACAACCTAAAATAAAAGCCTTCTTATTTCTCGTGACCTTTGACCTTAACGAGAGGTTAACTTAGTAGAGCTGCAAACAACAGTTGTATCATCAGTTTTCTCTTTGGCAAGTTTTAAAATAAGATTATAACTATTTTCTTTAAAAATCGCCCGTTTATTGACCTTTGTAACCTTGACCTTTGGTGGATGGATGGACCAATAGTGGCGGATGACTCATTATATTTAACTCACTTTTAATATTAAATGAACCTATAATGTATGCTAACCATCTCTCATGCATTAATTTTCCAACAAAATGTAAGTGAAACTTGTGAAAAGGAAATAATCACACTGTTTCATAATAGGAGTCCTAGTGTTTCATATTAGGCAAATGGTGCCTAATATGAAACAATGTGTCACTTTTTTCAAACTGGAACTGCTTCTGCGTCGATTCGAGTTTTGAAATTTGGCCTTGTCCTAAGATACATCAATATAATCTCTATCAAACCCTGGTTTTGGACTTATTCTACCTTTTCTTGGACGATCGCGCGAGACGTTTTTGCTTAGGTGTTTCATACATGGGTCTCCTCCCCTAAATGCGGAAATGTCACTGACACTAGTGACAGGCCAAGGTATGTTCCAATGTTCTTCTGAGGTTTTAGCAGCAAAGAATGAGCGTTTGACTGGATTGCATAGAATCGTTATCACGCATACATGTTGTTTGATTAGCTGATTGACAGTTTGAACAATAGACCGCTCGATCGAAAGCAGAGGTCCTTCGTTTGGATAAACGATCCCAGTGTATGGACGTTCTACTCAATAAATCAAATTTACTCTGCGTGTGTGAGTGAGTATGTGTGTTTATGTGTGTGTGTGTGTGTGTGTGTGTGTGTGTGTGTGTGTGTGTGTGTGTGCGTGTGTGTGGATGTGTGTTCACCTCGTGTGTTTGTGTGGGTACGTTTGCGTGTGTTATACGTGTGTGTGTGTGTGTGCGCGTGTGCGTGTGTGTGTGTGTGTGTGTGTGTGTGTGTGTACTTGCGTGTGTGTGTATTTGTGTGCGAGTGTGTGTTCGTGTGCGTATGTGTGTGTTTACGCGTGCACGCGTTCCCGCTCTCTCTCTCTCTCTCTCTCTCTAATTATATTTATCATACTCTCTTTGTATAGACGGTACAACACATTAATGTCGAACAGCTGGAGATGGGCGGAAACTGATAAATGAGTGTTAGTGTTGACTTGACCCGTCCTGAATCGAACATGCAGCCAGTGCGAGTTTTTGTTTCTGTGGGTTTTTGCGACCCCACATTAGTTAACTCATGCAAAGCGCCCTGCGTTATTAGCTGCGAACGTAGTGTCGCACACTTTCGCAGCTATTGATGCATTGATTGATTGATTGTACATTGCTTAACGTCCCGACAGCAACAAGGCTTTCTCAGGACGTGCCTGCACTGCTTGTGAAAAAAAAAAAATAAACAGAACATTGAATGTATGTCGCCAGCCGGTCAAATACATTAAATAAACCTAACACATGGGGCCTAAATAAAGCTAAGACCATTTAGCAACACACATCCAATATCAAGAGCTACAGGCAGTGCAGACAGTAGGGAGAGTTTTCAAAAGGCAAATACAGGCGAATGGACAAAGGGTAGACAGAAACACATGCCCCAGAAAAGAGAGAAAAACCCACCCTGTGGGGCTGACCAGGGTGACCCTGGGAACTAAAAAATACCTAACCCCACCCAAGTCCCCCAGGGCAGACCCGGGTGGGGTAGCTATTGATGCAGGTGCCCTTTGAATGAGTTAAGTATGGGCTATCCGGGCCATCTCATTAGGAATAAGCCACACATTTTCCAAACCTGTTCATTATTGAAAGCCCCCATCGTTTCACAACATGTAGCGACCACAGGCGGAAATTGACAACAGAATTATTTTTTATTCAGATTATTGCAGTGTCTGTCTCATAAGCAAAAGACACCTCTGCTGACGTCGGCCGCAGCGGACCCGCGCACAGCGGTGCTCGGGCCCACCCCGGCCGACGTCGTCCCGATGACCTTGGCTTACTGGGACTACTATGCATATAAAGGCATACGAGACCGAAACTAAATTTCAAAGTTAGCCGCATGTCACCCGCCACCTGTGATATCGGCCAATTTGCATGCCGAAGATAACAAAAATTCCACGCCGCGTAGTTGTGTTATTTCGTTTTGTCTCTTCATTAGGCCTAGTATTTGTGTATTTTGCTGCCTCAGTGCTTCTCTGCTTATTACTGTTTTATCATTGTTTGCTGCTTTGCTAGCTTCGTCATTTGGCAGATTACATCAGTCGTTTTCCGACTGGCAGGAAATGAGGTATGCAAGGCCACGCGTACAAAGTGGTCTGCTAAATAACATTAACCCTTTTAGCCCCAAGGTCCCATTCCTCAAATTTCGGAGGTGTTACCTAACGACATCTGTACCAGCTGCAGGGCATTTATTAACCATGATAATTCAATGGTAGTGCCAGATGAGCTTGGCGCTTGAAGGCGCCAAGCTGATCTGGCACTACCCATGAATTATCATGGTCAACCAATCTCCTGCTGTAGGGTTAATAACAATACCAATCTAAGCACACACTAGAGATACCAACTTAGTGCATTTTTCGACCTGACTGTTTGGTTTTCAGCAGCAGCCTCATATATATGTGTGCTGGTCTGTGATTTGGAACCTTACGACGTCGAACTCTAAGGTCCAGAATTGCAGCCCAGCACACGTATAGCGGTTTTTGTTGCGATGAGAATCCTACGGGAAAAACCCGCTACCCGATTGCCAAATGTTTAATTTGTGCAAATCATATGCCACGATGATGAATCCTCTGTTCCTGTTGTTTGATCGTGTTCTGAAACAGTACTTTCAAGCGTATACAACCTGTTGCCGATGTTAGCTCATCCAGAGAATTATCATGACACTAGTAGCGTCAAATGTGTGTACACTCGTGCAGAGAAACCGCCAGTTTGACTCAAAGTCGATAAATAAATGCATGTACGTGCAAGGTATGTGTGCTTATTGAAAATGTGCACTTGCAACAAGTGTATTAGCAATTTGCAGTTGTTTCTGCAGTCTGAGAACAATCATTCTATGATAACATAGAGCATTTATATCGCGCTGAATCCCCAAGAGCAGTGGGCTCTAAGCGTGTTACAAAAAAACCAAAAAAAAAACCAACCAAAAAACAAACAAAACAAAACAACAAAAAAAAAAAAAAACACCAAAAAAAAAAAGCAAAAAAATACAAACAAAACAACAACAAAAAAACAAACAACAACTGCAGAATCTCACTATCTTTAAATAAATTTAATCTACGCACACACATACAACTGAAACACACATAAGAAAACCATCCCCAAGTTAAAGGCATTTTGATGATGCTGATGCGCCACCACGATGGTGCTACACGGTCAACTAAGGGAAGACCTAAGATCAAGGTCACCACGATGGTGCTAAACGGTCAACATAGACGTGGAGTAGTCGTATACTATCATTTTCTAGACAGACCGAGCGCTTGACACTTCTCCAACTGAAGGGGGGGGGGGGGGGGAGGGGCTCGTCTTGTAAGCACACGGCGTAACCCGACAAATTGCAAAACACAACGCGTGTACTAGAAGCCGCCTCCAGAATTTACTGGTAGCACCATGAGTACAGCGCGGATTGCATCCCTAAAGCTTTATGTAGTGTTGCAGTAAAAAAAGACAGACCTATTTTAAAAAGGCAACACCTAGGCAATTTTGTGGTGTAATTATTCTTTACTTTTAAACAAACGCATCGCAGAGCATTCTCAGAACTGAATGAAAATTTTGGGCGACACCTTTGTTTAAAAGTAAAGAATATATATATATATATATATATATATATATATATATATATATATATATATATATATATATATATATATATATATATATATATATATATATATATATATATTGAGCAACATTTTGCTTGCTATAGTGCCGATAACAGGCAGATGTGATTACGAGACCCGAATCAAAATGTCCGAGTGTAAGGCGAGGACATTTTGATCGAGTCCAAAGTAATCACATCTGTCTGTTTATCGGCACAATATAAAGCAAAATGTAGCTCAATATCATGTATGCACCCAGTCCAAAACAAAACTTTACCAGAGTCCTTCCGATTACCGCCATTGGTGCTGAAGGGGTCAATTTTGCTATATTTGGAACTAAAACTGCCCAGCTTGACACAACTAACCGAAATGTACTCAGCGCAATTCCACCCAGGCGTACATCTACACGGTGCGAATATGTTCCTCTGATTTTCTATTTATTTTAAAACTAAATAAACTCAGCGTGAATTTTCACAGCATGATTCCACCCAGCATAAATCGACAAAGGCTTGAATTTACTCAAATTAAAAAAAAAATCTCAATCGAATAGTTGCAGCACACATTCACACTGGGTAGATTTAAGCCCACGTTTATTCAGGCTGTGTAGGCTTTCGCTGGATATTTTCACCTTTTTGTTTTTTAGATTTGCGCTTATACCAGTCATACCGAAACGTACCTCTGTGTACTACACGTACTAGAACAATCACGTCACCACAAAGCTCTTTAACGTCACAATCTGGAGCCGACAAAGTCTGGAGCTCATGTCATGAAATGTTGGAAAGGAGGTGACGTGACGTAAAGTTTACATGCACATAGGCTGAAGGGAACTTTACTGTCCATCACCAAATGTCTGCTTCAAACATACAGAACCCAGCAAATATGACACTGCTGAACATGTTTCATCACGCAAATTTCCTCTCGCACGCTTCCGATGTTGGAGAAAACAAGCGGATAAACTGCCTTAGGTGCGACCACAGACATTAATAACTATGTCTATTTATAATCCTGGGTGTGATACTTCCGATGTGTGTTTGTCTCTGTCCAAATGGTCACCCTGTTGTGTGCCACATATTGGAATGTCGACTGACTCAGCGCGGAGATCTCGTTTGACTGTATAGACATCAGTGCATTCTATAAGCGTGCGTGTTGTTGAGTGAAGTCTACTTGTAATTAGAGCAAGGAGAATGGCGGATAATGCCAGGAGGTCACAGTTTGTTTTTTTTAGTCCTTTTCTAAGGTTGTCACTATCACTAGCGGACATCAGTGTAATCAATCTCAATAGTTTGGCGATTCGATTCGTGTGTTCGCTGCTGTCTATTCTCCGTTTATGTGTGTGTTTGGGAAAGTAATTTCGAGCGTACGTACGCACTAAGAAGTATTTCATTAATAGTGAGCATAATGAGCTTGCTAATTTGACAGTATGCGCATATTTAGCGTTTTTGCATTGCGGACAGGCAAGCATTAAGATTGAGTCTTTCTGGTCTGCAAGGGATTATGGGAAGGAAAGCATTTCGAGCAAGCATAGAACTATTGATTTGCTTGTTATATAATATATCAGTACACGTGTCAAAGAAGGGGAAATTTATTGAATGGGTATATATATATATATATATATATATATATATATATATATATATATATATATATATATATATATATATATATATATATATATATATATATATATATATATATATATATATATATATAATATATATATATATATATATATATATATAATAAAAGTATATATATATGGACATGAAGTGTGCACAGGAAAAAATGTCTCAATGAAAGATACTAATGGTCAAAACTTAAGGGCCACCCCTCTTTTTTGCGTCATTGTTTATCGTCGCAAGTACGCTGATAACACACAATGTTCTATCGATCCAAATGGGTTAAAAGTTGACCTTAGACAGTCCACAGTACAGGGAACAATTCATCAATTTTCACGAACGTGTCAAATGCACGTGAAACATCGTTAGTTTTTGTGAAAAGCTGTGCAATATTGGCAAGGTACCAAAGGCAGGCAGGTGGAAAAACTCGGTAAAGTCGTGATGCACGTGTTAAAGGGTCAGTCGGGAACACTGAACACTTCTGTTTCGCTACAAATACCTGTACAGTAGGGGCATAACTGTCACTTTCCTAACCATATCACGACGACGAAGCCTAACGCCAGTAGATCAAGGCCGGCCGCTAGCATGGATGCAGGATGGAATTTCCGGACGAGAAGTTGGGAGACGTCTTGAGGTGTCCCATTCAGTGATCCAGAGGCTGCTGCCACGGTTCCAAGAAACTGGAAGGGCAGAACAACAACCCTGCTGAGGACGCCCGCGCTGCACCAGCAGAACGGAGGACAGATACCTCTGTGTGGCGGCTCCGCGCGACCGAACGGTCACGTCAACCACTCTGCGACGTCAACTGATGCAAGCTGCAAACGTTAACGTCAGCAGAAGAGCACTCTACCGACGTCTGCGTGAAATTGGCCTGGCTTCATGCAGAGCAGCAGTGAGAATACCCCTCACTCCAGCTCATCGCAGAGCCCGGGTTGTCTGGTATCGTCAACATGTGAGGTGGAACAGACTCCAGTGGACTCAGGTTCTGTTTACTGATGAGTCACGGTTCACTGTGTCCTTCAACGACGGCAGGGTGAGGGTTTGCAAACGCCAGGGCGAGCGATTCACGAATGGATGCGTCCAAGAGGTGGATCGCTACGGAGGAGGCTCAGTCATGGTCTGGGCAGACTTCAGCAGGGAAGGCAGGACCCCCCCCCCCCCTCCACATCATTCAATGCACCCTGACAACTGCTCTATCGGGGCGAGATTGTGCAGCCCCTCATCCAGCCAGCTCTCCAAGCCATAGGCGACAATGCTGTTCTGCAGGAAGACAACGCTCGACCTCATCGCGCCCGTGTTGTGGATGAGTACCTTGAGCAACGGGGCATCATGAGGATGGAGTGGCTAGCTCGTTCACCTGATCTGGCTCTCATCGAGTACCTCTGGACGTGCTGGGGCAACGTGTAGTCAGCAACCATCTCAAGGCGTCCCCCAGCTGATTCAGTTCCTGCATCAAGAGTGGGAATCGATCCCACATTATGTTCTCCGAACCCTGGTGAACTCCATGCGTCAACGCCGCATTGCATGCTTGGCTGCAAACGGTGGGTACACTCGCTACTGACTGGACCAGTCTTGTATGACTTTTCAAACGAGGGGTGGGTGAACATTCTAACGTACTGCTGTTGTTTCAATTGCTTGATTTACTCAAAACTTAAATGAAATTGTTACTGATTAAATTAGCAAAGTACCGTCTTCAAGTATTGTTACATTATTTGTGTGGTGTTGTCGGTGCGTCTGTGATAAAAAGTGGCCCTTAAGTTTTGACCATTAGTATCTTATAAAATGCTGGCACCACACACTCCAAATATGGATCTATGCAGCAGTAAAATACTTTGAATATTAAGAAATAATCCGTATACACCACGTAGTATAGTAGGAGTTACGCTTTATTTCCACTTGACAAATTTTCCTCCTCTCAGCGAGGGTTTCGTCAAGGGAATGCCCAGGTAACGGGTAACTAGGTAACAAAACAGGTACAATACATAATTTACGTGTTTGAATGTAGTGCGTCAAAATGGATATAGAATTTACGCACGTGCACTTTCGAGAATCAAAATTATCGTAAGAGTTTTACATATATAGACAAAGGTACAAGAGCAAGTGCATAAGTTCGTAATATTTAGTGCCTCACTACTGATGACATGAAACGTTTATGACACACGAGTATGGACATGACGTGTACGGAGGAAAAAATGTCTCAATGAAATATTATAAAAATAACGTCATCGTCATCATTAACATCATCATCATCATAATTAGAATTTTCACATGTGCAGTTACGAAAAATTCAAGTGCAGTCTCCGAATCTGGCTCTCTATAGATTTTTCTTCCATCATTAAGGTACCCCCTCCCGCCCTCCATTATCTCTCTACCCCCCTTCCACCTTGTGTGTGTGTGTGTGTGTGTGTGTGTGTGTGTGTGTGTGTGTGTGTGTGTGTGTGTGGACGCGTGAGTGCGTTTGTGCGCGGCGTATGCGCGTGTTTGTTTTTAGTGGACTATATATTTTGTATCACTGTGTTTTGATGTCTCTGTTTTATGTATATTTTGTACTTAGTCGTAGTTGTAGCAACGGCAGGTGCGAAAAATGACATAGTCACTGACTGTGTTAATATCTTCACCGTTGTAAAATAAAGATTCATTGATTCATTGATTCATTGATTCTTTGATTCCACACCACTCTCCTCCAGAACTAATACATACACACACGCCCGCGACCGCGCACAAACACACACACACGCACACACACACACGCAATCACATTTTTCGAATTATGCTTACGTCATAGTCCGAAGCAAAATACACAAGCAGAAATTCTAGTACGTCATTCCTGTCATTGTTAATGACTCATGAGCATGACGCACTATTTAGAAAAGGTTTCTAAAATATAATACATTACCTTTTGTTGTTGTTGTTTTCTTCTCCATTTTTGGGTTACCCTTGAAGACGGTTTCACAACTACCTACTCTTCACTCCTTCTGATACTCTCTTACTGTATTTGATTATTTGCTTTGATTATATGACTTATTATTTGTTGTGTACCGTGCTAAATGCTGGGTTTTTTTCTCCCCGGGGTCCTCCCGTTTTTCCCCGAGGTAGTCCTGAACTTGAAGGTGATATAAAGTTTGTCTTTGAGTTGGTGTTTAGCAGGCTTTGTGTATTAGACACAGCCTACTTCGTGCCCAAGGGTAATCCCCGTTCTCTCTCTCTCTCTCTCTCTCTCTCTCTCTCTCTCTCTCTCTCTCTCTCTCTCTCTCTCTCTCTCTCTCTCTCTCTCTCCCTCTAAACATTCTGCTGAACTCAGACTAAGCGCGTGATAAACATTGTGATTCTCCGCCGTGTATTGTTTTATTGCGCTTTTTTTAAAAAAGCATTCTATAGATATTGATATTAGTTGATTTTTTTTTGGATTATTTTTTGTGACCATATTTGTATTATATCTCTCGCTACATTTGCATTTTTACCGACATGCAAAATCGTAATCTAAATACTGTTCCGAAACGAACAGACGAACTGAGAATTGGCCATCTTAACATATACCATCTAGATAACAAGGTGCCCGATTTATCTGTGTTCCTAAACACGCCCTTACATTTTCATATTTTTGGTGTGTCCGAGTCAAGGCTTAAAAGTTCAATAAGGGATAACTTTTCTGTCCCAAACTTCTCAGTACTCCGCAGAGACGCCTCAAGCCCTCAACACACTGGACTAGCAGTATATATACATAATTTAATACTCGGTAACGTCAAACGGCGACAAGACTTAGAGTCAGCTCAAGTGGAAAGCTTGTGGGTAGAAGTGAAAACATCTAAATCACTGCCCGTCCTCATTGGCTTTATTTATAGAAATCCCGCAGCCAGCTGGGACTGGTATGATGACTTCGTAGCAATGATGGAGAGCGTAAATCAAAATAAAGCTGACGTTGTTCTTTTGGGCGATTATAATATAATAATATTGATCTTTCTAAATCTAAAGGGTCCCATGCTGCATGGGCGTCAACAACAGCACTATTCGGTTTTGAACAGTTAGTTAAAACCCTCACTAGAACCACATGTACATCTTCAACCCTGATTGCTCATAGGAAGGTTACAAAGTAAAGTAGGTTATAGCACTGTCAGGGGAGAGAAATGTGCATGATCGACCAGTGATCATAGATCTACTGTGGCCAAAGCACACATAAAAAAAAAGATAGGAAAGAGAGGGGGCGCTAAGAAAGTGACTGAAAGCAATGCATATGGAAGCCCCCCCGAAGGGGGGCGTATCACATATCCACCGTTCCAGCCACTCAGTGCATGGAAATTTAAATCTAGGTCCCCCCAAAGGGGGTCCAGATATTTAGCCGGTGTGGACAGCTGTTTCGGTCTTTGCGACCTCTTCAGCACACCATCGGCAATACTGGAGGAGGCAGGAAATTCTGCCTACCTGCAATGACAACCACATTTTACTGTGGTGTCTGCAGGGGCATACATTCCATGCCACCACCTAGAGTTAAATTTCCATGCACCCTAAAAGAGAACCTACCAAAAGGGGGGAAGGGGTTGCAGTCGATATTGTAGTGATAAATGAAAAAAGGGGAGACTGCCAGTGCTAATATTTTAGGAAGGTTACAAAGTAAAGTAGGTTATAGCACTGTCAGGGGAGAGAAATGTGCATGATCGACCAGTGATCATAGATCTACTGTGGCCAAAGCACACACAAAAAAAACAAGATAGGAAAGAGAGGGGGCGCTAAGAAAGTGACTGAAAGCAATGCATATGGAAGCCCCCCCCGAAGGGGGGCGTATCACATATCCACCGTTCCAGCCACTCAGTGCATGGAAATTTAAATCTAGGTCCCCCCAAAGGGGGTCCAGATATTTAGCCGGTGTGGACAGCTGTTTCGGTCTTTGCGACCTCTTCAGCACACCATCGGCACATTTCTCTCCCCTGACAGTGCTATAACCTACTTTACTTTGTAACCTTCCTAAAATATTAGCACTGGCAGTCTCCCCTTTTTTCATTTATCACTACAATATCGACTGCAACCCCTTCCCCCCTTTTGGTAGGTTCTCTTTTAGGGTGCATGGAAATTTAACTCTAGGTGGTGGCATGGAATGTATGCCCCTGCAGACACCACAGTAAAATGTGGTTGTCATTGCAGGTAGGCAGAATTTCCTGCCTCCTCCAGTATTGCCGATGGTGTGCTGAAGAGGTCGCAAAGACCGAAACAGCTGTCCACACCGGCTAAATATCTGGACCCCCTTTGGGGGGACCTAGATTTAAATTTCCATGCACTGAGTGGCTGGAACGGTGGATATGTGATACGCCCCCCTTCGGGGGGGCTTCCATATGCATTGCTTTCAGTCACTTTCTTAGCGCCCCCTCTCTTTCCTATCTTTTTTTTTGTGTGTGCTTTGGCCACAGTAGATCTATGATCACTGGTCGATCATGCACATTTCTCTCCCCAGACAGTGCTATAACCTACTTTACTTTGTAACCTTCCTAAAATATTAGCACTGGCAGTCTCCCCTTTTTTCATTTATTACTGATTGCTCATAGTTTTGTGACAAATGATGATAAAATATCAAATGTACATGTTCCCTCTTTAGCTGTCAGCGACCATAATCCAGTATGTTGCACAGTCTCCATGAAACTAGACAAAGAGAACAAAAAGAGACATAAAACAATTAAAAATCGTTCTTTCATAAAAATTAATAAAGGCGACTTTCTGCGGGATCTGCGCAATACTCCTTTCAGTGACGTGTATACCCACACTTCTCCTGACAGTGCCCTGTCGTACTGGATGGATCTATTCCTTGGAGTCCTAAATAAGCATGCGCCCATACGAGAAAAAACGAGTTAAGCACTCTACCCTGCCCCCCCACCCGGGTCTGCCCTGGGGGACTTGGGTGGGGTTAGGTATTTTTTAGTTCCCAGGGTCACCCTGGTCAGCCCCACAGGGTGGGGTTTTCTCTCTATTCTGGGGCATGTGTTTCTGTCTACCCTTTGTCCATTCACCTGTATTTGTCTTTTTAAAACTCTCCCTACTGTCTGCACTGCCTGTAGCTCTTGATATTGGATGTGTGTTGCTAAATGGTCTTAGCTTTATTTATGCCCCATGTTGTAGGTTTATTTAATGTATTTGACCGGCTGGCGACATACATTCAATTTTCTGTTTAGTTTTTTTTTTTTTCACAAGCAGTGCAGGCACGTCCTGAGAAAGCCTTGTTGCTGTCGGGACGTTAAGCAATGTACAATCAATCAACTCTACCCTGCCACCCTGGTTAACAGTAGATGTTAAACAGGCCATGTCATTTAGAGACAAACTTAAGAAAGAAAAACAGTTTGATGAATATAAGAAACAATGAAATCGTGTTACATACCTGGTGAGAGCGTCAAAAAACTGTTCTTCCAGGAAATGATTAGGGACAAAAAAGACACAGCATCGTTTTGGAAGCCCTGAACGTTATAAAGAAGGGTAAATCAGCCCCTGAAATTCCATCCCATTTGTCAGCTGGTATATTAAATAACCACTTCCTATCGACAGCTGAAACACTTGCTCAGCAGCTGCAAGTAGTAACGCAGAGTACCAGGTTCCTAGTGTACTGGAAAAATACTGTGAGGCCAAACATATACGGCAGACATTCATCATTCCTGATATTACCGTCGCTGAAGTCGGCAAATTTACTTCTAGCATGCCGAATAAAAAGTCCACCGGGATGGATGGTATCGACAACAAAATTCTGAAAATGTCACTACCGTATACGGTAGAGGCACTCACTTATATCTTTAACCTCTGATTAAAACACAGCACGTTTCCAACTATTCTTGCTGTGGCATAAATTTGGTGATTAGATACTGCGGTGTCATGTTATTTAATACCTTGTGCATGAGGATGCATTTGTTGAAATTAAGTTGTTGACGCAGGCCGAGAATTTTTAGATGTCTAAATTTGTCTGTGGTAGGAATAGGCCGCGTATCTATCATTTTTTATATAGAGTTTAACCTGTTAATACGAGCGTCCATGTTTCGGGTAAAAAACAGTTGACATTAACCTTAGCTTACAAAGTAGTCTCAGCGAGGTTGCCGACTGGTATAGAGTGAATCATATGGTTCTTCATCCAGGAAAAACAAAGAGTATTTTAATCACTACACGACAAAAACACCAATGCCGACCACAGCCGTTACATTTACAACTGAACGCTAAACCGAGAGAACAAGTCACAGAGCGTAAATATTTGGGAATACACGTCGACGAACCACTATGTTGGGAGACGTATATAAATACAGTCTGTAAAACCATTGCTAAAAACACTTTCCTGTTGTCCCAGCTTAGACAAGTAACGGATATACATACTCGTAAACTGTTTTTTCATGCCCATATCAAGTCTCACGTTGATTATGTCTCCACAGTGTGGGACGTTGTAGTGATGTTCACATTTACAGGTTAAACTCTATATAAAAGAGCTGTCAAAATGATAGATACGCGACCCATTCCTACCACAGACAAATTTAGACATCTAAACATTCTCGGCCTGCGTCAACAAATTAGTTTCAACAAATGCATCCTCATGCACAAGATATTAAATAACATGACACGGCAGTATCTAACCACCAAATTTATGCCACAGCAAGAACGCATAAACACCTCAAGGAACAATACTTTATCCCTACCTCTGCCTAGAATTGACATCTTTAAAACTAGTTTATAATAATAATAATAATAATGGGTACTTATATAGCGCTTAATCTTACTCAAAAGCTCTAAGCGCTTTACAATCTGTACACAAAAATAAAATACAATGACATATGCACATAACAAACAAAGCACAATGCCCGAACACACCACTTTTACAATAAACTAAACAACAATACATACATAATAATTTATATTCTAATTAACATTCAGTCTAAACAAGGAGGATTGCAGAACTACAACTAAGGCATCAAACACTGGCAGTCATTCAAAGTAAAGCTTGAAGAGGTGAGTTTTCAACGACCTCCTAAAGTCAGAGACAGACTCACTGTTTCTGACCTCAAGAGGAAGTGTATTCCATAACACTGGGGCTTGATAAACAAAAGTGCGCTGACCAAATGTTTTAGTTTTGACAGAAGGTACACACAGCTTCCGTTTATCAGAAGAGGAGCGGAGCTCACGAGAGGGTGTATACACATGCAGCAAAGAGGACAAGTATTCTGGGCTGGTGCCTGAAAGGCAGTTAAAACAGATTGACATAACTTTGTATTGAATACGTGAGGACACAGGTAGCCAGTGAAGGGACTTCAAGATGGGTGTGACATGCTCAGTCTTACGGACTCTCACAACAAGCCGGGCTGCATTGTTCTGAATTTTTTGGAGGCGATCAATGAGATACTGAGGGCAGCCACAAAGCAAAGAGTTACAATAATCTAGCTTGGACAGCACAAATGCACAAACTAGTGTTTTAGTGGCTTCCACGGTCAGCAGGTGACGAACTGAACTAATACGACGAAGTTCCAGATAAGTGGATCTACACACTGCACTGACATGCTGTGACATAGATAACTCGCTGTCAAGTGTAACACCCAGGTTTCTCACACTCGCAGAGAAGCCAATGAGTGTTCCATCCACAGACAATGATGATGGTAAAGGCAGGGACGAAGATAATCTTGGATTAGCTACCAACATTGCTTCAGTTTTGCCATCATTTAACATCAGTTTGTTGGTGGTCATCCATGATTTGACATGGTCAATGCACTGGCTTATACTTTGGACGGCATTCACAGCTCGCTCGACAGTATCACTTTTGTACATCTGCGTATCATCTGCAAATGCATGATGGGAAATGGAGCGACTACAAATCAGGTCGGACAGGGGCTGAACATACAGTAAGAACAATACAGGTCCTAGGACCGAGCCCTGGGGTACACCAAACCGAAGAGGTGATGGCTCAGAACGACAGCCGTCGACAGAAACAATCTGGGATCGTTCAGTCAGGTATGAACTAAACCATGCCAAGACTGAGCCTTCAATGCCAAATACAGATTGAAGACGGCACAGCAAAATTTCATGGTCAATAGTGTCGAACGCACTGGACAGGTCCAGCAAAGCAAGCACTGTGATCTTACGCTCGTCCAAAGCACAAAGCAGGTCATTGAATATCTTCAGCAAAGCTGTTTCAGTGCTACGATGGGGACGATATGCAGACTGGAATACACTGAACAGACTATTAGAGTTGACATGCTTTAAAGTTTGAACAAGGACAATTTTCTCAAGAATCTTTGATAGAAATGTAAGATTGGAAACTGGGCGATAGTTTTTCAGTACATTTGGGTCTAAAGATGGTTTCTTCAATAGGGGTTTCACAAGTGCAGTCTTGAAGCTTTCAGGAAAAATACCAGTGGAGAGAGAGTTGTTGATGACTTGTGTAATGGCAGGCAACACTTCATCCAGGCACTCGTACAACAAGGTAGTGGGTATGGGGTCTAACTCACAAGTTTTTTGGGCAGTGTTTGTGATCACTTTTCTGACCTCATCCTCTAGCACAGGTTCGAAGGCTGAGAGAGGTTCTCCACTAAAGCGTTTTTCGGTGAACAAAACTGAAGTGGGCATGAGATCCAGAGAATCACGAATTTCGCGGACCTTATCAATGAAGTAATCTGCAAAAAGCTGAGGCAGCTGGCACGGGGGAAATGTAGTGGGAAGAGGTGATGGAGTCTTCTTCACCATAAGCTTATTGGTCACATTATACAACTCTTTGCTTGTTGTGCACTCACTGATCTTCCTGTTGTAAAACGAAGATTTTGCTTATCATTTTCTGGACCGTTTGTATGGAACATGATTCTTGCACATTTGAAGACTATAGCCTCGCTTGCAATTTTTAAAACGAAACTTTTCGATTACCTGATGAGCCAAACATAACATCACTGGGCATTTATGTAAACAAACCCTGATGGTTAATACTTTCATGTAATACATGCATTTATGTATAGTGTTTGTGTTTGTGTGTGTGTGTGTGTGTGTGTGTGTGTGTGTGTGTGTGTGTGTGTGTGTGTGTGTGTGTGTGTGGTGTAAGATGAATGTTGAGTGTTATTATTATTTTGTGTATATACTTTTTTAATTTTATTGTTATTTTGCTTTTATTTTTAAAATATTATTGTTGAATGAAATGCACACGACCGCCTCGCCCCACAACCGCGCATCACTCCACGGGCCGGCGATCGGGCGCCCGACAGGGAAGGGTAAGGGATCCATCTGATCGTTCGGCCAGCGCTGAGAAAGTCCCCATGGGATGTGTACATATCAACCAGCCCCAGCCTCACCTAGTCACTTTGAGGACATAGTCAAAGTTCTAACCAGACATAGAGAAATATCTGGCATATTCATTGAGTCTAATCAAGAGAGTGTCATCATCACTGCAAATCATCCGAAGACGTGTACCAACTCCTGAAATCAACCCTTTAAAAACTGCCGGTGAGTGGCAGCTCGTTGATGAAAAGTATGAGTGGCAGTGCTTAGAAAACACGTCTGTAATGATATGTCCGTCTTGCAGTTCTAGCTTGACATCTAGGTACTCTGCAGTAATCCCATGCGAACTGTCCATCTGATATGTGGAGGATGGAGAGTTTGAAGGTGTACTTGAAACTCCTTTGCCTTGTCTTTACTGAGAAGAATTGCGAATCCATCATCTCTGTTTTTCCGCGGCGAGTATGCCTAAGCCATTGTTGACATTTAGATAAAGAGCAATGACGTCACATATAGCGAAACAAGAGGACGGTGGTAAAGGCGCAAATGCTTGGTTTATTTGATGAATTTTCTGCAGAAATTCTTTCGTGTCGATAATTTGGTAAGAGAGATATTCAGTCAAGTGTCTAATGGCAATCTGAACAAACTTAGAAAGTGGCTGCACAGGAGTGCCTTTGCTTGCCCTCCCCACCAGATAAAAGACGTCTGGTTGGGTAAGGTTTACGTTTATGTGTTTTAACTAGAGGTTTAAGTTTAGCAGGATGGGTGGTTAAGATGCCTCCTACATACTCAGCGTATATATCAGTGTATATAATATTTCGCCGATAGTTTTCTATCGTCATGTCAGAATAATATGTTTATTTTATATATTTATTTAATTTTGGTGATGGGTGGGGGTTGGGGTGGGGTGAGTTGTTTCCTGAATATACTGCCTCTGTGGCTCTGTGAAATTAATTTTCAAACTGAAAGGAAGCTGGCACAAAAGGTGTGCACAGACAAACGTATGGTATACTTCTGCGACGGAGATTTACCATTTAGAGTTCTAAGCACGGGGATACATGTTATCGCAAGCTGTTGCCTTATCTGCCTTGTTGCGACGAGGACTCCGCCAAGGCCGGGTATATGGAAACCTGCGCCCAGGAGAGGGCAAGAAGTGGGGTTTGAGGTGCGGGGAGGGGGGGTCACTAGAGACCAGAGTGAATAGTGGGCGGAGGGGTAAGGAGTGCTCCAGTGAGCAAAGGTACTCGGGCCCACGATGGCCGCAGTGGGCCCGAAGAAGCGTTGCTACTGGGGGTAGAAGAGAAAGTTGGTTGGTTGGTTGATTGTACATAGCTTAACGTCCCGACAGCGACAAGACTTCTCAGGACTTGCCTGCACTGCTTGTCAAAACAACAACAACAAAACAAAACCCAAAACTAAACAGAATATTGAATGTATGTCGCCAGCCGGTCTAATACGCTAAATAAACCTAAGACCATTTAGCAAAACACATCAAATAATATTATGTGTGTTGTTATTATCAAGAGCTACAGGCAGCGCAGACAGTAGGGAGAGTTTAAAAAAGGAAAATACACCCAAAATAGAAGGGAAAACCCACCCTGTGGGGCTGACCAGGGTGACTCTGGGAACTAAAAAGTAGCTAACCCCACCCAAGTCCCCCAGGGCAGACCCGGGTGGGGGTAGAAGAGAAAGTGCGGGCGGTGGTGTGAGGTCTGCGGTTATAGGGCAGATACACTTTTCTATACTGAAGTCAACGAGCACACAGTACCAAGAGGCATAGGTCCTCATGCGCCCCCGCAGTTGCTCCCATTATTATATGCTTCTTGCTTTGGGTCTTTTAACTCATTCTACCCCAGACACACAACAGGAAGATAAGGATCGACCATGATAGTTCAAGGGTGATGCCAGAATAGCTTGGCGCCTATGGGCGCCAAGCTATTCTGGCATCACCCTTGAACTATCATGGTCGATCTGTGTCCTGCACTGCATGCAATGCAGTCTTCAGAGGACAACGGAAAAATTTAAGGATTTCGGTGTTGGGGTAGAATGAGTTAAAGACTTCCTGGACCTTAGAGGGAAATTAATGTGTGTGTGTTCAAGTTCAGTTTAACCCATATAAGCCTAGCGTCCCATTTTTGGGACGCTACAATTTCAACCCCTTCAGACCTAATCATGAAGACTACTGTCATCAATGCATGCTACAATAGATAAAGAGACACTGCCGCATTCCATTCAACCTGAAATGAGGATCATCTCCATTGATTACCACGTACAGCAGCCATTTGTAATCACAGGTTGACTGCTTTTGAGGTTCAGCATGGCATCAAGTATAAGGTGAGTGGATAATTTTTCCTGTGATCAACTTTTTGATGAGGTCACTGAAGATAAAATGGTCCTCTACATGTAATCTGAAAATGTGTCTCTCAGTTTTTAATAGAAGTTCGAAATATTTATATTAGAAGGTGCTGAAGTGGCGTCCCAAAAATGGGACGCTAGGACTGAGAGGGTAGGGGTTTTTTCACATGAAGAATTTGTTGTTATTGATATTTTTCAGGACTTACACTGTCCATGATGTGATCAGCATGTTAGAGGAAGACGGGACTTTTGAGACAGCCAATATTTACATCGATCCTCCCCCACTTGATGAATTGACGGATGAAGATAGTGCCGAGGAGGACGATGGAGGGACGGTTGACAATCTAAATGGCCACCAGCTCTCTGCTGCAGCAGAAGTCACGGTTTTGAGACAAGGGATTCGGACGCACTATGCTGCAGAGCTCAACACACAGGAGAATGTAAGTTCTGATCTACAGGTGGTCTAAACTGAATCAAATGTGACATTCATTCATCGCCTTTACGCACCCCCATCCTCCTCCCCATCACTTAGCACAGATGATGAGAAGCAACAGTGTTCAAAGTAGGCAAACATTACATCAAAATGCTCTCTTCTTTTGCGTTGCCATACTGATTTGAAATTGCATTGAGATTTTGACCATTCTTTTTCCCAGGCGTTATTACCATTCAGTTTGCCATTCTGTTATCTCAGGTTCATTCCCCCGCTGGAGATGCCCATGCTGTTGCTGAAGACCAGGAACCTGGGACTTCTCAGCCTTCAGCACCAACTCCATCTACTTCAGATGGCAGGACTGGAAAGAGGAAAACCCCACCCACAGCTGCCTCAGCATCCAGCAAGACCAGCAGAACGGCTACTGTATCAAAAGCAAAGCAGAAGACTGTTCGTGAATGGAGAAGAGTGGACCTCAGTGGCAGGATGAAGGATCGTTTCAAGTGGAATAGTCAACCTTATGATGCTGTTCTCTTACGAAGTGATCCACATGAACTGTTTGAAATCTTTTTTGATGACGACGTTGTTGAAATGATTGTCCAGTTCAGTATCACTTTTGCGAGGTCAAAAGGAAATCATTCATTCTCGGTCAATTCTGGGGAGATGAGGACAAACACTGTGCCTCGGCGCAGAATGTATTGGTCTCAGGATGATGATGTCAGGAATGTAGCTGTTGTGTCAGCAATGACCCGAGACCGATTTGATGACATAATGCGCTACCTGCACCTCTCCGACAATGCCCGCCTGGATGCAGAAGACAAGATGGCAAAAGTTCGCCCTCTGATGTCCTTGCTGAATGAGAGGTTCCTCAAATACTTCATCAAGACTCAAAACTTGAGCATTGATGAGAGCATGGTGCCCTACTATGGGAGACATGGTTCTAAACAATTCATTCGTGGCAAACCCATCCGCTTTGGTTTCAAAGTCTGGGTCCTCACAACCCCACTGGGATATGCGCTCCAGTTTGACCCCTACCAGGGAGCAAGAGGGAGACAGACAGAGGTACCAGGTCTTGGAATGGGGGGTTCCGTGGTCATTGACCTGATCCGTGAACTTCAACAAGACGACTCATATCACCTAACGTTCGACAACCTCTTCACGTCTCTGCCCCTTGTCGACTATCTCACAAAGAAAGGTATCGGTTGTACCGGAACCATCCGCGCGAATCGCACCGAAGACTGCCCTCTGATGCCAGTGAATGAGATGGGGAAGACGAAAAGGGGGACATATGACTATATGCAGGATACCAGAAATGGTCTTGTCGTGGTCAGATGGAACGACAACAGTGTTGTGAATACTGTGTCCAACATGGTTGGCGTGGAGCCTGTTCAAACAGCCAAATGCTGGTCAAGAGCTGAGAGGAAGAGGATCGAGATAGTCCAGCCCTTTGTGATCAAGCACTACAACGGCACTATGGGCGGTGTTGATCGAATGGATCAAAATGTCGACAAGTACAGAACCAGTATCAGGTCAAAGAAGTGGTGGTGGGCCCTGTTTGCATACTGCCTCGACCTCTGCGTGCAACAGGCCTGGCACCTGTACAGGGCGACGCCTACAGGCAATGAAGCACCACTGGACCTCTTGGGCATCCGTCGGGCCATAGTCCGTACTTATTTGGCCAAAACCCCCAACTTGAGACCAAGGGAGCTGGACGACCCTGCGGCAGGACTCCCACCCTGGACAAGCGGGTTTCCCCTGCTATGAGGTTTGATGGAAAGGACCACATGGTTCAGCCGTGGCCGACCCAGCTGCGCTGTGCCTCATGTGGGAAGAAGACGATGAGACGGTGCTCCAAGTGCCACCTGGGTGTCCATGACCGGTGTTTTGTGGCCTTCCAGAGCCAGTAACATTCGCCTGTAGCTCTGCTATGGCTTAAAGTGCTGAGATTATTGATATCGCTACCAGCAACTTGGCTTCACTGACTGCCTTTTTTCCCCAGTCAAAATGCATGTCCAGGATTTGTAACTGTGCTGAATATGACCAATATGTGTTAGTATACATGTCAAGGATTTAGAAGTCACTTACTTTAACCATTATTCTATTTTTCCCCTTTCTTTCACCACTTCTTATTTTAATGTTCACGAGTTTATTTCAGTTTCTGAAATGTTTGGCTACTCAATGTTTTTGTCCAATTTATGGAACTTCATTGATTGTGACCATTATGTTGCTAGTCTTTGTGCTGTTAAGGTTTAAAACTTAAAACTAATTATTTTATCAATTAATGTTCATGTCCAGATTTTTGTTTTGTTCTTTGAAACACTTTGTTGCCAAGTAAAGTTACAAAGAGAACGCTTCTTGTCATGTTATCTTCATGAAAGTGAATGCAAAAACCCCTACCCTCTCAGTCCTAGCGTCCCATTATTGGGACGGTACTATGTCATGTCCTACATATAAAAATCGGACAGCTATCAAACAATCTCTGCTGGATATGCTCAAAATGCACCAAAAACAACATTGTTACACTACTTTCTCACAAAATAAAAATTCAGGCATATATGGGTTAAGATAAGAATAGTTACACAACGAGCATGTATGTATTCTCATTCTCGTAGTCAATGGTATAGAAACCGTGTTGGAGGGTAGGATGGTGCAGTGGGGTGGGGTGGGGGTGGGGGTTAAAGGGAAATGTATTAGGGGCCAAAGTAACCTTTGCCTTGCCCTCCCCTTCACCTCCTCCCTCCTCCATGTTTTTGCTCAAAAAAGTATTTTGGAGAGAGAGAGAGAAGAAAAAAACTGTCGCAGGTTGGTTTTCTCTCCCCCCCCCTCCCCCTCCCCCCTT
Source organism: Semisulcospira habei (assembly GCA_036245525.1). NCBI lineage: Eukaryota > Metazoa > Mollusca > Gastropoda > Semisulcospiridae > Semisulcospira > Semisulcospira habei. The sequence continues at coordinate 53,361,481 of BTPG01000001.1, forward strand.
CCGTCTTCCCCTCTCCCTTTGTGTAGTTGTTTGACAGTTTGGAGGCTGGAAAGGAGGCTGCCATGCACGCTGCACCGTCTCCGCCTCTGCACCCCCCCCCCCACCCATCCCCTTCCTCTCGCTTTATCACAAGTTGTGCTGATTTTCTTTCTACGCTAGTACCACTAAACAAATCAACCGCAAAGAAGCATACTGACACGCAGAGCAGGCTGTGAGGACTGCCCAGACCCTAACCCATCTCTTGCACACGCATCGCTCTCATAATCGGACATCGAAGTAGCCACTCTCTCATCCAGACTCGTTTCTGCTTCGCCATCGCAACAATAATTGTGGTTGAGTGCTGCGAATTTGTCTCTATTCTCCGTCTTCCATGTACTCTGTCTACAAGTTTCGCGAGATTTTCCGTGTAAGGAAATCCGGCGCGCATACGCAACGTGCGGACAGCTATCGCCGTGTACGGCGAAAAGCTATCGAGTACGGATAGGATATTTCGCCGATAGTTTTATATCGTCATGTCAGAACTATCCATATGTACGACTGCTTTAACTTCTCACAAGGCTGCATTATATGGGTTTGTACAATTGAATGTGTTGCTGAGACAAAGACTGATAGGTCCTCGCTCGTCTGTTTCTATGAAGAGGCTTGCACCTGTCTTCCCGAGACGTTGAAGGTTCGATCGTTTTTAACTCATTCCTTCCCGACACCCCCCAGCAAGATATGGCTCGACCATGATAATTCAAGGGTGGTGCCAGAATAGCTTGGCGCCTATAGGCGCCAAGCTATTCTGGCACCATCCTTGAACTATCATGGTCGATCTGTCTCCTGCAATGTACTGCAGTCCTCAGAGGACAACTCCAAAACGTGAGTATTTCGTACCTGGGACACAATGGGTTAACGTCAGCTCCCTGCGTCTGTAATTATTCGGAGGTGGAGGTCAGCGACAACAGATTCAAATAGCAACGTAGCAGATAAGAATGATACGAAGACTAGACACTCCTGCTAACAAGTACTGTTTACATCCCTGTCTCTTCCGACAAGGAGGTCATCGCCATTTCAGTCAAAGACTTGGGGCTTGATATTGGGACGGAATAGTTAGATCCTCTTGTTGAAAGATATTGGAGCCTTCTAAATCTGAGTCTCTCCAACGGAGGAGGCCATCGCCCTTTCCAACTTCGAGTTGCAGACTGAGGTTAGGGCGAAAACTAGCGCATCTGTCGTTATTGGACATCCGAGATTGTCGTCAGGAGGAGGCCGTGGCTATTTCTGTCTACAACTTGTGAGTTGGTGATTAGGACGAGTACGACTGTATCTGGCGCACTTCTACATTCGTGATTGTCATAAGGAGGAGGTCGTGGGTACTTCTGACTCAGTACGGCTTGAGAGCTGGAGATTACGACGAGAACTAGCGCATATGGCGAGTTTAGGTCAGACACGACTGAGGATTACGATCGTGCCCTGTCAGCTACTGGATGGGTGATCAGACGCTGACTGTTTTGTGCGTCACCGAATGAAAAGAAAAGACATCTTCCTCGTTCTAGGTCACTCGTACTTCAGGAGTGCAGTAAGTAAACCCAGCTCTGTATCCAATGCGCAAAATGTCTTTGGGCCGAGGTTGGCAGCCGCTGCCACGCGCATTGCCCGGGCCGCTGGCAGCCAACCGCTCGGCCCAAAGACATTTTGCACATTGGATGATCTCTCTCTCTCTCTCTCTCTCTCTCTCTTAGAGTTAATATTCGTTCATAATGTATGATCACTCTTAAGTTATCTAAATCTATTGTAGGCGCACGCGCTCGTGTGTGTGTGTGTGTGTGTGTGTGTGTGTGTGTGTATGTGTGTGTGTGTGTGTGTGTGTGTGTCCGGAGGGTGGAGGGGGGAGGGGGGATGTGTGTGTGTGTCTGTGTGCGTGCGCATGTTATGCTGACTTACATCGGACTGAATCTGTGTCTGTTTGTCTTTAATTTATTATTATTATTATTATTATTATTATTTATGTTTATATTATTATTATATTATTATTTTAAATTTTAATTGTATTTGTTACCTTTTTTGATGTTATAATTATTTAAAATGTCGTTAAGGACAGACGTGTAAAAAGGCCTGCATGCCTACTGTCTTCGTCGTTACAAAATAAAGTTTTAGTTCAGTTCAGTTGGGGCAGTTCAGTTCAGTTTCTCTCTCTCTCTCTCTCTCTCTCTCTCTCTCTCTCTCTCTCTCTCTCTCTCTCTCTCTCTCTCTCTCTCTCTCTCTCTCTCTCTCTCTTTGTCCGGGGCTTTAATGCAATGTTTGAGCCGTAGCGGGGGTCTGACCTACCTCTGATTTACGTACTTCCGTGTGTGTGCGTCTGTGCGTGCGCGTGTGTATGTGTGTGTGTGTGTGTGCGAGCGCGTGTGCGTGCCGGCGTGTGTGTGTGTGTTAGTATGTTTGTGTGTGTGTGTGTGTGTGTGTGTGTGTGTGTGTGTGTGTGTGTGTGTGTGTGTGTGTGCGTGCGTGCGTGTGTGTTTTCATGTAGTTTGTAGCAAGGACAAGAATGATAAAAGGTCTGCGCACCTATTCTTTTATCATTGGAAAATAAAGTTTCATTTCATTTAATTTAATTTCTCTCTCTCTCTCTCTCTCTCTCTCTCTCTCTCTCTCTCTCTCTCTCTCTCTCTCTCTCTCTCTCTCTCTCTCTCTCTCGCTCTCTCTCAGTCCCAGGTTCGTTTGAATCAGGCACTGTACTCAACAAGCCTGGCTTTTCATTTCCGATCGTACAATATATATTTTTATACCGTTCAGCGCCGCGCACGCAGATTTGAAAGTAGGTGACTTGACTGTGAGACTCCGGACCCAAACCCGGCAAAAGCCTCTAGAGCCGTAAGGTTCAAAATCACAGACCAGCACATATGGATGATTGACTTTTAACACATCGTTCAGCGTGATTTTGTTTAACCTCTGGCAATAATCAAGAATGAAAAAAACTTCAAAGCGTATAGAAGTAATTTTTTTTCCTTCTGAAGGACACTGCGGCAGATTGATGGCAAAACAAACATTAAGTCAGTAAACAGATGCAAAGAAAATCAATAAATTTGCAATTAGGGAGCTTCATTGGCCTGAATTTCATATATTTACCAAGCGGTCAGCTGTGCAATCTGATGCCGATAAACTTCAGATATGACCCTATGCCAGCCTCCCCCCCCCCCCGCCCCAAATCCCCCTCCCCCTCCCCCCCCCCCCACGGCACATTGTGCTCCTCTTTCCTTCGTCTCCTCTTCTAATAATAATTAATAACAAAATAATAATAATAATAATAATAATAATAATAATGTATTAGCAACAACAATAGCAACAACAACAAGAGAAATAATATTAATAATAACAATAGCAACAATGGCAATACAAAAATAACAATACTACTACTAATATTGGCCTGGCTCTATCGATTTTTCCCCTGGTCGTCCATTCTCAAGGCAACGGGAGACCCCTTGTCACATATTACCAAGGTAACGTGATAAGTAGGCTCCCTTATTAAATGTTACGATGACAACGTTACTCGCTGACGAGAGTCCGAAATAGCTCAGGCGGTTAAGCGTCGGAGCAGGAGAGCGAAGGGAATCGCCGGGTCGTGGGTTCGAATCCCCGTCCCGGCCCCGGTAGCTGGACTCGCAAGCCAGGGAGAAAAGACGGGCTTGTTCAATAGCATGTCCGTTGAAAGGTCCCGGTAAATCAAAGTGGCACAGTTGGAGTGCGCCCTGTCCCCCATAACCCGCCCGTCAGGGCCGTCCATTAGCACTTCGGTGCTGTGGACGTTAAATCTGAACTAACCAACCGTTACTCGCTGAGCAAAGCGTTATCCCCCAAATAAATCTGTGGCCAATCACATTTCTCGGTATAGACATACCTTAATCTTCATTCAGTCAAACCTATAAACAAAAATATGCCAATAAATAAATAATTTACGGGGCTAAACAACAAAAAGAACTATATGTAAGTGTTCTGTGATACCGCTGTTACCAGTTCCATACAAAACATAACTGAATAATTGGTTAAGTTAGATAATATCAACGACAGAAATTTCAACTGCAAAGAAGGCCCTATCACGTACTGACCGCATTCAAAACGGCGAGGAAACAAAATGTTAGATAAATAAAGATTGGGCGCGGGGGGGGGGGGGGGGGGGGGGGGGTGAAGGGGGAGGGGGATTACGCAACAAAATAACTATGTGCACGCGTTGTGTTCGGCCTACACTACCAATTTCATACACAAAAAAAAAAAAAAAAAAAAAAAGACTGAAACTGTGTTAAATTAAAAATATACCAGAGAGAGAAATTTCAGGCCGTGTATGCAGTTTGCGCGAGGTTGTTGACTGATAGTCGGAAGTATGGAGAATTACGTCCGCTGAATCATTACGTCACACGTCAAGTTTGCGGTCCTTTCGAAAGTACATTTTACGCTCATACGTTTTTACAGTTAAAGACAAAATCGTTGTATTATGCGTTAGGCTTTGATAGTGGCTCTTGTCGCCTCTCGGGTCCGGTCAGTGAGGGGGTGGGGGGGGGGGGGGCAAGGGGTGGGGAGTGGGGAGCGGGGAGGGGAGGGAGGGGGAGGTGGTGGGGTCAATGTCGGAGGTAAGAATCTCGGGCTAAGGCCCTCGACTCTTACCTCCGACATTGACCCCCCTGACCGGACCCGAGAGGGGGGAGCGGGGAGGGAGGGGATGGGGGCGGGGGTCAATGTCGGAGGTAAGAATCTCGGGCTAAGGCCCTCGACTCTTACCTCCGACATTGACCCCCCTGACCGGACCCGAGAGGGGGGAGCGGGGAGGGAGGGGATGGGGGGGGGGGGTCAATGTCTGAGGTAAGAATCTCGGGATAAGGCCCTCGACTCTTACCTCCGACATTGACCCCCCTGACCGGACCCGAGAGGGGGGAGCGGGGAGGGAGGGGAGGGGGTCAATGTCGGAGGTAAGAATCTCGGGCTAAGGCCCTCGACTCTTGACCCGCCTGACCGGACCCGAGAGGCGACAAGAACCACTGGCGAAGCCTAGCTTGTAATACAACTAACAGAGAATAAAGACAATATCTACAGCGATGGACGCTGTTGTGTGTCAGGGCTAAATGAGATAAAATACCCTTTGATTTGTTTAATCTTCGTTTGAACGTATAGTCAACATTTCCGTCGGCAATTCAGCCACAAATACATTTTAATTATAAAAAAAAAAAAAAAAAATTCACTGATGCACACGTGAATTTCTCGGACGTATTCAAATCGTGCGTACAATCCATGTTGAGAATTTACAAGTCAGCTGCATGATAAGGGTGAAGGACACGCATACGACTATCAGAAGATATGTACATGTTGCTGTCATCAGACAGGTCCTAATTGTACTTTAAAATCCTGAGAATTTCAGTTTTTTTTTATAACGAGAATTTAAAATTTAGCCCCATATCAGAACAAAGATGTACACTAAGTGCTAGGGGGATAAAAGTACCAATAAAAAAGCAAATTATGGCGGATGTAAACAATGTTAACTCATTCAGCCCCGCGCACGTATTTCCCAAATTTTGGACGCGTCATCTAACGACTATGCACCTGTTGCAGGAGATGAATCGACCGTGATAATTCAAGGGCAGTGCCAGATTAGCTTGGCGCCGACAGGCGCCAAGCTAATCTGGCACTACCCTTGAATTATCAGGGTCGACCAATCTCTTGCTGTAGTGTGTCAGGGCTGAATGGGTTAATTGTGATAGGGGCATTCGATACAGAAATATAGAAAGTCAACCGTTCATTGAGTTTTCAACACGTGGATTTAGTGCTATCAATTTCTTTCAGCTCTTGCTGGTTTGACATTAACTCCTTTCGTGTCGGTAGCTGTTTTAATCGTGATGATTCCTACAGGGTTAAAGGCCCACTACAGCCGTGATTGTTCAAAGATACACTTCTGTAATAGATGGTTACGAAAGGCTACACACAGGTATAGTTGTGGTTTACTTTTAGACGCAGGACAATCCAGTTCAGCACACGTCGTCTTTATATCAAGTAACCTGACAATGATTCGGCTCCGTTCTGGAAATAAAACGTTAGTACGAGAAACAGCTAAAAGAATAAATATGTGCGATTACGTGTGTGTGCTTTTTGCTGCGTGTCCAAACTGCTGTTAAAGTTCATTACGTGTGTCAACAAGGCATAACACACACAACTGGTGCTGAAATGTGTCTTCACATTTATGCAATGGTACTTTAAGCCGCAAGGTACAAATTAAGTTACGGACCGCCACTCGTCATCCGTACTTAAAAAAAAAAAAAAAAAAAAAAAAAATGGTTGATATTCGAGATGACGAGCGGAAGGTCCGAAGCGGTTACAGACCAGTTGCATGAGTGAGCGTAGTCCTGCGCCAACCACTACGCAAGGTGCTCCGCTATAGCGGAGCACCTTGCTTAGTGGCTGGCACAGGACTAATCGCACTCATGCAACTGATCCCAAGCGATTTAGGGCGTTAAAGTTTAAACTCACACACACCATTACCCTTTGCTTTTTTTTTTTTTTTTTTTTTTTTTTTTTTAAATGCATGGACCACAATGTAACACATTAAATTCGTATTTAGTCTTTGCGAACAGCCTAATGCACCACGCAAATCACGGCTGTTGACAGTTTCTATATATGATAAGTTACGACTGACATCAGCCGCTGAAACTGTTTGAGTACTACCTGTGTAAAGAGGCTGGACGATGAATCGATGATAATTGTTCCGGGGACGTGTTTTTAGATTTTGGCGTGACAAGCTATTCAAGCACTACCCCTGAACTGCTAGCTCGATCCGCCTGACACTGTACTTTGCCCTGTCAGAGCTGAATGAACTTAGACGAACAGCAAAACAAACACTACCCATTGACTGTCTGAAGGGGCATACCTTTTAATTTCAATTCCATAGATCGAGAATTATAGCTCAAGGGTAGTGTCTGAGTAGCGTGGCCCCTTTCAGGGGTCAAGCTAATCAGGCATTACCATTTAAATGTGGTATGCTCTTGTGCATTTGTGCGTGTGCATTTGCGTCATTATGTATCTGATGACGTCTTTTCTTTGTATCGTGTTTTATTTTCTTCTGTTCTACGTTGTTTCCATATAACCGAGAAGAAGGATCTTTGATCCGAAACGTCGCGTTCCATGTTTCTAACTTAAAGGGTTTTCAACCTGGATTTTCTGTTTTCCTTTTATAGTATACTTGCTTTATCACCGAAAACGAGTAAATATTCCTCTTGTCCTATTATGATCATTCTTCACCTTGCTCGTACCCTGCCGCCGATCATTTGCCATCTTTTTCTGACGGTATATTCATTCATTGTCTTGAAGGTAATATCTGCTCCATTAGTGTTTGCGTCTCTTTTGTACACGAGTATGCCTGACCCCGACATGCATAGATAAACGGCAAGCAAACATAGTGATATGTACACGGATTCGCTGCTGATGCAATAACTCGCTTAGTGCCAAGAACATGTTCAACAACACCCACCTGCAAGAGGTATAGATCCTCATGAGCCCCCAAATTTGCGGAGGCTCGAGAGGATCTATGCCTCTTGCTGACTCTGAATCCATGTTCCTGGGAACGCTAGGTCATTTTGGTATCGAATGAACAAAGAATGCAGACACACACAATCTGCGTCGACTGGCCGGGATAAGCGTGCTCCACTATTTCCACGAACGGAACGCGTGTGTTGGGCTGTACAAGCAAAACAACAACCAAAAAAATCTTTATTTATCCCACGCAGAGCCAATTCAAATTTATAACGGACGCATAGAAAGTGTGCTTAACCCTTTTAGCCCCAAGGTCCCATTTCTCTCAAATTGTGGATTTGTTGCCTAACGACTATGTACCAGTTGCAGGAGATGGCCTGACCATGGCAATTCAAGGGTGGTGCCAGATTAGCTTGGCGCCTGAAGGCGCCAAGCTAATCTGGCAGTACCCTTGAATTGTCATGGTCAATCAATCCCCTGCTGTCGGGACTCGGGGCTAAATGGGTTAAATGAAATTTAGGAAAACCGATAAGATATGCCATAGCAACATAAAAGCACACGCAATCAATCGCGCCCACCTATACCCGCCAAATAACCGGGCACCCACGCGCGCAGAATTAATAACTGATAATAAATAAGGCATCACACCTATATATCACGAGTAGTATTATTACAAAGTAATATCACTGTTTTCGTTCACAAGAGTAAAACACAGAATTGCTCCTAACACAACTGACACAGCATGAGCCTTAAAAACACAAACTACACAGAATGCTGATTATTCACGGGGTGGGGGGTGGGGGTGGGAGGTGTGGGGGTGGGGGTATAAACTAGAACAATTCTGAATATGAGTAGGTGCTGGTGTATTATCTTGGACATTGCGGACTCAAGCCGATAAGGTCCAAAATCACAGACCAGCGCACGTATATCTGGTAGCGTTCTCATATCAGTGAACGTGTCTCGAAATAAATGGGATATTGTTTGCTTCCTTTCCGATTAGAATAATGTTTGCTCCGACGTAGTGAACTGTGAAAATCACTGAGGCGTGGCAACCGGAGGAAACAAATATTAAAAGTTAGGGCGTAGCTGTCCCCGTCCCCGTCCATATTGCTGGTTTACTAGCGAGGTTACGTTTGCGATGAACGACTGCCAACGACGATCAAGCGAGAGCCAAGACATGGCGGATCGCCTGCATCTACCGTAATCATCGGCAACAATCCAGACATCTCCAAGAGGCATAGATCCTCAGGCACCCGGAGGGCTCATGAGGATCTATGCCTCTTGGAGATGTTTGGAGTGTTGCCTATAGATGCTTATGAGCTGGTGATATCCACCGGGATTTCGATGTCGTTCCCTGTTGGGAGTCGTTCAAACGTAACCTCACTACTGCTCTGTTCTATTCCTGCTCGGTGGGTGTTCTCATAAATAAGCAGGATCGTAACCCCTTCACTGCCATGCGCTAGGCATACGTGAACACGATTCAGCTGCAAGAGACATAGATTCTCATGAGCCCTCGCAGTTGCAGGGGATCATGAGGATCTATGCCTCTTGCTGACACCGATTTGTATCCACGTTCTTACGACGGCGGGAGCTGTGAAACACCCGAGATTTAGAAGGGGGAAGAAAAAAAAAAAACCCAGAACAAAAAACAAAACAAAACACAAAAAAAACCCCCAAACAAACCCCAACACATTGACAAGTCAGTGAAAGTGAAGGATTGTCACCTATTTAATAACACCAAATGATTTTTTTTTTTTATCATTATCATAAGATGTAATTTTGTGGTACCACAATATATATTTTGAAGGTGTCGCAAAGCAGCCGGTAAAACCATCTGCTTTGCGTCATCAGTTAGTCTCCAAACTCGAGTTTGCACTGCTGTGAACCTAAAGGGAGCATGAGCATCGCGCTATTCTACTGCTATTCTACGCCGCAGTGCCGGGACGGTCGTCGAATCGCACGTGTTGACAGCCATGGGTGTTTTGTTTTGGGCTCGGTGGTCGCGATTTCATCCCGGCTCCGTAAACATAGCAGCATAGAGGAAACATTAGCCACCAAGATACATATAGTACATGTAGCCTCTCACAAGCCCCCGCACGCTGCGCGGAACTCATGAAGATCTATGCCTCTTGGGGAGTTTTGTCTTTGGTTATGGGCGAACATTGCTAGGCAGTGAATACCATCCGTCTGATGTAAAAACAAGAATATATTTATCCTCGTGAAAGTATGCGGTAACGGTGGAATGAATGTTTCTTGATAGGTTCGTTTGTCTTTGTGCACATCAGACGGAACAGAGAACCTTCTGCCATACCATCTGACGGCAGTTCCGATGAAAGCGGCCTTCAAGGCTGGCTAAAGCCTTGTACTGTCCCCAGCCCTCAACCAAATAATAGCCCTATCCAAGCCCATTTTAGTATATATTTTTAATTTGTAACCTGGCTTTTAAATTTCTGCCCGTATAATAATGTGCCTCAGCAGATCCAAATATATTCCGTAGTGAACCCGAATCTGTCTTTAAAAGAACGATAGAGGGCGTGAAAGTGTGTTCATTTATATGGTCATTGATGTACGGTTACTGAAAAAGTAATGAAACGGCTGAAACTCACTGCAAACCACAATAAGCGCATCTCCCTTCACCCTCCCCCACTCAGCCTGGAAATTAAAATTGTGTGAACTGAAAAAGCAAAACTTAGGCACAGATTCTCATGGGGCACGATCCTGTAACTTGCATGACGGACTTCTGAGGATCTATGCCTTTTCTCATCAGTAGAAAGGGCCACTATCACACTGAATTAGATACACTCACTGATACGCACCTTCTGTCAGTCTGGAATAAACATAGATCCTCATGGCGCCCGCAGATGCGAAAACTAATGAGAATCATGCCTCTTGTCTGGCTCTATCATTACGCTGGTCCTTACATACAAGAAGCTACGCGAGCTGATTCACTGACTGCCTTCCAGAGTGTAATAGACGCGTTGACAGCAATTATAAACAAACCGCTCGGCTGAAAAAAAGGGGACAGAAACAGAATAGACAGAGCTCACATTTTTCCATCTAATGAAAATGATTAGGCTTTTGGGAGAACTGTGTCAGTAAATATTTTAAATTTGTAACCTGGCTTTTAAATTTCTGAGTTTTCAGAATTATATGTGCCTCAGCAGATTCAAGTATATTCCGTAGTGAACCCGACTGTCTTTACCAGAACAAAGGAGGAGGGGGAAAGTGTGTTCATTTATAATATGGTCATTGATGTACGGTTACTGAAAAACAAAAGAAACGACTGAAACTCACTGCAAACCACAATAGCGCATCTCCCTCCCTTTCTCCCACTCAGCCTGGAAATTAAAATTGTGTGAACTGAAAAAGCAAAACTTAGGCACAGATTCTCATGGGTCACGTTCCTGTAACTTGCGTGGCGGACGCTTGAGGATCTATGCCTTTTCTCATCAGTAGAAAGGACCACTATCACACTGTCCGAGATACACTCAATGATAAACACCTCCTGTCTGGAATAAACATAGATCCTCATGGCGCCCGCAGATACAAAAGCTCATGAGAATCCTGACTCTTGCCTGCCTCTATCATTATGCTGGTCCTTACATACAAGAAGCTGCGCGAGCTGATTCAGTGACTGCATTCCATAGTGTATTAGACGCGATGACAGCAATTATAAACAAACCGCTCGGCTGAAAAAAGGGGACCGAAACCGAGAAGAGCGCGCGCTCACATTCCATCGAATCAAAATGATTAGGCTTTTCGGAGTCTGAGTTAGAACTGTCATCTACAGAGCATCTCTGATATACCGCAAACCTGAGTCGTAATCTTACATCGAGGGTAAATACATACATATTTAGGAATGCATACGACTGTGCGAATGAATGTAGTGCAAAGTTTAGTTTAGACTAGCTTTGCGAACACACACGTGTAAGTATTTAGAGGCATGTCCGTATTGCCATAAAGAAATGGTATTTCACTTCACTATATAAAATAATGATGACCACAGACGGATTGCAAGTGGGCCAGCGACAGCCGCAGCCATGATATGGTGTTATTTATTATTTTAATTTTTATTAATTTTTTTTAGCAATTTGTCATCGTGTATGAGATAAGTGTACTGACGAGCAAAAGAAATGCGACATTTTTGGAATCATCGGAAACACTAAAGTGTTTCCGATGATTCCAAACATGTCGCATTTCTTTTGCACGTCAATATATATATATCGTTTTCGGTTTGTATTGTATCAGAGCAAGCCTGAAGTTTCCCCTCAGTATTCTTATCTTATCTCATAATATATCTACTGGTGAACCCGCAAATCAATTATCCACTGGATTTTCTGTGGACAGCGAAGTATTATTATTGTCCTTATTCTTATTTGTATGTGAAGTATTGTTATAGGCTCGTCAAAGTTGGAATTTGTTTTACTGAAAGCTAAACCAAAAGAAAGAATAGTACTTTGTCACGACCCACCCAAACCCACGCCACCCCATTGCTCACCACCCTTCCTCCCTGGTTCTTACGCTTTTTCTTTTCATTATTACATCATTGTCAGTGACACCAGCTGCAACAACAGCACCCTTACTATTTTTTTCATCATCCTTTTTCTCTTTTATACGATCATTTATTTATTTATTTTTTTACTATATATTTATATTCATACTTTTTATTTGTATATTGAACATAAGCCTATACTGCAGTATTGTTCTCAGCTTATTTTTATCACGTGACATTTTCACTCACCAATTTTTGAATGTGAATCATTTTACAGCGCTGCTCATGCTTCTTTCTAACCCTTTGGCTGTCGGGAGCAGTTTTTGTCGCGATGATTCCTACAACAGTCATCACGACAAAAGCCGCTCTCGACAGCCAAAGGGTTAACACGGGGAACAATAGCCGTCTCATGGTCTGAGAGCCATCCTGTTAAACAGGGCGACCACTCTTTCGAAGGAGTGATCGCCCTGTCTTAACAGGCTGTCTGAAAACGGTGCTGCCTCAAGCCCACGATGATCCCTCTGAGAGCCATCTTGCTAAAACAGGGCGATCACTCTTTCAAAAGAGCGATCGCCCTATTTTAACAAATGTCTGAGAGTAGTTATTTCGAAACCTTAAAAGACCCCTTTGTATTACCTTTAAAAATTCGACGATTCATGCTTCCTAACACGGTTCTACCAGACGATGCTTATATTTCGTGTATGATTCTCTTGTCTGAGATTTTAAAGCTTCGCAAGAATACAACTTTTCAAGAACCGTTGAAAATTTCTGCAAAAGCTTCAAAGAAGCATCTAATTCAATTACAGTATTGCAGCAAGAGATAATCGCGCTGATTTTCTTGTCTGGCGGACACGAAAGCTGTGTTTACCGGAAACATCTGCCTGTTGGTTTTTTTAATTTTTTTTTAAAATAATTTTTCCGTGTGTACCCTTTGTGCCGTTAACACGAGATATAGGTGCATCTTAAAGCCCTCGAGATGCTATCTTTGAGGGAATGACAATGGGATTTTGAGTACGTGAGATGTGACGCATGACCGCTCCTGAGTAGAAATGACAGTTGAGTTTCGAGGGTGCAAAAGTATGAATAGACAAAAAAAGGGCAGCCATGAATATTTATGTTTCAAAACGCGAGACGCGGGCACTAGTAACCCTTTAAGTCCCAAGGCTGCATTTTCCAAATGTTTGGAGGTGTCACTTAACAACTATGTACTAGTTCCCGGAGGTGGATCGACCATGATAATTCGAGGACAGTGCCAGATTAGCTTGGCGCCATCAGGCGCCAAGCTAACCTGGCACTACCCTCGAAATATCACGGTCGATCCATCTCCTGCCGAAGAGCGTCGGGGCTAAATAGGTTAACTATTCACGGTCGAATGTCTGTGCACTTAATGCCCTGAGCCAAAGGATGATGATGATGATGATATTTGAAGGGACATGGACTTCCAGCTCTCGCTGATTTCGTCCAGGGGGGGTGGGCCAGGGGGGTGAAGGGGGGTGTCGCTGTCTGTCTGCCGCTCCGTCGCGCAGCTGGCTGGTGGTATTGCCGGGGCCGGGTGGTTGGTGGTGGAGGAGGCGGGTGGTGCGGCCGGGGGACCGTTGCTTAGTGCCAGGCTGGGGGGTGTTGGTACGCCAACCACTCTAGCAGCTGTTGGATGAGTGGTGGCGGGGGTGGTGGTGGCCGGAAGTACCGTTGCTGGCTGAGGTGTGGCCTGGGGAGTTGGGGTGGTGGTGGTGGCCAGTGGAGCCTCGGCTTGGGGGTCGGGCGCTGGAACGGGCGTGGTGGGTGGCGGTGTTGGGGTGGTAGTCGGAGGTGTGGTGGCGGCGTGGGGAGGAGTGGCGGGCGCTGGTCTCTGAACCGCTTGGGTGGTCGGTGGCGTCGGCGGTTTGGTTGGGTGGTGGCTGGTTGGTTGACTGGAGGTGGTGGCGGCTGTTGTGGTGCCGGGTCGGTGCCAGCGTCTTGAGTGGCAGGTTTGCTGGCTGGTGGGCGTGTGGTGGTGTTATCTTCTTGTTGTGGCAGGTCGGTGGTCGTGCCCTTCGTTTCATAGGTTGGGGCCGGGGGTGCGTCGGTGCCGGTCTCCTGTTTCGGTGGCGCTGTGTCGCCGCAGCCTCTGCTCTCAGTGGTTGTCGGGGCGGTGCCGGTCTTCTTCGTAGCTGTGCTGGGGGAGGCCGATGTGGTCTGGCATTCCCCGTTCACTGTTGGTTTCGTCGCTTGGGTAGCTGTTTCTTCGGTCGTGGGGGATTGGAGGTCTCCGATTGCTCCAGTGTGGACTAGCCACCGGGCGGCAACCAGTGACCGGTGGTACTTGTCTCCTGTTGTGACAAGTAGGGCTGGTAGGGCATCCTGTAGCAGGAGCACCAAGTCTTCGAAACCGATTTCCCTGAGCCTGACTCCCTCCTCCTCAAATGTGGCCGGTCGCTCCCGAGTGAGTGATTCGGGAATGTCGACCGGCCGTGGGGAGGGTGAGAAGTCCAGCTCCGATGACTGCAGTGACGAGTCTTGGGTCTCCTCTTCTTGGGGTGGGTAGGGGTTGGTGGCCTGTTCTCTGTATTTTGCGAAATACTTCATTAGCTCCGGTGGTGGGGGAAACCGTTGAAATATTGTTTCCATGAAGTTTGGCGGGGGGGGCCTCTTGTTGGTAGTATATCGTCTGTTGTGGGGGCGAGGGCACCCATGTTGGTTGTTCATTGAGCTGGATCGGCGGTGACAAATAGGGCTGGTAGTCCCTTGTCTTGTCGTGCTTTGGCGGCGCCTGGGGGGGAGGGGGTGAGTCCCCCACCTGTTCCCAGTACGGCCGCATTGCTTGATCCTTTGATTGATCCCTTGGTTGGCTTTGTCGCTGGATCGGGGGAGACAATGGTGGTCTGTTCTGCCTTGTCTCTCTCTTTGGCCTGGGGGCAGGCTGATCTGTTTGGAGGTTGGCCGCCAATTCTTCGGCCTGCTGGAGGTTTGTCGTGCGGCGATTCGCCCTGAGGAGGGCGGACTGTTTCTGCTTTGACGCCATCTGTGGTCTGTACTTGTGATTGATGAGGTGTGACGGCGACGCTTGCGGCTGTCTTGCTTGCTCGCTTGTAGTCTCGTTAGCTGAAGGCTGGGTAAAACACAGCGCGGAGGTCCGTTCGCTGTGCTTGCTGGCTCTCCGATGGATGATCCATGTGAGCCAAAGGCTGTACGGCAGACGTTTTATAGCAGAAACGCCAACGACAAAAATGCATCCCGGTAGACACCAAGGCGACGGCCGGGCCAACAGCTACCGCAGTTGGCCCGCGCACAACAGTGCGCGGGTCAACTTCGGCCCGAGGATCGTGCGTCGACTGGGATATTAGCACGCTCACTCAGTGAATTCCCGAATTTTGTTGCTCACTAGCTTTTGTGTTTCGCTAGCCAGTATCTGTGTGTTTGTGTGTGTATTTGCGTGCATGCCGCGCGTGTGTAGAGAGTTAGAGAGATGATGATTATGAAACTTTATTTATCAACGGTAAAAAGTTTTGACAGAAACAAATCGTCATTTTACAAACTTACCGTTGCTAACATCTACAACATAAAATAGGTTAAAAAAACCAACAATAAAGACATTATATTTACACATATTATTTCATGCAACAATAATTATAATTTTTAAAAAATTCGACTGAATTGTAATGCAGTCCTGAGAGAGAGAGAGAGAGAGAGAGAGAGAGAGAGAGAGAGAGAGAGAGAGAGAGAGAGAGAGAGAGAGAGAGAGAGAGAGAGAGATATGTGGATGGTGGCGATGAGGGCAGCTTTGTATCCTCGGCCATCCGTCTGCTACGTTAAGATTAAGATTAAGATAAACTTTATTGCTAGATGCATAAACATTAGGAGTTTTTTTTTTTTTTTTTTTTTTTTTTTTTTTTTTTTTTTGCGGCGTAACAGACGAGCGTCCATACTAAGATCAACACATATAATATACATAATCACAATCAAGCAGACTCAAAAATACCAAACCATAGATGCAGTTATTGTGCTAAGTATGCACACACATCTAAGTAAGTAAAATATATTTTAAAAAATCTATAGCATAATAACCCAACAACAAAAACCGCCAGGTTAGCCGCGTAACGAAACAGATTAACTAAATTTATATGTATTTGTAAAGTGACTGTATATCTTGTTTAAGAAGAGGCCGGATTAATAGAACATAAAAGAACTATAAACAAATAAGATGGGCTGTAGGTAATTCTAACTTAGGGACTTTGAGTCAATCTGCTGAGTTGTATCATATCGCAGCCACATTAGACGGCCTGAACAGCCAAGGGATAAAAGCTCTTTTGAAAACGAGTGGTTTTGCTGACTGACACCAAAAGACTTCAACCGCCGAAGAAAAAACAGGCGCTGCTGGGCTTTCTTTACTAGCTGTAAATGCGGAGTGTGTGACTAGCGTATCTCTCTCTCCCTAATGACGCCGTCGAGGAACTTTCACCTCAGATGTCGCAGTGGCATCTTGCAAGTGGCAGACTTACTCCTAACACTGTGGTCATGTAGTGGGTTGTGTTTTTTTTTAAATAATTTTTTTAACACCATTGTCATAATTGTCATAATGTGGCTAAAACCGTATGCGCGCATGTGATCCCAACGAAAGAAAATTTGTCGGCCAGACTGACACAATAAAGTTTTTGAATTGAATTGATGATGATGGTGATAAAACGTTTTATTAACATGATAAAGGCTTAGGCGAAACGCCTCTCTTACGAACTGTGGTCTTACCAAACAAACATTAAAGGTAACGAGTAAGAGACACACAGTAAATCGGAAAAAAAAGCAAAAAAAACCAAAAAACAAAAAGCAATGCAAATAATGCGCATACATCATATCAATAACAGTAAATAATAAAAATTAGCTTTTTGTGGTCCGTTCAGTTAGTATAGAGTTACTGTAATAAGATGTTATACAAACGAGAGAGAGAGAGAGAGAGAGAGAGAGAGAGAGAGGAGAGAGAGAGAGAGAGAGAGAGAGAGAGAGAGAGAGAGAGAGAGAGAGAGCAGGAGGGAAAGAAAAGGGAGGAAGGATGGGGGCAGGGAGGGAGGAAGAATTTAGAATTCATACAATTTTCATACAATTTTATTGTGAAGGCTCCTTGTTTGCATTATGACGTATGTTTAAAAAAAAAAAAATATATATATATATATATATATATATATATATATTTGTGTACAAATAGTATATATATATATATATATATATATATATATATATATATATATATATATATATATATATATATATATATATATATATATATATCTATATATATATATATATTTATATATATATATATATTTGTGTACAAATAGTCCTTCAGTTGAGTTGCCACATTCCTTCTGCGAATGAAGATAAGTAGCGGCTAATCTCTTTGTTTGCTTGTTTATTTTGACAAAGGGTATTTACCCGAAATATTAATAAATTGTGTTGTACCCGTCTTTTCTAAGCGTGTTTCTTTCTCTGTTGGGTACTTCTTTGCATTTTACACGCTTGGCAGTCACCTTTTTGGTCTGGATTACAAATAGTATGTCATATAGCACACATGATTGTATAGTACAGCGGATATATTATAGAATTGTTCATTTCGTGTTACAGGCATCACATGTGGTACAATGATAGAGTTTCGCACGCCTCACAATATTATAGTGAAGCAGGGCCACGTCAAAAGATTAAAAAAGAAATAAAAAAAAAGAGATAAAATCAATAAATAAATAATAATATTTTGTGCGGAAATTGCGTAACTACTAATTTTTATGTGCTTACTTCTCAGGTAAACACGAAAACAAGGTCAAGTTTTACTTTAAGCAAAGTTCAGTTCAGTTTTTATTTCCGACAGGATCAGACCTCTGCTCGCGGAAATGCCCATACGAGCTCCATCAGTACCTGGACAAGTGACAGAAAAGAATACAAAAACAGCACACTGGGTGTGTCGTCAGAATTGTTGATTTTATGTAACAACAACCAAACTTGGTGCAGTGATAGAGTTTTACATGTTTTACAATACGGAGCAACCGAGAAATCGTTCATCAGATACCCCCCCCCCCCCCTCTATAAAGACAGACTGAATTAGAAACAGGACACTTTAACTCATTCAGTCCCGACATACCACAGCAAGATATGGCTCGACCATGATAGTTCAAGGGTGGTGGCAGAACAGCTTGGCGCCTATAGGCGCCAAGCTATTCTGCCACCACCCGAACTATCATGGTTGATCTGTCTCCTGAATTATAATGCAGTCCTCAAAGGAAAACTCTAAAATGTGGGTATTTCGTACCTCGGGCACAATGAGATAAGAGAACGTGACAAATGTCGGTGGACAGACAGCAGAAACAAACTCATAGAGACAACGGGGCAACAGACGCTCTGACAGACAACTGAAATGACGGACGGATGGACAAATAGACGATCGACCTAATGCAGACAGACAGACGGAGAAATTGTCGAGAAACCAAAAAACTGAAACGGCAACCAACAAAACAAACAAACAAACAAACAAACAAAACAACACATGTAGCCGTGCGGCTGAGAGGTGTGCAAAATGTGGTGTGGGGGGGGGGGGGGGTTACAAGGGAGCCAAGATGGTAGTCATGGTACGTTTGTGTTTATTTCTACCACAACATTAAAAAGAAGAAAAGCAGTACAGGACAGAAACGTAAGTCAGTTGTAAATAAAACAGAATGTAGTTGATTGCTGGCCGGCCAAGCCGCAGAAGTTGCCTAACTGACTTTAACCGCCCAGAACCAAAGAGACTGGAATCTGGCGCTTAGTCAGCACTATATCAAGGATGGCGGGAAAAGATATGTACGTGTCGCTGGTCACGTAGGCCATCTACAGACAACGCGCGGTGTGCTTAAAAAAAAGGATCATGTTACTGCACGCGCGCAGGCGATAAGGTACTAGCAGGGAACTAGTATTAGAAGAAAAACGTCATTCTACAGTATGAAGATTGCTGCATGCAACACCAGTAAGCAACTGTACTCAGTGGCTGATCAGCTGCTGGGCAAAGTCAAGTCTTCTCCTCTTCCTAGCATATACTCCATGACAGAACTTCCATCTCGTTTTTCCACATATTTCATGGAAAAAGTCCAAGCCATTCGCGACGATCTTGACTCACAGTCTTCTCAGACAAAAACAGTCTCTTCTATCGACTTTTGCTTTCATGGTCAGACCATGTCTGCGTTTAGACCTGTATGCTGTGACGATGTACGCAAGTTGTTAATGAAGATGCCCCCTAAGTCATGTGAGCTCGATCCAGTGCCTACGACTTTGTTGTACAACTGTTTGGATAGTTTACTGCCGTATGTTACTCACATTGTCAATGCTTCGCTTGCATCTGGTGTTTTCCCTTCAATGTATAAAAGTGCTGTTGTGAAACCCCTACTGAAAAAACCCTCATTAGATCACAACGACCTTAAGAATTATAGACCTGTCTCAAACCTACCGTTTCTGTCAAAGGTGAGCGAAAAGATTGTGCTTTCGCAATTTTTGGATCACCTGGCCTTCAACAATCTTATGGATCCATTTCAGTCAGCCTACAGATGTTGTCACAGTACTGAAACAGCACTTCTCAGAATCATGAATGACTTGTTACTTGCTCTGGATGATGGTAAGGTGTCAGTGCTCGCTTTACTTGATCTTTCTAGCGCGTTCGATACAATCGACCACACTACCCTGATTAATCGTCTCCAGCTTGTTTTCGGCATTGATGGCACTGCCCTGTCTTGGTTCCACTCTTACATTACTGAGCGATCACAGACTGTGTCTGTCGATGGGCATGTCTCTGCACCTGCCAGCCTCCGTTTTGGGGTCCCACAAGGCTCAGTATTAGGCCCAGTGCTTTTCCTACTGTATGTACAGCCTTTGTCCAGCATTATTGCTGGACACTCTGTTTCACATCACGCATACAGTGATGATACACAGCATTATAAGTCAGGTAGTGTGAGTCAGGTCAACGAAATCATCCAGAGCGTGTCACTTTGCATTCTTGATGTGAGGCTGTGGATGTCAGAAAACAAGCTCAACCTGAATGAAGGAAAAACGGAAGCCATGCTCATTGCATCACCCAGAATGTCTTCTTCTACCGCTTTGCCTCAGCATATCATGATTGAGAACACGACCGTCAGCTTCTCTCAGTCAGTGAAGAACCTGGGTGTTGCAATTGAGCAGGACTTGTCCATGGATAAACAGGTGATAAACATTTGCAGGGCAGCCTATTTGGAGATGCCTCGTATTAGCTCTATTAGACAGTTCCTTACCTCAGAGGCTACAAAAACTCTGGTTTGTTCATTTGTTCTGTCTCGCATTGACTATGCCAACTCACTCGTATCTGGATGCCCGCAGTATCTATTTGATCGGCTCCAGAGAGTCCAAAATTCAGCCGCATGTCTGGTCATGAAAGCGAAAAGGTCAGACCATGTGTCCCCCATCCTGCACGCTCTCCACTGGTTGCCAGTGAAGGAGAGAGTCAAGCACAAAGTCTTGTCCATTTGTCATGTTTCTCTTTCTGGCACTGGACCCACTTACCTCTCAGAGCTCCTTCACTGTTATATCCCTTCGAGGCAATTGCGCAGTTCGTCTGACAATAAAATGCTTCGTATTCCTACAGTAAGGACTAAAGGATTTGGGAAGAGATCTTTTTCTTACCAGGGTCCATCAGCCTGGAATGATCTTCCTAAATCATTGAGACACAGTGAGTCTAGTGCCAGTTTTAAACACAGTCTAAAAACCCATCTTTTCCCACTTTGATTATCAGTGTTCATGTATTTAGTCATAATTCTGTTCTTTTGTGTAATTGTACATGTGGCTTTGTCACTTTTTGTGTAATATTTGTATGTTTTGTTCATATGTACGGCGCCTAGAGCATCTTACCATGTATTGGCGCCTTATAAATCTTCCTTATTATTATTATTATTATTATTATTATTATTATTATTATTATTATTATTATTATTATTAATAATAATTGGTGTACTCACAGCTAGCGGCTGAATGCAGGAAAATCCAAGGTTAGGGGAAAAATTGCTATGTGCAGGTGATGATAATTAGCAAGCCAAAACCCGCTCTGTTACACACACAACCCCCCCCCCCCCCCACACACACACACACACAAAACAAACAAAAAAGAAAAGAAAACAAAACAAACAAAGAAACCAAACAACAACAACAACAGCAATAACAAAAACAAAACAAAAAATCCACAACAATTAACCAGGGAGTAGACATGCATAGCTATCATAGATAATATTCTCTCTCATATGGCCGGTCGGTCTCTCAATACTTTTTATCTGTAAGAGACACAGATCCTTATGAGCCTCCGCCGTCCAAGGGGATAATACGTATCTTTGCCCCTTAGTGACCGAAACCCGTTCCACCCATTCCTTAGGTGAGGCACTACGTGGGGACTAAGCTTCCGACTGGTTGCAACGTTTATCATTCGTTATCGCGCCTTCTTTGATAACACCCAGCAATGAGGGCACATTGCACACACGCCACACAAAAGTATGACTGATTGATGCTATTTCACCTGCTCACCACACCACTTTAGTGACGGATCGAGTGTGTTGGCTGAAGGCCTCAAACTAAACCGCAGGCTCTGCCTTGGGACTACGACAAAAATTGGGTTCGTTTACTTGTGTTTGCTCCTAATACAACACTGAAATAAACCTTCCTGGGCTTGTGTTCAGTATTAACTCATTCAAGACAAACGGCATCCGGATACGCGGCGGATACGCGGGATGCCGTTCGGCTCGAATGAATTAAATGCAGAAATGAAAGCAGAGTTTTCCTTCAGGGAAATTGAAAGTTTTATAAAACCCTAAGAGACCCTTAACTCATTCTACCCCAGACACACCACAGCAAGATAAAGATCGACCATGATAGTTCAAGGGTGATGCCAGAATAGCTTGGCGCCTATGGGCGCCAAGCTATTCTGGCATCACCCTTGAACTATCATGGTGGATCTGTGTCCTGCACTAGAGTGCAGTCTTCAGAGGACAACGGCAACATGTGGGGATTTCGGTGTTGGGGTACAATGAGTTAAGGTTTAACGGGTTTGAATGTTTGATCAGAAAGAGGAAAAATAGCAGCCTTGAATGTGTTGTGCTTTGAGTTTGAGCAAAGTAGATCTATGATCATTGGTTTATAATGCACAATTCTCTCTTCTGACAGTGCTTTTCCTACTTAGTTGGTAGTTTCTAAATTAAAAACACTGGCAGTCAACTACTTTGGTCTCGTTTATTGGGTCTTTAGGTATACCTAAAATCCCTGAACAACTGCGCTCCCGCCTATCTCTCAAACTTACTTCACCCCTACACTCCTCCCCGCTCCCTCCGCTCCGCCTCCGACCCTCTCCGCCTCTACATCCCCGCACCAAACTCAGCACTTAGGCCCCCGCTCCTTCTCAGTCCATCCACCTGGAACACTCCCACTCTCTCTCCGTCAGAAACACTCTCTCTCCTCCTTCCAGTCCGCCCTCAAAACTCACCTCTTTCAATAGTTCTAGCACTATACCACCACATTCCCCACCCTAAGCAGACTGTCGTAATGTATTTCACTATTAAATTTTGTGGTACGTGAGTCGTTGTCTAAAGCGTGCGCATGCGTGCGCGAGTTGTGAGTGCGCGCTTAGAGTTATAATTATTATAAGATAAGCGCATTATAAATACCGTAATTATTATAATTATTTATTATTATACCTATGAGCTCTCGATACCCTGTTTTAAAATAGACACTTAAAAATTACTTGTTTAAACGCATGTCGCCCGCGACGCTAGGCATCGACTTTTCCGATACTTATCATAGTAATACTAATAGACCTATGCTGCGATGAATGACGTAAAACATTAATTTCGTTACTCTGTACACGGCGTCCTGGGACTAACGATGGCATGACGTAAAGCTAGTAGTGACGTCATTTCGCTGCTCGTGCTCTTATTATTCTTTTGAATGGCTGTCCGTAGCGCCGTGTGTCCATCTGTTTTTGTATGTGCCACAGTGTGTTGATCAGAGGGTGGTTTAGCATCGAGAGATGCAACATAAGGATCCGCTTGAAAATAGGAACAACTATGGGCAACATCTTGTTGGTGTGTGCGCAGGGTTACATAGACGTACATGAAACCTACAATAGGCATAGATCTTCATGCGTCAAAAATGCGGGGGTTCATGAAGATTTATGCCTATTGTGAGTAAAAAATAAGATTAAATAATATCCATGCCATTTGCAATCGTTCGTCGAAGGAGTGAACTTGTAATATCCTCTCCTCGTTGTTATTTTTTTTTTTTTTTATTGTGCATGCATGCACCTGTTACGATCAATCGACGTGCGTAAATAAAATTAATATGATATGTTCCGGCAAGTGCCCAGTGCGCAAAGGCAATCGGGCCGACGATGACCCGGCCAACGGCGGCTGTCGTCGGCCCGATGGCCTTTTGCGCATTCGGTGACAGCAACTATAAATGATGCTGCCAGATTTTCCTGCGATTTAATTTATGTGTGGGAGTGAAGTTATATGCTAGACTGTCTAGCATGGTGATGCAAGGTGTAGTACGCTTTGCGCCAAGCTATTCTGTGACCACCCGTGAACTGTGTTGGTCGACTGTCACGCAAGGTGTAGCACACTGAACTTTGACATACCGGTAAAAG
Organism: Semisulcospira habei; assembly: GCA_036245525.1. Taxonomy (NCBI): domain Eukaryota; kingdom Metazoa; phylum Mollusca; class Gastropoda; family Semisulcospiridae; genus Semisulcospira; species Semisulcospira habei. Next base: position 53,385,099 of record BTPG01000001.1, read on the forward strand.
CTTATGATTGCACCAGGACAGATAGCTCGACCCTCAATATATTAGACTGCCTTATCAGGAGGGTGGGGGAGGGGGGAGGGCACTGTTGCCGGCGGCCTAGGCGACCCTGCTTTGTCATACTGATCCTAAAATGTTATCGCCGAGGAAGAACATATATATATATATATATATATATATATATATATATATATATATATATATATATATATATATATATATATATATATATATATATATATATATATATATATATATATATATATATATATATATATATAAACAAATCAGCAGACGACACATTTCAAACTAGCAGACCACTTGTTTCGAGTTATTTGCCCTTGCCTCTTAGGACCGTTTGTGCTGGGCAAAAAAGTCGACCTGCCCACATGGTGTATTGGCGAAATCGCAAACAGAGTACATTATTGTTGGCTTATGAGTGATAACGCTATGTTTCCTGTCTATGCTGAGGCAGCACGCTTTAACCCCGGTCAGCACCAGCGGACGCAGCCTGTGTTTCTGCAATCTTAGTAGATTCAACACCAAAAAGCCCCAGCTGTCCTAGGAACACAGATTCAAAATGACCTCTGCAAGAGGTATAGATCCTCATGGGCCCCCGCAACTGCGTGGGCTCATGAGGATGTATACCTCTTGCAGTTGGGCGGTGTTTAAACTTTATCGGCATTGAACGGGTTAACACTTGACCCTGTCTCTTTGACATTGCTAAAACAGCCTGGATACTTTTCAGCCACGATAGTTCAAAGATGATACCAGAATAACTTGATGCTTCCAAGGCGCCAAGCTATTCTGTGACCACCCTTGAACTGTGTTGGTCGACCTATCTCCTGAATGAACGGTAATGTAGTTCGCAAAAGATAATTTCAAATCTGGGAATTTCAACGTTAGGGCTCAGTGTCTTAACTCTTTTAGCGCCGTGGGCGCATTTCCCGAATTTTGGAAGTGTTACTTAACGACTATGTACCACCTGCAGGAGTTGGATTGACCATGATAATTCAAGGGTTGTGCCAGATTAGCTTGGCGCCTGAAGGCGCCAAGCTAATCTGGCACTACCCTTGAATTATCATGGTCAATCAATCTCCTGCTGCATGGTGTTGGCGCTGAAAGGGTTAATCTTTCCTCTCTTTTTTGTTGTTGTTTGTTTGTTTCAGAATGTGATACCAACTCTGAGATGATCGCGCCAGTGCTGATGACCGCTATATGACCCTGGAACAAACAGCCGTACACACGAAAAGCAATCTGCTCCGTGGAACTTTCATCTCTAGATAGATATCGCACAGCAGAGGCAGACATTCAGTCGCCTCAGATGCACCAGTGTTTACAACATTAAAATAGTGTGCAGATAAAAATGTCATAGTGTGTCAGTTGTCTGGAACTTTCATCCTTTGATAGATAGCTTATAGCAGTGGGAGAAATACATTGTGTGATGTGCACCAGTGTTTATACAAAACAGCGTGTACAAAAAGCGTTTTCCGTCATCTAATTCTGTAAGCAGGTGTTGTGTGAAGAAGAGGAAGAACGTCTTCAGGTGTGTACCAGTATTTGTAAAGCAGTGAGCAGATGAAAACCGTCGCTATGTGTCTGTTGTGTGAAGCTTCCATCCATCGCTAGATATCTTGATGCAAGAGGCGGAAACTCATTCTTCTGATGTGTACATGCGTTTGTAATATTGTGTGCGGACATCAATTTCATCATGCGCCTTTTCATCCGCTATTCTCTGTTGGTGGTAGTCGCCATCATCGTCGTGGGAAACATCGCAATCTTTTTTTGCGCGAACTCCTCGACCTTGAGTTTCTCACGTTCACTCTCAACAAACATAGGCATAGACACCGTTCATGTTCAGCTTCAAGAGCAGTATAGTACAGGACTTCATTTCCTAAACCGTTCGTACAGGTACGGCAAATTTAGGGCGCCCATAGACCTCATGCCTGTAAGGCTAAGAGAGATGAATCCACAGCTTCCTGTGGCGATCACAGCCGAGGAGTTCCGAACTATACCGAACTTGAAAACGGGGAATCCCTTGATTGACACTTACGGCCAAAATGACATACTGTTGTCTGGAGAAAGAGGACGTGGTGTGACCTTTGTGGACAAGGAAAAAGAAGCGGCGACTGCTTTGTTGAAAGAGTTCAACGTTAACGTCATGGCGTCTGACGTCATTCCGCTTAACCGCATGGTGCCTGACTCACGACTGGACGGGTAAGAAAATGAGGTTATTTTTATTAAAAAAAAACCTGTACTCAGTCGTTGTATTTGTTTATTTATTTTATTTTACTATTTATTTATTTATTTATTTTGTTATTTATTAGTCATTATTTACTATTTATTATTTTGTGTGGTTCATTAACCCCATCATTGCCATTGGGCGCAGCCTGTATTTTTGGATTCATCGTAATTTCATCGAAATGGATCCCTATCCGTCAGAGGAACGTGAATATAAAATGGTTTAAGCAAGAGATACAACTGCGGGGGCTCATGAGGATCTATACCTCTTGCATTTGAGTGTCGTTCAATTTTACACAGCTGGCAATGTGTTAACCGATTCAACCCTCGCATACTACACATTATGCAACTCCCTTCCGGGCGCCATACTGTCCTGGCACCCTTGACTGAACTATCATGGTCTAAATAGTTCCTAGAGGCACTAATGCATGCTGGCACATCTCTTGAACTGTCATGGTCGATATTTCTGCAGAACTCAATGTATTTTTAAGGGGACAACTCCCAAAATGGGTTGTCCACATTTAGGGCTGGAATCACAGCCGGCCTTCTTTCGGATAGAGACTGAAAACTTTACGCTGACTACTGGACAGATTATGAAAAAGTAAGCAAACAACTAAGAGCTAATAAGAGATGGATCGACCAGGATAGCGTGACAGTTGTTCCTGATTCCTTATGGGCACCAATGGAGTACTCGTGTAGATTTAGGGTTTTGCTTGAAAGAACTTTTTAGCGACTGATCTCTCTGTTTGTTTGTCTATTTTGACAAAGGGTATTTACCCAAAATATTAATAAATTGTGTTGTAACCGTCTTTTCTAAGCGTGTTTCTTTCTCCGTTGGGTACTTCATTGCTCGAGAGGTCCAAGTTGTGTTGATCATACCTGTTCAGTAGTTCATAGCTCGCAGGGTTTCAGATTAACCCCTTCACCGTCGAGGAAAAAATGAACACGATCCAACTGCAAGAAGTATAGATTCTCAGGAGCCCCCAACAGTTGCGGGGGCTCATAAGGATCTATGCCTCTTGCCGAAAACAAATTCTATCCACGTTCCTTGGACAGCTGCGGCTCTTCGGCATTGAATTTTCAATGATGTCAAAAACACTATCTTAGAAGTGGTTAACTCATTCTACCCCAGACACACCACAGCAAGATAAGGATCGACCATGATAGTTCAAGGGTGATGCCAGAATAGCTTGGCGCCTATGGGCGCCAAGCTATTCTGGCATCACCCTTGAACTATCATGGTCGATCTGTGTCCTGCACTAGAGTGCTGTCTTCAGAGGACAACGGCAACATTTGGGGATTTCGGTGATGGGGTAGAATGAGTTAACTCGACGCCTTTCCAGGTGCAGGTGGTAAACAGGCACTGTCCCAGAACTCTCATTGTCTGTCCATTTAATCGTTTGTCCATGTTGTGTGCCATGGCTGAGAGATTTAAGATAGCAGACGATTATTCCGTTTAATTGTATTCACGGTAGGCTTACCAGCGCCGGATCAGTCAGTTTTCAAAGGGGTGGGTGGGGTGGGTGGGTGGTCTCAATGACAATGTAAAAACTGAACACTGCTGTAATTGTGACGGTACGGTGGAAAGGTGTGTGTGTGGGGGGGGGGGGGGTAAGGGGTGCTGCAATAACATTAAAGCACCCCCTCCTTCTCGGACCATGTTGTGGACTGGCAGTAAATGATTTTTTTTTTAAGCCGGGAAGGGGGGGGGGGCGGTAGTACCAAAGCACCACCCCCCCCCCCCCGCCCGGATCCGGCCCTGCTTACTTTCAATTGTGCAGGAAATGAGATAATATCATTCTCATTCATTTTCGGAGATTGTTACCTACGAGTCAGCACAACTACTGCCGTTACAGATTGCCTTCTGTGGATACGTACACTGAAAGTAATTAAATGACAAAATGACATCTGCGGATAATATATTAGACAATTAATTGTCGGCCATTCTCGGAAAAAGTTTGGTAACAATCAATTCAGTATCATTACTTAAGTAATATTAAATAATTTGCCCTATGTTTCAGGCAACTGATTTACTATTACTTAACCCATTCAGCAGGAGATGGGTCGGCGCCAAGCTAATCTGGCACTGCCCTTGAATTATCATGGTCGACCCATCTCCTGCAACAGCTGCATAGTCGTTAGATGACGCCTCCGAAATTTGGGAAATACGTGCGTCGGCCTGAATGAGTTAAGTAATGATACTGACTTGATGTTACTAAGGATAAGCTCTAATTTATCTGTCTTATATCGACTGCAGTGGTTCATTTGAATCTATGTCTCTTGCAAATGGAAGGTTGTGGACATAGATTAGACTGGTACCACTGATGATACATGTACTGTACAAACAACTGGGACTAGCTGTCGCCAGCCGTTTAACCCCGTGGGGTGTCGGTAGCTGTTCTAGTCGCGATGGTTTCCGCAGGAATCATCGCGACTGAAACCGCTACCGACACCCAAAGGGTTAAAATGTGTACGTCACGTTCAATGAACGAAATACGACGCCCTGAAAATGAGAGGACAATAATACGGCGGGATATTGTTATGCTTCAGTGGCTTCTTATTGTTATACTTCCAGCAAAATTGTTGGTGTTAAATTGACAAAGGCTGCAGGAGCACAGTTTCCGTCAACGGGAACTGACCGGGTTAAAGTAGCATAAGGTTTCAATCAAATATGATTGTCCCAAAAAAAGTAACCACAGTTAATTTATTGTTGTGCTTTCATTCTAATTAGTTAGTAGAGGATGTCACACTATTCACAGTAACTATGACATCATACTCGTAATCCACATATTTAACAGAAGCAGCTAAACTCATTAACCAATTCAGCGATGACGCCCTACAGCAGGAGATGGGTCGGCCATGATAATTCAAGGGTAGTGTCAGATTAGCTTGGCGCCTGTCGGCGCCAAGCTAATCTGACACTACCCTTGAATTATCATGGTCGATCCATCGCCTGCAACTGGTGCATAGTCGTTAGATGACGCCTCCAAACTTTGGGAGATACGACCGTGGGGCTGAATGAGTTGAAGCCTGAAAAGAAAAAGTATGTGTTCTCAGCCTTTTCTGTTGGTTGTTAAATGTTAACAGTTGATTGTGTTGATCACATTCTACTGACAGCGAAGAACATGCTTTATCACATGTTTGAACCTTAGGCATACTCCAGTCCCTAATGAAAGATAAATAAATATTTCTATCTTTACGAAGAAATATATGGATGGTACTATCTTGTCAGACTTTTCCGTTACAAGTGTACTTTTGATGTCGCCATTTTGCGTATGAAATCAAACACAAGCACAGTCTTCTTCTTCTTCTTGGCTTGACTTCGCGAACGAAGATTCTATAGGGCTTGCCCACGTCGTCTGCAGGCATTTTCGTGGCTGCGGAGGCCAATCCGGGACAGGCAGGTTCGACCGCAGTGGCTGCAGGGGAAGATCTGGTCAGGATTCTGAGTTACAACAACTCTGTTTTTTCTTCTGAGCCGCTTGTCCTTAAGGTTAGCTCTGCGAGAGTCCTCAAAAGAGACGGCTGCCTTGTAAATGGTGGAGCGCCAGGTGTCACGGTCCGCAGCAAGCGAAGACCACTGGCGGTGGTCGATTTGGCAGGCACTAAGTGACTTCTTGAGACCGTCTTTGTATCTCTTCTTTGGTGCCCCTCTGTCTCGGTGTCCAGTGGCGAGCTCGCCAAACAGAGTGATCTTGGGTAGGCGATGATCCTCCATCCTGGAGACGTGCCCCGCCCAGCGAAGCTGTGTCCGCAGCAGCAAAGCCTCGATGCTCACAGTTTCCGCCTGTTCAAGGACCTCGACGTTGGTGACATAGTCACTCCAGTGAATGCTGAGGATGGTACGCAGGCAGCGCTGGTGAAAGCGTTCGAGGAGTCGTAGTTGGCTGCGGTAGAGGGCCCAGGACTCGGAACCGTACAGCAGGGTGGTGAGGACGACAGCTTGGTGCCTTTTTTCAGCTGTTGATTGTGCCACACCCGCTTGAATAGTCGCCCGAAAGCACAAGCACAGTAACATCCACGGTAACCAAAGCATTCATGCAAATTTTGATTTATAATAACTGTGACACAATATTATGATCGTAAATGCGTCAAAAGGACCCAACATTTCATATTTTGTTTGTGTATGAGGGCATCACAACATAATTATTTTTACAGGTGTCAATTACAAGGCTTCTTTCTCTTTACCTTGTCCCAAAAGTATAACACATTTTCTCATTTATTTGTACATTATTCAAAAAGATGTGCAAAGAAATGAGAAAATGCGTTTATTCTTTTGTAATCAGAAAATCAATGAAACTTTATTTTACAACGGTTAAGGCATTGACATCGTCATCGACACAGCCATTTTACAAACCTGCCGTTGCTAACAATTACAAGATTATCTACACATGCACATACATAATAAGTAAAACATAATACTTGCAAACAATTTTTAACACTGTTCACATAGGCAGTAGTTCAAATGATAAATGCAAAAGATAACAGGCTTAATTGCGAATAAATTGGACTCAGCATAGAAAGAGACATATAATACACGTAGTTAAGGCATCCCTTAAGGCATACATGTGCTATAACAGGGAAACAGCCGGAGCCACTCTTTCTCGATTGGCTGTAGAGGCACAGTCAGTTACAAAGACCACCGCATCACAATCTTTAAGGTCCTGTCAACCTCCAGATACCCTATTGTGTTGGCGAAAGCCTGTTAGCGCACTCAGCCCCGACACACCACAGCAAGACACGGATCTAGACGATAGTTCAAGGGTGGTGCCGGAATAGCTTGGCGCCCATAGGCGCCAAGCTATTCCGGTACCACCCTTGAACTATCATGCTCGATCTGTCTCTAGAATTGTAATACAGCCCTTCAGATGGCAACTTCAAAATTTGGGGATTTCGGTCCTGGGGTAGAATGGAGTAAGCACCATCCATAATTACACAACATGTCTATAATGGAAATCCAAACCTGTATGCTTTTCTATTTTCAATACCAGTATGCGCTAGGCAAATCCCGCTGTTAGTTTACTATTTTCTGATAAACACGTTCATCATATCAGATTAGCGTTGATCAGCTGTAAAGGAAAAAGTCACATCAATCGTTGATAAGCTTCACATTTTTAAGAAGGCCTGTGATTTTGGACCTTACGGCGACCAGCCGTAAGGTCCAAAATCACAGACCAGCACACAGTGGCATACATTACGATGCGTCTTTCGGGTGTTAATAAATTTGTAACCTGCGCATGATGGTGAATCTGACCTGCTAAATCTCATATTTAAATTTTTTTTTAATCAGTATCATCTGAACTTAATGTAGGAGATAGATTGACCATGATAATTCAAGGGTACTGACTAGATTAGCTTGGCGCCTGAATCGACCGTGATAACATGATTCAAGGGTAGTGCCAGATCAGCTTGGCGTCTAATGGCGCCAAGCTAATCTGGCACGACTCTTGAATTATCATAGATGATCCATCTCCTGCTGTGTATAGCGGTCGGGGATGAGTGTGTTAAACATCAAATCTGTTTCATTGCGAAATAGACTAAGATATGTCAGAGCGAGAGCACATGGCTTAGGCCGCGTTCAAAATGTGTGTTGTGCAAGTGGCTACCCGGCAACGTGTAAACATCAAATCTGTTTCATTGCGAAATAGACTTAGATATGTCAGAGCGAGAGCACATGGCTTAGCGCTCAAAATGTGTGTCAGTTGTGCAAGTGGCTACCCGGCAACGTGTAACGTTTGGATACACAGCCAGCAAGTGTCCTCAACGTGCGATTTTGACCGCTACGGCTCCAGACCGAAAAGTCCACAATCACAAACCAGCATACAGACATGTTACCACCCACTGAGAGACGAGACAACCGGGCAGAGTTTGGGCGTTTCGTGCATGAGGATTTATGCCTCTTGCGGTTATGTAGTGCACAGTTACCTCGTTCAGCCCCGACACACCACAGCAAGATATGGCTCGGCCATGATAGTTCAAGGGCGGTGGCCAGAATAGCTTGGCGCCTATAGGCGCCAAGCTATTCTGGCACCGCCCTTGGACAATCATGGTCGATCTGTCTCCTGCAGGCTCAGCCGAAAACTCCCAAATAAGAGTATTTCGTACCTGGGGCGCAGTGCGTTAAGACATTATAAGCTGTGGGCGAAATGCATGACCGCTCTCAGGATAACTGCCGTGCGCTTTGGTCAACATTCCCCATAAACAGAGCTCTCCACTGAAGATTAGTACAGGCCGACATGCCTTTACAGGAGAGAGCTCGACCATGATAGTCCAAGGGAGGTGCCAGAAATGCTTGACGCCTCTCAGTAGCTGTTCTGATACCATTTTTCAAGTATCGTGGTCGATTTATCTTTGTTGTGGCATATCTGCTGGTGACTGGATGAGACCGTTACTGTGAAACACCAGCGATCAGAACAATCGGCATGTATTTTACACGTGCCATAGAAGGCACTACCGGGTGTTTGTTTGTTTGTTGGTTTGTTGGTTGGTTTGTTGGTTGGTTGTCAGTTGGCTGATTGGTTGACTATTTGTTTGTTTGTTTGGTCGGTCGTTTGGTTGGTTGGTTGCCTGGCTGCTTAGATAGGCTAGTTAGTTGGTAGTTTGTTAGTAGGTAGGTTGGTTAGTTGGTTGGTTGGTTAGTTGGTTGGTTGGTTAGTTGGTTGGTTTGTGTGTGTGTTGGTTTGTCTGTTTGCTTTTTGGTTCCTTTGTTTGTTTCTTTGATTGTTTGTTTATTTCTTTGTTTGTTACTTCTGTTTTTGGTTTGTAAATGGATTATGTGTGTCCTGGAAAAACAAGAGTTGACAAGAAATTCGCAAGGCGGTTCTACCTTTCTAAAACATGTGAGACCCAAATCGAAGTGAGTCCAGTGCCAGTTTATGAAACTCAATCTTAAAACCCATCTTTTTCAATCGTGATATCAGTGTTCATGTATTTAGTCATTTCTTGTTCATTTGTGTAATTCTGCATACGGTTTTTGTTTCCTCACTTTTTGTGTAATATTTTTCTTGTTCATATGTACGGCGCCTAGGAAATTACACCATGAATAGGCGCCTTATAAATCCTTTATATAATTCTATGTACCCACTCCATAACGTTTCTCCTTCTTTGACACATGTCACATGACACATATATTGTATAATTAATATTCATGAACTTGCTTGATATACTTTCCTTCCCAAAATGCCTTACGCGCAGTGAAGATTCGCTCTTGATAATACTTGAATTTTTCAAAACGGAAACGCGAATTTTTTTCTTGCTGCAACATTAACAAGCTCCTTACGTGTAGTAGTAATAAAATACTTCTTAGTATATACAGACGCTCGAAATTTATATGTCGTATGCATACACATGAGCTGAGAACTGACGCCAGTCGCTTCACTGACTAGTGAAATTGACGAGATGTCAGCTGGCGACATCGACAACTTGTTCATTATTATTATTATTATTATTATTATTATTATTATTATTATTATTATTATTATTATTATTATTATTTCAATAACGCTTAAAACTTCCTACCCTCATTTGTCTCTGCCTTTATAGGATGTCAAAGCCGTTTTTGCAGCTGACGTCACTACAACATTTTAACTCCTTCGCTGCAAGTCACGGATTTCGTGTCCGAAACCACTACACACTGACCGACATTCGCGTGAAAAACACAAAGGAAAATTAGGCATACAGAACCAGGGGAAGACCATTTACCATACTGAAGACCACCCCGACGCTAGACCTTGGGGCCTAAAAAAATCGAAAAGGGAGAGTGGGGGGTGGTGGGGGGGGGGAGGGGGTGTGGGGGGTGGGGGTGGGAGGGGGCTGGCAAATGAAAAAGAGAGAAAGCGCGTGCGTGTCAAGACTATTACCATTCACCCAAATAGCAAAGAACGGGGGGGGGGGGGGGGGGGGGGGGTGGAGGAGGCGGTCCAAACACCTCAAAAAGGGACTTTGTTATATGATTAAAAATAAATTACCTCGGTGGGGAGGGGGGGAGGTGGGGGGGGGGGGAGGTGGGGGGGGGGGGGGAAATGGGGGAGGGTCCGTAACCCCTGGACCCCCCCCCCCCCCCCCGCCCCAGATCTGCCCCTGAGAACGCAGGACTGATAAAAGACATAAACCCTCATGAGCCCCCGCGACTGCGGGGGCTCATGAAGGTTTATGTCTCTAGATGCTAGGTAGAAGTCGTTCTAGCCCCAACAGTTAAGAGTTAAAAAGACGATGACATTACACTCGGTAAGGACAACTTATGAGATTATTACCTAAGTTTTTGCTTGTTTTATTCTGGTGGGTCATAGGTGTGACCTGTTGACGTATGAACATGACCTGCCTACAGCGACCATCATCCTGCCCTTTTACGACGAGTGGCCGTCGGTGCTGATTCGTAGCGTGTACTCCATAGTAAACAGAACGCCGCGACACTTGCTGCAGGAAATCATTCTCATTGACGACAAAAGCACCATGCGTAAGCTGTCATGTGTGTGTGTGTGTGTGTGTGTGTGTGTGTGTGTGTGTGTGTGTGTGTGTGTTTGTGTGTGTGTGTGTGTGTGTGTGTGTGTGTGCGTGTGTATGTGTGCGTGTTTTAAGAAATCGACAATGATATGTCAGCAGACTCGCTCTAATATAATATTATTATCCCCGCCGTATACCGCATAACAGGCAACTATAGCGTTTCCCATGACAACGCTATTGTTGCCTGTTATGCGGTATACGATGAACTTTTAATAGTAACAGACGCGATGCGTATTCGCTTGCGCCGCGTCTAGAATGACATACATTGTAATAACAGGAACGTAACAGCGCAATAATTATAGCAATGTTACAGTGTGATAATATTTTACACATCTGTTCAGTCTGTGTTATCGGCTTCCATAAATTGTTCCCGTTTTGTGTTTTGAAAATACGATAAATAGTTAGCTCCATCCATCCATCCATCCATCCATGATGCATCCATCCATCCATCCATCCATCCATCCATCCATCCATCCATCCATCCATCCATCCATCCATCCATCCGTCGGTCCATCCGTCCATCCATCAACGGCTCTAAAGCTCGTATGAGTGACTGATAACTTGGCCAGCGGGTCAAATACTCATTCTAATTTCATTCCATGCACGTCGGTTTCGTTCATTTTTGACCGCTGTTGGCACGCCCACAACCGTGCGCATGCCTGTAGCGGAGCACCTTCTTAGTGTCTGGCGCAGGACTAAGCTCGCTCATGTAACTGGCCCCTGGTTACATTTGTATTTGCAGCGGAACTAGGAGAGCCACTGGAGGAATATCTACAGGACCACTTCCCGCGTGGTCTCGTACGACTGCTCCGCATGCCCACGCGAGAGGGCCTCATCCGGGCACGCATGCGTGGCTGGGAGGAGAGTAAAGGGGAGGTGGTTGTGTTTTTCGACAGCCACATGGAGGTGAATATTGACTGGTGAGCGGCCCTCGCACAGGAAGCATATTTTTCGTAGGGAACTAAAATATTTCATTGTCTCATTCAACCCCACGCACGCATTTCTCAAAATTTTGAGGCGTCATTTAACGACTATGCAGCTGTTGCAGGAGATGGATCGACCATGATAATTCAAGAGTAGTGCCAGATTGCCAGTGTCGGCGCCAAGCTAATCTGGCACTACTCTTGAATTATCATGGTCTAGCCATCTCCTGCTGTAGTACGTCAGGGCTAAATGGGTTAACATAATTTATTTCAATAAGGTACCATTACACGTAAATTTTGAAGACACATTTCAGCCCTTTTTGTGTTCCTTATGCCTTAACGACACACCTAATGAACTTTAACCGCAGTTTGGACATGCAACAAACACACATGCGTAATCGCACTTAATTATTCTGCGCAACCGTTAGCGTGTCAATCTATTTTTAGCTGTTTTTCGTACTGATACAGTTGAAATTATAGAACGGACTACCGTTGTCAGGTTACTTGATATTAAGACGACGTGTGCTGAACTGGATTCTCCTGTTTCTAATGAACCATAACTAGGCCTGTCTAGCGTTTCGTAACCATCTGTTTCAAAAGTGTATATCTGAACAGTCACTGCGGTAGTGGGCCTTCAAACTATGAAACCATGGATTTACTTTTCGAATCTACGGTTTTAATGCGTGTTTTCAAGCAACTGTGATGCAATCAGTCAATATTCACCAAGATTCAGCAATAGTAATGTGTTTGCCGCAAAATACTTCAAAGAGATTTCAAACGTGTACAAAACAAGTTAAAGTGAAGGGGAGATAACAAAAAGCAGGCATCCGCCTTCTTTTGGTTATTTAACCCTTCACGCTTTTTTGGTGGTGGTTTTGGTGTTGAACCCTAGCGTCAAAGTTTTTGAAGATTTCCCCCAGAAAACAGATCAACAGCGATTAAGAATATTGCCAATATAACATTTTGACGTCAGTCTACGCTGACAAAGTCCTTGAAATGCCGTGGTCGACCCGCATGCAGCTGCAGTGTGAATGGCTTGATAGTTCAGCAAAACTCAAACGCTTGTTGTGGTGTGCAGCTCTTTTTGCATTGATTGAATTTCCTTTCAACAGCTTTCTAGGCTATAAAACCTTATCTCACACCTTTTCCCCAACACATTTGCAATACATCTAGCCATACGTTGCCCACTTCCCCATAAACAATCGAATCGCTCAGTTTATGTATGTAATATTCGACCTGGACTGCAGCATGCACAGGATTTAAATCGAAAATTCATTTCACACAAACGCGTATCATGTTGAGGATTTGAACGAATTTATTAGATTCGGCAGGTGTCGTAAAACGACGCTGTGTCAAGATTTGACCATAAAAGGTCAAGGGTGGTGCCAGAATAGCTTGGCGCCTGTAGGCGCCAAGCTATTCTGGCACCTCCCCTGAACTCCCATGGTCAATCTGTTTTTTATTGTAGCATGTCAGAGCTGACTGGCATAAGTCCGGTCACTGTAATACTCAAACATCCTGTAGCAGAAAGCAGGTCGAGCCTTTCAATGGTTGTAGTGCATACTAGGACAGAAAACGTTAAACGTTTAGGGCTTAACGTCTTTTGTTCACCACGAAGGTGATTTCAAAGACGGGGCACCGAAATAGGGTCTGAACAAATTATGGCCACAGCTGGATTCGAACCTGGGACCTTTCGGACGAGAGTCGTACGCTCTACCACCGAGCCACCCAGCTGAAGTGTGTTTACGTGAAATACGTTCAGCCAAGAGAAAGTAAATCCAATACAGAGTCGAAAGCAAAGCAGAAGTCAAGAGTTTTGTCTCTTGGAAATTTAAATCTGCTCCGATCTGTAAACATGGTGAAATATTTTTTGGGATTCGTCGATTGTGATGCAGAAAATATCATGGTATCGGCAAATGCGTGTTGCCATCTTATGAAATATATCGCAAAAGTACGAAAGAGAGGCCAGAGCATTATTTTCAGGTTTTTAATGTGAACGTCAGGACTGGATCAGTGGTTATTCATCTTCAAAGCGATAAGCCTTCAGAAACGACTGAAATTCAGCTGCCTGGAAAACAAACACGTTGAAATGTCGGTTTGTGGCTGCATGTCTCTCCTAATTTAGTGTGACATGTTTGGCTTTCGTCAAATAAAATGTGGTCTCGACTCGCTGAGGTATGCTGGCACTTTGCATCAGCATCTCTGACGTTCAAATGTGCAAACTGCACAAATGCTAATAGACAGACCCTACAAATCGACAGTGACACTAGATGCAAGTCTCGGCAGCTCCAAAAAAAAAAAAAAGAGGGAGGAGAATACATTGCGAGCCTTTACTGACTGTCACGGTTTAACAAATTCGCGGCCAGTCTCATCCGCATGCGCGGCTTATGCCGCGCATCCGGATGCGGGTGGCCGCGAATGATTTAAGGATCTCAGCTCCATTGACAATGTTTCGTCTGAGTTGAAAAGCAAGATAAAAATTAACTTATTGTGCATCAACTGTTTCGTTTGTAATCAAATGCCTTTGGTGTTCGTTAGGTCACACTCTCCTTAAATTTCCCGGATAATAAATGCCTGTATTGCGGCATATTAGCTTTCCACGCGTAAAGTTAAAGGTAGGAGGTCATGTCAAACAATGGTTACACTGGTGAAAAACTACACAGCCGAGACCATTGAAAACCTTGATTCAGTTACTGATAGGGGTTGTATATTCCTACATAGGTCAAAGTGTATCGATGTTATCGCCACTTAAACTTCCATGATCCCCACCAGGGGCGGATCTGGACGGGGTGGGGCGGGGGGGATCATAGGGGTTCCGGACTCCTCCCCCCACCACCCCCCACCCGACCCAAAATTGTTTAACATGCTATAACAATGTCCTTTTGTGGGGTGTTTGCCCCCCCCCCTCCTTATTCGATGTTTTTGGGCGAGTTTCGACATACACACAGGTTCACCCCCTCCCCCCACTCCCCCAGGCCCCCACCCCCGGTCTTTCTACAATGCATCCACAATGATACACTGTCTCCTCTACAAAGCATCAACACTTTTGACACACTGCATCTCTGATACAATGCACACACATATTTCCTAACACGCTCTTTTATACTGTATTACATATTTCCAGAACAATCTAGCAAATTACACAACCTAAACCAATCAGAAAAGAAAACGAAACTAAAACTTATTAATATTCATGATAAAGATCCGACTACAAATTTCCACTACCATCTAGGCGCATTCGATAATAAAATGTTACGAAATGTAGCCAACAACTTTGACGTCATATTTGAGGTCACTAGAATAATCTCGCCGTTTAGAGAACGTTCTAGGTCGGAGGTCAACAAAGTAGCGAAAATATTATGCAACATTCTAGCTACACAGAAATCGATCGCAATTCTCCAGGCAAAAGAAAATGAATCCTACTAAAAAGGTTCGTAATTCTTATCCAGAATAACTCAAATGAATATCAGATCTTTTCTATGATCAACACACACGTGCTCTCAAAAGAATGACACAACCACAAACGTAACACCCCGCAATTGCGGGGGCTCATGCGGATCTATGCCTCATGCTGACACCACTTTGTATCCATTGGACAGCTAATGCTTTTTGATGCTGTATTTAAACAGATTGCAGAAAAACAATCAATCAGTTGACACATGAACCGGTTAATTCCCCCCTCCCCCCTCCCCCCCCCCCCCCCCGCCCCCGTGCATGCACCAAAGAACTATTTACAGTACCCCTGACCGCACACACAAAAAGATAAATGTGAATTTGCCCCATGTCTGCTCGTGGTCCTTTGATCTTCACAGACACCGTTTCTGTCCAGTAGTTGGTTAGTTAGTTAGCTATTTGGGTTTAACCCCTTCCCTGTCAGTGTATGTATATTTTCGTTTCTAAAATCTTGGTTCATTCAACGACCAAAAGCGTACACTGTCCAAGAAACATGGATACATTCATTAGTCTCAGCAAGGTACATAGATCCTCATGAGCCCATGTCTCTTACAGTTGGATCGTGTTCACTTTTCCTCAGCCGTCAAGGGGTTAACGCCGAGGAGACAAATAAGGTCATCTACAATGTGTGTCGCCTACATAGTATAAGGTTTCTGGGGTCACCAGTAAATGCGAAAAGGCTCAGTGGTGCATATTTTCAGAATTTGACTAAAGTTCTGAGCGGAACCTTACACTTTGATTTGGGCCCAAAAGATGCAGCGCATGGACGTGGAACACGACGGGGAATTGTTGACGTACGAGGTTAACCCATTCCCTGCCCGTGATCACGAATTTCGCGCGTCTGAAACGAGTGTACGAGTGCAACATTCGAATGCAGAAAACACATGAAGTGAGACAATATAATAGACATACAGAACATAAAACTAACAAGAGACATCAACCATCATAAGCCCCCGCGACAAATTTGGGAGCTGTTATCTAACGACAATGAACCAGCTGTAGGAGATGGATCGATCATGATAATTCAAGGGTAGTGCCAGGTGAGCTTGGCGCCTTCAGGCACTACCCTTGAATTATCATGATCAATCCATCTCAGTAGTCCTGCTGCAGGGCGTTAGGGCTAAATGTCTCTTGCAGCTGGGTAGCGTTCTCCTTGCCCCGGATGTTAAGGGGTTAACATCAGAGAAATGAGAGCTTGCAACACGCTTGTGTATGCTCTGTCGAATCAGCCCGACCGTCAGACCCGCATGACATGAAAACAAAGGTCATACGACAGTGCGAAATATACGTTAAAGTACCATTACCAAATTGAAACACATTTCAGCACCATTTGTGTTTATTTGACTTGTCGACACGCCTGAAGAACTTTAACAGCAGTTGGGACAGGCAACAAAAGCACATGCGTAATCGCACGTATTTATTCTGCGCAGTCGTTAGCTTATTTATCTATTTTTGGCTGTTTCTCGTACTGTTAGCGTTGTATTTATAGAACAGAGTGGAGTCATCGTCAGGTTACGTGATGTGACGGCGTGTGCTGAACTGGATTGTACTGTGTCTTAATAAACCATAACTAGACTTGTGTACATCGTTTCGTAAGCGTATGTTAAGGCCCCGCTACACGAGCCCGGTTTTGAGGCCGATTCCCGATCAGTTTTCGAATCGGTAGGTGATCGGGCCGGACTAAAAAACGTGTGTACTGCCACACTGACATTTCCCGACTTGTTTAGCCGACCGGTTTGAACCGAAGATCAAAGTCGTACCTGTTCTGCAAAATGACTGCTAGTTTTGACAGTGATGATGATGTGCTTGCATTATCAGCAGTTTTGCATCATATTCGGGAAGAGGCGTTCGAAACATCAGCGGCAACGGCGGTGGTACTGATCAGTGATCACAACAGGCGTGTTCGGCCATTTGCAAACTGTGAAACGACATGCTTTGCGAGACGCGCTCTGATTGGTTGAAGCTTACAACCGGGGCCGAATCGGATCGGGAAAATAGAGCAGGTTCTAGACACCCGATTCCCAGCCGATTGGGACCGGATCGGATAATTGACGTCATCCGATCGCAATCGGATCGGAATCGGCTTCAAAATCGGGGCACAACCGGCTCGTGTGGCGGGGTCTTTACGGAAGAGTATCTTTGAACAGTTACGGCGGTAGTGGGCCTTCAAGCCATGGATGCATGCCTTGCTTATCACACCCAAAGTCGGCCGAGCCTCAGAGCTAGAACCTATGCGCGAAAAGCAAGTATTGTCCCTGAAATCATCACCACGCATGGTTTAACTCTTAAACTCCCAGAACTAAATGACTTCCATTCTGTAGAATGGAAGTCATTGAGTTCTGGGAGTTTACGAGTTAACCTATACGCTAAGTCGATGCACAGTAAACGTTGCTTTACTCTTTTACGACATTACCCCATAAGACACCATACTGGTCCACTGTTATGACATGACAGGGGCGGATCAGTTTCCTCGAGGGGGGGGGGGTGTTACAACTTTTTGTTTGGGACCTTCAACCTCAAACAAAATGCCTCCCCGACGATAGACCTTGTTTACAGGGGCAGAAAAATCGAAAATGTACGGGTTGGGGTGGGGAGAAGGCGCGTGCGTGTTAAGACTCTCACCGTTCGCCAAAATATCAAACAATGAAGAAAGGCGGGGGGGGGGGGGGGGGGGGGAGGGAGAGAAAGCATGCCTGAAAAGTCGCCAAAATTTTCAACGTGGGGAGGGGGGGAGGTGGGGTTCCAAATGCCCCAGAAAGGGACTTTGTTATAGCATAATTTTTTTAATTGGGCCGGGGGGGGGGGGGGCGGAACCCTTGGAACCCACCTCCCCCAGAACCGCCCCTGCATGATAGTTCAATAGCCTAATGCTACGTCAGCTTGGTCACTACGTTTCGCGGCGCTGTCGAGTAAATTGCCAAGTAGTGGTGTATCGTTTCATTGCTCGTTTCATGCACTTTTTAGTGTGTTTGCAGCAGTTTTTGGGCCAGTGCGAGAATGAATTGAATTATTTAATTATTTAGGAAAATTGCGCCATTTTTACTTCATACTTTTAAAATAATGTGCACTGAGCTAATTTATAAATCTGTTTACATGTTCGCTAAAACACATTAATTACTTTGTTTTCTTTTTGTCCCCCACAGTTTGTCCCTCCTCAGCACGAGTTGCCCCCAATGTTTGGCCACCAGGGCAGGGTCAGGTTCCGATTTGTTTGCGTCAGAGTTTATCCGGTTTATTGGCTGAAGTAATGGCACACGAGAAGGGAAACTCACACATCCTTCGGTATCCAGGCTGTTTAAGTTCATACTATTCAGTTGCTTCGGGGTCAGGGTCACTGTCTCCACCCATCACTCCATCCCTCCCTCCTCCACATTCACACACCCCCGTGTCACGTAGTCGAGCGGGTTTGGACTAGTTTGGGTTAACTCATTCTACCCCAGACACACCACAGCAAGATAAGGATCGAACATGATAGTTCAAGGCTGATGCCAGAATAGCTTGGCGCCTATGGGCGCCAAGCTATTCTGGCATCACCCTTGAACTATCATGGTCGTTCGGTGTCCTGCACTGCAACGCAGTCTTCAGATGGCAACGGCAAAAATTGGGGATTTCGGTGTTGGGGTAGAATAAGTTAAATTAACACATTTTCAGAAGGGACACGTCTCCGGGCCCACGACTGCCGCAGTGTGCGCGGTCCCACTGCGGCCGTCGTAGGCCCGAGGACCTTTGTTTACTGGGTTCACGATATTAGTTGGTTAGTTAGTTAGTTAGTCATTTGGGTTTAACGCCGAGCAGGCGACTATGGCCATCTCACGGCGGTTCAAGAAATGCCGCATTAGGATAATAATAATGGTGATGATAAAAATAATAATAATGATAAAATAATTATGATGATGATGTTGATGATGATGATGATGATGATGATGATGATGATGATAATAATAATAATGTAATAAATGAATCACTTTTATCATGCGCATTATCACTTATGAAAGGGTTCAAAGCGTAAAACCGGTAAAAGAAACAACAACAACAACAACAACAAAAATACAATACACACAAAGGTAGAACAGACCTGAAACTTTACGTGCAGACGCTGACGCTAAAAAAAAAACACAAACAAACATTATCACTATAACACATTACGCAATACACCTAACACACATACACAATGCAGACTACTGGGGAAAAACAAACAAACAAACAAACGAACAATCCCTCGTATAGCTGAGGCAGATAATCCTCCTGTTCGTGCAGCCACTGGTACTGTCACAGTACAAGTGGTCACATGTACGATGTATTAACCCATATAACACCACACTCGCATTTCCCAAAATTTGGGAGGTGTTATTTAACGACAATGCACCAGCTGTAGGAGATGGATCGATCATGATAATTCAAGGGTAGTGCCAGGTGAGCTTGGCGCCTTCAGATTTATGCATAATGCTACTTTAAAATGCACCAGTCCTGTTTCATGTATTGCATCTTGCTTCACAAAAAGGTGAACACCACCCAACTGCAAGATGCACAGAACCTCACGAGACCACGCATCTGCGAGCGGAGGGTGGGGAGGTGGAGGGCGTTCTTTGGCCGTAAATCTGTGATTCAGAAACATAAATTATTTGTGGCCTACGGCAATGTGGCGTTTTGGCGGACAGATGAGATTGATCAGGTAAACCTGCCTTAACCCCTTGACTGCCCAAGAAAAACTGAACATCCCCCAAATGCAAGAGGTATAGATCCTCATGAGCCCCCGCAGTCGCGGGGGCTCATGAGGATCTATACCTCTTGCTGATGTGTTGAGGATCTTTGACGTTAAACTTACAATGATTTCAGAAACAGAATCTCCGTCCACTGGCAGTGAAGTGCTTGCGTATTGCTCAGATAAGGCGGTATTATAAGTTCCCTTCGTTGGTGCAGACCTTGCTTGTCAAGTTAACTCCTTGACAGCTAGTGACGATACCCTGTGGTGGAAAAGACGTGCAGTTATGTAGTAAGCGTCAGTAGACCTCAAAGGGTTAAACCCTGATGCACCCAGAAAGTACGTCCATATACACTTATACCTGTCACAATGTTTGTCTGCCTTAGACAAACACTTAGAAAAAAAGTACAAAGGTATTTTCTGTCAGTGAGTAGAAACCTGAAAGTGTATTTGAAGAGAGCGAAAACTGTTCACTGCGAAGCCTCGGTCAAATTGGCTGCAGTGTTTGGTCCTTGCTATTGAGAAGATATGAATAGCTGTGGGGTCTAATTATGTTTACTGGGAGCTTTTGCAGATTCCTTTTGTAGCTCAACCCCCCCCCACCCCCACCCCCTATCTTCACCACCCTTCTCTCCACCTTTCCCCTCTCTTTAACCCATTTAACCCGAAGGGCTGCGTTTCTGAAATTTTGAGCGTGTCATTTTGCGACTGTGCATAGGTTGCAAGAGGTGGACCAGTCATGATAATTCAAGGGTAGTGCCAGATTAGCTTGGCGACTGATGGGGCCAAGCTAATCTGGCACTACCCTTGAATTAGCATGGTCGATCCACCTCCTGTTGTAGAGTGGCAGGGTTAAATGGGTTAATGTCGTTTGCCTGTGTAAGGAAGAGATAGAAATGAAAGCATTGCAGGTTCACTGCTTTTGAGACAGATGTCCGCCTGACGGAGGTATTCAAACATTAAAGAAATTAATATGGTTGTGGATGAAGTTATTGATAAGCAGGATACGTAAAACCTCATAGCCCGCCTCCGGCTTGTGCACATGTGGGCGTTTTTTTGATGTGATCTGGCAGTGAAGCGGTTATACAGATGTTATTGCTGTCCTAATGGATTGCAAAATGCAGCACGCCCATGCTGCACATAGTGTCCCCCCCTCCCCCCCCCCCCCCCATCCGCCCCGCCTTCCCCCCCAGCAATAATAAATGTTAATGATTCAACCTTTTGGCTGCCGACCAAGAGTCAACACGATACGACTGCAAGAGACGTAGATCCTCATGAGCCCCCGCATTTGCGGGGGCTCACGAGGATCTGTGCCTTTTGCTGACATCACTTTGACTCCATATTTTTTTATTCTTTGTTGAGCGGCTTGGGTTCTCTGGTGTGAAATGAGCCAAGATTTTGGGAGAAGGAAAATCTGCGCCAATTTGCAGTGGATGTTTTAATGAAAGATAAAATAGCCATGCACGTAGTGAGTCTTGTTTCACAGGTCGCGTACCACATCTTTTATATTTATTTATGCATGGGTGCACACTGGTTGGTGAAGGGCAAGCCTAGGGAGTAGGAAGCTGGGGTCAGTTGCATGAGTGAACTTAGTCCTGCACCAGGCCACTAAGCACGGTGCTCCGCAATAGCGGAGCACCTTGCATAGTGGCTGGTGCACGACTAACCTCGCTCATGCAACTGTGCACACTTGGGAGGAGTGGGAACAGGAGAGGGTGATTTGGTACGGATGGAGGGGTGGGGTGGGGTGGGTGGGTAGGTGGGTGGGGATGGGTGGGTAGGTGGGGGACGGAGGGGGTGGGGGTGGGGGTGGGGTAGTATGTGCAGGATGTCTGCCGTAATGAGACAAAAGAGAATAAGTTCGCTCTTATGAAAATTAAACCTTTCATTGTACTGTAATAAAAATCGTGCTTTTCACAAGAATGGAGTAACTGTCTTTTGGTTTACAGGGCGGTTGCAGCCAATTTGCTTTCTTTCGTTTCGTTACGTTCGGAATTACAGTCGACATCGTTTATAACAAGTTTGCATATAACAAAAGTGGGATGTAACATGACTTGTTCCGAGGACCCGACAGCATATTATCCATACAAGGAGTTAATGTGTGTGTGTGTGTGTGTGTGTGTGTGTGTGTGTGTGTGTGTGTGTGTATGTGCGTGCGTGCGTGCTTGCGTGTGTGTGTGCGTACGTGCGTGCGTGCGTGCATTCGTGTGTGTGTCTCTGTGTGTGTGTGTGTGTGTGTGTGTGTGTGTGTGTGTGTTGGTTCATGTGCGTGCGTACGGGTGTCTGATTTGGGGGATACCACTTTATTGACAGATTCTAAAAATAATATCCCCAAAACCGTCGGCCATAGGCAAACGGATGTGCATGACAGTTTGAACTAGTGAACAAGAGATTGAAACTGCAACACTTTTCTTAGTTTGAGTGAGACCAGCATTAGTCAGATATTTCTCAGGATCTCTCTGACTTGGAGGTAACTACTGCCTGTCTAATGCAATACGTTTAACAATTCTAAATATATAGGAGGCTTCAAAGTTCTACCCTTACTGACAGAGACCAAAGAGTATGAATGTGGCCCGCAAGAAGCAAAGATCCTCATGAAGATCATGCCTCTTGCATTTGTTGTTGGTAGCTGCATGTGTTTAATAATATTTGGCTACCTCTTAATACGTTTTGGGACAGTACGACTGAATACCAACTTCCATTGCAGGCTTCAGCCGTTGCTGACAGAAATCAAGAAGGATCGCCACACGGTGTCGATGTCTGTACTGGACTACGTCAACTACGAGACACTAGAGTACCGGTTCAACAGGGGCTACCTCACGCGCTACGGATTTGATTGGAGGCTCATCTTCTTTGAGACGTTCTTCAGAAACGATCAGGTCGGCCCCACGCCTCAAAGTCCCAGACCGTGAGTAAGGGTTCAGTATTCGGCAAACATTTGACCCCATTGGTGCATGCGGCGGCCACCGGTGCTGTCATTTTACAGTACCCGCCGGCGCGGCTGCGTGCGCAGTTAACCTATTGTACCCCAAGTGTTGTCCTCTAAAGACGGTATAACAATTCAGGAGAGAAATCGGCCATGATAGTTCAAGGGTGGTACCAGAATAGCTTGGCGCCCATGGGCGCCAAACTATTCTGACACCACCTTTGAACTATCATGGTCGATCTATATCTTGCTGTGGTGTGTCGGGGGCAGAATGAGTTTATGGGGGTTAACTCTTTGCGTGTCGGTAGCGGTTTTAGTCGCGATGATTCAGGTCATAGGAATCATCGCGACTAAAACCGCTACCGACACGCAAAGGGCTAGCGAGACTATGCCAACCATGCCAACCTGTATCACTCCAAAAGCAAGTGCGGGTCGAGCTGGGTTAATTGCTCACGGTGGTTTGAGCTTCGGACACTGGATCGAAAGAATGCGGGTTCAAAACCAAACAGGGTAAAAAAAAAATTGTTTAGCCAGAACCGTCTTTGATGTCACGTTCGTGATGGAAAAAGACCTTAGGCCTTAAACGGTTAATTTGTTCTACGTTTCCACGCGCTTTCCTTGAAGGAGTTCGGTTAGTTCATTTCGATCAAGATGGGGTCTCTGCGCTCGGAAAGGCCCATACGCGCTCCACCCGCACCACCGAGCAACTCTCTCCTTTCCGGCCTCCCTCACTCCACCACTTTCACTCTCCAACGCGTCCAGAGCAATGCTGCCCGCCTCGTCCTCAGAAAGAAAAAATCCGACCGCATCACACCCCTGCTCAAACTCCTTCACTGGCTCCCCATCCCCCAACGCATCCAATACAAAATTCTGTCTCTCTGCTACAAATCCCTGAACAACTGCGCTTCTGCCTATCTCTCCAACTTACTTCACCCCTACACACCTTCCCGCTCCCTCCGCTCTGCCTCCGACCCTCTCCGCCTCCACATCCCTCGCACCAAACTCAACACTTTCGGTCCCCGCTCCTTCTCTGTCTACGGTCCATCCACCTGGAACACTCTCCCACTCTCTCTTCGTCAGAAACACTCTCTCTCCTCCTTCCAGTCCGCCCTCAAAACTCACCTCTTTCAACAGTTTTAGCACTATATCACCACACTCCCCATGTAATGTATTTCACTATTTGTGGTACGTGAGTCATTGTCTAAAGCGTGCGCACTCGGAAGGCATGCGTGCGCGAGTTGTGAGTGCGCGCTTAGAGTTATAATTATTATAAGATAAGCGCATTACAAATACCGTGATTATTTTATTATTATTATTATTATTATTTTATCAGAAGTCGCCAGGCCAGAGTTCCTTTCGATCTGGTACCAATGGTCTGGTTTACTGTGGATCCCTCATGTCCTTTCAAGTCTGCTCCCAACGCGCGCTGCCTTTCTCCACGATAAACTAGAATCGGCGGCACCACCTGCTGTGACTAGCTTTTAACTCGTTCAAGACGCCCCGCATCAACAGCTGCGGGAGTGTCGTGTAGCGTTCCCGCCGGCAACGCTATACGACACTCCCGCAGCTGTTGATGCAGGGCGAATTGAATGAGTTAAAATAGCATTCGCAGCTGAACACACGACATCAAGCCCCGCGTATCCGAATGCATCACGTCTCGAATGTGTTAGAACACGTTTGTTTGTTTGTTTGTTTGTTCGTTTGCTTGCTTGCTTGCTTGCTTGTTTGTTTGTTTGTTTGTTTGTTTAAGTTCTGGGTTTAACTCATTCGCGGCCAGCCGCATCCGGATGCGCGGCATAAGCTGCGCGGCATCCGGATTCGACTGGACGCGAATGAGTTAACGTCCAAGGCACCGAAGTGATAATGGACGGCCCTGACGGGCTGGTTATGGGGGACAGGGAAAGTTAGAGCACGTGTGTCTGGATGCGTCTGTTTATACTCTGACGCAGCACCCTCATGAGCACTTTATTCCGTTCACACGGGCCTGTCAAAATTGTTTGTTCAGTGGGGGTATGGCGCACACAAGTGCCGCCTCTGACGCTTCGATGCTGTGCACACCTATCCGCAACACAGGCGGGTTTCGAAAATAAGTCGTTTTGACTGTGATAGCGTCCGTAGAATGTGCCATTGCCGATATGAAGTTATCTAAACTCTAGTGCCTGTTCAGAAGCGCGCAGAAGGCAATCAGTAAACGTTGTTTTTGTTTTTTTTTTTTCTTCACTGACATCGGTGTCAATTGCTCCCTCGTCCGCCTCTGTATCTGCAGTCATGTAATGGTAGCCGTGTTTTGTTTAGACGACGTGCTTAACCTGAATAGCCAGATTTTTCTCTCTCTCCATTCACGTTACGCAAGTGTTGTTTTTTTTATTATTTATTTTTTTTCCCCGATACGCAAGATGTTTGCGTGGATTTCATAATTTCTTGCACTTTTGAAATTCTCTTTCTGACTTGTAAATATTTTGTGTGCATGGATAAACTGGGAAACGATTGTAACGGTAATCCTTTCACTCATTCGAGACGTGCCGACTCCGGATACGCGGCTAATGCCGCGTATCCGGAGTCGGCACGTCTCGAATGAGTTAACTGAATTCGAAGTGAACAGCAAGAGTGAATGTGTATCGAGTATTTTTGTAATTAAACATTACACTGCTTAGTTAGAAGTGATTAATGCCTAAGCATCAGTGTACATCCAACGATATCCAGACAAATCTCCCGCCCCCGCGACCCGAGCAAGCACAATAAAGGACAAACAGATAACACTGTAATCCACATCACAGCCAGCGGTCTCAGGTAACGTTTCTGAAATCTTATTTAAACCCATTTAACCCCAAAGGCTTATTTCCTCAATTTTATAGGCGTCACTTATCGATGAAGTACCAGTTGCAGCAGACGGATCGACCGTGATAATTCAAGGGTAGTGCCAGATTAGCTTGGCGCCTGAGGGCGCCAAGCTAATCTGGCACTGCCCTTGAATTATCATAGTCGATCCATCTCCTGCTGTAGGGATTGGGGGCTAAATGGGTTAAACTGACTACGCGTTGACCGTACAAACCTGTTACTCACGTTGATTTCGGGTATAACTGCATGTTTCACTCACGGACAGATTAATTGAGTCACCTGACTGTGATATAGTCCCACAAAAGGCCGTTATGTCAGATCGCCAGCTGCTTTCTGTTTTTCTCAAAGACCTGGAGTTTGGAGCTATAAATAGCTTTTAACTCGGCTCTGACGCTTGGTGGACTGAGTTGAACGGCGCATACGATTTCGCAGTGAAACGGACACAATGTGGTGTAATCACGCAGTTATGAACGAAATAACAGCCACTCGTTATGAGGCATTATAACACCTGGTATATATATATATATATATATATATATATATATATATATATATATATATATATATATATATATATATATATATATATATATATATATATATATATATATGGCCTTTAACCCATGTCATCCTGAGGCTGATTTTAACAAATCTGCGTACTGTCCTATGAAGGCTACAGTTACGGATTAGGAGATAGATCAAGCATTTTAGTTCAAGGGCGGTGCCAGAATAGCTTGGCGCCTCAGGCGCCAAGCTATTCTGGCACCACCCATGAACTATCAGTCATATGTATTTCAAGCAATGGGTGTATCAGGATGAAAAGGGTTAATGAGGATGACGCGTGGTGCTACGTTTGTACGGGTCCGTTTACCCATCTTGCACAAGTAGCACACAGTAGCTCTAGTAGCACACGACAATGCGAGCGGTATCCAGTCATTTCTGCCAACTACCGTGTGACACGAGTGCTGACCTTTACCCGAGCAAATTACAGAAATTCCTAATGCTCGATTTGTTGCATGACAACGGCGGAGAAGGAGAAAACCGTATGTACAGGCGTCATACTTCAGACTGCGATACGCGTTAAACGCTTTAGTCTTGAGTTAGGTATATCTGAGGGGCTGCTCAGAAGGACACTAGGAGATTTTAAGTGGAGATGGCATGCATGACCCAAGATATGTGTGCGTCGGGGGTTGGGGAGTGGGAGACTGTGGGAGTAGTGGGGGGCGGGGGGGGGGGGGGCAGCGGAAGAGGGGAGGGGGGGGGGGAAGATTTACGCTCTTTTTATTTTCGGGGGGGGGGGGGGGGGGGGGGCGGCAGAAAGCGAAATTTATTTTTCCAACCGAGTTCCGTAACGCAAGCTTCACGCATAGTTCTGCCTGTCGGCAGTGTGTCAGAGTGCGGCCTGTCAGCAGAACTATGTTTGGAGCTTGCGTTACGGAACTCGGTTGGGAAAAGAAATCACGCGGGCGGGAGTTAGGTAGGGCTAAGATCGATATCGGGGCTTGCGTATCTGTAGACCTCTACACATTCAAAGATGGGTCAGCGCGAATTTATAATATATGCAGTGCATGTAATGCGCTTGATTTAAATCAGCAACGGACTGAAAAACAAAACAAAACAAAACTCTTTATTATCCATTAAATGCTACACATAAATTGGAAATTCGCCTTTGGCTCACATCACACATAAAAACATACTAAGATAATACGTAATTACACATTACACACTGTACAGAACATCGGTAAATCTCCATCCTTTTGCT
Organism: Semisulcospira habei; assembly: GCA_036245525.1. Classification (NCBI taxonomy): domain Eukaryota; kingdom Metazoa; phylum Mollusca; class Gastropoda; family Semisulcospiridae; genus Semisulcospira; species Semisulcospira habei. Next base: position 53,412,443 of record BTPG01000001.1, read on the forward strand.
TCCCCTACCACCCACCTAACACACACCCATACGCAGGCACACGAGCAGTTGTATTCCTTTATAGTAATATTAAGTCACACCGTTAGACATAGGATCGTTTTTTGGTGAATCAAATCGTGAAATGAATGCACCTACAGTGGTACCATCTTAAATCTGCCGGTGAACGCTCTTTCAGATGTACTGCTCCTTTAATTTGGAATTCCTTACCGAGAAATGCCTCCCCCCTTACGCAGTTTAAAGCAAAGTTAAAAACTCACCTTTTCTCGCAGACTTTCATGTGATCTCTACGGTTTTCTGGAACTCTCCCCCGCAGACTCTCTCTCTCTCTCTCTCTCTCTCTCTCTCTCTCTCTCTCTCTCTCTCTCTCTCTCTCTCTCTCTCTCTCTCTCTCTCTCTCTCTCTCTCTCTCTCTCTCCAGGCAGTCAGGCTTCAGACCAAACCATTCCTGTCACACTGATACCTGGTTATCATCTATTAATGATTCCAAACTAACAGGTGTAGTGTTCTTAGACTTCCGGAAAGCCTTTGACATGGTGAACCATGACATACTTATAAAGAAAACATCCTTATATACTAAAAGCGCAGCCGTGTTTTTCAAATCCTACCTAGAAAACAGAAGACAAAAAGTTCTCCTTAATGGAACATATTCTAGTCACTGCAAAGTAAAGCATGGCGTGCCCCAGGGCTCTATTTTAGGCCCTCTTTTATTCTGTTTGTTCATTAACGACCTTCCACTCACAATTAGTGATGAAAGTGTTGCATGCGATATGTTCGCTGATGCTGCTGCGATACACACTCCCGATAAGGATTTGTCAGTAATTGACACGCGCCTACAAAACACATTACAGGACATAAACAGCTGGTGCAGTAACAATTCCATGATTTTAAACCCTGCAACGGACTGAATGTATGGTTGTAAGTACCCGCCAAAAGCACCAACTCGGCACTCTCTCACTCAGCTTGTCCCTTCAAGGCAAATCTATCAGCCAGGTAACGGAACATCGTCTTCTCGGCGTTACTGTAGATAAACAGTTTAAATTGCAACGCCATCTTAGTAATATATGTAAGACAATATCAAAGAAACTGTTTATTTTATCCAAGTTAAAACATATAGCTAATGTAGAAACACGAAAACTGTTCTTCAACGCCCACATCAGGTCACATATAGAGTATGCTTCTACGGCGTGGGATGGCGCAAGCGAGGTCCAGTTAAAGAGACTGAACTCTCTTCATCGTAGAGCCGCAAAGCTTATCCTTTCAGACCCTAACTCAACAACGGATAATAAACTGAAAACCTTAGAATTTCTCCCCTTGAAAAAACATTTATTATACAATAAGGGAATAACGATATTCAAAGTATTGAATAACAGACTCCCCGAGTATATTAAAAAAATGTTTTCCCTCACGGCATCAACATACTCCAGATCAAGGCAGTCCATTACTGTGCCACGACCTAGAATCGATCTCTATAAGACAAGTTTAGCGTTTTCAGGTGCTAGCATGTGGAACACATTGCCCAAACATGTTACAACATCAACAACGCTTTCGTCTTTTAAAACCGCTCTCTTCAAGTACCTCACCTCAGCACTGATCGTAAGATTTTCACAGCAATCTGCACTTGCAGTGTACGATTTTCCCCTTTCTAACTCTTCAATTCAGTTATATTTTCAGTTAATACAAGATGTTAATGCTGCACGTATTGTGTGTGTGTGTGTGTGTGTGTGTGTGTGTGTGTGTGTGTGTGTGTGTGTGTGCGTGCGTGCGCGCGCGTGCGTGTGTGTGTGTGTTTGTGTGTGTGTGTGTGTGTGTGTGTGTGTGTGTGTGTGTTTTGTGCTCGTGCTTGTGTTTATGAATGTATGTATGGAGATTTATACCTTTACAATTGTGTGTATGTGTGAGATTTTCTATGTTTATTTCTACTTTTTCAATGATTTCTTCTTCTTTTTTAAAACTTTATATTTCAATTTTTTCTTAGTTATATATTTAGTTTTTCCCAATTTAATGATAGTATTTTGTGATTTGTGCATTATATGTAAAGTAGATTAGCAACGGCAAGTTCGAAAAATGGTTTCACCAAAACTTTCACCGTTGTAAAATAAAGAATCATTGTCATTGTCATTGTCATTGTCTCTCTCTTTCTCTCTCTCTCTCTCTCTCTCTCTCTCTCTCTCTCTCTCTCTCTCTCTCTCTCTCTCTCTCTCTCTCTCTCTCTCTCTCTCTCTCTCTCTCTCTCTGTGTGTGTGTGTGTGTGTGTGTGTGTGTGTGTGCGTGTGTGCGTCGTTTTCGCCTGCGCATTGAGTTATATTATAAATATGAGAAATGCGCCATATAAATACCATGTATTATTATTATTTAAAAGAAAGGGGAAGAAACACACTCCTATTATTTTTCAAAACCAAGCAAGCATACGTGCATTTACTCGCTGTGCTCGAGGTACGAAATACATTTTGGAGTTATTGTCTGAGTACTGCATCACAATTCAGGAGACAGATCGACCATGATAGTTCAAGGGTGGTGGGAGAATAGCTTGGCGCCTATAGGCGCCAAGCTATTCTGCCACCACCCTTGAATTATCATGGTCGAGCCATATCTTGCTGTGGTGTGTCGCGGGCAGAATGAGGTATTAAGGAACACGATGCAGCTTTTTGAGTTTAGTCGTTTGGCCTGAAGCCATGGTGATTTTGATCTTATCGTCCCAAACTGCATCAACCCTCTTTAAAAAAATCTATCCTGACGATAAGGAGAAGGTTCGCCTGTTCTTTTATCATCGAGTCTGCCACCCATGAACAGTCCGCACTCTGTCCTAGAGAAGGCAAAAGATAGTAAGTTCATTTTTTTGTGAAAGCAAGGTTTTTATTGTATTGGAATGTAAACCTCGCTTTTCACAAAAACGGTGTTGCTGCCTTTTCCCCTCCTAAGGCAATACTGTTCTCGATCTTCTCCTGTGGTAATGTAGCGGGGCTGAATAGGGTGCACATGTACTTTCTCTCTGATTGGCAGAGGATCTAAAGATACATCCGGCCTCAGTGTCATGTTGATCCTCTCACTGCCAGTGTACATCCTACTATGTACCCACTCCATATTTTTCCCCTTCATTGACACATGTACTGATATATTGTATAACAAGCAAATTAATATTCATGAGCTTGCTCGATATTCTTTCCTTCCCGAAAAGCCTTGCGGCCCTGGCGAAATTGTTGATGGATTCTCGAGCCAGGATCTTACTAAATAAAACACAAAATACTGTTCTGCTGCAACACCAATGAAGCCTTTTCAACTATGGCAACGCCTAACACTTTAATTAATTTTAAAGTTTCCTTTCTTCACCAATGCCGAAGATACTCTTTTTCGTCCGTGTACGTGCCATCGCTGCCATCGGCACTCGCATTGAACGTGGAAACCCGTAAAAAACGATACAAAGAGTACAAAAGCTAAAGACACTAACCTATAATAATATAATGATAATAATAATAATAATAATAATAATAATAATAATAATAATAATAATAATAATAATAATAATACCGGTTATTATGTAGGCGCCTTTCCCAATTCTGCGAATGGGCTCAAAGCGCCGCGAACTGACCCCAACACGCACGCTCACGTGACACACACGCATTCACTCTGAAGACAAACACAGTGCAAGACAAACACAGGACATTCACGTGGTGCGAAGGGTCAACTCAGCTACTGAGGTTTCGGAAATTTTGATCGCTTGTATTTGAAATTTATAAAGTGGCCTGAAACCGGTAACTTGAAACCTTCATTGTTGTAGAAATGTAACGCAACTTAGAGTCGCGCAATGCAACATTCCAAGCTCTTTATAAAAAAAAAAACACCCCAAAACAACAACAACCAACACCGAAATTGTATTAGCGTACAAGGTAGACGGAACAGCCAAACGCTCAAATTCACTCAACACAGTTAGCGCCCTTACGTCAAGAAAACTGTCGTCTGCTTTACATAGCACCTATAGTGGAGTCATGTTTTCTTGTTTGTTCGATAATATTTTTTGTTTTTCAGGTTATTATCCACATTGCTGTTAATGGTGTTTCATTGCTAAACTTTGCTTATAAATTAAACCGAATTAAAATCATTTTGTGAATATGCATAATTACGTTTTGTTTCGGTGTGCATGATAGTGTCGGTATGCAAACCTAAAATGATCGCACAGAGTGGAGAGCACGAAGCAAAGGAAAAGTTTTGTTTTGGACTGGGTACATAAATCATATTGACCAGAAATTTGCTTGCTATAGGCGTGCCGGAAACAGACAGATGTGATTACCTGACCCGATCAAAATGTCCTCGTCGTACGACTCGGACATTTTGATTCGGGTCTCGTAATCACATCTGCCTGTTATCGGCACTATATCAAGCAAAATGCTGCTCAATATAATATAATATAATATAATATAATATAATATAATATAATATAATATAATATAATATAATATAATATAATATAATATAATATAATGCAATGCAATGCAATGCAATGCAATATAATATAATATAATATAATATAATATAATATAATATAATATAATATAATATAATATAATATAATATAATATAATATAATACACTATCGCTGTTTCCGAAATCTGTTTGAAAATAAAGAGCCTCAACCATCCAAGGAAGACGAACGTAAATCGGCGTCAGCAAGAAACATGGATCCTCATGAGCCTCCGCGGGGGCTCATGAGGATCTATGAGTCTTGCATTTTTTTGGTTGTTTGTTTTTCTTTTTTGTGTGTGTGATTAACATAGGGTGATACTGCTCTACAGCAACTAAATGGCAGGGTGTGTTTCCACTTCTTTCTTTTTTTTTCTTTTTAATTTTTTTTTTTTTAAACAGTGGTGCTATGATGGTTGGAGCGGCCTTCGCGATGGACCGCAAGTATTTCCAGGAGCTGGGAGGCTACGACATGGGGATGAAGGTCTGGGGTGGAGAGAACCTTGAGATGGCTTGGCGCGTAAGTCAGATCTCCGTGGGAAGTGACCCGTACCGTTTGTCCCAGGGCCAGCATCTGTCTGAATTGGCGCGTGCGCAGCCAACCCACGCAGAAGCCGGTCCGAGGATCTTTTTGTTCGCCGGCAGCTAGGCCTAACAGTGAACAAACGATCCTTGGGCCGACGTCGGCCTTAGTGGGCCCGCGCACTGCCGTGCGCGGGCCCACTGCGGCCGACATCGGCCCGAAGACCTTTGCGTTTTACTGTGTAGTCACCTAATTGGCAGAATAAGTACTCAGAGGATTCAAACAACGATTAAAAGAAAAGAGAGAGAGAAAAAAAAAAAGAAGAAAAAAAGTTAGATCCCTTGACATTCCAGCCCCACCGCACACCCCCAGTTTTATCTTATTTATTATTACTATTACTATGTTTGTGTTTAGTTTTGTTGTTGTTGTCAAGATTCCAAACAGGCAACATGAATGGTAGAAGAAAACAGAGTAATGTTCAACACACCATGCGTTCTTCGGCCATATGATGAACACATCACAAAAATCAACATTACAGACGCGTAAAATATACTTTGACTGTTTTGCTTCACGACGAGATAACAACAGCCGGTAACTGTTTTGACTCATTCAAGACACCCCGCATCAATAGCTGCGGAAGTGTCGTATAGCGTTGTCGCTGGAAACTCTATATGACACTTTCGCAGCTGATGAAGAGGGGTTGCCTTGAATGAGTTAAGGGTACTGCACAATTTTGCCGTTGTTTGCTCTTCTCTGTGCAAGATTTGTGTCGTTATGTTAGTTCCGCAGAAACGTGACTTGTGTCGGATTCCATATTTGTGAGCTGATTTGTTCAAAATCACAAACCGCAAACATTCAGCACGCCTTTTATTTGTCTGTCATTTGTTTGTTTGTTTCTTTCTTCGTTCATTCGTTCGTTCATTCCTTTGCTTGCTTGCGTGTTTGTTTGTTTGTTTATTTGTTTGTTTGTTAGCTCCTTCGTCCATTCGATTGCTTGCTTGTTTACGTATTGTTTTGTTTGTTTCCATGTTTGTTTGTTTGTTTTGTTTGTTTTGTTTGTTTGCTTGTTTGTTGTTTTTTTATGTTTGTTTGTTTAATTTTTGGTTGGTTGGTTGGTTTGTTTGTTTCCTTGCTTGCTTGTTCGTTCGTTCGTTTGTTCGGTTGGTTGGTTGGTTGGTTGGTTAGTTGGTTGTTGGTTGTTTTTTTGTTTTTGTTTGTTTGTGATTTTTTTTTTTTTTTGGTTGGCTTGTTGGATTGTAACCAGCCCGCTTTTTCTCAGGTGTGGATGTGCGGTGGGCGGCTAGTTCATTTACCATGCTCACATTTGGGTCACATCGCAAGAGCTCAGCCTTATTCCTTCCCTCAAGGGCGTCAGAATATAGAGATGTTCAACTACAAACGCGCCACAGAAGTGTGGATGGGCCCTTACACGAAATTTGTCCACGACTACTATCCTCAGATGAAGGTAATTTGCAATGTCATTGCCATACGAAATATACATCAGAATTACTCGACGTCAACCCATTCAGCCCTGACGCACTACAGCAGGAGATGGGTCGACCATGATAATTCAAGGGTAGTGCCAGATTAGCTTGGCGCCTGTCGGCGCCAAGCTAATCTGGCACTGCCCTTGAATTATCATGGTCGATCCATCTCCTGCGACTGGTGCATAGTCATTAGATGACGCCTCCAAAATTTGGGAAATACGGCCGTCGGGCTGAATGAGTTAAAGGAATCGGTTAAAAGTTCGCAACTGTCATTCATGTTCTTAGTAAGTCTTACAGTAGTGGACAGAAGAGCTAACTTAACTCATTGGAGACGAACTGCATCCGGATACGCGGCTTTAGCCGCGTGTCCGGATGCAGTTCGTCTCGAATGAGTTAAATTATGAAGTTTGTCTGTCATAAAGTGAAAGACCTGTCTGCTGTTTTTCTCTTGTGTGCGTGAGAGATTTCCACCTCTTCGCGCAAGGGGAGTAGAAAATATCTGTTGCGTGTGCCTTCTCTCACTAATTGTAAAAGGAAGGGTAGAGAGGTCTTAGTTGAGGCAAGACAACATTGAAGACCCGTCGTACCGACACATTTCAGCAGTCAATGCCAGCCCTAGGCAGACAGCTTTTAACAGTCAGACCAGCAACCAGATTAATATCCTTGTGCATGTATATATATATATATATATATATATATATATATATATATATATATATATATATATATATATATATATATATATATATTATATATATATATATATATATATATATATATATATATATATATATATATATATATATATATATATTACCGATCTGTAAATGCACACACTGTCTCAACTCCTTCAAGGCGCCCCGCATCAATAGCTGCGGATCGTATAGCGTTGCTGCCGGCAACGCTATACCAAAAAGGTGACTGCCAAGCGTGTAATATGCAAAGAAGTTCCCAACGGAGAAAGAAACACGCTTAGAAAAGACGGGTACAACACAATTAATTAATATTTCGGGTAAATACACTTTGTCAAAATAGACAAACAAACAAACAGAGAGATTAGCCGCTACTTATCTTCATTGGCAGAAGGAATGTGGCAACAAAACAAGGAAAACCCGAAATATTAATAAATTGTGTTGTACCCGTCTTTTCTAAGCGTGTTTCTTTCTCCGTTGGGTACTTCGATGCTTCAGATAGTTTTAAGATGTCAATCATCTTCGCAGACCCTGGACGTGGGCGATCTGAGTGAGAGAATGGCGTTGAGGGATCGCCTGCGATGTAAGAACTTCACCTGGTACATCCACAATATCTGGCCAGAGCTCACCATTTTTGACGAGAACGCCGTTGGCTGGGGATCGGTAAGACTGACCCAAAACCAGCTCCATAACAGTAGATATTCTGCATTTCATTGTTCGAATTGGGGGTATTGTGGAAACAAGTTGCTTTTAAGCCCTTTGCTGCAAAGGTAACTTGAACGCAAGACACAGAGATCCTCATGAGCTCCCGCAAGTGCGGGAGCTCATGAGAATCTATGCCTCTTTTTGACACTACTTCGTACCCATATTCCTTGCGGCCCTTTGACTTTGAATTAACACAATTCATAGGAGAAAATTGCGTCCACTGGAAGAGAAGTGTTAAATAAATTCCATATGACAATGTCTTTGTTATTTATCCCCGATATTTAAGATTGTAAAGGCCCGAATATATGTCACATCTGTTTTCTACAAAAAGAATAGCAAGCAAACAAAAAAAGCAAATGATTATGACGGCCGCTGTAACACGTTACTAACTTCCCTCATTTCTTTTAAACTCTTTTGTTTCTTTCTCTGTTTCAGCTGATGAATAGATACACCAAGAAATGCCTGGACAACCATAGCTACCTATTCCAAGCACCATCGGAGCTTTTGTCATTCCCCTGCCACTTTAAATTGGACACGCAGGTGAGATGGTTCCCACATTCAAACGTATTCTGACGAACAAGCAATTGGTCGATTTATGAACCAGTCACAACCGTCGAAATCGACCACGTCAGAAACGCGGGTAGCAGGAAACAGCACAAGGACAGGTCACGTCAAGACATTCAATCCAGACTAGTTGCGTCCCGCAGTTTGGCGGACATTAGTAAGGTTGCGTTCACGCCGCACGACTGCCAACAACGAACTAGAGCAGCGGATAACTAACTTCTATCATAAGCATAGACAACACTCCAAACGTCTCCAAGAGGCCTAGATCCTCATGAGCCCGGAGGGCTCATGAGGATCTATGCCTCTTGGATATGTTCGGAGTGTTTTTTATGCTTCGGAGTGGTGTCGATGATGCTGGTTGTCCGCTATGACGTAGCTTTCGTTCGTTGTTGGGAAGCGTTCGGCGTGAACGTGACCTCACTATTAACTCATTCGAAACGTGCCGCCTCCGGATACGCGGCATACGCCGCGTATCTGGAGGCGGCACGCCTCGAATGAGTTAACTCTGAGACTATCTGGCGCGTGACGCCCCAACGCCTAAAGAATGCTACCGTTTTTGACTGGTACAAAAAAGCTCGAAACCATTTTGTGTCTTGGCCGAGAGGACACGCTGTGTTCTGAGTGATAAGTGTTCATTTAATAGCGATGAGCGATATCAACGTACTGATTGCGCACACGATAAGTGAGGTTTCGTTTGCAATGAACGACTCCTAAGGACGAACGAGAGCAAAGTCATGGCGGATAGGATAGCCAGCTTGTAACATAAGCATAGACAGCTCTCCAAACATCTCCAAGAGGCGAGTGGGCTCACGGTGATGTCGGCGCCAAGGTAATCTGGCACTGCCCTTGAATTATCATGGTCGATCCATCTCCTGCAACTGGTGCATAGTCATTAGATGACGCCTCCAAAATTGGGAAATACGGCCGTCAGGATGATTGAGTTAAATGAGGGCGGCAGTTCGGTTACCAGTTCAAGGTGGCTTGGCGGACATCCGCTGACACGTGTGTGTGAATGCGGCACGCAGGTCTGATCACAAACAACAATCACCCAGACCACAGGTTATTCATTCGGCCGAGAAAACATGGTTTCAAACTTCGTCTTCTCCTACATGTACACTCTCTCAAGCAACTCAGATCCTCTGCTGACAGCCGCATTTTGCGTGTACCTTTTGTCTGTACCAAGTCTTTTGGCCAGCGGTCTTTTTCATATCCTGGGCCGCTGTACTGGAACGAAATCCCCTTCAATGTCAACCACAGTGTTTCAAAAGATGTTTTTAAATCTGCGCTAAAAATACACCTTTCCAAACTCCATTACCCCACCAATTAACATTGACTGCGTAGGATTCTGTTGTAGTTTTGCTGTGGTGCCTGTGATGTGTGTGTGTGTGTGTGTGTGTGTGTGTGTGTGTGTGTGTGTGTGTGTGTGTGAGTGTGTGTGTGTGTGTGTGTGTGCGCGCGCGTGTGTGTGTGTGTGTGTGTGTGTGTGTGTGTGTGTGTGTGTGTGTAATACTGTGTACAGTTTTTGTACTTGTACTTTTGAAATTTGTAAGGCGCCTAGAGCTGTACCTGAGGTTAGGTGCCATATAAATTATTATTATTATTATTATTATTATTATTATTATTATTATTATTATTATACCAGTTCAAAAGGGTAGCATTCATTTTCGGCACGCGGAGATCTCAATGAAAATGTCAGACTGTGGGGTGCGGCTAAGCCTGGACGCAGATCTTGTTTTTGAAATCATTGTAATTCACCGTCAAATCCCCAGCCGTCAAGGGAACATGGATACAAAGTGGTTTCAGCAAGACGCATAGATCCACATGAGGCCCCGCAACTGCGGTGGCTCATGTCGATCTATACCTCTTGCAGTTGGGTGGTCTTGAGTTTGTCTTGAAGGTGAAGAGGGGAAAATTGCTAAATGTCTCTGTTTCAGGGCTTTACATTAACTGAAGAAGGACTACTACGTACCACTTTGCAATGCGTGGTTGTCAAGGAGATGTATATAGGAGGGCGACCTAAGTTAGAGGACTGCATTATAGGCCCTAAAGATAAATGGAGACATGAAAAGGTTAGTACGACGTGTGTGCTGGTCTGTGAGTGTGAACCTTACGTGCATGAGCCGTTAGCCCAAAATGAAAGATTCAAAAACACACACGAAATCTGCATTTTAAAACGAACACATGATTTATCAAGCTAAAAAAATCACAAAAATTGGTCTCTCAGCTTTACGCCGCGTATCCAGATACTGCCGTTAAAAAGTAAAGGTCTGATTTTCGTATGTGATGAAAAGAACGATTTATGTAGAAGCACAACCGTTCAAAAGTGTAAGTACTTTTTTCAGCAGTTAAATAAAGCATTGAAAACAACCAGCCTCAGAAACCACATTTAACTCGGCTAAATTTAGCAAGGAGCATAGATCGTCCAGTTCACAGCCTAGTGCTGCGGGGGGCTCATGAAGATCTATGCTCCGGGCAGTTGGAGGTAGTTCTCCGCATCAGGGCCGTGAATGAAGAGATAGTCCTCCAATCCTTTTTTTTTCAACCTTCTAATTTATTAATTTATAAATTTATTTATTTATTTATTTATTTATTTATTTATTTATTTTCAGGACGGTCCGGTGGTGCACGTGATATCCAAACTATGTATGGACGAGGACCCGGCAGGGCCGATCATGAGAGAGTGCCAGCCTGATAAAGTTTCACAGAAGTGGTCCTTTTCTAAATATGATCATACGTGATCAAAATTAAAATGATGGAAAATTTTAACTTTATAACTTTATAACCTGTTGAGGCATCATGCAGCTAAATAAAATACACTGTTATAAGGGATGTTCCCACCAGCTACCCTATGCGCAAAAGGCCATCGGACCGACGTCGGCCGTCGTTGGCCCGCGCACGACCGTGCGCTGGCCAACGGCAACCGACGTCTGCCCGATGGCCTTTTGCGCATTGGGAACGGTGTAAGAGTTATCTTCGACCTCTCCGGTGAGAACAGACGCAAAAATTGTCTTTTTGGTACTTACCGTATCGTAACAATATGACGTCCTTATAAGCTTCGCGCGTGTTTAATAAGAGACGTCAGCTAATACAGACGTCAGTTGATTGGCGTCATTATAATCCAACCGTCATGACATTGTTATACAAGAACACTGTCATGACGCCAAGCTTATATTGACGTCATTTAACGTATGTCATTACGAGCTTTGTGTCATGACGATTTTTTAATAAAAACACTGTCATTATGCAAAGCTTATACTGACGTCATTTTACCTATTTGGACCGTACATTTCCTGGATTTATCCTGACACTTTTTGTGCCTACCCTTATCCCAGATTTACGAGTGGACTTTCTATGCTGACGGGGGCATCCCACAGCATAATTTTTCATTTACGTTTATATGATCTGAGTACACTTTGCAGACTTAAACATCAAATATAATGTATGACGTCATACAGTTAACCCCTTTGCTGCCGAGAAAAAAGTGAACATTATCCAACTGCAAGATGCATAGATCCTCATAAGCCCCCGCAGTCCTCATGAGCCCCCGCAGTCGCGGAGGCTCATGAGGATCTATGTCTCTTGCTGAGACCAATTTGTACCCATGTTTCTTGGCGGTGTTGGCTTTTGGTCGTTGAATGAACCAAGATCGCAGAAACAAACATGTACGTACAGTGGCAGGGAAGGGGTTAAATATACACATAGATAAACTGTCGTGGCGACGTCTGACAAAAGAGCAAAATTTTGCTTTATATAGTGCCGATTACAGGCAGATGTGATTACGAGACCCGAATCAAAATGTCCGAGTTGTAAGACGAGGACATTTGATTCGGGTCAAGTAATCACATCTGTCGTTATCGACACTATATCAAGCAAAATGTTGCTCAGTATAAGTTATCGGTCGCAGGGGTTTGCTACACGGACCTCTTGTAGGCCTGAGGGAGATCAAAAGAACCATTGTACACCGAAGGCCGAAGCCCTGAGGGGTACATTGGTTCCTTTGACCTCCCGAAGGCTTACAAGGGTCCGTGCAGCAAGCCCCTGCTACCCAATAACTTATTTGTTTTAGTCATTCCTCCAACGTTTTCGTAAAAGAAATCAAGAAGAAATCTTCCGAACTGGATCACGCCAGACATGACTGACGACAAAGGAATATACACTTATACATAATAGAATTATGACATAATTTAAATCTTTCATGACGTTGCCGCCTCCAGTAGTGTGCCTGGTGTTTCGAACAACACTAAGTAATTTTTGTACTTTAGACCGTTTTGATGATCTTTTATAAAACAAAACTGGCATCCAAGACGCGTCAGAAAGAGGGCTACAAAAAGTCGGTCATTTGTAGCTACAAGAGTTTTTGTATCCCGGTCATGGTACGGTTTGCGCTAAAGGTATTGGTCGTGTGGCGTAGGTATGAAAACAATATAGTTTATGTACCCAGTCCAAAACATTCAGTTTGCGGCTGATTGCGGTGTTCAGACAAAACACGCGAATGGCAGACGACTGCATATCGCTGTCGACTCAGCGCGTAGATTTCTTCTACGATAACATCGATGCTTTGTATAACCGTGTGAGTAAATTCAACCTGTAACTAGATCACGCCTAATTGCGGAAAATGTCAGCAGGTTTGTTTATTTAGTTCTTTTCTCAGGTTGTCGATATCGCAGCTGACATCTTTTCAATTTCACTAGTCAGTTCAGGGACTGGCGTCTGTTCTCCGTTTGTGTGTTTGTGTATAGGGTGTAAATTTCGAGCGTCCGTACACACTAAGAAGTATTTCATTACTACTACACATAAAAAAAGCTTGTTAATGTTACAGTATGAAAATATTTCGTGTTTCCGTTTTGAAAAATGCAAGTATCATCAAGATCGAGTGTTCTTGGCGCGCACGGGATTTGGGGAAGGAAAGTATAGCAAGCAAGGAATATTAATTTGATTGATATCACTACATGTGTCAAAGAAGGATACACTTTATGGAGTGGATACATATATTATATTATATTGAGCAGCAGTTTGCTTGATATAGTGCCGAAAACAGGCAGATGTGATTACGAGACCCGAATCAAAACGTCCGAGTCGGTACGACGAGGACATTTTGATCGGGTCAAGTAATCACATCTGTCTGTTTTCGGCACTATTTCAAGCAAATTGCTGCTCAATATAATTATGTATCCAGTCCAAAACAAAACTTTACCTTCACTTCGTGCCCTCCACTCTGTGCGACCATTCTAGGTTTGCATACCGAGACTATAATGCACACCGAAACAAAACATATGCATATTCACAAAATGATTTTAATTCATTTTAATTCATAAGCAAAGCTTAGCAATGAAACACCCATAGCAGCAATGTGGATAATAACTTGAAAAACTAAAGTATCGAACAAACAAGAAAACACGACTCCACTATAGGTGCTGTGTGAAGCAGACGACAATTTTGTTGACGCAAGGGAGCTAACTGTGTTGAGTGATTTTGAGCGTGTGGCTGTTCCGTCTACTTCTTACGCGAATACAGTTCAGGGTTAGGGTTTTTTTTTTTTTAAAGCTGGGAATGTTGCATTTTGCGACTCCATGTTGCGTTACATATTTACAACTATGAAGGTTTCAAGTTATAGGTTAGTGTCTTTAGCCTTTTGTACTCTTTGCATCCCTTTTTACGGCTTTCCACGTTCAATGCGAGTGCCGAAGCAAACGATGACAGCGATGGCACGTACACGGACGAAAAATGTATCTTTGCCATTGGTGAAGAACGGCAAGTTTAGCATTAATCAAAGTGTTAACGTTGTCATAGTTGATAAGGATGCATTAGTGTTGCAGCAGAACAGTATTTTGTGATTTATTTATTAAGACCCTGGCTCGAGAATCCATCAACAACTTTGCGGGCCAAGGCTTTTCGGAAAGGAAAGTATATCAAGCAAGCTCATGAAAAATTAATTTTCTTGTTATACACTGTTATCAGTATATGTGTCAAAAAAGGGAAAAATATGGAGTGAGTTCATATAGTCCTTGGGACGAAACCGATAGTAGGCGGCAAAAACCTAAATCTACTCAGCAGGTTCAATATCTGTTTGGGAATATTTACTAGCATCCCCCCTCGGGGGGAGGACTGGATATTCTCCAGCGGATTGCGGGGCGCCTGGGGGTAGTCCCTACTGCTTTATGTATTAGGTGTTTAGTGGAAGGCTCAAAATGATAGGTTTGTCATTCCTTCTCTCCCACTACCCTCTCTTTCTAGATCTAGTGAGCGATGTAGTCACAAAAAGGGCAGCTGATGTCCTGATGACACAAGCTTACCAGCCTGGAATACCATGGCATTAACACAGCAGTGCATTCTCAGAATTGAAATGAAAAAATATATATAATGTGTGTGTGTGTGTGTGTGTGTGCGTGCGTGCGTGTGTGTGTGTGTGTGTGTGTGTGTGTGTGTGTGCGTGTGTGTCTGTGTGTGTGTGTGTGTGTGTGTGTGTGTGTGTGTGTGTGTGTGTGTGTGTGTGTGTGTGTGACGTCTCATGTCAGCCACGACTGTGTGTTACATTTATACCAAACGCAGTATAAGTCTTCGGGCCGACATCGGCTGCTGTTGGCCCGCGCACAGCCGTGCGCAGTCCGACAGCAGTCGTTGTCGGCCCGAGGATCTTTTGGGTACTGATACGTACTTTTAATGCTTCGTCTCATTTTGTCGTTGCCTGGCGGTCCTTGAGAAACGCGCTAAAGGGACCTAACTGCTTGTTGACGTGTTTTGTTCAAGGTAGTGTGCTCCCTCTTTGATATGTGTACTGAGATATGTTTTGTGGCATGTGTGGATGATATTTTGTTGGCGTAACAACTCTAACAGCTGACCCGACAAACTGACCAGTGCAAGAGGGGACGCCTCATGCTTGAGCTCACAGGCCATCTTCGTAAATAACTGAAACTGTTCATGTTGACTGGACATATTATTATGTCCTAGCAGGAAGGCAAAACACATTAACCCTTTTAGCCCCAAGGTCCCATTTCTCAAAGTTTGGAGGTGTTGTCTAACGATTATGTACCAGTTGCAGGGGATGGATTGATCATGATACTACATGCAAAATATTAATTTTGTGAATGGACAAACTTAATATCGTTACTATAACGCCCATGGCTTGAGAAATGATAATAAAAGAAAAGCTTTCTTTAATAGGTTAAAACGAAATTTGTATGACGTGATATGTGTCCAGGAAACCGGAAACGTATGTGGTTAATGGGGAACAAGAAAGTTGGGAAAGGGAATGGGGAGGTAAGCTGTTTTGTGCACCCGTCTCTTGTCATAGCATGGGGCTGATTATTTTAATTAACAAAAAGGTTTCTTGTGAAATTAAATGGGTCTACTGTTCAGATACAATTTTAGCTGTAGGTATTCAATTCAATTCAATGCAATTCAAAAATCTTTATTGTCCATTAAATATATTAGTATAAAATAGAAATTTGTCTTCGACTCACAAACAGGAACAAGCAATTAAACACATAATTAATATAAATAAAACCCCTCCCCACGCCTGTTAGAATCTATAATCCTTGCTTTTAAGGTATTGTTTTGGAAGATAAAGTACTGTTAGTTGTGAATGTTATACGCTCCTAGCATCTCATCCGAAAAGGAACTGTTCTTTGATTGTTTGTATAATTTACTGAACCGTGTTGACACGGATCAGCTGATTGTATGTGGTGACTTTAACTGTGTCCTTGATAACAAATTAGACATCATCAGTGGAGAGAAACACCCGGTGCCAGATGTGAAGAGTTTTAATAATCTTTTGTCAGACTTTAATCTTACAGATGTATGGAGAGATTTTTTGGTCTAGTTTGTGAGTATACGTGGTGTAAACACAATGCTATATTGCCAGAAGACTGGACTATATGTTATGCTCAGACAGTGCACTGAACTGTATCCTTACATGTGACATTGTGTCTGCTCCTCAGTCAGACCACAGGTCGGTGGTTGTGAAATATAAAAAAAAAAAAAAAATCAATCCAGACCAAAAAGGTGACTGCCAAGCGTGTAATATGCAAAGAAGTACCCAACGGAGAAAGAAACACGCTTAGAAAAGACGGGTACAACACAATTTATTAATATTTCGGGTAAATACCCTTTGTCAAAATAGACAAACAAACAAACATAGAGATTAGCCGCTACTTATCTTCAATGGCAGAAGGAATGAGTTGCCACATTCCTTCTGCCATTGAAGATAAGTAGCGGCTAATCTCTATGTTTGTTTGTTTGTCTATTTTGACAAAGGGTATTTACCCGAAATATTAATAAATTGTGTTGTACCCGTCTTTTCTAAGCGTGTTTCTTTCTCCGTTGGGTACTTCTTTGTGAAATATAAGATAACACACGTGCAACGTGGCCCTTCACATTGGAAATTTAACGACAGTCTGCTATATGATAAAAACCTGGTGGTGTTGGTGAATACTTTATGGGATGAATTTACGTATACTTACATTGATGCATAACAAGGTGGGATTTGTGTAAAGTCAAATTAATAAAATTAATTATGTCATATAGTAAAGAAAAAAGAACTTGTCAACGGAGTACACAATTGGTATTGGTAGAACGGCTTAACAGTATTGAAAAGCGTCTCGCTTGATCCTAATAATGCTCTTCTGTGTAAGAAGAGAGATCAAGTCAAGTATGAATTAGATATTACACACTATGTACACAGCGCGCGGCGCCCAGACTAGAGCGCGTGCTAAATTTATTGAGGAAGGCGAAAAGAGTGCTCGGTACTTTCTTGGGCTGGATTGAACACAGGCAAATGCTAAGATTATGGACAAGCTAAGTATGCTAGATGGGCGTATAGTGTATTCACAGAAAGAAATCCTGTTTGAGCAGTTTAATTATTTTAGTCACAGATATGACAAGATCGTTCAATTTGAAGAAAGTGAAGCAAATGCTTTTAATAATGTAGAAGTTGCTCAGTTAACAGAGGACCAGAAGACAGGGTTAGAGGACCAGAAGACAGGGTTAGAGGACCAGATGACAGGGTTAGAGGAACACATTGCAGTGGATGAACTCACACACACATTGAAGAAAATGAAAAACGGCTCTGCTCCGGGACATGATGGTTTTACGTCATTTTACAAATTCTTTTGGATAAAAGTTAACAACATTGTTCTAGACTCGTTCAATGCAGCTTTTAGACGTGGGGAGATGTGTGCTACAAAGGCGTGCTGTAATTACATTAATACACAAAAGGAAAGGGCTGCTTAGAGAAGACTTAAATAACTGGGGCCCGATCTCTTTGACAAGTACTGACTACAAAGTACTCGCTAAATCTCTAGCAATCCGATTAGCTACAGTAAGTTGGTTTCATCAAGGGCAGGAAAGTCAGTGATGTTATCAGACCTATTGATGACACTATAGACAATCTACATATAGAAAATAAGCCAGGAATATTACTTGCGCTAGACTACAAGCAAGCATTTGACTCTGTTTCAAAGGAATATATGATTTGGGCATTTCAAAGGTTTGGTTTTGGGAAAAACTTTGTCAAATGGGTGAATGTCTTGACCAGTAATACAGAAAGCTGTTTAAACTGCATGGGTTGGATGTCTCAGTGTTTCATAGTCAGGTCAGGAATAAGGCAGGGGTGTCCTTTTTCTCCGATGGCCTTCGTACTAGACATCGAGTTATTAGCCATTAAAATCTGCGCAGACCAGTCTGTGCAGGGCCTGCGTCTTCCAACTAGTTCACACACTTCAGATGATATCAGTTTGCTCAAATTAGCAATGTACGCAGACGACATGAGCTTATTTTTAAAAAAAAATCAGATCTTGAAAAGGGTCCTGGAGTTAAATCAGCAGTTTTCAAAGTTTTCAGGATTACAAATAAACAGAAAGAAAACTGAGGCCATGTGGCTGGGGTCTTTGAAAGAATGTCATGAAAAAGCATACGGCATCACTTGGAAAAAACGCCTGAAATTTTTTGGAAATTGTTTTCGGCAATGACACACCTGCCTCGAGTATAGAGGACAACTGGTTAAACAGATTGGATAAAGTATGAAGAACTATGTCAGCATGGTCAAAAGAAATCTTAGTATCGCAGGGAAAATATGTATTGTCAAATCATTTTTATTGTCGCAGTTTACAGATGTCTTACAATCACTGTCTGCCCCGAGAGACATGCTGAATAAGCTTAATACACTGTTGTTCAAATGTATCTGGAAAAAGAGATATACCAATACTCGGGCCTTTAAAAAGGTTAAAAGAAGTATTGTGTGTAACGATACAGAGAATGCTGGTCTGAAGATGATCAATATCTATGATATGCAGGCTTCATTTTTGTTGTCATGGGCACTAAGAATTCAACATAATGGCTATGAGAAATGGAAAATTATTCCGCGTTACATGTACGCCGCTTTAGGCAAAGAGTATAATGTTTTCATTCTACTGTAGCGGCCAAGCAATTTGCGGGCCTAAGGTTGGTTAAAAGTGTTTTTGAAGCGAAGCATTGACAATATGGTGTGACAATAAGACTACCATTCTACCAAAATATGATTTTCCCCTTCAGCTTTAAAAACCAATGTTTGTAGAACAACTCTGAAATAATGTATAAGCATAAGAGTTTTTTTTTTTTTAGAGTTTGGATACGTGCTGGTGTTTGTTTTGTAGACGATGTCTTGTCTGATGGTAATATCATATTTTTTCTTCAGATATGTCAAATGGTCGGCAATAAACCTTGCCGGCTGTTTGAATATAACGCTTTGTGTACGGCCCTTAAGGCACGTATGGCTCTGCGTGGAGCCCGACGTATTTTTTGTACCACGCAACTATAATGGAGACTTTGCGGTATGCACCCAGTGCTATCCGCTTATCTCTGGTAACGGCAGGTACAACGGGGCCTACAGCCTTGTCCTTTTGGCAGAGAAAGTGTGGTGCTACTTTGTCAAAAGCACACTGGTTCTTAGTGGAAAAAATGTACAAAAGAAACAAGGCTGCGAATACTACAATGGAAAATACTGCATAATATATATATCCTAAAATATTGTCTTGCATAAAATGGGCATTAAGACTTCTGAAAAATGTGACTATTGTGATGATAAAGATTACATAGAACATTTCTTTTGTTCATAATAAAATTCGAAAACTCTGGGAAAGCGCAACAGAACACATTCAAAAACTAACTTCTATCGCTCTTCAATTAACTGCAAAAGATGTGTTATTTGGCTTTGATGTGGATAACGTGCAGAATAGTGACGTGAAAGTTATCAACCATATTACACTTGTCGCCAAAATGTGTGTTGGTAAATACAGATACGGAAAGAAGCTAGATATAGTATGCACGTTCGAGCAGGACTTGCTCGTCCGGAAAATTACAGATGTTTATTACAATGAGTGGAGTATGTAATCGTATTGTGTTTGGATGTTCTCCCTAATATGATTATATTTTGAATAGTGAATGTCATCTCCGAATATTTTACTGTGTATGAACAAAAATGCAAACATGCACTAAAAGAACAGAACAGATACACGCGGCAATCAACCGGACAAGCAGTAGCACACACACATACTCTCCCACTTAGCAGCAACTGTAAGACAGATAACTCGTTGTCCATTTTGTAACTTATGTCCATTCATATTCAAACACAAACACTACCTTGTATTGGCAACAAAAAAGAAGAAGAAATAAATGCAGGTATCCTATAACAAGAAAGGCAAAGCCCTTATGGCTCATGTGTATGACCGATTTACATGTGTGATCTTTGTGACAATAAATGAAAGGCTGGCTTCTGCACCAGCTACATTCAACAACAAAAAGGAGATAGATTGATCATGATAATTCAAGGGTATTGCCAGATGAGCTTGGCGCCTAGAGGCGCCACGCTCATCAGGCACTAGCCTTGAATTATCTTGATCAATCCATCTTAAGCTTCATGGCCTCGGGGCTAAAAGGGTTAAATCCGTTTTTGTGAAAAGCGGGATTGTCATTGTGTTACAAGGAAAATCTCGCTTTTCACAGACATGGACTTTCACTGTGATAGGACAGAAATGCCCATACATCCTTCGCCATCAGTGGTCATGCCTGTCATCGCTGATTGGCTTTCTACTACACGAACATTGATACAAAAACCCCGGCATTAGCAACAGGCATAGATCTTCATGAGTCACCGCAGCTGTGGGGGCTCATGGAGGTCTATGCCTCTTGCAGCTTGGTGGTTGTCAAAGTTATAGCTTTAAAGTATTCCCACTGAGGAAGACTTTCTAGCATCTCTCACAAAGTCACTTCCGCAGTCCGTCTCGCATAATTATTTTGTTTCACCTCTTATGGTGAAAAAGTGGGAAGCTTGCTACTGTTGGGGTTGTGTTACATTGTCTGTATCAAACACAGTGGGCACTCTTTGACCGGGCATGCATTTTGTAATAGAAACCTTTGCACGTGGATGCAGGCAAGATAGAATATTTTGTCAAAACACATGCATACGAATGTATTCGTATGTTCTTTATACGGAAATAACGAATGTTAGGAGAGCTTGGGCGGGGTAGGCATTGAGTTTAGTGAAGGCCTCGGACCTAGGAAACTTAAAGAAGTCACTCCTATGGCTCCTTCATGGGTTTGAAATTACAGTGCAATCACCTTAAATATCTTGATAATCGGCATGCAAACTGACGCTATTCGCGAGAGACATTGAGAGAGCTGCACGAGCCCTCTGAGGCTGATGAGGGTCAATGCCTTTTTCAAAGTGGGCGGTTTTAGACATGACCCTGGGTGAAGGTTTTGGCCCTGTTTGTGTATATAGTCATCGCAAGGGGAAAAAATGCTTGTGTATTTTGAGATGTGAAGGTGAAACATGCCCTAGGAGGGTAAAACACCAATAAGTCCATGTATGTGAACAGCAAGATTTTCACCGTGCTGCAATGAAAATGTCGCTTTTCGCCAAAATAGAATTGCTGCCTTTTGCTCCCCTGGGGCAAAATTGCTTATTTTCTAATTTTGAGTTGACATCGTGTTAACTCATTCTACCCAAGACGCACCACAGCAAGATACGGATTGACCATGATAGTGCAAGAGTGATGCCAGAATAGCTTGGCGCCTATGGGCGCCAAGCTATTCTGGCATCACCCTTGAACTATCATGGTCGATCTGTGTCCTGCACTGAAATGCAGTCTTCAGAGGATAACCGCAAAATGTGGGGATTTGGGTATTGGGGTACAATGAGTTAATTTTCTTGACAGTATACTTTGAGAACATCCCAACTTAGGAAGGGCCACACTTAGAAAAGACAACTACATCACGATTTCTAAATACATTTGCAAAATAGGCAAACAAACAAGTACACACTATTTGTTACTTATCTTGATCGAAGTGTCAACTGAAGGTGTTAGTTGACACTTACAATCACGAAGAGCTAACCTATTTAACCCCGACGCTCTACAGCAGGAGATGGATCGCAGTGATAATTCAAGGATAGTGCCAGATTAGCTTGGCGCCTGAAGGCGCCAAACTAATCTTGCACTACCCTTGAATCATCATGCTTGATCCACTTAAGTGACACGTCCAAAATTCGGTAAATGTGGCGATGGGGTTAAATAGCAAATTGTGTAATATAAGTCATTGGTCGCAGGGGTTTGCTACACGGGCTCTTGTAGGTCTGAAGGAGGTGAAAGGAATCATTGTACCCCGAAGGCCGAAGGCCTAAGGGGGTACAATGATTCCTTTGACCTCCCGAAGGCCTGCAAGGGTCCGTGCAGCAAGCCCCTGCTACCAATAACTTATTTGTTTTCATTCCTCTACTATTTTCGTAAAAGAAATCAAGAAGAAATTTTCTGACCTCGATCGCGCCAAACATGACTGACGTAAAAGGGATATATTTTTATACATAATAAACTTATGACGTCATTTAAAACCTTACATGACGTTGCCGTCTGCAGTAGTGTGCCTTTTGTTTCGAACAACACTAAGTAACTTCGTACTTTAGAACGTTTGGTGATCTTTTATAGAACAACACTGGCATCCAAGACGCGTCAGAAAGAGGAATACAAAAAGTCCGTCATTAGTCGCTACAAGGGTTTTTGTAGCTCGGTCATGTGGTACAGTTC
>BTPG01000001.1:53439922-53497422 GCA_036245525.1 Semisulcospira habei
AGGCGCCCACCCCCAGAATATTATACGTTGTACTGAATGCCCAAAGGCACCCACCCCCAGAATATTATACGTTGTACTGAATGCCCAAAGGCACCCACCCCCAGAATATTATACGTTGTACTGAATGCCCAAAGGCACCCACCCCCAGAATATTATACGTTGTACTGAATGCCCAAAGGCACCCACCCCCAGAATATTATACGTTGTACTGAATGCCCAAAGGCACCCACCCCCAGAATATTATACGTTGTACTGAATTCCCAAAGGCACCCACCTCCAGAATATTATACGTTGTACTGAATGCCCAAAGGCACCCACCCCCAGAATATTATACGTTGTACTGAATGCCCAAAGGCACCCACCCCAGTAGTAAAACATCATCGGGCCCACCCCGGCCGCAGTGGGCCCGAGGACCTTAGCTTACTGGGCAAACACCTGTGGTCCAAACAAAATAATACAGATGGTTCTCTAAACGTTGAATCTGTAGGAACACCCCTCCACCCACCCACCCAGTCTCTTTAACCAGTCATGACGTTTTGCGATGACGCAATATAAAAAAGTAATTAAAAACGTCACTAAAAGTGTTATTTTGCATTATATCAAAAACAATCCTGAAGGGAAAATGCGTCCCTTGTGCTTGACAAAAGACGGCACTTCGTTTGGAGTAACACAACGGCATCCTGACTTTTTTTTTTTTTTTTTTTTTTTTTTGTGCGTTTACCCATACCCTGAGGTAGGCTCTAAATGTTAAACCAACTTCCTTCCTATCCTCTTGAATATATTAATTTCGCGTTTTCGCTTTCTATCGGCAGCATTTCAAATAAACGGCGACATCTAAGAGGTGACTTGTTCTATTCAGACAAGTAATTGGACAATTGATATACTGCTGGCAGGATCGACGAGTTTTGTTGAGTAATCAATGATTAAAATCCCCTGAAATAAGTGCAGGTGCATCAGGAGAAAAAAATGAGTCAAGTCTGTTGATGGTGTTGGAGATGTGTACTGCTGCCTTGGTTTCGTTTACCTTGGGGTGAACGTAAGCAAGTATAAAAAAACAACAACAACCAACCCTGAAAAACCCACCAGCTAGGTGAATTTCCTAGGCATGTAGAACGGCGGAGCGATATTGAAAGGAGCTTAACCCATTAAACCCAACGGCCTCATGTCCCAAATTGTGGAGGTGTTACTTAATGACTATGTGCCACTTGCAGGAGACGGATAGACCATGATAATTCAAGGTTAGTGCCAGATTAGCATGGCGCCTGAAGGCGCCAAGCTAATCTGGCACTAACTTTGAATTATCATGGTCAATACATTTCCTGCTGTAGGGCGTTGAAGCTAAATGGGTTAATGTCAGACGCGCAGAGTTTTTCACGCACTACAGCAGTCTTGCAGCAACGCATGTTGATACTAAAACACACACAGCTACCGTGTTCTTTGTCCGAGCTGGGGTCAAAGGGGTACTGATACTATCAGCGGATAAATCCTGACTCAGTTCTGGCACTACTGTCGAGCCACGTTTTTATATCAACGCTAAAATACCCTCGTCACGAAACTCATGCATGTACTGGACATTTAGTAAAGGGGCAGGATTTTTTTTAAAACATGACTTGTTCATAAATTATTATAGTGAAAGTTCGAAATAAAATTAAAAAAACAATGAACCTTATCATATGAACAAATGAACAGTTTGCAATGAGGTCAACTTTGACCTGACTGAATTCCCGCCACGTCCGCTGTTGCCTACCTTGTCCGCTTCGAACTAACCGCGTGTACCGAAGACAGTAACCAATACCCAAACGATCTACAAATGACTAATTTTCACCCCCTAACACCACCTAGCTCCCCCCCCCCCCCTTTTGTCCTCTCAGGTCCGCATGCCATTGCTTTTAAAGTATGTAAATAAGTAAACCTCTGCTGCATGTTTTCACTACGCTGAAATGTGACCGTACGAAAGTGAATCTAAAACATTATGTGCTAACTGTACCCCTACGCACCAATACGATGTGTCAGCGAACGCGAGCCTGATCTGTTTTCGTAGTCGAAATCCTCGATAACCCCTTGACTGCCGACAAAAAGTGAACATGATCCAGCTGCAAGACACACAGATCCTCATGGGCCCCCGCAGTTTGCGGGGACTCATGAGGATCTATGTCTCTTGCTGAGACCAATTTGTATCCGTGTTCCTTGGACGGTTGTTGCTTTTTGGTCTTTAACTCATTCTACCCCAGACACACCACATCAAGATAACGATCGACCATGATAGTTCAAGGGTGATGCCAGAATAGCTTGGCGCCTATGGGCGCCAAGCTATTCTGGCATCACCCTTGAACTATCATGGTCGATCTGTGTCCTGCTCTGCAATGCAGTCTTCAGAGAACAACGGCAACATTTGGGGATTTCGGTCTTGGGGTAGAATGAGTTAAATGAACAAAGATTTCAGAAATACAATATAAGAAGCAGTGGCAGGGAAGAGGACAAGAAGAGCATACAACGTCCTATACAAGCTGGGAGCCGATATCTTGTCCATATTGGTGATCCTTGCAAAACGCCAAAATAAGCTGAAGTGGCACGCTCGTAAACCACCCCGTTATAGAGTAACTGATGACAAAACGATTTCTGTGCCTATCTCAGTGTTGACCCGAATGGTGAATAATAGCTTTTTCACACTGGGTAGACATAGATAAGAATAATTTGTGTGGAATTGAGGTCAGAATCATGAATACAGGAATTAGCTGCCTGAATGAAAATGTGCAGGCATCTAAAATTTCGACAAAAAGAGAACACGCGGGAATTTAAACCGAGAATAATAAAAATGTTGGCATTCTTGCTCACCGTAGTGAGACAAATTGTCTTGGCTAAAATACTTTAAACAGAAACTGAGAAGTTTCTGAGTTCGTTTATGGTGTGTTTAGTCAATCACGCCGACAGTGCTGTCTTAACATCAGTTTGAGGGGTTTGTCAAAAAGTAAGTATTCGGCCAATTTCTGCACATTGTCCGGGATGTGGCTTAACCGTTACTACCTGTATGACTCTGTCCCCCACCCTCCTGCTCTCCACCACACTGCCTGTGGCCGGGTCTGGGCTTCTGAACACAAACGGGAAGACGGAGTGCAGATCCGAGCACGGGGTCCTGGACACATTATTCAGCCCCTTCTCTGTTCTGTGACTGAAAGACGTCGTCACGCACGTGCTCATGTCTGAAAACTCACTCAGCAACAGCCGTTCATAGCATGCGGGGACTGGTAGCTGAAATCTCTCCCAATGAACGGTGGTCAATGGGAAAAAGTGATGCAGATCCAGCAAAGTCTCCTTCACGTTTTTAGTTAAACCCCACACATGTGTTTTGTCTGCAGTATAAAAGAATATGTCCAGGTAAGGCCATTTGTACGCGCCCGCACTTGTGGGAAGATCCGTTTGGTAAAATTTCCATTGGAAGCTGCCGTACGTTTGAAGAGTAAACCCAGGGATGTTGCCCAAAACCCGGGTCAGGTCTCGCGACTGAGAGGCCATGACCCCAATGTCGAGGTCATCATCCCAGGGAATCATCCCGTGATGGCGGTACGCTCCGAGAAGCGTGCCTCCGATCAGAAAGAAAGTCAGGCCGTTCTCCTTACAAGCACGCAAAAACACGTCCACAGTGAACAGCAACTGAGCTCGCTCCTCCTCCGTCATAGCAGGTCTGAAACGTTGCAAGGTCAATAGGCGATTAGCCGCTTGAGGGTCGTGTTTAGCCCTGGCCGCCAGCAGCTCTTGCTGTTTGTAGAACTCGGCATAGGGACTCACTGGGTCGCGGAACTTGGACACGTCTGACAGGCTGATATTCAGAACAGGACTGTGCACCCTCTTGTCTTCTCCGTATGTGTGCTTGACCTCGCCAACAATGGGAAAGTTTTGGCGTTGTCTCCACACTCGCATGAGCCGAAAACTGTCATGGTTTCGCCAGGTTACCGGCAAAAAATAATGCATCAGCACATTTCTTGCCGGAATAATGAACAAGCAGCAAAAAAGCATCACAGACATTAATACTAATGTACAGTACACGATAACCGCACTTCTGCGTACGAACCATATCAACAGCTTTGACTCTTCCTTCAATAAGCCCATCTATGCCGTTTGTCAGAAGAGGAATGATGTATGTCAGACTCAAACGAAGCCAGTGTTTGTTCACTGGACCTGAAAAGTATACACACGAATTAATACACGAGTCTGTCTCTGACTTCAGGAGGTCGTTGAAAACTCACTTCTTCAAGCTTTACTTTGAATAACTGCCAAAGTTTGATGCCTTAGTTGTAGTTCTGCAATCCTCCTTGTTTAGACTGAATGATAATTAGAAAATATAATGTATGCATTGTTTATTTCATTGTAAAAGTGGTGTGTTCGGGTATTGTGTTTTGCTTGTTATGTGCATATGTCATTGTATTTATATTTTTGTGTACAGATTGTAAAGCGCTTAGAGTTTTTCATTAAGATTAAGCGCTATATAAATACTCATTATTATTATTATTATTATTATTATTATTATTATTATTATTATTATTATTATTATTATTATTATTAATTATGTAAATATACATTACTTTTTTTAATCTGAAACAATTTTCATTATTTGTGTTAGTGGCAAGTCTCAGATCACGCAGACATGTGTTCCAGAGTGGAGCTTGGGTTTGTCCACACCTTCAAAGTGCATTCAATTTGCGTATTTGTATTGCATCGTTCCGTTATTTTCTCCTCTAGTTGTGTGTCTTAGTTGCCTGCTCGGCGTTAAACCCAAATAACTAACTAACTAACTCTAGTTGTGTGTGAGGTAAGCATAAAGCTTTAAACCCTAAACTGCCGGGGGCAAGCCGAACGCTACACATCTGCAAGAGACATAAACCCTCATGAGCTCCAGCGGTCGCGGGGGCTCATGAGGATTTATGTCTCGTGTTAGTCCTGTGTTCTTTATGCCTACCTATGGTCCCATTTACATCTGTGTTCATCACGCGAATGTCGGTCAGTGTGAGGTGGTTTCAGACGCCAAATTCGTGATCA
This sequence comes from Semisulcospira habei, assembly GCA_036245525.1. NCBI lineage: Eukaryota > Metazoa > Mollusca > Gastropoda > Semisulcospiridae > Semisulcospira > Semisulcospira habei. The sequence continues at coordinate 53,444,957 of BTPG01000001.1, forward strand.
CTACCAGCAAAGCGGGTTAATTTATTCCAGACGTGCCGCATAAGAATACACGGCAATATTTGCGTATTCGCTTGCGGTACGTCTCGTACGAGTTAATAACTGACATGTCACTTCCAGCTTAGGGATTGAGGAAGTGCAGGTTGGGATCCGACAGTGCATGTCTGAACAAATTTTAGTTGCGATGCGTATTTGTGTGGCCATTGTCTTTTTCCCACAAACTGTACAAAAATACCTTAACCCATTCAGCCCTGATGCACTACAGCAGGCGATGAGTCGACCATGATAATTCAAGGGTAGTGCCAGATTTGCCTGTCGGCGCCAAGCTAATCCGGCACTGCCATTGAATTATCATGGTCGATCCATCTCCTGCAACTGGTGCATAGTCCTTAGATGACGCCTCCAAAATTTGGGAAAGATATCACAGTCGGGTTGAATAAGTTAAGCGCGTTTCAAATTTCGGATTCCACGAGTAAGTTATATGATAACCATTTCTGCAGTTCTATGTATATACAATGTCAGATCAAAAATTGGAAAAAGTATATGCTGAACTCGTAAGGCGACCCTTATCATAAGCAGCTGCGAAAGTGTCGACAATTCCGCGGCTATTGATGCGAGGCGCCTTGACTGAGTTAAAGCAATCTGCTCCGAAGGGGACTGATAGCTAAAATGTGCCGGTCGACGCAACGCGTTCCCAGTGTTGACGTGCCTCGACTGAGACTGTTCGACTCATTCTTTAACCCTTTGCGTGTCGTTAGCGGTTTTAGTCGCGATGATTCCTGTCGGAATCATCGCGGCTAAAGCCGCTACCGACATCAACGGGTTAACGATCTGTGTGACTAGGCAAACGCTCGTTGGGGTAAACAGAACCAAGGTAGCATCCGAGAATGCAGCCTGCAGACGATTCGCCGAATTAGAGTCTCCTACACAAAACACACTGAAATCCTACCTCGACGTATTGTTTTCGATTCTCATCAGCAGTTTTCTTAGTCGCCGTAAAAATATGGTTATCGGCCCGAAAGTCAAGTCAAAAGGTCTATCCTCAATGCGCAAAAGGCCATTGGGCCGACATCGGCTGCCGTTGGCCCGTGCACGGCCGTGCTTTGTGCATTGGGTTTAGTCTTCATCAGTCCCACGTTCAATGTCACCCGATCGTGCGCGCAACGGGGTGCATAGCCCGTGACAGCGACACAAATGCATTTTGCTTTTAAAATTAAAGAACACATTGAAATAACTGAAGCAAATTTCTACTACTGACCTACCTTTGTGCTATTTACTACTCCTCCTGTTAAGAAGCGACCTACTAGGCAACGATCATCCAATGTCTGTTGTTGAGACGGAGAGAGTAAGCTTTTTGACGTCACGGTGTACGTGTGACGAACGTGTCTGATCTTTTTACGTCAGTGTATTCTAGGGTATTTTTAAAAATATATTAATCGAACCTTTCAAGACCATGTTTACATAGATAACACCCCAACACCATATGTCATGTCTTACCGCGCCTTGCGTCCTGGGATATCCTAATATACCGCTCCAATCTGGAGAGATTTGGTCTTTGTCCCAATCATGAAAACAGGTTCAAAACCAGCTGCTTTTAACTCACTGAACAAACATTTTACTTTAAACATTTTCTGATTTTCAAACACTCGATATTACGGACAGCGCGTTCTTAACTGGACGAACCTTTGATCGGCAAACCTAGATCGGAGAAGATCGCTGATCTTTTGGTTTGTTTCGTAAGAGCTGTTCTTAACTGGACGAACTTTTGATCGGCAAACCTGGATCGGAGAAGATCGGCGATCTTTTGGCTTGTTTCTTAATTGAGGTTGAACGAACCTAGGCGAACTTCAGCAAACCAGGTTTGACATGGTTCTTTTTCTTAACTGAAGTGCTTGATTCGGCGTACTTATTGTCTGCGAAGGTGTTCAAAATGGCTGCCGCTATGCCGCTTCGCGATTTGAACGATGTTTATTTTTGTACTCCTTGCAGTGGCGACCCCACAAACAGCGTCCACAAATAAAAAAAAAAAAAATAGGTCTTGTTCTTCGCACGAGTGAAATATCGCCGTCCGCCATATTTGTTTGTATCGGTGACTGTCTTCTTATCTCCAATGCAGAAGAGGGTAAAAGTTTTGACCAATCAGAGAAAAGTTTCGATTTGGTTTGCTCAACACATTGTGCGAACCTTTTCCGACAGCGAAATATGGTTTGCCGATGTTCGTGAACTACTTCGAACTAGGTTCGCCGTATCTTTAGATCGTCCAATTAAGAACCAACCTGGTTCGTCCGAGATCGTGAACTGTAGTTCGTCAGAGTTCGCGAACTAAAGTTCGTTTAATTAAGAACATGCTTAACTGAGGTTGAACGAACCTGAACAAACCTAGCTGAACATGAGCAAACTAGGTTCGCCTTGGTTTTCTTTCTTAATTGAGGTGCTTGGTTCGGCCGAAGTAGGTCTGCGATAGTATTCAAAATGGCTGCCGCAATGTCGCTTCGCGATTTGTTTTTGTACTCCTTGCAGGAGGGATCCCACAAACAGCGTTGCGCCACCCACACATCAATAATAGGTCTTGTTCTTCGCACGAAAGTGAAATGTCGCCGTCCGCCATGGATGTTGGATCGGTGACTATCTTTTTTCAAAGCAGAAAAGGGTAAAAATTTCGACCAATCAGAGAAAAGGATCGCCTTGGATCGCTCGACATGTCATGCGATCTATTTTCGACAGCAAACTATGGTTTGCCGAGGTTCGCGAACTACTTCGAACTATTTCGCCATATCTTTGGACCGTCTAATTAAGAACCAACCTGGTTCGCCCGAGATCGCGAACTCGAGATCGTCAGAGTTGGCGAAGAAATGTACGGGTACGTCTGTCGAATTAGAACGGCCTTACCGCAACAGCAGCTCATTCCATTCAGATGACGCTTCATTGTGTTCCAAACTTTGACGTCACGGATGTATCCATTTGTTGAATTCCTACAGTCTAGGGGCCGGTTGCGCGACAAGGGAGCTAGGCAAGTGGGCTTACTTAGCCGTTATAACTCCACGGTGAAGCTTACCTGCAAGATAGCTAACATCTAACTTGATTCGTTAAATAGGTTGCATGTCCTGAATTCAACTTGCAGCTGAGTAGCCTGCAGCTAGAGTAACTAGATTAAAAATTGCGAATGTCAATTACAGCTGTGATGTCAATAATATTTTTTATCAAATTCTACTATGACGTCAACATTTCATAATAGGGTTCGGGTCTGTTTTTTAAAAAAAAAATATTCATTGCAAGGGTAAAGATGCTTGTGTATTTTGAGATGTGAAGGTGAAACCTGCCCTATGAGGGCAAAACATCAATAAGTCTATGTATGTGAACAGCGAGACTTTCACCGTATTACAATGACAATTTGGCTTTTCACAAAAATAGAATTTCTGGCTTTTGCATCCCATGGGGCAAAATTGCTTATTTTCTTATTTTGAGTGGACATCGTGTTAACTCATTCTACCCCAGACACGCCACAGCAAGATATGGATCGACTATTAGTGTTCAAGGGTGATGCCAGAATAGCTTGACGCCTATGGGCCCCAAGCTATTCTGGCATCACCCTTAAACTCTCATCGTCGATCTGTGTCCTGCACTGAAATGCAGTCTTAAAGAGGACAACCGCAAATTTTGGATTTCGGTATTGGGATTCCATTGTACAAGTTTATGCCCCAACAACAGATATGGCGATGAGGAAATAGAAGACTTCTATGACCAACTGCAAGAAGTTCTGGACCAGACCCCCAAGAAAGACATTCTTGTGGTGCAGACTGAAATGCCAAAATAGGAGAGGATGCTGCTAGGAACTGGAAAGGCACATGCGGACGCTACTGCAATGCAGAGACCAACGACAGAGGCTTAAGGTTCCTGGAATTTGCCAGTTCAAATGATCTAAAGCTGATGAACACGTTTGGCCCGCACAAAGCATCCAGAAGGTGGACATGGCACAGCCCGAACGGAGAGCACCATAACCAAATTGAATACATCATGGTGAAGAGACGCTTCCAAACCAGTGTGAACATTGCCAAGACAAGAAGTTTTCCAGGAGCAGACATTGGAAGCGACCATGACTGTCTGTCTGTTTGTCTGTCTGTCTGTCTGTCTGTCTGTTTGTTTGTCTATTTTGACAAAGGGTATTTACCCGAAATATTAATAAATTGTGTTGTACCGTTTTTCCTAAGCGTGTTTCTTTCTCCGTTGGGTACTTCTCTGACCATGACTTAGTGATGATGACCTTTCGACTCCGCCTAAAGAAGGTCAACAAGCAGGGTCCCACCAGAATCAAGTTTGACCTCGAGAAGCTGAAAGACCCAGAGGTAGCGGAAGCCTTACAGGCAAAGATAGGAGGACAATTCGCTCCACTGCTACTTCTAGGTGCAAAAGACACGGACGTGGACACACTGATTAACACATTTAACACTGTTGTAACAGCCAGTGAGATCATTGGCAAACACCGACAAGCAAAGAAACCTTGGGTTACAGCTGACATCTTTGTTCTATGTGACAAGCGTAGAGAATTAAAGAAAAAGAAATCAGAGGTAGAAGGAGCTAAACAATACAGGGAAATTAAACAGGATATCAAGAAAAGCATGAACAAGGCAAAGACCCAAGCTGCACTTTTAGACTTCATTCACTTCGTGCAGGACTTCCACCCATCCATCAAGTTCACATACACTATATCAGCTAATTCAGTCGACTTTCTGGACATGAACATCAGGATTGACTGCGGAATGTTGAAAACTTCAATACATTACAAACCTACCGACTCACATTCCTACCTCGACTACCGATCTTCTCACAACCCCAAAACTAAAAACAGCATCCCTTATTCCCAGTTTCTTCGGCTAAAAAGAATATGTTCCGAAGAATCAGATTTCGATGTTCAATCCAAAGAAATGGCAGGATTTTTCATCGACAGACATTACCCACATACTGTTGTTCAAGGATCTCTCCAAACGGTTCAAAAACTTAGTCGCGCGAGTACAATGCAGACTAAACCTACCGCTGATAGTGACAGGCCTATCGTAACCATGATCTACCATCCCCACACCAATCCGGTGCGTAAAATTCTTCTTTCTAACTGGGGTCTTTTGTCATCCAGTCAAGAATCTGCTGCTATCTTTTCTGAACCTCCGTTGGTAGCTTTCAAGAGGGATATTAATTTGCGGGACATGCTTGTTCGCTCTACTCTCAAGCCTCGTCATACCACCAGACCCTCCGGCTCCACTCCGTGCAATGTTCCTAATTGCAAGACGTGTCCTTTTATTTGCCCTTCCACCGTGGTGAATGGTCCACGTTACAAATTCAACATAGACAGATACTTCACGTGTCAAACCACCAACGTGATTTATGTCATCTCCTGTGTGAAATGCGGCCAACTCTATGTTGGAGAGACGGAAAGAACCATCAACGACCGTTTCAAAGAACATCTTCAGTCTGTCAAGTACCAATACAACAGACCGGTCGGACGACATTTCAATCAGGCCGACCACTCCGTCTCGGACATTCGGGTTAAAGGCCTTTGGCTTATGCAAGCCAGTAATGTCTGGGCCAGGAAAGACCGTGAAAAATTTCTGATTAATAAACTGGGCACTGTGGCGCCACTCGGGATGAATAGGAAAGATTAACATTTTTTACCTTGCTTGTGTCTGCTACTTTACCTCACTGTTTTACTACTCACTAACCAGTTAGGGGAGGTTGGCGCTGGTTGATATGTACATTTCCCTTGGGGACTTTCTCAGCGCAGGACCGAACGTTTAGTTGGATCCCTTGCCCTTCCCTGTCGGGCGCCGGGTCTCCGGCTCACGGTTTGATACGCGGTTTTGGGGCGGGGCGATCGTGTGCATCCCTTGGGGATGTAAGTGGTCGTCTTGTTGCGTGCCTGTGTGTTTTTCTGTGTGCTGGTGGGTGCCTGTTGGGTGGGGTTGGTGGCTCTGGCTTTTTTTTTTTTTTTTTCCTCTTTCCTTCTACCTCTCTCCCTCTTTCTCTCCCCCCCTTACCCCCTTTACAACTTCTCTCTAGCCCTCTTTCTCTCTTTACGCTTTTTCCTTTTCTCTTATTCCCCTTCCTCCTTCCTCCTTTCCCCCCGCCCCCTTCTCTCTCTCTCTCTCTCTCTCTCTCTCTCTCTCTCTCTCTCTCTCTCTCTCTCTCTCTCTCTCTCTCTCTCTCTCTCTCTCTCTCCCCCCTATTTTTTGAGTTACCCTTAAAGACGTTTTCACAACTACCTAATCTCCACTTATACCAATATTCTCTTACTGAATTTGATTATTTGCTTTGTTTTCATGACTTATTACTTGTTGTGTACCGTGCTAAATGCTGGTTTTTTTTTCCCGGGGTCCTCCCGTTTTTCCTCGAGGTAGTCCTCAACTTGAAGGTGATATAAAGTTTGCCTTCGGGTTGGTGTTTAGCAGGCTTTGTGTATTAGACACTCCACCTACTTCGTGCCCAAGGGTACTCCCCGTTCGTTTTCCTTCTCTTTCTCTCTCTCCGTCTCTCTCTCTCTCTCTCTCTCTCTCTCTCTCTCTCTGTCTCTCTCTCTCTCTCTCTCTCTCTCTCTCTCTCTCTCTCTCTCTCTCTCTCTCTCTCTCTTTCTCTCTCTTTCTCTGGCCTCATCTACACGCCTTTTCTTTTCGCTCGCTCCTGCACGTGCTTGCACACACTCTTGTCTCTCGTGTTCAGGTTCTTTCCGAGTCTCTCTCTTACGATTTTTCGTTGACGTCATTTTTACTTTTTCCGCACTTTTGTTCTTCCTTTTCTTTCTTTTACGTCACCTCCTTTAGTTGCCACATTCTTTCTGCCAATGAAGATAAGTAGCGGCTAATCTCTCTGTTTGTTTGTTTGTCTATTTTGACAAAGGGTATTTACCCGAAATATTAATAAATTGTGTTGTACCCGTCTTTTCTAAGCGTGTTTCTTTCTCCGTTGGGTACTTCTTTTCAAAGAATAAGTGGCTTGAAGATCAGTGTAAACACGTAGAAGAAAATCTGAACAAAAATAATAGCAAAAAAGCATACCAGCTGGTGAAAGACCTGACCAGTGTAAAACAAGGACGCTCCTCGATCATTCAAGATAGTGAAGGGAACTGTCTTATAAAAGACCAAGACATACTGAAGAGATGGACAGAGTACTGCTCAGATTTGTACAACCACCGAGCTGCAGGGGACCCAGGCATACTTGTCAACCCACCCGTGACCAACAATGGCAACTATCCCATCCTCCGAGAAGATGTAGAGACTGCAGTGAAGTCGCTGAAAAAAGGGAAGGCAGCAGGAGCAGACAACATCCCTGCAGAGCTAGTCCAAGAAGGGGGAGAAGACACGATAAGTGCCTTACTAACAATCTGCAATAAGATCTGGCAGTCAGGGGATTGGCCCACACCATGGATCCAATCACTTATAATAACTCTCCCCAAAAAAGGCAACTTACATCAATGCCAGAACTATCGCACGATCAGTCTTATATCCTACCCAAGCAAAGTCGTGTTAAAGATCCTGCTGAACAGGCTGAAGCCACAGGCAGAGGAAATCATAGCTGAGGAACAGGCAGGCTTCAGACCAGGGCGCAGCACAACTGAGCAGATCTTCAACCTGAGAGTTCTATGTGAGAGATACCTCCAGCACCAGCAGGACCTCTATCATGTCTTTGTGGATTTTAAGAAAGCGTTTGACAGGATGTGGCATGCCGCCCTTTGGTCCACCATGAAGCTATACAACATCAATGCCAACCTGATCAAAGTCATAGCAAACCTTTACAACAAGGCCACTAGCGCAGTCTGCTTCAATAGCAAAATAGGAAACTGGTTTAGGACTACAGTTGGAGTCAAACAAGGCTGCTTGCTCTCACCTACTCTTTTCAACATCTTCCTGGAAAGAATCATGACGGACGCTCCGAAAGATCATGAAGGAACTGTCAGTATTGGAGGCAGAACAATCACGAACTTGCGCTTTGCGGACGACATTGATGGCCTTGCAGGAACAGAGAAGGAGCTAGCTCAGCTGGTGGAAAAGCTGGATAGTACAGCCATTGCATATGGCATGGAAATCAGTGCAGAGAAGACCAAACTGATGACCAATAACGCCAGTGGCATTGGCACTGAAATCATGGTTGGAGGCCAAAAACTGGAAACAGTTAAGAAATTCAAATACTTAGGAGCAATTGTGACAGATGAGGGATCAAAACCAGAAATACTGTCCAGGATTGCGCAGACAACAGCACTGACAAGATTGAAGACCATATGGAAGGACAGAAACATCACGCTCTGCTCCAAGATCAGACTGATGCGCTCCTTAGTCATCTCAGTGTTCTTGTATGCCTGCGAGTCATGGACCCTCACAGCAGACCTTGAAAGGAGGATACAAGCCACTGAAATGAGATGTTTTCGAAGGCTGCTTGGCATCTCATACAGAGATCACATCACAAACGAGGAAGTGGGAAGCAGAATCAGGCAAGCCATCGGGCCCTATGAAGACTTATTAGCCATTGTGAGAAAACGCAAACTGAAGTGGTATGGGCATGTCACGCGTTCAGCAGGGCTTGCCAAAACAATCTTGCAAGGCACTGTGCAAGGAGGACGAAGGAGAGGAAGACAGAGAAAAAGATGGGAGGACAATATCTCAGAGGGGACAGGACTGAAGCTGGGCGATACGCTGAGAATGGCAGAGAACAGAGAGGAATGGAGGGAGCTGGTGGTGCCCCAACGGTCGGCAAGACTACGGGATATAGATAGATAGATAGATAGATAGATAGATAGATAGATAGATAGATAGATAGATAGATAGATAGATAGATAGATAGATAGATAGATAGATAGATAGATAGATAGATAGATAGATACATAGATTGGGATACAATGAGTTAATTTTCTTGACAGTATACTTTGAGAACATCCCAACTTAGGAAGGGCCACACGTAGAAAAGACAACTACATCACGATTTCTAAATACATTTGCAAAGTAGGCAAACAAACAAGTACACACTATTTGTTACTGATCTTGATCGAAGTGTCAACTGAAGGTGTTAGTTGACACTTACGATCACGAAGAGCTAACCTATTTAACCCCGACTCTCTACAGCAGGAGATGGATCGCAGTGATAATTCAAGGATAGTGCCAGATTAGCTTGGCGCCTGAAGGCGCCAAGCTAATCTTGCACTACCCTTTAACTATCATGCTTGATCCACTTAAGTGACACGTCCAAAATTCGATGGGGTTAAATGGGTTAATAGCAAATTGTGTAATATAAGTAATTGGTCGCAGGGGTTTGCTACACGGACCCTTGTAGGCCTGAGGGAGGTCAAAGGAACCATTGTATCCCGAAGGCCGAAGGACTTGCAAGGGTCCGTACAGCAAGCCCCTGCTAACAATAACTTATTTGTTTTCATTCCTCTACTATTTTTGTAAAAGAAATCAAGAAGAAATCTTCTGACCTCGATCGCGCTAAACATGACTGACGTAAAAGGGATATTTTTTTTATATACATAATAGACTTATGACGTCATTTAAAATCTTACATGACGTTGCCGTCTGCAGTAGTGTGCCTGTTGTTTCAAACAACACTAAGTAACTTCGTACTTTAGAACGTTTGGTGATCTTTTATAGAACAACACTGGCATCCAAGACGCGTCAGAAAGAGGGCTACAACAAGTCCGCCATTAGCCGCTACAAGGGTTTTTGTAGCTCGGTCATGTGGTACAGTTCGCGCTAAAGTGTTTGGTTGTGTGACGTAGGGATGAAAACAATATAAGTTATTGTCGCAGGGGATTGCTACACGGACCCTTGTAGGGCTGAGGAAGGTAAAAGGAACCATTGTACCCCGAAGGCCTGAGGGGTACAATAGTTCCTTTGACCTTTCGAAGGCCTACAAGGGTCCGTACAGCAAGCCCCTGCTACCAATAACGTATTTGTTTTCATTCCTCCACTATTTTTCTGAAATCAAGAAGACATCTTCTGACCTGGATCACGCCAGACATGACTGACGTACATTTATACATAACAGACTTATGACGTAATTTAAAATATTTCATGACGTTGCCGTCTCCAGTACTGAGTGTGCTTGTTGTTTCGAACAACACTAAGTAACGTTTTACTTTACAACGTTTTGGAGATCTTTGATAGAACAAAACTCACATTCAAGATGCGTCACAAAGAGGGTTACAAGAAGTCCGCCATTAGTCGCTACAAGGGTTTTTGTATCACGGTCACATGGTACGGTTTGCGCTAAAGAACTGGCCGTGTGACGTAGGGAGGAAAACAATTGTTTTTATCCCACCTTCGGCGAAATTCTGTTTGATCTCTACACGTCTTTCTTACTTTACTTACTTACGCCTGTCACCCCTACCCGGGTATAGGCCGTCGACGAGAGACCTCCAGCAACTCCTGTCCTGTGCTTCTCCTTCGATTCTACTCCAGGTGGTTCCCAGTCTCTTGATGTCTGCTTGGAGGTCTCGACGCCAGGAGTTTCTCGGCCTACCTCTTTTCCTCTTTCCCTGGGGGTTCCATGACAATGCCTGCCTAGTGATACTGGAAGCTGGCTTTCTCAGACTGTGACCGATCCATCCCCATCTTCTTCGCCCAATTTCATTCTCTGCTGTTATCTGCTCTGTTCTCTCCCAGAGTCTGACGTTGCTGATCTTCTCTGGCCAGTGGATTTTCAAAATTCTTCTAAGGCAACTGTTCATGAAGGTCTGTACTCTGTTGACTGTGGTTTTTGTCAATCTCCATGTCTCTGCTCCATATAGGACAACTGCTTTTACATTGGAGCTGAAAATCCGGACTTTGGTGTGTTGTGGCAGCTCTCTGGAACTCCATACTTTTTTCAACTGGAGAAAGGCTGCTCTGGCTTTACCGATTCGTGCTCTGACATCTGCATCAGTGCCGCCTTTTTTGTCTATGATGCTCCCGAGATAGGTGAAGGACTCCACCTCCTCCAACGGGGTGCCAGCAAGCAAGACTGGTTCTTCCCTGGTTGCGTTCAGCCTCATTGTCTTTGTTTTCTGTTTGTACACGTCTTTCCCTTCACAGTAATAACCCTAGTACAGTTTGTGTTGCCTGTGTGTGGATGATGTCAACAATTCTTGATCGTGTACCGCAACCGTGCCATGCCGTACATTCCTCTGGAACCCTACATTCAGGCCAGGGCTACATTGGACGTGAATTCTGGCTCAGTATCGCAGCTGAACGCAGTACAGAGCTGAAATTTGAAAAAAGGGTTTGAACCCGAATTATGAATACATTGTGTTGTAATTGTCTCTTAAATGCTTGTTTCTTTCTTCGTTGGGACGTTCTCTGCATTGTACACTCTTGGTGGTCACCTTTCTGGTCTGGATAACAGTATATTTTGTTTTGTTCCTGCTTTCATGTACTAAACTGTTCGAGATTTTAAAAAGCGCAAACCCCCCCACCCCCCACCCAAAAAAACAAAACAAAACAACAACAACAACAAAAAAACAACAACAAACAAAAGAAAACACAAAACCTTCAGCTCTCAAATAAAATCAATTCCCAAGTGAGAATCGAGTCAGCTATTGGCCATGCAAACTGCTGATTCAACACTTTTTGCTAATGACCTTGACTGCCGAAATAAAACGTACGACGTTCCAAATACCAAAGACATAGTTCGCAAAGATCTCTTGCAACAGTCGCGGGGAGTCATCAGGATCTAATCCTATTTACATCCATGTTCCTTGGACGTCTGACAGTCTTTGGCATTGAATTAGTAATTATAGAAAGAAAAAAAATCATCGACAACCGGCAGTAAAGGGGGTTAACTCATTCGAGACGTGTCACATCCAATTACGTGGCATAAAGCCGAGTATTCGGATGCGGCACGTCTCAAATGAGTTTAAAAGGCATAGGGACGTACGAATTGGCACAATACCAATACATTTCTTGTTAGTATGCTTTTCTCTCGGGCAGTTGTATTTTCAAGGCTTATATACTGACGAGCAAAAGAAATGCGATATTTTATTGTTTCCGATCATTTCAAAAATGTCGCATTTGTTTTGCCCGTCAATATGATATGCATTTGTAGCCGCCTATTAATTCTTCTACTGGCGTGAATTTGTGAACCATGCACTCTATAAGCATTTGAGTTGTGTGTGTGAGCCTGCGTGCACTCATCTGTATTTGTTTGTTTGTGTGTGTGTGTGTGTGTGTGTGTGTGTGTGTGTGTGTGTGTGTGTGTGTGTGTGTGTGTGTGCGCTCCCGCCCGTGTGGGTGTGTATATGTGGGTGTGTGTTATTGTTGTTTGATCATGATTATTATCAAATTTGTATTGGTATCTGGTATGTTTTATTATGAGAAAGTGATATGTTTGATATGGCAGGTTGTTGTAAAAATAATCTAACAATAAAACAAATATAAAACATTCCAAGTTGTTTTTGTTATTATCGGACTCACTTGTTAACCCTGTGGGTGTCGGCAGTTGTTATGCAGGAATCATCGTGACTAGAACCGCTACCGACACCCAAAGGGCTAAACCAACGGCGATGGAAAAAATGGAGGAAAGAAGCTGACTACTCTATTGCTAATTTGAATTTGAATTTGAATTATCTACTCTACCGGTTGTCTTCTCTACTGTTTATCTTCTCCACCGTATGTCTGCTCTATTGCTTGCCTACTGCTCATTTACTCTACCGGTTGACTTCTCTACTACTGTTTGTCTATTCTACTGCTTGTCTGTTCTGCTGTCTCCTCTGCCGATTGTCTACTCTATTGTTTGTCTGCTCTACTCTTTGCCTAACGTACTGTGTGTCTACTAGACTAGTTGTCTACTCTACTGTTTGCATTCTCTACATAGTGTCTACTGTTCGTCTACTCTACTGTGTGTCTACTGTTCGCCTACTCTACTGTGTGTTTGAGGGCGTCAGTGTATATTGTCATTTGCCAGTGCTACGTTTTAAGTTCAGCTTTTAATTATATATGCATATATGTATGTCTTATGCTAAATTTTAATTGCTAGTAGTTTTATTATATTTTGAAGGATCGTGATTTTAGCTTCGATGCACATTTTAGCTATGTTTCTTGTTATGTTACTATGTTACTTTTTACTTATGTTACATGACTGTAGTACAGTGTGTATGAGGATTGTTTGTATGGGTGTGTATGAATGACATCGAATCACACCCCTCTGTCTTTGACATATGGCAATAATATTAGTTGTATTACGAGTTAGGCTTTGCCAATGGTTCTTGTCGCCTCTAGGGTCCGGCTAGGGGCGGGGGGGTGTGGGGGCGGTGTGGGGGGTGGGGGGGTGGGGGTGGGCAATGTCGGAGGTAAGAGTCGAGGGCTCTAACACAATTTTGAAGCTGCGTTCACACACACACACACACACACACACACACACACACACACACACACACACACACACACACACACACACACACACACACACACACACACACACACACACACACAAACGTAAATGTAAAATTATGCTGTGGGATGCTTACAGCGTGGCCTTCGCAAAACAGTTTAAAACAAAAGCATGGCCCACGGCTCCTGTGCATTGCGATACTATACGTTGTACTGAATGCGCAAAGGCACCCACCCCACCCCCACCCCCCCCCCCCACCCCCAGAAGCAAAACATCATCGGGCCCACTGCGGCTGTTGTGGGCCCGAGGACCTTAGCTTACTGGGCAAACACCTGTGGTCCAAACAAAATAATACAGATGGTTCTCTAAACGTTAAATCTGTAGGAACACTCCTCCATCCACCCACCCAGTTTCTCCAACCAGTCATGACGTTTTGCGGTGACGCAATATAAAAAGGTAATCAAAAACGTTACTAAAAGTATTATTTTGCATTATATCAAAACAATCCTGAAGGGAAAATGCGTCCCTTGTGCTTGACAAAAGACGACACTTCGTTTGGAGGAACACAACGGCATCCTGACGTGTCTAGTGTGTGTGTACCACTGCAGTTTTTTTTTTTTTTTTTTTTTTTTTTTTTTTTTTTTTTTTATTGTGCGTTTACCCATACCCTGAAGTAGGCTCTAAATGTTAAAGCAACTTCCTTCCTATCCTCTTGAATATATTAATTTCGCGTTTTCGCTTTCTATCGGCAGCATTTCAAATAACCGGCGACATCTAAGAGATGGCTTGTCCTATTCAGACAAGTAATTGGACAATTCATATACTGCTGGCAGGATCAAAGAGTTTGAGTAAACATTGATTAAAATCCCCTAAAATAAGTGCAGGTGCATCAGGAGAAAAATTGAGTCAAGTCTGTTGATGGTGTTGGAGATGTGTACTGCTGCCTTGGTTTCGTTTACCTTGGGGTGAACGTAAGCAAGTATAAAAAAACAACAACAACCAACCCTGAAAAACCCACCAGCTAGGTGAATTTCCTAGGCATGTAGAACGGCGGAGCGATATTGAAAGGAGCTTAACCCATTAAACCCAACGGCCTCATGTCCCAAATTGTGGAGGTGTTACTTAACGACTACGTGCCACTTGCAGGAGACGGATTGACCATGATAATTCAAGGTTAGTGCCAGATTAGCTTGGCGCCTGAAGGCGCCAAGCTAATCTGGCACTAACCTTGAATTATCATGGTCAATACATTTCTTGCTGTAGGGCGTTGAAGCTAAATGGGTTAATGTCAGACGCGCAGAGTTTTTTCACGCACTACAGCAGTCTTGCAGCAACGCATGTTGATACTAAAACACACACAGACACCGTGTTCTTTGTCCGAGCTGGGGTCAAAGGGGTAACTGATGCAGATAATCAGCAGATAAATCTTGACTCAGTTCTGGCACTACTATCGAGCCATGTTTTTACATCAACGCTAAAATACTCGCGTCACGAAACTCATGCATATCCGCGCATGTACAGGACATGTGGTCAATGGGCAGCATTGTTGTTGTTTTTTTTTTTATTAAAAAATTGACTTGTTCATAAGTTATTATTGGGAAAGTCCGAAATAAATTTTTTAAAAAATCAACCATATGAACAAATAAACAGTTTGGAATGAGATAAACTTTGACCTGATAGAATTCCCGCCACGTCCTCTGTTGCTTACCTTGTCCGCTTCTAACTAACCGTGTGTACCGAAGACAGTAACCAATATCCAGACGACCAACAAATGACTAATTTTCACCCCCTTAACACCCCCTATCCCCCCCCCCTACCCCGTCCCCATCGCCCCCCCCCCTTTTTTTTTTTCTCCTCTCAGACCCGTATGCCACTGCTTTTGAAGTAAAGGAGCAAACATCTGCTGCATGTTTTCACTACGCTGAAATGTGACCGTACGAAAGTGAATTTAAAACATTATGTGCTAACTGTACCCCTACGCACCACTACGATGTGTCAGCAAAACGCGAGCCTGATCTGTTTTTCGTAGTCGAAATCTTCGCTAACCCCTTGACTGCCGACAAAACATGATCCATCTGTAAGAGACATATATCCTCATGAGCCCCCGCAGTTGCGGGGGCTCATGAGGATCTATGTCTCTTGCTGAGACCAATTTGTATCCGTGTTCCTTGGACGGTTGTTGCTTTTTGGTCTTTAACTCATTCTACCCCAGACACACCACATCAAGATAACGATCGACCATGATAGTTCAAGGGTGATGCTATTCTGGCATCACCCTTGAACTATCATGGTCGATCTGTGTCCTGCTCTGCAATGCAGTCTTCAGAGAACAACGGCAACATTTGGGGATTTCGGTGTTGGGGTAGAATGAGTTAAATGAACAAAGATTTCAGAAATACAATATAAGAAGCAGTGTCAGGGAAGAGGATAAGAAGAGCATACAACGTCCAATACAAGCTGGGAGCCGATATCTTGTCCATATTGGTGATCCTTGCAAAACGCCAAAATAAGCTGAAGTGGCACGCTCGTAAACCACCCCGTTACAGAGTAACTGATGACAAAACGATTTCTGTGCATATCTCAGTGTTGACCCGAATGGTGAGTGATAGCTTTTTTCACACTGGGTAGACATAGATAAGAACAGTTTGCGTGGAATTGAGGTCAGAATCATGAATGAAAATGTGCAGGCATCTAAAATTTCGACAAAAAGAGAACACGCGGGAATTTAAACAGAGAATAATAAAAATTTTGGCATTCTTCCTAACCGTAATGAGACAAATTGTCTTGGCTAAAATTCTATAACCCCTTCAGCCCTGACGCACTACAGCAGGAGATGGCTCGACCATGATAATTCAAGGCTAGTGCCGGGTTAGCTTGGCGTCTGTCGGCGCCAAGCTAATCTGGCACTACCCTTGAATTATCATGGTCGATCCATCTCCTGCAACAGGTGCATAGTCGTTAGATGACGCCTCCAAAATTTGTGAATTACGTGCGTCGGGCTGAATGAGTTAAACAGAAACTGAGAAGTTTCTGAGTTCGTTTATGGTGTGTTTAGTCAATCACGCCGACAGTGCTGTCGTGACATCACGATGGTGTTTGAGGGGTTTGTCAAAAAGTAAGTATTCGGCCAATTTCTGCACATTGTCCGGGATGTGGCTTAACCGTTACTACCTGTATGACTCTGTCCCCCACCTTCCTGCTCTCCACCACACTGCCTGTGGCCGGGTCTGGGCTTCTGAACACAAACGGGAAGACGGAGTGCAGATCCGAGCACGGGGTCCTGGACACATTATTCAGCATCTTCTCTGTTCTGTGACTGAAAGACGTCGTCACGCACGTGCTCGTGTCTGAAAACTCACTCAGCAACAGCCGTTCATAGCATGCGGGGACTGGTAGCTGAAATCTCTCCCAATGAACGGTGGTCAATGGGAAAAAGTGATGCAGATCCAGCAAAGTCTCCTTCACGTTTTTAGTTAAACCCCACACATGTGTTTTGTCTGCAGTATAAAAGAATATGTCCAGGTAAGGCCATTTGTACGTGCCCGCACTTTTGGGAAGATGCGTTTGGTAAAATTTCCATTGGAAGCTGCCGTACGTTTGAAGAGTAAACCCAGGGATGTTGCCCAAAACCCGGGTCAGGTCTCGCGACTGAGAGGCCATGACCCCAATGTCGAGGTCATCATCCCAGGGAATCATCCCGTGATGGCGGTACGCTCCGAGAAGCGTGCCTCCGATCAGAAAGAAAGTCAGGCCGTTCTCCTTACAAGCACGCAAAAACACGTCAACAGTGAACAGCAACTGAGCTCGCTCCTCCTCCGTCATAGCAGGTCTGAAACGTTGCAAGGTCAATAGGCGATTAGCCGCTTGAGGGTCGTGTTTAGCCCTGGCCGCCAGCAGCTCTTGCTGTGTGTAGAACTCGGCATAGGGACTAACTGGGTCGCGGAACTTGGACACGTCTGACAGGCTGATATTCAGAACAGGACTGTGCACCCTCTTGTCTTCTCCGTATGTGTGCTTGACCTCGCCAGCGATGGGAAAGTTTTGGCGTTGTCTCCACACTCGCATGAGCCGAAAACTGTCATGGTTTCGCCAGGTTACCGGCAAAAAATAATGCATCAGCACATTTCTTGCCGGAATAATGAACAAACAGCAAAAAAGCATCACAAACATTAATACTAATGTGCAGTACACGTTCACCGCACTTCTGCGTACGAACCATATCCGCAGCTTTGACGCTTCCTTCAATAAGCCCATCGATGCCGTTTGTCAGAAAAGGAATGATGCATGTCAGACTCAAACGAAGCCAGTGTTTGTCCACTGGACCTGAAAAAGTATACACACGAATTAATACACGAGTCTGTCTCTGACTTCAAGAGGTCGTTGAAAACTCACTTCTTCAAGCTTTACTTTGAATAACTGCCAATGGTTGATATCTTAGTTGCAGTTCTGCAATCCTCCTTGTTTAGACTGAATGATAATTAGAAAATATAATGTATGCATTGTTTATTTCATTGTAAAAGTGGTGTGTTCGGGTATTGTGTTTTGCTTGTTATGTGCATATGTTATTGTATTTATATTTTTGTGTACAAATTGTAAAGCGCTTGGAGTTTTTCATTAATATTAAGCGCTATATAAATACTCATTATTATTATTATTATTATTATTATTATTATTATTATTATTATTATTATTATTATTATTATTATTATTATTATTATTATTATTAATTATGTAAATATACATTACTTTTTTTAGCTGAAACAATTTTTATTATTTGTGTTAGTGGCAAGTCTCAGATCACTCAGACATGTGTTCCAGAGTGGAGCTTGGGTTTGTCCACACCTTCAAAGTGCATTCAATTTGCGTATTTGTATTGCATCGTTCCGTTATTTTCTCCTCTAGTTGTGTGTCTTAGTTGCCTGCTCGGCGTTAAACCCAAATAACTAACTAACTAACTCTAGTTGTGTGTGAGGTAAGCATAAAGCTTTAAACCCTAAACTGCCGGGGGCAAGCCGAACGCTACACATCTGCAAGAGACATAAACCCTCATGAGCTCCAGCGGTCGCGGGCTCTCATGAGGATTTATGTCTCGTGTTAGTCCTGTGTTCTTTATGCCTACCTATGGTCCCATTTACATCTGTGTTCATCACGCGAATGTCGGTCAGTGTGAGGTGGTTTCAGACGCCAAATTCGTGATCACTACCAGCAAAGCGGGTTAATTTATTCCAGACGTGCCGCATAAGAATACACGGCAATATTTGCATATTCGCTTGCGGTACGTCTCGTACGAGTTAATAACTGACATGTCACTTCCAGCTTAGGGATTGAGGAAGTGCAGGTTGGGATCCGACAGTGCATGTCTGAACAAATTTTAGTTGCGATGCGTATTTGTGTGGCCATTGTCTTTTTCCCACAAACTGTACAAAAATACCTTAACCCATTCAGCCCTGATGCACTACAGCAGGCGATGAGTCGACCATGATAATTCAAGGGTAGTGCCAGATTTGCCTGTCGGCGCCAAATCAAAGACGACACCAGGCTCTGACGGCGGTGAAAATGGCAGCGCATGAAGCCCAAGCAGCGATCAAAAAACAATGCGACAGAGTTAGGCAGCAGTTTGCCAACTTTCTGAAAGAAGAGATCGACGATGG
Organism: Semisulcospira habei; assembly: GCA_036245525.1. Lineage (NCBI taxonomy): Eukaryota > Metazoa > Mollusca > Gastropoda > Semisulcospiridae > Semisulcospira > Semisulcospira habei. The sequence goes on from BTPG01000001.1 coordinate 53,463,943, forward strand.
AGACAACGAGAGACCTACGACCAGAGCGGCACCGAGAATGGCACCCCCACCAAGTAGACGACCACGAGAAGAGACCAGTCCGGAGAGACGCAGGCCATACGACAACCAGCCTTACTCCGTTTCCCGCCGCCCTCACCCACAAGGACGACAGAGGCGTCCTTAGATGCCCTATTACGTCGCATCTTTAGGCCCTTTTCAGGGCCATCAGTCCTCCAAAGAATGGACTGGCTTCTTCTCTTTTCTGGTCTTGGCTCCTAAGTCCCAAGGGGACACGCATCCAACCATACCCCCACACCTCCCACAACTAGACACTTTTCGACGTATTGGAAGACTTAACCCTAGTCAAACAACACCAGGACATAAAAAAAAAGATAAAACGGATCGAAGCACAACACCCACAACCAAACACCTTAAGTCATCCCTACGGGGTACGAAACGACTAACGACAACCTAAACGATACGTCACCATCAACAACTAGACCGACGAACATGACAGACCACGCATTCAAACATTTGTCCAGTCTCTCACACATGTGTAAAGACACACCAGATAAAAGTAAATAAGCTTACCCTAAAACGACGAAAAAGGAAAGGGACAAACTTTAATAAAATGGAACAGAACTGTCTACGAACGGAAGCTGCACGAGCTTCGACACCACGTAACTCCAAGAACAAAACAACAAGGTAACAAGGTACAGGAGGATGCTTCGGCTACTAGGACAATAACACGGGACACACCGGATACAACAAAACACAGAGGTAATTGGACAAGGGAGGAGACCACAAAAACACACACCGACCATCGACAATGAGGGTATAGGGGCTTCACCGACTACCTCGACCGAAACGCTGAAATGATACATAACACAGAGCCAAAAAGACACCAGAATGCAGGGCGTGGAGTAATGGCACACACCGACCACCAAAACTCATCAAGCAAAACCAGATTCTCTACCGATTAAGAGGAACACAGGGAGTAATCGAAACGATTTCCCACACACCCGTGAGGAAACGGCCCACATAGGCACTTTTAGGTCTGTGACTTAGGGCACAACAATTGGACCGCTCACACACCCCACGGCACAAACAGCGAGCGACACCACACAGACGACAGCCGACCATTAGGATTCGACCACGCGTCACCGACGCGCGCGCTGCGCCGTCAAGCCGCCTACCCGCACCCGATAAAGTCACAGACGGAACGGAACCACAAAGCCGACTACAGCTGCCAGCCCCACTTGACAAGAAACAACCAAGCAACCGGAGCCCAGGACTTCAAATCAACGGAAGACCACAAGCAAGAAGGAACTCGTCGACGTTTCTCCCACACCTATAATAGGGTGGTTGAGACTCACCCTCCCACACCTATAATAGGGTGGTTGAGACCCACACCTGATAAAGGGTGGATGAAACAAGAAACAACCAAGCAAGCAAGGCCCAAGACTCCAAATCAACAGGAAAACCACAAGCAAGAAGGAACTCTTCGACTATTCTCCCACACCTATAATAGGGTGGTTGAGACCCGCCCTCCCACACCTATAATAGGGTGGTTGAGACCCACTCCCACACCTATAATAGGGTGGTTGAGACCGACTCCCACACCTATAATAGGGTGGTTGAGACCCACTCCCCACACGCATTTAAGGGCAGTCGGAACCCCCATTTCTCACCACACCGAATTGAGAAACCTTTCCCCAAACACATTTTTCAGCTTGGGCGAGTAAAGGGTTAAAAGCTAACCAACTTTCACTACCCGGCTAAGGACCATTGGCTTGAGCACTCATGGCGAGGCACTTTAACAGGAGGCACAAGAAAGCGAAGGCGCAACGACACAAATACAGACAAAACGGTGGTCACACCAACACAGCAACTCTCAAGGAGAAGACAAAGGAAGCAAGAAAATTTATTCGGAACTTCTCCAAACACAAACTCACGGACCCGGAAATTCGAGCGCTGGGAAAAGGACTGAAATTTATTCCAGTCCCAAACAACAAACGAGCCAAGAACGAAATCATATCAGCATTTGACGAACTCACCCGTATAATACGCTGCAAATACCATTTTCAGAATCAGGACAAATCTGAGCGGATTCCACACCCACTACAGTTTAGCTCAGGGTACACCCCACAAAGGTCAAACGGTCCAATTGAACAATACATCAGCAACACAAAGGAAGAATTAACGCACGTCAGCATGTCAAGCACACGAAGCAATTTCACGAGAGAGGAACGTGAAGCACTCAAGGCACTCAAAAATAATACGGACATCGTTTTAAAAAAAAGCCGACAAAAACAGCACAATCGTACTCCTCAACAGAGACGATTACATCAGGGAGGGTTTGAGACAACTGGAGGACGGAATACACTACGAGAAAACAGATGCGGCAAACACAGAGGCCATCATAGCCGAAATCCTCAACACATCTGAGACACTATACAGAACCAAGAAGATAGACAAACAAACCTACAAGTTCCTACGACAAACGGAAACCTACAAAAACACAGCCTCCTTCTCATCATCATCATCATCATCAGTCCCTTGCCCGAACTGGGCGTTGGGGGGACTGAAAGGCAGCAGCAACAGACAGTGCTCTCCACTGAGTTCTATTTTGGGCGGTGGCAAGCAAGTCTGACATCTCGAGTTCGGTCCATTCTTTTATGTTTGCGACCCAACTCTTTCTCTGACGACCTCGCCGACGACTTCCTTCGAGAGTGCCTTGGAGGATAGTCTTGGACAAGGTGTTGTGTCGGGTCACGTGGCCAAACCAAGCAAGCTTGCGCCGTTTCACGGTTGCCAGAAGGGGTTCATGTGGGCCCACCAGGGAAGTGACGATGCTCCGTACATATTCGTTGGTCTTGTGCTCGCGGTACGAGATGCGGAGCAACTTCCTCAGGCACTTGTTCTCAAAGGCCTGGATTTTCTTTTCTGAGTCTGCAAGCAGTGTCCAAGTCTCACAGCCGTAGAGTAGAATAGACACTATGAGGGACTTGTAAAGCCTGTACTTGATGGTGAAGCTGATGGAGTTACTTCGCCATATCCTGTCCAGCCTGGCCATTGCGGATGTTGCTGTACCTATCCTGATACGGATCTCTGCTATGCAACTACCGTCTTTGGACAGGGTGGCTCCCAAGTACTTGAAGCTATTGACCTCTTCTAGCTTTTGGCCATTCATGTGAATGTTGCTGCTGCTGTCGCTTGTGGTGTTGATCATCACTTTGCTTTTATCCGTACTGATCTCCATGCCATAAGACCCTGCGCTACTTGAAAGTTTGTCTGTCAGGTTTTGAAGCTCACTATTGCTGCCTGCCATGAGGTCAATGTCGTCTGCGAATCGAAGATTGCACAGGGATCTGCCACCAATAGAGATTGAAGTATGGTGGTCGTGGAGGGTTTCCTGCATGATCTCCTTCTACCTACTTCCAAAATCCACAAACACCCAACAGAGGTGTTGGATGACATGGAGAAAAATGGAATGCAAGGGAGAATTATAGCGGGTCGCCCAATCGTGGCGCAGTCAGCAAGCCCGACTATAGCTATAGCGAAATTTGTGGATCTCCACCTACTACCGTTCGTACAAAAACAACCTACATACATCAAAGACACACCGGCGTTCATTAATAAAATTGAACAAACAAGGATCCCCCGAGAAACTAAGCTAGTATGCTATGACGTCACATCGATGTACAGTAACATGGAATTCCACGAATTGCTGGAGGCAGTGAACCAAACAGTCCCGGACATAGTTGAAACACCACCTATGCCACCGATTGAAAACACCACCTCCTCAGATTCCTGAAGATTATCCTCACGAACAACGTCTTCACCTTCAATGGACAGCTCTACCGACAAATTATCGGCGCCCCGATGGGCTCTAAAGTTTCACCGGAAGCCTGCGACATCAATATGGGGATCTCTTGGCTTGACTTCGCGAACGAAGATTTTATAGGAGTTGCCCACGACGTCTGCAGGCTTGTTCGTGGCTGCGGAGGCCAATCCGAGACAGGCAGGTTCGACCGCAGTGGCTGCAGGGGAAGGTATGGCCAGGGTTCTGAGCTGCGGCATCTCTGTTTTTTCTCCTGAGCCGCTTGTCCTTAAGGCTAGTTCTGTGAGAGTCCTCAAAGGAGACAGCTGCCTTGTAAATGGTGGAGCGCCAGGTGTCACGGTCCGCAGCAAGCGAAGACCACTGGTGGTGGTCGATTTGGCAGGCACTAAGTGACTTCTTGAGACAGTCTTTGTATCTCTTCTTTGGTGCCCCTCTGTCACGGTGTCCAGTAGCAAGCTCGCCGAACAGGGTGATCTTTGGTAGGCGATGATCCTCCATCCTGGAGACATGCCCCGCCCAGCGGAGCTGTGTCCGCAGCAGCAAAGCCTCGATGCTCACAGTTTCAGCCTGTTCAAGGACCTCGACGTTGGTGACATAGTCACTCCAGTGAATGCCCAGGATGGTACGCAGGCAGCGCTGGTGGAAGCGTTCGAGGAGTCGTAGTTGGCTGCGGTAGAGGGCCCAGGACTCGGAACCATACAGCAGGGTGGTGAGGACGACAGCTCTGTACACGCTGATCTTGGTGCCTGTTTTCAGCTGTTGATTGTGCCACACCCGCTTGAAAAGTCGCCCGAAAGCGCTGTTTGCTTTTGCCAGCCTGCTGTCAAGCTCCTTGTCCAGCTTGGCGTCCGACGTGATAATGCAGCCAAGGTAAGTAAACTGGTGCACTGACTTTAGTTCAGACTCGCCAATGGTGATGTGAGGAGGGCGATACACTGTCTTGGGTGCCGGCTGATGGAGGACCTCTGTCTTTTTCAGACGGACCTCGAGTCCAAAGAGCTGGGCAGCATCTGCGAAGCAAGACGTGATGCGCTGCAGGGCTCTCTCTGTGTGTGCAACGAGGGCAGCATCATCAGCAAAAAGCAGCTCACGAGTCAGTTGGTCTAGGGTTTTCGTGTGGGCCTGCAGTCGTCTGAGGTTGAACAGGCTGCCATCGAGACGATACCTGATGTACACTGCATCGTCATCATCGAGGTCCACTGTGGCCTGCTTCAACATCATGCTAAAAAAGATGGTGAAGAGGGTCGGTGCCAGCACGCAGCCCTGCTTTACGCCGTTGAGAATAAGGAATGGTTCCGAGAGGTCATTGTTGAGTCTGACCTGGCCTTGCTGGTCCTCGTGTAGCTGGACAATCATGTTGAGGAACTTTGGGGGACAGCCAAGTCGCTCCAGGATCTGCCACATGCCTTGCCTGCTCACAGTGTCGAACGCTTTTGTTAGGTCGACAAATGTTACGTACAGACCTTTGTTCTGCTCGCGGCACTTCTCCTGTAGCTGTCTCAGCACAAAGACCATATCGGTGGTGCTCCTGTTGGCTCTGAAGCCACACTGGCCCTCTGGGAGTTGGTCTTCAGCGATGGCAGGTACCAGCCGATTCAGGAGCAGCCTTGCAAGGATTTTCCCAGCAATGGACAGCAGGGTAATTCCCCGATAGTTGGAACAGTCAGACTTCTCGCCTTTGTTCTTGTACAGGGTGATAACGACTGCATCACGGAGATCTTTTGGTAGTGTTCCTTCCTCCCAGCAGCAGAGAAAGAGGTCATGGAGCTTGTTGTGCAGTGCTGTGCCTCCATGTTTCCAGATCTCTGGTGATATTCCATCGATGCCTGCTGCTTTGCCACTCTTGAGCTGGTGGATGGCTGTGAGGGTCTCTTCAGCGGTGGGCGGTTCGTCCAACTCAACCTTTACTGGGAGGTGTGGGATTTGTAGGACGACTGCTTCTTGAACAGTGCGCTCAGCGCTGAAGAGGCTCTGAAAGTATTCCGACCAGCGGAGTGAGGAGTGCCTGGCCATTCGCGCTTCGCAGGGGACTTTGTACCAGGTGCCTGGGGCCATACACTGCTTTCAGTGCTTCGTAGAAGCCCCTGTAGTCACCATTGTCAGCACAAAGCTGGGTCCTCTGTGCAAGTCTGGTCCACCACTCATTCTGGAGATCTCTGAGCTTGCGCTGGAGACTGCTGCAGACGAGGCGGAAGGCAGACTTCTTCACAGGGCAGGAAGGCTGGGCTAGGTGGGCCTGATGGGCGGCTCTTTTTTTTTTTTTTTTTTTTGAGCCGCCCATATGGGGATAATACTGAACAATATCATCAACCTTTTTGAGGAGAGAGAGAAAATCATTTGGAACGGAAGATACAGAGATGACGGCTTCCAAATGTGGAATGCGGACAATGACACCATCAACAGGTTTTTTAACCTCGCCAACTCCTATCACCCACTCCTGAAATTCACATACACAATCGAAGACCATACAGCTACCTTCCTGGACACTCAAGTTTACAAGGGAGAGCGTTTTGAGCGTGAAGGAATACTGGACATCAAAACATACAGAAAACCGACAGAAACTTATCAATACCTACAAAGGGATTCAGCTCACCCTCAACACGTCTTCAAAGCTCTGATTCGGGGGGAAACAACAAGATATATGAGGACTAACAGCAACAGAACAGACCTACACGAACAGATCCATCTGTTCCACGACAAAATGACGGACCGGGGATACAAACAGACGGAACTCACGCAAGAAACGGACACAGTACTCGCGAAAGACAGAAAACAACTCCTAGCGGAAAGACCGAAGAAAGCAGGAAAAACACCTCTGGTCATGGTCACCCCATACTACCCCAGTATCAAGCACCTACAAAGGAAAATTCAAACACACTGGCACCACATGACGAGAGACCCAGAGTGTAAAACACTCTTCCCCAATCCACCGCTGATCGCCTATAAGCGACATAAAAACATAAAGGACTTGATTATATCAGCGAAACTCAACACAAAGAGAGACACAGCCGTGTCAGCCACGGACATAAACAAAACACTAGAAGACGACGCCGGAAACAACAACTAACCACCACGGCAACAACGGCCCTCCAAGCAAGGATTAGAAACCATCGACCCTAAACAGGGCACCCCATCCACCAACCAAAGACAAAGCTCATCACGTTTAATACCCCTTCACACTCTCGCTCTCAACGACAGGGAAACCAACCACACACACAGCATGAAGCTCAAACCCCGTAGGGGACTCTCAGCCACCCACCCCAACTAGGGTAAGAAAAGGATGTAAGAAGCATACAGTACTCCACGTAATCCAGTTTGCCCCATGGACCCAACGAGAATCAGACCCGCTGCCACGAAGAAAGCAAGCAACATTACGCCTAATTCCCCACAGACAGCCCGGAGCAACGATACAAGCTTATCTCCTCTCCCCGCGTCAGCCCTAAAGACAACGAGACGGAGGAAAAGAAAGCGGTTTAACCCACGACCATACTCCAACGGGACGATCAAGCCGGATTAACAAGGATCTACTACCGCGTCAAAGAAAAAACGGAGACATTTCACAACCAACAACTGCCCGTCACCCTAAACTTATCGGACCAGGAAAACTACGTAACCCTTAAGCACAGCCCACTACACTGCCCAATCCGCGATTCCTCTTCTACACACCCCACCAGACTTCAAGAGACGGAATCCCACGAACGGATAAGGAGAAACACGTAGGTTTACTCCAACATCACGACACTAACAACGCACCCACCAACTTAAACGACAACCCTCTACGACATTAACAACGCACCCACCCACTTAAACGACAGCCCTCTACAACAATAGGCCGGTTCCCTGACGAGTATATCGGAGCCTGTAGTCACAGACTACGAATACCGATCGAAACGCCTCCCGAGTGCTTCACATAACACAACGCATGCGACAGCAGCGACCACCAACAACTCGGAGAATAAACAGGCGTCGGGACCAGAGTGACAGGATGCATACCTGGGTGGGACCGGTCTTGCTTTCTTACCACAATAAAGCATCCAGAAGGTGGACATGGCACAGCCCGAACGGAGAGCACCATAACCAAATTGAATACATCATGGTGAAGAGACGCTTCCAAACCAGTGTGAACATTGCCAAGACAAGAAGTTTTCCAGGAGCAGACATTGGAAGCGACCATGACTGTCTGTCTGTTTGTCTGTCTGTCTGTCTGTCTGTTTGTTTGTCTATTTTGACAAAGGGTATTTACCCGAAATATTAATAAATTGTGTTGTACCGTTTTTCCTAAGCGTGTTTCTTTCTCCGTTGGGTACTTCTCTGACCATGACTTAGTGATGATGACCTTCCGACTCCGCCTAAAGAAGGTCAACAAGCAGGGTCCCACCAGAATCAAGTTTGACCTCGAGAAGCTGAAAGACCCAGAGGTAGCGGAAGCCTTTCAGGCAAAGATAGGAGGAAAATTCGCACCACTGCTACTTCTAGGTGCAGAAGACACGGACGTGGACACACTGATTAACACATTTAACACTGTTGTAACAGCCAGTGAGATCCTTGGCAAACACCGACAAGCAAAGAAATCTTGGGTTACAGCTGACATCTTTGTTCTATGTGACAAGCGTCGAGAATTAAAGAAAAAGAAATCAGAGGTAGAAGGAGCTAAACAATACAGGGAAATTAAACAGGATATCAAGAAAAGCATGAACAAGGCAAAGACCCAAGCTGCACTTTTAGACTTCATTCACTTCGTGCAGGACTTCCACCCATCCATCAAGTTCACATACACTATATCAGCTAATTCAGTCGACTTTCTGGACATGAACATCAGGATTGACTGCGGAATGTTGAAAACTTCAATACATTACAAACCTACCGACTCACATTCCTACCTCGACTACCGATCTTCTCACAACCCCAAAACTAAAAACAGCATCCCTTATTCCCAGTTTCTTCGGCTAAAAAGAATATGTTCCGAAGAATCAGATTTCGATGTTCAATCCAAAGAAATGGCAGGATTTTTCATCGACAGACATTACCCACATACGGTTCAAAAACTTAGTCGCGCGAGTACAATGCAGACTAAACCTACCGCTGATAGTGACAGGCCTATCGTAACCATGATCTACCATCCCCACACCAATCCGGTGCGTAAAATCCTTCTTTCTAACTGGGGTCTTTTGTCATCCAGTCAAGAATCTGCTGCTATCTTTTCTGAACCTCCGTTGGTAGCTTTCAAGAGGGATATTAATTTGCGGGACATGCTTGTTCGCTCTACTCTCAAGCCTCGTCATACCACCAGACCCTCCGGCTCCACTCCGTGCAATGTTCCTAATTGCAAGACGTGTCCCTTTATTTGCCCTTCCACCGTGGTGAATGGTCCACGTTACAAATTCAACATAGACAGATACTTCACGTGTCAAACCACCAACGTGATTTATGTCATCTCCTGTGTGAAATGCGGCCAACTCTATGTTGGAGAGACGGAAAGAACCATCAACGACCGTTTCAAAGAGCATCTTCAGTCTGTCAAGTACCAATACAACAGACCGGTCGGACGACATTTCAACCAGGCCGACCACTCCGTCTGGGACATTCGGGTTAAAGGCCTTTGGCTTATGCAAGCCAGTAATGTCTGGGCCAGGAAAGACCGTGAAAAATTTCTGATTAATAAACTGGGCACTGTGGCGCCACTCGGGATGAATATGAAAGATTAACATTTTTTTACCTTGCTTGTGTCTGCTACTTTACCTCACTGTTTTACTACTCACTAACCAGTTAGGGGAGGTTGGCGCTGGTTGACATGTACATTTCCCTTGGGGACTTTCTCAGCGCTGGCCGAACGTTTAGTTGGATCCCTTGCCCTTCCCTGTCGGGCGCCGGGTCTCCGGCTCACGGTTTGATACGCGGTTTTGGGGCATGGCGATCGTGTGCATCCCTTGGGGATGTACGTGGTCGTCTTGTTGCGTGCCTGTGTGTTTTTCTGTGTGCTGGTGGGTGCCTGTTGGGTGGGGTTGGTGGCTTGGTGGCTCTGGCTTTTTTTTTTTTTTTTCCTCTTTCCTTCTACCTCTCTCCCTCTTTCTCCCCCCCCCCCCCTTACCCCCTTTACAACTTCTCTCTAGCCCTCTTTCACTCTTTACGCTTTTTCCTTTTCTCTTATTCCCCTTCCTCCTTCCTCCTTTCCCCCCGCCCCCTTCTCTCTCTCTCTCTCTCTCTCTCTCTCTCTCTCTCTCTCTCTCTCTCTCTCTCTCTCCCTCTCTCGCTCTCTCTCTCTCTCTCTCTCTCTCTCTCTCTCTCTCTCTCTCTCTCTCTCTCTCTCTCTCTCTCTCCCCCCTATTTTTCGAGTTACCCTTGAAGACGTTTTCACAACTACCTAATCTCCACTTATACCAATATTCTCTTACTGAATTTGATTATTTGCTTTGTTTTCATGACTTATTACTTGTTGTGTACCGTGCTAAATGCTGGGTTTTTTTTCCCGGGGTCCTCCCGTTTTTCCCCGAGGTAGTCCTCAACTTGAAGGTGATATAAAGTTTGCCTTCGGGTTGGTGTTTAGCAGGCTTTGTGTATTAGACACTCCGCCTACTTCGTGCCCAAGGGTACTCCCCGTTCGTTTTCCTTCTCTTTCTCTCTCTCTCTCTCTCTCTCTCTCTCTCTCTCTCTCTCTCTCTCTCTCTCTCTCTCTCTCTCTCTCTCTCTCTCTCTCTCTCTCTCTCTCTCTCTCTCTCTCTCTCTCTCTCTCTCTCTCTCTCTCTCTCTCTTTCTCTGGCCTCATCTACACGCCTTTTCTTTCGCTCGCTCCTGCACGTGCTTGCACACACTCTTGTCTCTCGTGTTCAGGTTCTTTCCGAGTCTCTCTCTTACGATTTTTCGTTGACGTCATTTTTACTTTTTCCGCACTTTTGTTCTTCCTTTTCTTTCTTTTACGTCACCTCCTTCAGTTGCCACATTCTTTCTGCCAATGAAGATAAGTAGCGGCTAATCTCTTTGTTTGTTTGTTTGTCTATTTTGACAAAGGGTATTTACCCGAAATATTAATAAATTGTGTTGTACCCGTCTTTTCTAAGCGTGTTTCTTTCTCCGTTGGGTACTTCTTTTCAAAGAATAAGTGGCTTGAAGATCAGTGTAAACACGTAGAAGAAAATCTGAACAAAAATAATAGCAAAAAAGCATACCAGCTGGTGAAAGACCTGACCAGTGTAAAACAAGGACGCTCCTCGATCATTCAAGATAGTGAAGGGAACTGTCTTATGGAAGACCAAGACATACTGAAGAGATGGACAGAGTACTGCTCAGATTTGTACAACCACCGAGCTGCAGGGGACCCAGGCATACTTGTCAACCCACCCGTGACCAACAATGGCAACTATCCCATCCTCCGAGAAGATGTAGAGACTGCAGTGAAGTCGCTGAAAAAAGGGAAGGCAGCAGGAGCAGACAACATCCCTGCAGAGCTAGTCCAAGAAGGGGGAGAAGACACGATAAGTGCCTTACTAACAATCTGCAATAAGATCTGGCAGTCAGGGGATTGGCCCACACCATGGATCCAATCACTTATAATAACTCTCCCCCAAAAAAGGCAACTTACATCAATGCCAGAACTATCGCACGATCAGTCTTATATCCTACCCAAGCAAAGTCGTGTTAAAGATCCTGCTGAACAGGCTGAAGCCACAGGCAGAGGATATCATAGCTGAGGAACAGGCAGGCTTCAGACCAGGGCGCAGCACAACTGAGCAGATCTTCAACCTGAGAGTTCTATGTGAGAGATACCTCCAGCACCAGCAGGACCTCTATCATGTCTTTGTGGATTTTAAGAAAGCGTTTGACAGGATGTGGCATGCCGCCCTTTGGTCCACCATGAAGCTATACAACATCAATGCCAACCTGATCAAAGTCATAGCAAACCTTTACAACAAGGCCACTAGCGCAGTCTGCTTCAATAGCAAAATAGGAAACTGTTTTAGGACTACAGTTGGAGTCAGACAAGGCTGCTTGCTCTCACCTACTCTTTTCAACATCTTCCTGGAAAGAATCATGACGGACGCTCCGAAAGATCATGAAGGAACTGTCAGTATTGGAGGCAGAACAATCACGAACTTGCGCTTTGCGGACGACATTGATGGCCTTGCAGGAACAGAGAAGGAGCTAGCTCAGCTGGTGGAAAAGCTGGATAGTACAGCCATTGCATATGGCATGGAAATCAGTGCAGAGAAGACCAAACTGATGACCAATAACGCCAGTGGCATTGGCACTGAAATCATGGTTGGAGGCCAAAAACTGGAAACAGTTAAGAAATTCAAATACTTAGGAGCAATTGTGACAGATGAGGGATCAAAACCAGAAATACTGTCCAGGATTGCGCAGAAAACAACAGCACTGACAAGATTGAAGACCATATGGAAGGACAGAAACATCACGCTCTGCTCCAAGATCAGACTGATGCGCTCCTTAGTCATCTCAGTGTTCTTGTATGCCTGCGAGTCATGGACCCTCACAGCAGACCTTGAAAGGAGGATACAAGCCACTGAAATGAGATGTTTTCGAAGGCTGCTTGGCATCTCATACAGAGATCACATCACAAACGAGGAAGTGGGAAACAGAATCAGGCAAGCCATCGGGCCCTATGAAGACTTATTAGCCATTGTGAGAAAACGCAAACTGAAGTGGTATGGGCATGTCACGCGTTCAGCAGGGCTTGCCAAAACAATCTTGCAAGGCACTGTGCAAGGAGGTTGAAGGAGAGGAAGACAGAGAAAAAGATGGGAGGACAATATCTCAGAGGGGACAGGACTGAAGCTCAGAGAACAGAGAGAAATGGAGGGAGCTGGTGGTGCCCCAACGGTCGGCAAGACTACGGGATATAGATAGATAGATAGATAGATAGATAGATAGATAGATAGATAGATAGATAGATAGATAGATAGATAGATAGATAGATAGATAGATAGATAGATAGATATGACCTATATAATAACAGTATTATTATTATTATTATTATTATAGATAGATAGATAGATAGATAGATAGATAGATAGATAGATAGATAGATTGGGATACAATGAGTTAATTTTCTTGACAGTATACTTTGAGAACATCCCAACTTAGGAAGGGCCACACGTAGAAAAGACAACTACATCACGATTTCTAAATACATTTGCAAAGTAGGCAAACAAACAAGTACACACTATTTGTTACTGATCTTGATCGAAGTGTCAACTGAAGGTGTTAGTTGACACTTACGATCACGAAGAGCTAACCTATTTAACCCCGACTCTCTACAGCAGGAGATGGATCGCAGTGATAATTCAAGGATAGTGCCAGATTAGCTTGGCGCCTGAAGGCGCCAAGCTAATCTTGCACTACCCTTTAACTATCATGCTTGATCCACTTAAGTGACACGTCCAAAATTCGATGGGGTTAAATGGGTTAATAGCAAATTGTGTAATATAAGTAATTGGTCGCAGGGGTTTGCTACACGGACCCTTGTAGGCCTGAGGGAGGTCAAAGGAACCATTGTATCCCGAAGGCCGAAGGACTTGCAAGGGTCCGTACAGCAAGCCCCTGCTGCCAATAACTTATTTGTTTTCATTCCTCTACTATTTTTGTAAAAGAAATCAAGAAGAAATCTTCTGACCTCGATCGCGCTAAACATGACTGACGTAAAAGGGATATTTTTTTTTATATACATAATAGACTTATGACGTCATTTAAAATCTTACATGACGTTGCCGTCTGCAGTAGTGTGCCTGTTGTTTCGAACAACACTAAGTAACTTCGTACTTTAGAACGTTTGGTGATCTTTTATAGAACAACACTGGCATCCAAGACGCGTCAGAAAGAGGGCTACAACAAGTCCGCCATTAGCCGCTACAAGGGTTTTTGTAGCTCGGTCATGTGGTACAGTTCGCGCTAAAGTGTTTGGTTGTGTGACGTAGGGATGAAAACAATATAAGTTATTGTCGCAGGGGATTGCTACACGGACCCTTGTAGGGCTGAGGAAGGTAAAAGGAACCATTGTACCCCGAAGGCCTGAGGGGTACAATGGTTCCTTTGACCTCTCGAAGGCCTACAAGGGTCCGTACAGCAAGCCCCTGCTACCAATAACGTATTTGTTTTCATTCCTCCACTATTTTTCTGAAATCAAGAAGACATCTTCTGACCTGGATCACGCCAGACATGACTGACGTACATTTATACATAACAGACTTATGACGTAATTTAAAATATTTCATGACGTTGCCGTCTCCAGTACTGAGTGTGCTTGTTGTTTCGAACAACACTAAGTAACGTTTTACTTTACAACGTTTTGGAGATCTTTGATAGAACAAAACTCACATTCAAGATGCGTCACAAAGAGGGTTACAAGAAGTCCGCCATTAGTCGCTACAAGGGTTTTTGTATCACGGTCACATGGTACGGTTTGCGCTAAAGAACTGGCCGTATGACGTAGGGAGGAAAACAATTGTTTTGATCCCACCTTCGGCGAAATTCTGTTTGATCTCTACACGTCTTTCCCTTCACAGTAATAACCCTAGTACAGTTTGTGTTGCCTGTGTGTGGATGATGTCAACAATTCTTGATCGTGTCCCGCAACCGTGCCATGCCGTACATTCCTCTGGAACCCTACATTCAGGCCAGGGCTACATTGGACGTGAATTCTGGCTCAGTATCGCAGCTGAACGCAGTACAGAGCTGAAATTTGAAAAAAGGGTTTGAACCCGAATTATGAATACATTGTGTTGTAATTGTCTCTTAAATGCTTGTTTCTTTCTTCGTTGGGACGTTCTCTGCATTGTACACTCTTGGTGGTCACCTTTCTGGTCTGGATAACAGTATATTTTGTTTTGTTCCTGCTTTCATGTACTAAACTGTTCGAGATTTTAAAAAGCGCAAACCCCCCACCCCCCACCCAAAAAAACAAAACAACAACAACAACAACAACAACAAAAACAACAAACAAAAGAAAACACAAAACCTTCAGCTCCCAAATAAAATCAATTCCCAAGTGAGAATCGAGTCAGCTATTGGCCATGCAAACTGCTGATTCAACACTTTTTGCTAATGACCTTGACTGCCGAAATAAAACGTACGACGTTCCAAATACCAAAGACATAGTTCGCAAAGATCTCTTGCAACAGTCGCGGGGAGTCATCAGGATCTAATCCTATTTACATCCATGTTCCTTGGACGTCTGACAGTCTTTGGCATTGAATTAGTAATTATAGAAAGAAAAAAAAAATCATCGACAACCGGCAGTAAAGGGGGTTAACTCATTCGAGACGTGTCACATCCAATTACGTGGCATAAAGCCGAGTATTCGGATGCGGCACGTCTCAAATGAGTTTAAAAGGCATAGGGACGTACGAATTGGCACAATACCAATACATTTCTTGTTAGTATGCTTTTCTCTCGGGCAGTTGTATTTTCAAGGCTTATATACTGACGAGCAAAAGAAATGCGATATTTTATTGTTTCCGATCATTTCAAAAATGTCGCATTTGTTTTGCCCGTCAATATGATATGCATTTGTAGCCGCCTATTAATTCTTCTACTGGCGTGAATTTGTGAACCATGCTCTCTATAAGCATTTGAGTTGTGTGTGTGAGCCTGCGTGCACTCATCTGTATTTGTTTGTTTGTTTGTTTGTGTGTGTGTGTGTGTGTGTGTGTGTGTGTGTGTGTGTGTGTGTGTGTGTGTGTGCGCTCCCGCCCGTGTGGGTGTGTATATGTGGGTGTGTGTTATTGTTGTTTGATCATGATTATTATCAAATTTGTATTGGTATCTGGGATGTTTTATTATGAGAAAGTGATATGTTTGATATGGCAGGTTGTTGTAAAAATAATCTAACAATAAAACAAATATAAAACATTCCAAGTTGTTTTTGTTATTATCGGACTCACTTGTTAACCCTGTGGGTGTCGGCAGTTGTTATGCAGGAATCATCGTGACTAGAACCGCTACCGACACCCAAAGGGCTAAACCAACGGCGATGGAAAAAATGGAGGAAAGAAGCTGACTACTCTATTGCTAATTTGAATTTGAATTTGAATTATCTACTCTACCGGTTGTCTTCTCTACTGTTTATCTTCTCCACCGTATGTCTGCTCTATTGCTTGCCTACTGCTCATTTACTCTACCGGTTGACTTCTCTACTACTGTTTGTCTATTCTACTGCTTGTCTGTTCTGCTGTCTCCTCTGCCGATTGTCTACTCTATTGTTTGTCTGCTCTACTCTTTGCCTAACGTACTGTGTGTCTACTAGACTAGTTGTCTACTCTACTGTTTGCATTCTCTACATAGTGTCTGCTGTTCGTCTACTCTACTGTGTGTCTACTGTTCGCCTACTCTACTGTGTGTTTGAGGGCGTCAGTGTATATTGTCATTTGCCAGTGCTACGTTTTAAGTTCAGCTTTTAATTATATATGCATATATGTATGTCTTATGCTAAATTTTAATTGCTAGTAGTTTTATTATATTTTGAAGGATCGTGATTTTAGCTTTGATGCACATTTTAGCTATGTTTCTTGTTATGTTACTATGTTACTTTTTACTTATGTTACATGACTGTAGTACAGTGTGTATGAGGATTGTTTGTATGGGTGTGTATGAATGACATCGAATCACACCCCTCTGTCGTTGACATATGGCAATAATATTAGTTGTATTACGAGTTAGGCTTTGCCAATGGTTCTTGTCGCCTCTAGGGTCCGGCTAGGGGCGGGGGGGTGGGGGGGCGGTGTGGGGGGTGGGGGGGTGGGGGTGGGCAATGTCGGAGGTAAGAGTCGAGGGCTCTAACACAATTTTGAAGCTGCGTTCACACACACACACACACACACACACACACACACACACACACACACACACACACACACACACACACACACA
Source organism: Semisulcospira habei (assembly GCA_036245525.1). Classification (NCBI taxonomy): domain Eukaryota; kingdom Metazoa; phylum Mollusca; class Gastropoda; family Semisulcospiridae; genus Semisulcospira; species Semisulcospira habei. The sequence goes on from BTPG01000001.1 coordinate 53,480,642, forward strand.
CACACACACACACACACACACACAAACGTAAATGTAAAATTATGCTGTGGGATGCTTACAGCGTGGCCTTCGCAAAACAGTTTAAAACAAAAGCATGGCCCACGGCTCCTGTGCATTGCGATACTATACGTTGTACTGAATGCGCAAAGGCACCCACCCCACCCCCACCCCCTCACCCCCAGAAGCAAAACATCATCGGGCCCACTGCGGCTGTTGTGGGCCCGAGGACCTTAGCTTACTGGGCAAACACCTGTGGTCCAAACAAAATAATACAGATGGTTCTCTAAACGTTAAATCTGTAGGAACACTCCTGCATCCACCCACCCAGTTTCTCCAACCAGTCATGACGTTTTGCGGTGACGCAATATAAAAAGGTAATCAAAAACGTTACTAAAAGTATTATTTTGCATTATATCAAAACAATCCTGAAGGGAAAATGCGTCCCTTGTGCTTGACAAAAGACGACACTTCGTTTGGATTAACACAACGGCATCCTGACGTGTCTAGTGTGTGTGTACCACTGCAGTTTTTTTTTTTTTTTTTTTTTTTTTTTTTTTTTTTATTGTGCGTTTACCCATACCCTGAAGTAGGCTCTAAATGTTAAAGCAACTTCCTTCCTATCCTCTTGAATATATTAATTTCGCGTTTTCGCTTTCTATCGGCAGCATTTCAAATAACCGGCGACATCTAAGAGATGGCTTGTCCTATTCAGACAAGTAATTGGACAATTCATATACTGCTGGCAGGATCAAAGAGTTTGAGTAAACATTGATTAAAATCCCCTAAAATAAGTGCAGGTGCATCAGGAGAAAAAAAATGAGTCAAGTCTGTGGATGGTGTTGGAGATGTGTACTGCTGCCTTGGTTTCGTTTACCTTGGGGTGAACGTAAGCAAGTATAAAAAAACAACAACAACCAACCCTGAAAAACCCACCAGCTAGGTGAATTTCCTAGGCATGTAGAACGGCGGAGCGATATTGAAAGGAGCTTAACCCATTAAACCCAACGGCCTCATGTCCCAAATTGTGGAGGTGTTACTTAACGACTACGTGCCACTTGCAGGAGACGGATTGACCATGATAATTCAAGGTTAGTGCCAGATTAGCTTGGCGCCTGAAGGCGCCAAGCTAATCTGGCACTAACCTTGAATTATCATGGTCAATACATTTCCTGCTGTAGAGCGCTGAGGCTACATTGGTTAATGTCAGACGTGCAGAGTTTTTCACGCACTACAGCAGTCTTGCAGCAACGCATGTTGATACTAAAACACACACAGCCACCGTGTTCTTTGTCCGTTCTGGGGTCAAAGTGGTACTGATACTATCAGCGGATAAATCCTGACTCAGGTCTGGCAATACTATCGAGCCATGTTTTTATATCAACGCTAAAGTACTCGCGTCACGAAACTGATGCATGTACTGGACATGTAGTCAATGGGCAGCATTGTTGGTTTTTAAAAAAGAAAATTTTTTAAACATGACTTGTTCATAAGTTATTATTGGGAATGTCCGAAATAAAATAAATTAAAAAAAAAACCAATTAACCATATCATATGAACAAATAAACAGTTTGGAATGAGGTAAACTTTGACCTTATAGAATTCCCGCCACGTCCGCTGTTGCCTACCTTGTCCGCTTCTATTTAATCGTGTGTACCGAAGACAGTAACCAATACCCAAACGACCTACAAATTACTAATTTTAACCCACTTATAACCACCTACCCCCCCCCTCCCCCCCCCCCGCCTCTTTCCCACTATTTCTCCTCTCAGGTCCGTATGCCACTGCTTTTGAAGTAAAGAAGCAAACATCTGCTGCATGTTTTCACTATGCTGAAATGTGACTGTACGAAATTGAATTTAAAACATTATGTGCTAACTGTACCCCATACGATGTGTCAGCAAAACGCGAGCCTGATCTCTTTTTCGTAGTCGAGTAATCTTCGCTAACCCCTTGACTGCCGACAAAACATGATCCATCTGCAAGAGACATATATCCTCATGAGCCCCCGCAGTTGCGGGGGCTCATGAGGATCTATGTCTCTTGCTGAGACCAATTTGTATCCGTGTTCCTTGGACGGTTGTTGCTTTTTTGGCCGTTAAAAGAAGTGGCACGCTGGTAAACCACCCCGTTACAGAGCAACTGTTGACAAAACGATTTCTGTGCATATCTCAGTGTTGAACCGAATGGTGAGTGATAGCTTTTTTTCACACTGGGTAGACATAGATAAGAACAGTTTGCGTGGAATTCAGGTCAGAATCATGAATACGGGGAGTTAGCTGCCTGAATGAAAATGTGCAGGCATATAAAATTTCGACAAAAAGAGAACACGCGGGAATTTAAACAGAGAATAATAAAAATTTTGGCATTCTTGCTAATCGTACTGACACACATTGTCTTGGCTAAAATTCTATAACCCCTTCAGCCCTGACGCACTACAGCAGGAGATGGATCGACCATGATAATTCAAGGCTAGTGCCGGATTAGCTTGGCGTCTGTCGGCGCCAAGCTAATCTGGCACTACCCTTGAATTATCATGGTCGATCCATCTCCTGCAACAGGTGCATAGTCGTTAGATGACGCCTCCAAAATGTGTGAAATACGTGCGTCGGGCTGAATGAGTTAAAAAGAAACTGAGAAGTTTCTGAGTTCGTTTATGGTGTGTTTAGTCAATCACGCCGACAGTGCCGTCGTGACATCACGATGGTGTTTGAGGGGTTTGTCAAAAAGTAAGTATTCGGCCAATTTCGGCACATTGTCCGGGATGTGGCTTAACCGTTACTACCTGTATGACTCTGCCCCCCACCTTCCTGCTCTCCACCACACTGCCTGTGGCCGGGTCTGGGCTTCTGAACACAAACGGGAAGACGGAGTGCAGATCCGAGCACGGGGTCCTGGACACATTATTCAGCATCTTCTCTGTTCTGTGACTGAAAGACGTCGTCACGCACGTGCTCGTGTCTGAAAACTCACTCAGCAACAACCGTTCATAGCATGCGGGGACTGGTAGCTGAAATCTCTCCCAATGAACGGTGGTCAATGGGAAAAAGTGATGCAGATCCAGCAAAGTCTCCTTCACGTTTTTAGTTAAACCCCACACATGTGTTTTGTCTGCAGTATAAAAGAATATGTCCAGGTAAGGCCATTTGTACGTGCCCGCACTTTTGGGAAGATCCGTTTGGTAAAATTTCCATTGGAAGCTGCCGTACGTTTGAAGAGTAAACCCAGGGATGTTGCCCAAAACCCGGGTCAGGTCTCGCGACTGATAGGCCATGACCTCAATGTCGAGGTCATCATCCCAGGGAATCATCCCGTGATGGCGGTACGCTCCGAGAAGCGTGCCTCCGATCAGAAAGAAAGTCAGGCCGTTCTCCTTACAAGCACGCAAAAACACGTCAACAGTGAACAGCAACTGAGCTCGCTCCTCCTCCGTCATAGCAGGTCTGAAACGTTGCAAGGTCAATAGGCGATTAGCCGCTTGAGGGTCGTGTTTAGCCCTGGCCGCCAGCAGCTCTTGCTGTGTGTAGAACTCGGCATAGGGACTAACTGGGTCACGGAACTTGGACACGTCTGACAGGCTGATATTCAGAACAGGACTGTGCACCCTCTTGTCTTCTCCGTATGTGTGCTTGACCTCGCCAGCGATGGGAAAGTTTTGGCGTTGTCTCCACACTCGCATGAGCCGAAAACTGTCATGGTTTCGCCAGGTTACCGGCAAAAAATAATGCATCAGCACATTTCTTGCCGGAATAATGAACAAGCAGCAAAAAAGCATCACAGACATTAATACTAATGTGCAGTACACGTTCACCGCACTTCTGCGTACGAACCATATCCGCAGCTTTGACGCTTCCTTCAATAAGCCCATCTATGCCGTTTGTCAGAAGAGGAATGATGTATGTCAGACTCAAACGAAGCCAGTGTTTGTCCACTGGACCTGAAAAAGTATACACACGAATTAATACACGAGTCTGTCTCTGACTTCAAGAGGTCGTTGAAAACTCACTTCAAGCTTTACTTTGAATAACTGCCAATGGTTGATGTCTTAGTTGCAGTTATGCAATCCTCCTTCGTTAGACTGAATGATAATTAGAAAATATAATGTATGCATTATTTATTTCATTGTAAAAGTGGTGTGTTCGGGTATTGTGTTTTGCTTGTTATGTGCATAAAAGTCATTGTATTTTTATTTTTGTGTACAAATTGTAAAGCGCTTAGAGCTTTTCATTAAGATTAAGCGCTATATAAATACTCATTATTATTATTATTATTATTATTATTATTATTATTATTATTATTATTATTATTATTATTATTATTATTATTAACTATGTAAATATACATTACTTTTTTTAGCTGAAACAATTTTTATTATCTGTGTTAGTGGCAAGTCTCAGATCACGCAGACATGTGTTCCAGAGTGGAGCTTGGGTTTGTCCACACCTTCAAAGTGCATTCAATTTGCGTATTTGTATTGCATCGTTCCGTTATTTTCTCCTCTAGTTGTGTGTCTTAGTTGCCTGCTCGGCGTTAAACCCAAATAACTAACTAACTAACTCTAGTTGTGTGTGAGGTAAGCATAAAGCTTTAAACCCTAAACTGCCGGGGGCAAGCCGAACGCTACACATCTGCAAGAGACATAAACCCTCATGAGCTCCCTCAGTCGCGGGCTCTCATGAGGATTTATGTCTCGTGTTAGTCCTGTGTTCTTTATGCCTACCTATTGTCCATTTACATCTGTGTTCATCACGCGAATGTGGGTCAGTGTGCGGTGGTTTTAGACGCCAAATTCGTGATCACTAGCAGCAAAGAGGTTAATTTATTCCAGACGTGCCGCATAAGAATACACGGCAATATTTGCGTATTCGCTTGCGGTACGTCTCGTACGAGTTAATAACTGACATGTCACTTCCAGCTTAGGGATTGAGGAAGTGCAGGTTGGGATCCGACAGTGCATGTCTGAACAAATTTTAGTTGCGATGCGTATTTGTGTGGCCATTGTCTTATTCCCACAAACTGTACAAAAATACTTTACCCCATTCAGCCATGACGCACTACAGCACGCGATGAGTCGACCATGATAATTCAAGGGTAGTGCCGGATTTGCTTGGCGCCTGTCGGCACCAAGCTAATCTGGCACTGCTCTTGAATTATCATGTTCGATCCATCTCCTGAAACTGGTGCATAGTCCTTAGATGACGCCTCCAAAATGTGGGGAAAATATCACCGGCGGGCTGAATAAGTTAAGCGCGTTTCAAATTTCGGATTCCACGAGTAAGTTCTATGATAACCATTTCTGCAGCTCTCTCTATATATAAATGTCAGATCCAAAATTTGAAAAAAAGTATATGCTGAACTCGTAAGGCGACCCTTATCATAAGTAGCTGCGAAAGTGTCGAAGAGCGTTGCCGCCGACGGCGACGCTGTACGACACTTCCGCGGCTATTGATGCGAGGCGCCTTGAGAGAGTTAAAGCGATTTGCTCCGAAGGGGACTCTGATTACTAAAAATGCTAAAATGTGCCGATCGACGCAACGCGTTCCCAGTGTTGACGTGCCTCGACTGGGACTGTTCGACTCATTCTTTAACCTTTTCCGTGTCGTTAGCGGTTTTAGTAGCGATGATTCCAGTCGGAATCATCGCGGCTAATACCGCTACCGACATCAACGGGTTAACGATCTGTGTGACTAGGCAAACGCTCGTTGTGGTAAACAGTACCAAGGTAGCATCCGAGAATGCAGCCTGCAGACGATCCGCGGAATCAGAGTCTCCTACACAAAACACACTGAAATCCTACCTCGACGTATTGTTTTCGATTCTCATCAGCAGTTTTCTTAGTCGCCGTAAAAATATGGTTATCGGCCCGAAAGTCAAGACAAACGGTCTATCCTCAATGCGCAAAAGGCCATTGGGCCGACATCGGCTGCCGTTGGCCCGTGCACGGCCGTGCTTTGTGCATTGGGTCTAGTCTTCATCAGTCCCACGTTCAATGTCACCCGATCGTGCGCGCAACGGGGTGCATAGCCCGTGACAGCGACACAAATGCATTTTGCTTTTAAAATTAAAGAACACATTGAAATAACTGAAGCAAATTTCTACTACTGACCTACCTTGGTGCTATTTACTACTCCTCCTGTTAAGAAGCGACCTACTAGGCAACGATCATCCATTGTTTAGACGGAGAGAACAAGCTTTTTGACGTCACGGTATACGTGTGACGTACGCATCTGATCTTTTTACGTCAGTGTATTCTAGGGGATTTAAAAAAATATATTAATCGAACCTTTCAAGACCACGTTTACATAGATAACACCCCAACACCAAATGTCATAGTCTTACCGCGCTTTGCTTCCTGGGATATCCTAATATACCGCTCCAATCTGGAGAGATTTGGTCTTTGTCCCAATCATGAAAACAGGTTCAAAACCAGCTGCTTTTAACTCACTAAACAAACAGTTTACTTTAAACATTTTCTGATTTTCAAACACTCGATGTTACGGACTATTCTACAGCGCGTTCTTAACTGGACGAACCTTTGATCGGCAAACCTAGATCGGAGAAGATGGGTGATCTTTTGGTTTGTTTCGTAACTGAGGTTGAACGAACCTGAACAAACCTAACCGAACATGAGCAAACTAGGTTCGCCATGGTATCCTTTCTTAATTGAGGTGATTGGTTCGGCCGAAGTAGGTCTGCGATAGTATTCAAAATGGCTGCCGCAATGTCGCTTCGCGATTTGGTTTTGTACTCCTTGCAGGAGGGATCCCACAAACAGCGTTGCGCCACCCACACATCAATAATAGGTCTTGTTCTTCGCACGAAAGTGAAATGTCGCCGTCCGCCATGGATGTTGGATCGGTGACTATCTTCTTCCTCCAACGCAGAAAAGGGTAAAAATTTCGACCAATCAGAGAAAAGGATCGCCTTGGATCGCTCGACATGTCATGCGATCTATTTTCGACAGCAAACTATGGTTTGCCGAGGTTCGCGAACTACTTTGAAGTAGTTCGCCGTGTCTTTGGATCGTCTAATTAAGAACCAACCTGGTTCGCCCGAGATCGCGAACTCGAGATCGTCAGAGTTGGCGAACAAATGTACGGGTAGGTTCGTCGAATTAAGAACGGCCTTACCGCGACTGCAGCTCATTCCATTCAGATGACGCCTCATTGTGTTCTAAACTGTGACGTCACGGATGTATCCATTTGTTGAATTCCTACAGTCTAGGGGCCAGTTGCGCGACAAGGGGGCTAAGTTAGGCAAGTGGGCTAACTTAGCCGCTATAACTCCACGGTGAAGCTTACCTGCAAGATAGCTAACATCTTACTTGATTCGTTAAATAGGTTGCATGTCCTGAATTTAACTTGCAGCTGAATAGCTTGCAGCTAGAGTAACTAGATTAAAAATTGCGAATGTCAATTACAGCTGTGATGTCATTAATATTTGTTATCAAATTCTACTGTGACGTCAACATTTCTTCCTCTGCATCCTTTGCAGGAATTAACGTACAATATTACTCTGAGTGTTCCATTCAGAATGTTGATAAAAGTCGGAAAGAAGTCTGCATATTGCTGACTTTGGTCATCAAGGAAATGTTAAACTATTCAATGAGAAATCCGGACCAAAAAGGTGACTCCCAAGCGTGTAAATGCAGAGAAGAACCCAACGGAGAAAGAAACACTCTTAGAAAAGACAGTTACAGCACAATTTATTATTATTTTGGGAAAATACCCTTATATTGCAAGGTGTTCAGCCTGAAGTTCTGGTGGTATGACGAGGCTTCGGAGTAGATCGAACAAGCATGTCCCTTATATTAATGTCCCTCTTGTACGCCACCAACGGAGGTTGGAAAAAGATATCGCCGGACTCTTTGCTGGATGACAAAAGACCCCAGATGGATAGAAGTTAATACACCGTGCCTGTCCCTGAAATGTATTAACGCTACATCCATGACGGAATAGGAGCTACACACATGACCCAAGCTCAGCTTTTAGAATTGACTCACTTCGTGCAGAACTTCCACCCATCAATCAAGTACACATACAATATCTCAGCTACTTCAGTCGACTTTCATTACATGAACATCCGTAGTGACTGCGGAATGTTGAAAACATTAATCCATTACAAACCTACCGACTCGCATTCCTACCTAGACTACCGAACATCGCATTACGCCAAAACTAAGAACAGCATCCCATATTCCCAATTTCTTCGGCTGAAAAGAATCTGTTCCGAAGAATCAGACTTTGATGTTAAATAAAAAGAAATGGCTGGATTTTTCATCGACAGACGTTACCCACATGCTGTTGTTCAAGCATATCATCAAAAGCTACAAACATTTAGTCGCGAGGAAACACTGCAGTCTAAACCCACAGCAGATAGTGACAGACCTATCGTCACCATGATTCACCGTTTCCACACCAATCCGGTTCGTAAAAAAACTTCTGTCCAACTGGGGTCTTTTGTCATCCAGTAAAGAGTCCGCGATATCTTTTCCGAACCTCTGTTGGTGGCTTACAAGAGGGACATGAATTTAAGGGAAATGCTTGTTCGATCTACTCTGAAGCCTCGTCATACCACCAGACCTTCAGGCCCCACACCTTGCAATGTTCCTAATTGCAAGACGTGTCACTCATCATCTCTTTCCATTTTCAAATCCAAGCTTAAAACACACCTTTTCTCTGTTGCATATACGTAAAGACCTTTTTGTCTGCCGGCTCATCATGTGTGTGTGTGTGTGTGTGTGTGTGTGTATGTGTGTGTGTGTGTGTGTGTGTGTGTGTGTGTGTGTGTGTGTGTGTGTGTGTGTGTGTGTGTGTGTGTGTGTGTGTGTGGGTTTTCTGCTTCTTGTAAATCAATGTATTTTTGTGGTTGTATGTGCTTGTTTTTGTATTCTGCTTCACCGTTTCATTACTGTGATTGTAAAGCGCCTAAAGCACCTTAGTGATTAGGCGCTATACAAATTACCTTTATTATTATTATTTATTATTATTTGCCGTTTCACTGTCGTGCGTGGTCCACGTTACAAATTCAACATTGACAGATATTTCACGTGTCAAACTACCAACGTGATTTATGTCATCTCCTGTGTGGAGTGCGGCTAACTATATATTGGAGATACAGAAAGAACCATCAACGACCGTTTCAAAGAACATCTCCAGTCGGTCAAATATTAATAAATTGTGTTTTATAATTGGCTTTTCTAAGCATGTTTCTTTCTCCATTGGGTTCTTCTATTCAATGAGAGCGTTTGTTTTCATATAATCTGTATGAATTGTATGTAGGGAAGGAAAACATTGAAATGTAGAACAGTGCTTGTATAGTTGGAAATGAAATCAATGACTAGACATTGTAAGCTACAATCAGACAAAATAATCCACTAATCATTTCACAGTTTTTACACCCTAACTTGTTTCTTACTTGTTGTTAGTGTTGTCCGGAACAACTCTAACTAGTCTGAAATGTGTACGTGCAACCGCAGCTAGCTTAGATTGTTGGTAACCCGCAAATTTTAGCTGACAGTTTTAGCAGAAGGCCAGAGGGGAAACCGTATTTTGTGCAGCCGGCACCAGGTTCGTCTGCTTACAGGGATTGCCAAACATGAAAGGTTTTGGAAATAATGTTTGACTAGTATTGCTGATGTTTTGAGAGGTTCTATAAAAAATAGAAGTGGAGTGTTAGAAGTGGAGTGTTCGTATGCTATTATTTCTATAGAAATGATAGTATACAAACACTCCAACTCTATACACTATTAGTGTCCCTGGCTGCGAGCAATGCGAGACTAACTAGGTTGTTTCCCACGAAAAATGCTATGCGAAAAAAAACACTCAACGTATCGATTTTTGAGCGGGACTACATAGCTTTATCACAACCGAAGTTTGAGATAACATCTGAGACACACATTTGTCAAATTAAAAAGGCATAAGCAATTGGACAGCTATGCAAACAGCAGCCATAATGCCATGCGTACCACGCTGCAAGTTTGGCTTGTAACATCAGACGAGTTATAGTTGGCACTCAGAAGTCAGCTGACCTAAACAAACGCCGTTTGGAAGATATACTTTGATATCATATGAAGTGACCTGACTGTTTCTTATATTATTCTTAATCACTGTTTAACGCATTTTGAATGTGTTCTCTAAAATTGTTGTTTTGTTGTTATTGTTCTTGGTTTTGTTTTAAAAGAGAGGTGGGGAGGGGGGAGGGTAGTGTCTGACAAGTGGCCGAAACAAATGGCATTATCTAAACAATATGCGTGGGACCATGGGTCGGTCGGGTTGTTAGTAGTCTGTAGACTCAACAAGGGACTCACTGCTCTCATAAAAATAAAACTCAAAATCTGTACGCATAGTAATTCGCCCCCTTGTGTGCAGCATTATTGTAAGATATAACAGACCATGTATAAAGGAGCTCTTGTACACTATTAACTCATTCGCGGCCAGTCGCATCCGGATGCGCGGCTTATGCCGCGCATTCGGATGCGGCTGGCCGCGAATGAGTTAACCTTTACTTGCCTGGAGCAGATCCCTGTAAATAATTCTGCAGTTTTATTTGTGAGCTGCAACCGTTGAAGGGTGTAATTTAGAGCGTGCAGCTAGACAGTAAGCCTGCGACAATAAGTTATAAACATAAATAGGTCATGCTGCAATAGTCCGAAAGATTGTGTTCTAAATGATGTTGATTGAGTACGTCTTTTGAAAAAAAAAAGTTTATAGCAACGAAAAATATTAGTCCAATTCAATTTGTTATATTCTGCAATAATAATAATAATAATAATAATAATAATAATAATAATAATAATAATAATAATAATAATAATAATACAATATAATAATAATACAATACAATATAATAATAATAATACAATATAATAATAATAATGATAATATTAATAATAATATTAATAATAATACAATATAATATAATATAATACAATACAATATAATAATAATAATAATAATAATAATAATAATAATAATAATAATAATACAATAATATAATAATAATAATAATAATAATAATGAAAAGAAGAAGAATGTCTAAAATAGATTAGCGCTTTAGGCGGTAAACGAAAAACTAATTACAAATAGATAGAATCAACAATGCACACATTCGATTAAATACAATCACTCTTCCGAAACTTTAAAAGGAAATGCTAAACGGCTGCATGACTTTTGTATTTAGAGTCACATTATGACTAAAACATATTCAGCCAGTCACCCGACAAATCAGTTCACCAACTAAAGAAACCAACCAATCAACCAACCAACCAGTCAAGTCAGTCAGTCAAACAAATCAGTAAATCAATCAATATATGTATTAAAAAAAAACCGAAGATAATTTGTTGTGCTTTTACCCCCTTCACTGTCGAGAAAAGCTGAACCCCACCCAAATGCGAGAGGCATAGATCCTCATGAACCCCCGCATTTGCGGGGGTTCATGAGGATCTATACCTCTCGTTGAACCAATTTTTCTCTATGTTAATTGGACAGCTAGGACTCATAGACGTTGACTTCCGGTTTAAAAAAAACAAAAACACAGTCTGCGTCAAGTGGCAAGAAAGGGGTTATAATGATTCAAAAGTGTCAAATAATGTACGCTGACAAATGAAAACAAGAGCCTTAGGCCTAACCTGCTGTGGTAGGTTTTGTTCTCTGGCTCTCTCTCTCTCGCTCTCTCTTTCTCTCCAGCTAGTTCAGTAGCGCTTCGTGTTCCACACACCAACGGGCAAAGTCATGTTCTTCAACATTCAAGTTTGTACGGGTCCGTCGTTCCAATACTTTAAAGCCTTCATTACTGAATTTGAAAGAACACCACATGCACTCGGGCACACAAGAACTATCTAAAGAAGCAAAAATAGACTTTTCGACTAGAAAGCACAGTTGACCCTCGTTCACAACAGTTGCAATCTTGTGTGTCCCAGATCGATTCAATTGATGCTGATAACGTGGCTAAAGTCCGCAGCTAAACCACATGTGCATCGTGGTCGTGAGTAGCAATGATTCACTTACACAAGATAAGAATTCTCGGATGCTTGAGGCGTAGATTCTCATGAGTCCCTGCTGAAGCAGGGGCTTATGAGAATCTACGCCTCTTGTCCATGGAAAGCCATGGACTGCGCATGTCCCTTTTTTGTTGCTCGCTTCCGATATGACGGGTTCAGGGGGCCGGACGAAAAACGATAAGATACGCTAGGTAATGAAAATCCTGCGTCTGGCATTGACTCGTACACTGTGCTTAACAGGCTCATTGTGCCCGCGACACAGCACAGCAAGACATGACTCGACCATGATAGTTCAAGGGTGGTGGCAGAATAGCTTGGCGCCTATAGGCGCCAAGCTATTCTGCCACCACCCTTGAACTCTCATGGCCGATCTGTCTCCTGAATTGTAATGCAGTCCTCAAAGGATAACTCCAAAATGTGCGTATTTTGGACCTCGGGCGCCATGAGAGAACGACTTCATGCCGTAGATCGTGTTACGCTGCGTTTACGCCAGTGTCGGTGTGACATACCGCCACGACCACGGTATTCATACAGATGTCTCTCAAAAAGTCTAGTTTTATGTCAGAAAATTTCAATTCACCTAGCATAGGTGTATGCTGAGTGGCAGAAAAGGAATTTGTCTACCATCCAGTGTGAAATTTGTTGCAAAATGTAGCTTCATTACTTGATAAAGGCATACAACGTTACCACGGTGAATTTGTTTCCAGACGTTTGAAACCAATCGTGGTTATCTAGCAGCTACATGCAGACAGAGAAGAGAAATCACTACCGTGCAAAAGAGTGACGTGTTCTGACTCACTGTGCCAATGGTCGCACGTTAGCTTGGTCAGAGACTGTCGCCAAATGGCAAGTGCCTACATTCACGTTGTTACATGCCCCCGCTACTCTGAGTTACATGCCGGTGTCGCTGACAATTTGGCGCTGTTACATCCCGGAGCTCCTCCAGATTTCAGTTTAGTATCAATTTCTATTTTTTTTTAAAACAAATGTATGATGTTTGTCGTCTTTTAATCTATCGCCTCTGTAACACGGGTAGTGGTTCCCATAGGAGAGTGGTTCCGACTACCCGAGTTGCACAGGTGACCCATTACGCTACTATCACATCAGATACAGACAACAAAATGTTTGTTTTTATGCCTTCTTCACTTTAGTTGGAGCAGTGTTCACCATCTGGACCGTGTAGGAATCTGTTTTCTCATTCTGGTTTACACACACACACACACACACACACACACACACACACACACACACACACACACACACACACACACACACACACACACACACACACACACACACACACACACACACACACACACATTGTGATGTTGTCAGCTTCTGATTCGTTTTAAAGGGATGCAATGTCACCACCCACCAATGTCACTCACCTCCCCTCGCCAACCCGCCTAATTTCAACCTTTTTCTGCCTTAATAGGTGACTGACATCCGAGCAATAAGAGCTGCAGATAATCCGTTACATCCTGAGGCTGATTTTGTAAAATTCGCTTAGTGTCCTGCGAAGGCTACATTACAGATTAGGAGACAGATCAGCTGTTTTAGCTCAAGGGTGATGCCAGAATAGCTTGGCACCTCAAGCGCCAAACTACTCTGGCACCACTCTTGAACTATCTGCCGAATTTATTTCAAGCAATGGGTGTATTAGGATGAAAAGGGTTGAGCTCTGTTTTACTGATGTAGCATACCTTTTCTTGAGGGCCTCAATAACGCACTTTTGTGGAATAGAACAATGGCGGAGTATTGTATTGTATTTAGTGTCCAAACAAATTTGAAGTAAAGTAGGATTCGATTTTACGAATTTCAAGTTTAACACCTTGTCCATTAAACCACGAGCATAGGTGAAGGGAAAAGTACTTTTTAGTACTATCAAAGACAGTATATTATAAGACAGATCACTCCTTCATAACACATACTGGAGAAGAAAAAAAATTACAGTGTTTTTTTTTTTTGTTTTTTTTTTCTCGTTTTTTGTTTTTGTTTTTGTTTTTGTTTAATTTTTTACGGCTATCCGTTCAACTATCACTCATATATCTTCGTCACATGCGAGGCCTATGCTTGCGTATCGCCCGGCACTCCTCTCTAAAAATCGAATGTTTTTCAGACAGACCACTAATCATGTACGCCATTCAATTATTCAGTTATTGTCGTACGTTTATGCAAAAAAACCCAAAAAAACAAAAAAAGAGCTAAAAGTGATTAGCTTACCTTGTTTCTTCTTTGGGAAAGCGGAAGAATGATATGCCGACACAACTTCGCTTGTTGCGTTTGAGGAAGAAACTGCTTTGCGAATCTCCCCCACGCTTCGCTTTGCTGGGTCAGCCCGTCGCAGCACGGTAATAAGGAAAATAACTTAGGAAAAGCGTTCTGACACTCTCGGGCGAATGATGTGTCTTATAATATACTGTCTTTTGGTAATCTAGAGGCAGCACACTAACTGACGTAAATCGTTTTAAATTGTTCAGAATTTAGCTGACCAAAACAAACTTCTTTTACAAGAAAATATTTTGCTATCATATAAAGTGACCTGGAATTTCTGTATTATTATTACACACTGTTTCACACATTTCGAATGTTTCCTTTGAAATCGCTGTTTTGATGGGTTTCTGAGAGCAGAGAGGTGCTGAAACAAATGACATTAGGATACTTAACTCATTCTGCACGCGACACACCACAGCAAGATATGACTCGACCATGATAGTTCAAGGGTGGTGACAGAATAGCTTGGCGCCAATAGGCGCCAAGCTATTTTGCCATCACCCTTGAACTATCATGGTCGATCTGTCTCCTGAATTGTAATGCCATCAAAGTCAGGTATTTGGTGTTTGTAACCCCCTCCCTCCTCCCCCCTCCCGTCGTGCAATCATATTGAAAAATCACCTGGTACAAGTGTGTGTTACATACACAAGCGGTCCGAGCTTCGAATGACGAGGTCGGAAATAACAAAAGATCATCTATAACAAAAATATTTTCGGCGGAGCTGTCGACTTCGCTTATAACAAATGTTACCTTTTTTTTCAAGCTTAACCTTACGAAGTATTGAAAAAACTGCTACTTCTTGTATTCCGTGGTCCTCTTGCATGGTTCTTACAGGCCACAAGGAAACACAGGCAAGTGCTTTAAAAACATGTTTTGACATTTTCAAGATTTAGGAACGCACCCACTTCCGATCATTACATGACGAAAGTGGATTCAGCGAGTTCAGACAACTGACCATGAAATATAGCCCTTGCTGAATTAGGCTGTCATTTCAACAGTAAAAACATTCACGTTTGATGAATTTTCAAGGCCCCTACCCTTAGTTCATGGTTCTACGGGTCCCTGAGGGCCCATCTGAAGATTAATTGTTTTCAAGGTACGTGCGTACTCTCTTTGCGTATTTAGGGTACGATCGTAAGTTGCACTAGCACGTGCAATCCATCCGTCTCTGCGTGTGTCCTTCTTGACTTGTTAACCCCTTGACTGTCGATAAAAGATGAACACCACCCGACTGCAAGCGGTATAGATCCTCATGAGCATCCGCAATTGCGGGGGCTCGTGAGGATCTATTCCTCTTGCTGAGACAAGTTTGTATCCATATTCTTTGGACGGTAATGGCTTTTGGTCGTTGAATGAACGAAGATTTCAGAAATACGATGTACATCCTCTGGCAGGGAAGGGGTTACATTAGGGACGCAGGAAACGATGCGGCCTGGTACAGCAAGACCATACCAAACAGACAAATGTTGGCACAGCGACTGATTTGAAATTGATTTCACCATAGGTTTCGTCAGTCTGACCTCCGTAAATGTACTGTATCCGCCAAGCCCGACGACAAGCAATTGAAACCTCTTGTAAGCTGCAGATCTGCCTGCGTTCCATCTCCTTTGCCTTGATAAAGCCAGAGTACGTTTTAGCGCTATATATTCGATTCGAAAATGTTTTGACCCCTTCACGGCCGAGAAAAAGTGAACGCGACCCATCTGCAAGAGACATAGATCTTCATGAGCCCCCGCGACTGCGGGGGCTCATGAGGATCTACGTCTCTTGCTGAGACTAACTTGTATCTATGTTCCTTGGCCGGTTGTGGATTTTGGTCGTTGAATGAACAATGATTTCTGAAACAAAATATACGTCCACCGTCAGGCACCGGGAAGGGGTTCAACCGTTAGTGCTTAACGTCTTTTTGTCCACTACAAAGGTGATTTCCAAGACGGGTCACCGAAAGAACTCAGAACAAATTTTGCGCCCAGCTACATTCAAACCCGCCATCTTTCAGGCGATCGTTCAGTTTTATTATAGAAGGGACCTTTTTAGGACGGGTCGCGGTGGGGCGAATTTAATGATGTCAAAGGCGGGCAGGCATAAACCTTTAACAATTGAGGTAACAAGATAAAAATTACGTCATGTCTAGTTACGCGAACCTCGCTGCTGAACGTACATTTGGCGCGAAGCGCCGTGTGTGCGTATGTATGTATGTATGTGTGTGTGTACGTGTGTATGTAAACAAGAAAATCTCCGAAATTTTTGGGCACACTAGCTTGAAACTTGGCGAAATACTTTCATAAAGGGGTGGCTAAGAGTGCCTCCGAGCATATTGTAATTGAATATCTCATTTAAGACATAAACAACCGTTTATAGGAAGTCGGTTGACCCAGATTAGAGGACGTAATTGTTGACATATTTACTTGAACTTTTGCATATAGCTAGTTTTGATAAAGACATTGGATGGGTTCGTTAGCCAGCTTTGTATCCTTTTAACTTCTTTAGTAAAAATTAATTCTTTTCA
>BTPG01000001.1:53499922-53504668 GCA_036245525.1 Semisulcospira habei
CGAAATCCATGTTTTCTCAAAATTTAATTAGTTTTCACACAGCTGTCAAACACCCGTGACCCTTGACCTTTATGATATCATAGAGTTGATTGAACTAGTATGAAGGTCTTATCATCATCAGCTACCTTTGTGCCAAATTGATTGAAAAGTTTGCAAAACTGTTGATAATACATGTAACTACAATTCTTTCCACAAGAAAGGCAAAGCCATTATGGCTCACGTGGACAACCGATATACTTATGTGTGACCTTTGTGACAATAAGTAAAGGACTGGCTTTCACACCAGCAAAGTCCATGTTTTCTCAAAATGCAAGTATTTTTCACACATATGTACACCCCCACCCCCTCCCCCACTCTTGACGTTTGCAATGAGTTAAGTAAATTAGTATGCACAGGATGGTCTTATCATCAGCAACTTTTGTGCCAAATTTGATTGAAAATTTAGCGAAAATGTTGATAATCCCTACAATTTTATAAAAAAATTGGCATTTTACACACATTTACAAGCCTGTGACCATCTCAAAAGGGTTATCCAAATCAATATGCATAGATAGATCTTATCATCAGGTATCTCTGTAGCAAGTTTGGGTTTGAAGTTGTGAGCTGTATTTGAGAAAAAAACATCTTTTGTCAAAATATGGCTATTTTTTCCCTATTTCCTGAGCTCTTGTGACCCTTGACCTTTCTGAGGGCTCAACCAAATTGGTATGAATTGAAAGGTCTTACACTCAAGTATCTTAGTACCAAGTTTGGGTTTGAAGTTGTGAATAGTATTTGAGAAAAAATAAATTATGTCAAAATATAGCTATTTTTGACCTATTTCCTGAGCCCCTGTGATCTTCTCCTTTGTGAGAGGTCACTCAAATTGGTATGTTTGGAAAGGTCATGCCACAAAGTATCCTTGGGCCAAGTTGGAAGACTGTGGCTTGAATAGTCTCCGATAAAATGCCAACGTTAAAGTTTTTGGCACAGACAACGGCAGACGGACGACGGACAGACCACCACTGGACAAATAAATAGAATCACTTTCGCTTCGCACGTGAGCCAACAAAAGAGGTGAAAGAGGTCCTTTCACTATCTGACCTCATGTGAACGCTGTAAAAATAAAATCTTACCTTAAAATCCCTCTCAACACCAGTCCGACTGTCAACAACGAGCGTTCTTTGGTATTCCTTTGTTGTTTGTTCCAGTTTACTGTCCCACTGGCACTAATAGTGATCGGGGACTAGCAGTTTTGGTGTAGTTTGCAACAGTTTTGGCGTAGTTTTTCCTTGTAGGTTTAGCATAGTTGTTTCCCTCCTCCTTTCTCGTCCGGGCTTGGGACCGGCAATGACGGAGTTGTAGATATTCCTTTGCAAATATTCAAACGCACATGAGACTCTACAATTGAAACAAATTACAAGGTGCTACACTTTCGAACCATCTCCTGAAGCACAAAGCCCCAAGCTAACGCGCACATGTTGTCCCGTGTCAAATGCCCATTCACTGGTGTCATACAACCGCAAGAAGAGCGAACCTGAATTTGTTTCTAAAGAATACATGGAGGGAATTAAATAAATACCTTATTGGTCGCAGAGGGTACAATGCATGGATCCTTTGACCTCCCTCAGGCCTACAAGGGTCAGTGTAGCAAACCCCCGTCACCCGGGCAATAACTTATCAGATACTAGCCTCACGTATTTGTATCTACACACACCAACACCCCCCCCCCCCTCCCCTCCCCCCCCCCCCTCCACACACACACACACCCATCCCTTTCCAACACACACTTAATTTAGCCCCAAGGTCCCATTTCGCAAATGTTGGAGATGTTGCCTAACTACTGTGTACCAGCTGGATAGATTGACCATGATAATTCAATGGTAGTGTCAGATTAGCTTGGCTCTTGCAGGCGCCAAGCTAATCTGACAGTACCCTGAAATTATTATTATCAATCCATCTCCCGCTTCAGGGTCCCGGGCGAAATGGGTTAAGACACGTTCAGAAATACTCGATGTTGACACCGCCGTGAGATGCCCTTAGTTGCCTGCTCGGCGTTAAACCCAAATAACTAACTAACTAACTCGATGTTGACTGCATTACACCCATGACTGATATGGAAATGTTCTAAGATCACATGAACGGTTCCATTCGACGGCGAGTAGATTTGTTAAAGATGTAGACCTGTGTGAATACGACAAATCAATTTACTGCCATGTTTTCACGTACAGTTATGTGCGTGTGCTGGTCTATAATTTTAGAACTTGTGAAATCACAGACAAGCACAGAGTTTGATGTTGTGGAAATGATTTGAACGGTTGGTTGTTGGTTGTACATTGCTTAACCATTGTCATTCGGAATACACCCGTGTGTGAAATAAGTTTGATCAAAATAGTTCAAGGGTAGTGCCAGAATAGCTTGGCGCCTCTAGGCGCCAAGCTATTCTGGCACTACCCTTGAACTAAAGCCATTGGTCTATATCCTTATCTGTAAGTAATTTCAGCCTCAGTATATGGGTTACCGTCCCGACAGCAGCAAGACTTTCTCAGAACGTGCCTGCATTGCTTGGGAAAAAAAACCAACAACAGAAAACAAAACAGAATATTGAATGTATGTCGCCAGCCGGGGTCTAATACGCTAAATAAACCTAAGACCATTTAGCAAAACACATTCATTATCAAGAGTTACAGGCAGCGCAGGCATTAGGGAGAGTTTAAAAAGAAAAATACAGTTGAATGGACCAAGGGTAGACAGAAACACATGCCCCAGAATAGAGGGGCTAACCAGGGTGACCCTGGGAACTAAAAAGTAGTTAATCCCACCCAAATCCCCCAGGGCAGACACGGAAGGGGGGGGGGGGAGGAGGGGTGGAGGGAAATTATTTGGAGTTGTCTGAATGAGTACCATTTAAAAGCTGCCAAAGGGGAAAACAAATGTACTTTCACATACGCACGCACACACACACACACACACACACACACAAACACACACACACACACACACACACACACACACAGACACACACACACAATACACACACACACATATATATATATATATATATATATATATATATATATATATATATATATATATATATATATATATATATATATATATATATATATATATATATATATATATACAACAAAAGGAAACAGTTCAGGCATACTAACTCATCATCATCATCATCAGTCCCTTGCCCGAACTGGGCGTTGGGGGGACTGAAAGGCAGCAGCAACAGACAGTGCTCTCCACTGAGTTCTATTTTGGGCGGTGGCAAGCATACTAACTACAGTCTTCCAAACAACGAACACATTCTGTTTACAGTTACACCCATCCAAAATCAGATGATGGGAGGCAAAGCAAAAAATGAAAAGATACTTTTTCAGGTTGGTTTTAAAGACGAGTGACTGACGTAGATGGGCAGGTAGAGAATTCGACTTACGAGGGACCTGGTACTGAAAATAACGAGCATCTGCAGTCTTCAAGTGAAATTTCTAGGTTGGACCAGTCATTTCTAGGCTGCGAGAAGGATTATGAGATTAGAGATTGGAGGAGAGGAACAAGAGGAGTGTTTTGTCAAAGTGTTCATTTTCTCACAAAATTCAACACAAAACCTAAATGTCCCAAGAACATGGATTCAAAGTGGTGTCATCAAGAGGCATAGATTCTCTTGATCTCCAACAACTGCGGGGGCTCATGAGGATCTATACCTCTTGCAGTTGGGTGGTGGTTGGGTGGTGGTGACATTTTCATGGCACTTAACGGGTTATGGCCGGCTTTCAAACACTTTTACCGGCGCACGTATCAGTATAATTTCGTTATCAGCGAGGATATGTTCTGGTGCAATGTTTTGCTGTTTTGGACCTGATGGGAATCATTTCCAAAACAGGACCAGATCACATTTAACCCCTTCGCTCCCAGTGATCACGAATCGCGCGTCGGAAAGACGCACAGATCACCGACCGACATTCGCGTGACGAACGCAAATGTAGCCTAAATGGGACTAAAGTAGGCACAAAAAACATACAGACATAAATCCTCATGATTCCCCTCTTCCCCCCCCCTCCCCCCCTCCCCCCTCCTCCCCAGCGACTGCTGGGCTCACGATGGTTCATGCCTCTTGCAGCTGGTAGGGTTCGCCTTGCCCTGGCAGTTAAGGGGTTAAGACAGTAGTTGGAGCCCTTGTGTGATAAGGACAGACGGCAGTTGGAGACCCTTTCCCGCTCGCTACGGTATGCGTCCTTGTGGCAGTCGCACTGTTACGAGTGAAGTTTCGTTTGCAACACACGACTACCAACAACGAACCAGACCGGATTCGGGCCGGACTATTAGCTGGTTCCGTAAGCATAGACACCACTCCAAACATCACCAAGAGGCATAGATGCCTCTTGGAGATGTTTGTAGTGGTGTCTATGTTTATGGTATAGATGGTACGTGAGTCATTGTCTAAAGCGTGCGCATGCGTGCGCGAGTTGTGAGTACGCGCTTAGAGTTATAATTATTATAAGATAAGCGCATTATAAATACCGTAATTATTAATTATTTTATTTATTATTATTATAGATACTGGGTGTCAGCTGTAATTTCACTCTCGATTTCTGATCGTTGTTGGGAGTCGTTGGCTGCAAACGTAACGTCACTATTCGTCAGATTACGTTTAACCCTTTGCGTGTGTCGGTAGGGATCATCGCGACTAGAACCGCTACCGACACGCGAAGGGTTAACACCGAACGACTGCCAACAACGAACGGCAGCAAACGT
>BTPG01000001.1:53504688-53515854 GCA_036245525.1 Semisulcospira habei
CTCTTTCGTGCTCGAATTACATAGATCTGCACACCGTGAGTAAATTTCCCATATAACAAATCGCCAGCGGGGCCTTTTTTTTCTAGTTGTTATATATCAGAAGTTCCTTATAAGCGAAGTAATTTACGAAGAAGAAAAAAGTGCCGACTGGACCTCTGAAAATGTTTTGTTATATGGGACTTTTGTATATATCCGACTTTGTAATAAGCGAAGTAGACTTATCTTGCTATGCCGTTCATACCGAATGCATCTCATTTGATTAGAATCGTACTTGCGGCGTACTCCCCGAGTGCATCTAACTGAGGAGAACTCCGGCAACGGTAGGTGAAATTAGTAAGCATACGACATCGACTTCCTGCGCGGCGGGGCTTCATCAAGTTTGTCTGGACGGCACACTGTCATCCTGTTGAAACAGGGCCATCACTCCTTCACCGTTTTTCCCTGTCAGTTTGTAAAAAATGCCGCAGGGGTTGCGTCCCTTTACTCCTCCAACTCTTCACTGTTGAAATGGTGTAATGGTTCAAGTTAATCGGCAGAGGCGTTTGATGAGGAAACCGGAAACAGGTTTATTATTATATTTTAAAAAAAATATTTTTTTTTTTTTTTTTTTTTTTTTTTTTTTAAATCGAATAACAATTAACTTTCATCACACTCACATCAAACCCTGGTGCAAACTTCGAGCTGGAGATTAGCAGTTCTCGCTCACCCCTTCCATGCTGAGGCTTTGTGACCGGCCCATCCAGTTCACGTTTGAGGCTACTTTGCAGGAACTACGAACAAAAGAAAGTGCCGTGACATATATACAATTATATAATATGGTAGTCTATCAGTAGGCCGTTCCTGCATATTGATCGGTCTCTCGAGTCCGAAATAGCTCAGGCGGTTAAACGTCGGAGCAGGAGAGCGAAGGGAATCGCCGGGTCGTGGGTTCGAATCCCGTCCCGGCCCCGGTAGCTGGACTCACAAACCAGGGGGAAAAAAACGGATTTGTTCAATAGCATGTCCGTTGAAAGGTCCTGGTAAATCAAAGTGGCACAGTTGGAGTGCGCCTGAGTTGATCAGTGTTCAGGTCGTACTCCATAGGCAATAGATTTCCCTATCCCCCATAACCCGCCCGTCAGGGCCGCGCATGATCACCTCGGTGCTGTGGACGTTAAACCCGAACTAACCAACCGATCGGTCTCTCGAAGCTATGCGTGATACATGTGCTAGTGTCAATCCCCAGTGCTGCGCTGCAAAGGCATCGGGCCGAGGTCGGTCGCCTTTGGCCCGCATACGATAGTGCGCGGGCCAACTGCGGGCCAACGTCTCTCCGATGGCATGTTGAGCATTGGGTCAATGCCTGAACAGGTTCGACCGCGTTAGCTACAGCCAAAGAGTTTGCTGCACCGAGCTGACATGGGAGCGTGCTCCAGGAAAACCGGGCGAGAACTGTCCTCTTAAGGACTTTAGCCCCTTCACGGCAATTGGACGAAGGTTGTGTTTCTAAACTCTGTGTTAACTCAACGCCAAAGAGCCCCGGTCATCAAAAAAAAAAAAAAAAAAAAACCATGGATACAAAGTGCTTCAGCTGCAGGCATATATGAGCATGTATACCTCTTGCAATTGGATGGTGGTCAGTTCCGTTTTTCTCGCAGAGATTGATTGATTGTACATTGCTTAACGTCCCGACAGCAACAAGGCTTTCTCAGGACGTGCCTGCACTGCTTGTGAAAAAAATAAATAAACAGAACATTGAATGTATGTCGCCAGCCGGTCAAACACGTTAAATAAACCTAACACATGGGGCCTAAATAAAGCTAAGACCATTTAGCAACACACATCCAATATCAAGAGCTACAGGCAGTGCAGACAGTAGGGAGAGTTTTAAAAAGGCAAATACAGGTGAATGGACAAAGGGTAGACAGAAACACATGCCCCAGAATAGAGAGAAAAACCCACCCTGTGGGGCTGACCAGGGTGACCCTGGGAACTAAAAAATACCTAACCCCACCCAAGTCCCCCAGGGCAGACCCGGGTGGGGCTTTTCTCGCAGAGAAGCCGTTAACCACCAACAAATCGAAATGTGTGCAAGTTTTGATGTGAGTGCGATGAACGTTAATTATTGTTTGAAAATTACCCCTCGTTAGAAATAAAACTGATCTCAGTCATGTCACCAAACGCCTTAGCCGATTCAGTGTGTACGCACGGCGACATTTCTATAGTATACTGTTTGTCTGTCCAGCGCTGAGTGATTCCCCTTGGTTTGTGTACATTTCTATAGTAACGAATAGGACAGGGTTTAATGAGGGATGAGGGACGACCTTTGTTTTAACCCTTTGACTGTCGGTATCGCCTTTTCCTCATTAGGCTGCCAGATTTGCCCACAGTGTAGTAGGACAGGTCGCCGGACGACTCCCAACAACGAGCGAGAGCAAAGTCACGGAGGACAACATGCTCCCACACATATCATAGAAGACATTCCAACAATCTCCAAGAGGCAAAGATCCTCATGCGCCCTCCGGGCGCATGAGGATCTATGCCTCTTGGAGATTTATGGAGTGTCGTCTATGCCTCTGGTACACATTGGTTCAACGCCGTAACTTCGCTCTCGTTTTGTTGTTGGGAGTCGTTCGGAGTAAACGTAACCGCATTTTCAGCGTGTATTACACGGTATATTAAAGCGTGCTGTTACGCTATAAATTACGTCTCGCAATAAGGTGTACCATTGCCCGCTCATTGGATATGTTTGGACTGTCTTGTTTTCATAACGGGCTTTGGTCATTGACTAGAACATCGAACACAAATTTCTTTCATGAATCAGTAGTGCTTTAATGTGCTAGCGGTGCATGACATTTGTTTTCTGAAAATAGGTGTTTGTTTGTTTGTTTTTATTGGTTGCTTATTTAATTGTTATGAGATGGGGAAACACAATTAACAGATACGACAACAGCAACAACAACAACAAAAAAAGTTTAGGACTTAAAGTCTTTGCACACCACGAAGGTGATTTAAAAGAACGGGGCACCGAAAAAAAGTTGCCACAAATGTTGATCCTGGTTGAATTTAAACCCAAGACCTTTCGGACGAGAGTCGAGCGCACTATTACCTGATCTACCCGGCTCCCAACAAAAACAACGACAACGACACCGACAACAAAAACCAACACAAGAATACAGTTCAGCACATGTTTGCCTGTGTATTCACTGAAGATGGAATGTGCACAAAAAACAAACAAACAACAATTATCAGACCAACGTGTATCTTCGAGCAAGTTAAATATAGTCAAAGTCAGTGCCATCCAAAAGATGATAAAAATAAATAGATACATATTAAATAAATAAATAAATAAACAGTGAGACAGACAGTCAAAATCAATAAAACTTTATTTTACAACGGTTGAGGCATTGACATCGTCATCGACATAACCATTTTACAAACCTGCCGTTGCTAACAACTAAAGAATAAATACAAACAACGTTACACTTGTAGACAATTCATTTGTCAGCATTGTTCGGATAAACAGATAATCATATAGACAGACTATGTCCGTGCACACACACAGATATATAGATAGACCGACAGACCAACAGATCGACCGACCAACAGACCGACCGACCTACAGACCGACCGACCGACAGACCGACCGACAGATAGATGGACAGACAGAGAGACAGACAGAGACAGACAGACAGAAACAGACAGACAGTCAGAAACAAACAGACAGACAGACAGAAACAGACAGACAGACAGAAACAAACAGAAACAGTCAGACAGAAACAGACAGACACAAACAGACAGAAACAGACAGAAATAGACAGACAGACAGAAACAGACAGACAGACAGATACAGAAACAGACAGACAGAAACAGACAGAAACAGACAGACAGACAGATATATAGATAGATAGATAGATAGATAGCCATAAGACTGGTAACTGCTATATGTTACATCTGCACGGGACATAGACGACCCCGCCCTCCACGAGTCGCCTGCTGCCTTGCAGGCCTGGCCGCTTGGCTGCGGAAAGGCTAAGGGAGGAAACCCCTGACATCAAAGCCCCCGTGTCTCCGGGGAAGGCTTTTGAGCCAGAGACTAGGACAAGGACAGTCTGATATAAAACCTACGACCCGAGGACCTCGATGCCATCGTCCCAGCTTGCTAGGCCATGGCAGATGAACCAAGGGTTTAAAGGGTGGGGCCAGTACTGCGCACACTGCACTCCACCAAAAAGCTCCACCGCGCAGGCTTTAGGAAACGTCCACGGACCATGACACTGACCATTCCAAGTCCTGTAGCGACGGGCGAGGGGCGAAACGGCAGGTGAAAGATGTCACTGGAAGCCGCAGTCTCAAACCTGCATGCAGGCGGTTCAGGATATTGGTCGCCTGATGTTGACCTGGGGATGACAACATCACTCGGCACACCCTGAACGACCAAGCAGCCTTCTCTAGGGACAGCACTGCTTGCTCCACACGGAGAGGGGCCTAGAAAAGGTGGCCTAACCAAAGCTCGTCCCCTCGCAACCCCAGTTGGCTAGCCGCGGTCAACGGGCATCTTCTCCTGCGGTCAAAAAACAAGAAAGAATAACGGATCCACTCTCATGACGACCACGACCGGACTCAACGTAGCATGCTGGAACGTCCGAACCATGCTCGACAAAGCAGACAGCGGACGCCCTGAACGCCGCTCCGCCCTCATTGCCCATGAATTGCGGAGGTTAAACATCGACATCGCCGCGCTCAGCGAAGTACGCCTTCCGGACGAAGGCAGCCTCCAAGAACTTGGTGCTGGGTACACCCTCTACTGGTCAGGCAGGCCTGCATCAGAAAGACGGCTCTCAGGCGTGGGTTTCATGGTCAAGACATCCATTGCGACTAAGCTGGAAAACCTACCAACGGGCCACTCAGACCGCATCATGTCCATGCGCCTCCCACTGAGACACCAGCAACACGTCACCCTTCTCAGTGTGTACTCCCCAACCCTCCTGGCAGAGCCTGCTGAAAAGGACAAATTTTACACTGACCTGCGCAGCCTCCTACAGAGTACCCCTGCAGACGACAAAGTCATCATCCTTGGCGACTTCAACGCCAGAGTGGGCCAGGACTCTGAAGCCTGGAAAGGAGTCCTCGGCAAGCATGGCGTGGGGAACTGCAATGACAATGGCCGCCTACTGTTGGAGTTCTGTGCGGAGCAGCAACTGGTCATCACTAACACTACTTTTCAGCAAAAGGACAGTCGAAAGACCACCTGGATGCATCCTCGCTCCAAACACTGGCACCTTATCGACTATGTCCTAGTGCGTCAGAGGGACCGCAGTGACGTCCTCCTCACCAGAGTGATGCCCAGCGCAGAGTGCCACACTGACCACCGCCTTGTCCGCTGCAAACTCAGGCTCCACTTCAGGCCAAAACCCAAGAAATGGGGGCCCCCCAAGAAAAAGCTTGATGTTGCCAGCCTTCAGCGTGACGATGTGAAAGCTGCCTTTCAGACAGATTTACAGCGCAGGCTCAAAGACACAGCGGACCCAGTAGACTCCTCCCCTGAAACACTTTGGAAACAACTGAAAACTGCTATTACAAAATCCTCTGCAGAAGTCTTGGGTTTCGCCAGAAAGAAGAACAAAGACTGGTTTGACGAAAACGATGTAGAGATCCAGGAACACCTAGCAAAAAAAAGAGCCGCCCATCAGGCCCACCTAGCCCAGCCTTCCTGCCCTGTGAAGAAGTCTGCCTTCCGCCTCGTCTGCAGCAGTCTCCAGCGCAAGCTCAGAGATCTCCAGAATGAGTGGTGGACCAGACTTGCACAGAGGACCCAGCTTTGTGCTGACAATGGTGACTACAGGGGCTTCTACGAAGCACTGAAAGCAGTGTATGGCCCCAGGCACCTGGTACAAAGTCCCCTGCGAAGCGCGAATGGCCAGGCACTCCTCACAGATAATACCTCCATCTTGAACCGCTGGTCGGAATACTTTCAGAGCCTCTTCAGCGCTGAGCGCACTGTTCAAGAAGCAGTCGTCCTACAAATCCCACACCTCCCAGTAAAGGTTGAATTGGACGAACCGCCCACCGCTGAAGAGACCCTCACAGCCATCCACCAGCTCAAGAGTGGCAAAGCAGCAGGCATTGATGGAATACCGCCAGAGATCTGGAAACATGGAGGCACAGCACTGCACAACAAGCTCCATGACCTCTTTCTCTGCTGCTGGGAGGAAGGAACACTACCAAAAGATCTCCGTGATGCAGTCGTTATCACCCTGTACAAGAACAAAGGCGAGAAGTCTGACTGTTCCAACTATCGGGGAATTACCCTGCTGTCCATTGCTGGGAAAATCCTTGCAAGGCTGCTCCTGAATCGGCTGGTACCTGCCATCGCTGAAGACCAACTCCCAGAGGGCCAGTGTGGCTTCAGAGCAAACAGGAGCACCACCGATATGGTCTTTGTGCTGAGACAGCTACAGGAGAAGTGCCGCGAGCAGAACAAAGGGCTGTACGTAACATTTGTCGACCTAACAAAAGCGTTCGACACTGTGAGCAGGCAAGGCATGTGGCAGATCCTGGAGCGACTTGGCTGTCCCCCAAAGTTCCTCAACATGATTGTCCAGCTACACGAGGACCAGCAAGGCCAGGTCAGACTCAACAATGACCTCTCAGAACCATTCCCTATTCTCAACGGCGTAAAGCAGGGCTGCGTGCTGGCACCGACCCTCTTCACCATCTTTTTTAGCATGATGTTGAAGCAGGCCACAGTGGACCTTGATGATGACGATGCAGTGTACATCAGGTATCGTCTCGATGGCAGCCTGTTCAACCTCAGACGACTGCAGGCCCACACGAAAACCCTAGACCAACTGATTCGTGAGCTGCTTTTTGCTGATGATGCTGCCCTCGTTGCACACACAGAGAGAGCCCTGCAGCGCATCACGTCTTGCTTCGCAGATGCTGCCCAGCTCTTTGGACTCGAGGTCAGTCTGAAAAAGACAGAGGTCCTCCATCAGCCGGCACCCAAGACAGTGTATCGCCCTCCTCACATCACCATTGGCGAGTCTGATCTAAAGTCAGTGCACCAGTTTACTTACCTTGGCTGCATTATCACGTCGGACGCCAAGCTGGACAAGGAGCTTGACAGCAGGCTGGCAAAAGCGAACAGCGCTTTCGGGCGACTTTTCAAGCGGGTGTGGCACAATCAACAGCTGAAAACAGGCACCAAGATCAGCGTGTACAGAGCTGTGGTCCTCACCACCCTGCTGTATGGTTCCGAGTCCTGGGCCCTCTACCGCAGCCAACTACGACTCCTCGAACGCTTCCACCAGCGCTGCCTGCGTACCATCCTGGGCATTCACTGGAGTGACTATGTCACCAACGTCGAGGTCCTTGAACAGGCTGAAACTGTGAGCATCGAGGCTTTGCTGCTGCGGACACAGCTCCGCTGGGCGGGGCATGTCTCCAGGATGGAGGATCATCGCCTACCAAAGATCACCCTGTTCGGCGAGCTTGCTACTGGACACCGTGACAGAGGGGCACCAAAGAAGAGATACAAAGACTGTCTCAAGAAGTCACTTAGTGCCTGCCAAATCGACCACCACCAGTGGTCTTCGCTTGCTGCGGACCGTGACACCTGGCGCTCCACCATTTACAAGGCAGCTGTCTCCTTTGAGGACTCTCACAGAGCTAGCCTTAAGGACAAGCGGCTCAGGAGAAAAAACAGAGATGCCGCAGCTCAGAACCCCGGCCATACCTTCCCCTGCAGCCACTGCGGTCGAACCTGCCTGTCTCGGATTGGCCTCCGCAGCCACGAACAAGCCTGCAGACGTCGTGGGCAACTCCTATAAAATCTTCGTTCGCGAAGTCAAGCCAAGAAGAAGGAGAAGGGAGAAGAAAGCTATATGTTAGTGAGTGCAGAGTCACGGTAGAGTGTGATGCTTAACCCCTTCACCACACAAGGAATGTGAACACCGCCCATCTGCAAGAGGTATAGGTACTCATGAGTCCCCGAAGTTGTGGGGATGATGATGATCTAGGCCTCTTCCTGACACCAATTTGTATCCTATTCTTCTGGCGGCTGCGTCTCGTTGGAATTGAATAATCAATATTTCGCGGACAAAGACTGCGTCCACATACTGCGAAATGGTTAACCCGTTACATCCTGAGGCTGATTATTTTCTCTTCAGATTAGTCAGTTGTCCTATGAAGGCTACATTTCAGTTCCGGCGATAGACTGACCATGATAGTTCAAGGGTGGTGCCAGAACAGCTTGGCGCCCGTGGGCGCCAAGCTGTTCTGGCACCACCCTTGAACTATCATGGTCAAATCTGTCTCATATGAGAGCGTATCAGGATGTAAAGGGTTGCCGGCGACATACGTGCATTGGACGAAAACAGGACATGACACCTTTCGTTATTACAAGAGGCAACGGTCGAGAAACACGTATTTCGCGATGTGTCTTGGTGAATATTGACGAGCAAGAAGAAATGCGACATTATTGGCCTGATCACAAACACTAAAGTGTTCCGATGATTCCAAAACGTGTTGCATTTCTTTTTCTCGTCAGTTTAACCCTTTTCATCCTGATACACTTTTGTTTGAAATAAATGTTATTATGATAGTTCAAGGGTGGTGCCAGAATAGCCTGGCGCCTGAGGCGCCAAGCTATTCTGGCACCACCCATGCGCTAAAATAGTGCATCTATCTCCTAAACAACAATAAAGCCTTCGTAAGACAAAAAAAGCAAAATTAAAAACTGCAGCCTCAGGATGTAGTGGGTTAATTATGTTGATTTACAACACCAGCCTCCTTTGCTGCACTATCATGCCTATAATACTGAAACAGAAGGAGACAAAAAGACGATAAGTCCACTTTAATGAAAATCGATATTTCCTCTGTCTCACAATGGAAATCTCCCTTTTCACAGAAATGCACGTACTGTCTTTTGCCTTCAATGGGTGGGGAGCGGGGCTGCTGAGATGGCTGAGTGTTTCTTCCTCGTCTGAAAGGTAATGGGTTCGAACCCAGCTGGGGTCGAAATGTGTACAGACCTCTTTTCTATTCCCCTTCTTTGAAATCACCTTTGTGGTAAACATAGCCTTAAAGTCGATTGTGCACTTCGAAAGCGAACATGAATTGTTTCTACGGCTTCTCATCCAAGTCCGGGCTAAAGGTGCTCATTATGCTGGACGATTTGCCTCCAGCCGTCTTTAGACCGTGGAGGCACTGGCAGAGAACATACACCTCTGATTATAACACGTGGCCGTTGCCGTTGCCTGATAATGTAAGAGCGCTGTTCATCAATATGACGTTGTCGTAAAGGTCATGATCTAGAAAAACACTCTTTTTCCCCGCAAGATCAGTGGCTGTACGATTATCTTGCATCTTGTGATACAGCCTGACGTAGCGGTGCCATGATACCAAATGCCGTCTGATAGAGACCGGCCCGTCTACCTCTCAATCTCTCGGTAAGGCGACTACGCTTCTCCGACACACTTACCAGTATGTGCTTTGCAGACGTTGCACGTTGCGCAGTTCGTCGTCCTGTTGTCAAACATCAGGTTCAAATAGATAGTTGTACTATTTGCCGCCATCGTGACCTGAAGAAACAGGCTCAGAAATTAATAGTAAGAGTTGTGGGACTTATGGAAATGTCTGCCACCTTGTGATTACCGCCATCGGCTCGGGTCTTTCCGGAGCGTTTCCGTCAGTGATCGGAAAATCGGGCTTCTCTGATCCTTTCTTCGGTCATAACGGCTGATCGGTTCACCTTAGAGCGAAATGACTTGTATCATTGGAATCAGAATTTAACAGTCTACCGGTACAATTTTACTTCATAAACTGACATTAGGGGCACTTTAAGCCCTAAGCGTTTAAAAGTGCAGAAGCTTAAGCTACAAATACACACACACCTTGAAAACAGTGTTTCTCCGCCGTGATAATTGTGTCCGATATCAGTTTGCCATACGGTCGAAGTGAAATAGAGAGGGTTTTTTTATTTATTATTTTTTATTTTTTTAAACAAGCTGTTGAAGCTTGTTATTAATGCATGTATTGTCGCAATCATTTACATCGATGCTTGACATATTTCACGGATACACACCTTTCATCATCCCGTGTGATTAAACGATGAATGTGAAAGCTATGTATCAAACATTGCAGATTTTAATATTGTCATTATCTTCTACATCGATGCTCGACAGGTTTACACACCTTCAGCATCCTGGGTGATTATAAACGATGCGTGAACGATACATTACAAACATTTCGCAAACACAGAGTTGCAAATTTTAACCCCATCACTACAGAGCAAAAGTGAATATAATTCAACTGCAAGAGACATAGATCTTCATGAGCCCCCGCAGTCGCGGGGGCTCATGAAGATCAATGCCTCTTGCAGAACACTACTTTGTGTCCGTGTTCCATGTAAGACTGGGGATCTCTGTCCGTGACTTAACAATAATTCGTGAACACAGTCTGCTTCCGCTGGCTGAGAAGGGGTTATTATTGTCATCACCATCGATATCGATGTTTGGGGCATTTGCCGGATACACACCTTCAGCATCCCCGTCTATTAAACGATGTGTGAAATCTAATTTTTTTCAAATATTGTAAGTCACACAGTCGCAGATGTTACCTATGGAATTTCTGCTCTCCACAACTCCGTTTTGATACTTTTTCATCTCTAACATGCAACAGGTGTCACGACACGCCTGACGGAGTCAGGGCGCCGTGGACAATATGAGTGCTGACACTCGAGAAAACCCACCCACTCTAAATAAATCACACAACGCCAGTGATAAACAACAAACAAATCCTTTATTACCCACTCTTACTCTAACCCCCAACCCAACCCACTAACGCCCCACACACTCACACATACCCACGCATACACTCATAACGTATTAACACTGAAAAAAGATTAACAGATAAAAAATGACTAACAAGTGAAAATGACTAACAGGTGAAAATGACTAACAGACGAAAATGACTAACAGGTGAAAATGACTAATAGGTGAATATGACTAACAGGTGAATATGACTAACAGGTGATAATGACTAATATGGCCAACGGCTATACAAGGCGGGTAACTTTGTCTCTGTACCGTGTCCTCTGTCCCACACTAGACAGGGTGGCTCGAACGTAAGAGTACTACCCCTACACCACAGAGCACCGTAGCCGCGCTTGCCCACGCACGCCTG
>BTPG01000001.1:53524134-53539134 GCA_036245525.1 Semisulcospira habei
TAATATCCCTCTGCTACCCCGCAGTTTAACTTTACTCTGAACACTGTTCGGTTAAAGCTACTTGACTAAAGCGTGCAACCGCTGTACTCGCTCACTGTTAAGCTTGCTGCACGGGCTTTACGATTACGCTCACACTACATTTATTAACTTCCCTAAACTAAGGCTATTTACAGAATTCGGCGATCTACATTTATTAACAAAAAAACGACTTGGCGAAAAAATAAAACAACATGTCACATCCGTTACGTGACAACAGGCACCAGGCTGTTTCGACACTACTCTTGAGCTGTCAAGCAGATATTTTTGGTTGAAACTGTGGGACTTAGATTTGGGAATTAAATTACCTGTGAACGTTATTGCTAACAAACAAACAAAGAAGTACTCAACGGAGAAAGAAACACGCTTAGAAAAAGACGGGTACAACACAATTTATTAATATTTCGGGTAAATACCCTTTGTCAAAATAGACAAACAAACAGAGAGATCAGCCGCTACTTATCTTCATTCGCCTAAGGAATGTGGCAACTGAAGGAGGTCTGGATTGCGTAACAAACAAACATTTCCGAAACCCTTTCGGGTGCTACCAGAGTCAGATCTCAAAATGACTCTCCCCCCAGACTGACCTTGGGTCACCTCGCCATACGCCAAACTCACAATACTCATACTTCTCCCGCGTATCCGGATGTTGTTCGTCTTGAATGAGCTAAGAAGGATACAGAGGACCGATGTTTAAACTCATGACGACAGTGACAGAAGTAAACGTGTAATGCATGCCATTAGCAATCTACAGCTTGGCAGACTGATCGATTGATTGGTTGGTTGCATGGTGTGTCAGCTATAATGGTAGGATCGTTGGTTGCTTGGTGGTTGTTTTTGTTGTTCCTATTTTAAAATAGGAACAACTTTCAAATGGGGCTCGTCGGAGCGGTTTCCGGAGCATGCACATGATGTCACGTCTAGCTGTGCAAACCTTGCTGGAGAACGTACTTTAGGCGCCAACGCCGTATGTGTGTACGTTTGTGTGTGTGTGTATGTGTGTGTGTGTGTGTGTGTGTGTGTGTGTGTATGTGTGTGTGTGTGTGTGTGTGTGTGTGTGTGTGTGTGTGTGTGTGTGTGTGTGTGTGTGTGTGTGTGTGTGTGTGACCACGACTAGAGCCCGCGTTTGAAAGTTTTATGATATTGTCCCAAAATGAATAATCTCGAGGCATTTTATTTTTTAATTTTTTGATAACGATGCACATTTTCGAGAAAATGGCCGTTTCATAAAACCGTTTGATCCACACTGGAGTCCGTAATTTTTCTTATTCCTTCTACATATTTTGCATATCGCTACATGAAAGGAAGACTTTGAATGAGTTCGTTAACCAGTATTGTACCTCTTCAACGTTTTGAGTAATAATTAAATTTTTGGGGAAAAATAGTTTCACGTTTTAGGAATTAATTTTTGCATTATATATTTTGGATTAATCTCAAAACAATTGATTTTTATTTTACGAAAAAAGCAATCTTCTCATTAATAATCGCATGATTTTTTAAAAACGCTATTTGCATACGCCTACAGTTTGTCTCGGCTGTCGGGGTACGATTAGGTCAAATCTGTAAACCCTAGGCGTGAAAATCTGCTAAATTTGGCAACACTTTCCGGAGTTATTTTTAAAACAGCTAAAATAATAATAATAATAAGCGCATTAAATAGGCGCTTTATCCCAATTGAAAATCGGCTCAAAGCTTTGAAAAGAAAAGGGGAGACTGCCAGTACTAATAATTTAGGAAGATTACAAAGTAAAGTAGTTAAAATCACTGTCAGGGGAGAGAATTGTGCATTAAATAATAATATATAACTTTTCTATAGCGCAATATCCCCACAAAGAAAGGCTCAGAGCGCTTTACATCTAGACAATCTAACTAGCTGAAATTAAGTAACTAAAGTACCGACAACATACAAATACACTCATTCATGAGTACAAATGCACATTTCCACAATACTAAAATAATAAACAAAAATCATTTCCAAAACATGATCAGATATATACGTGTAGATGGAAAAACAGGGTTTATCAATCCATTTCAAGGGCCAGATTGAAAAAAAAATGTTTTCAATCTAGCCCTGAAAATGGCCAAAGATGGTACATGTCGAATATCATGGGGAAGACCATTCCACATTTTGGGAGCTTGGAAAGATAAGAACAGCTGGCCAAAGGTTTTTAGGAACACTCTGGGGTTAGTCAATATTCTGTCGTCAGTGCTGGAGCGCAATACTCTGCCTGGTGTTAAGACATGGAGACTGGAGGACATGTAGGCCGGGAGTGTTTTATCAAATGCCTGAAAAGCGAGGGTAGCAATTTTGTACTCAGTTCTGAACTTCACAGGAAGCCAGTGTAACTGCTTTAGCAAGGGAGTGATGTGGTCACGCTTTGATTTTTTCATGTAACGCACGCAGACTTGCCCACAGTCGTACGCACAGACTCTCACGCAACAGACGCATACACCGCCACTGACTCAGACGGGCGCATTCATGCGGTAAAACACAACACACGGGCTCCCTTTCTAAAGTAACCTTTATACACTATAAATTAAAAAGAACGACTTAAATGACTATCAACTATATACACTGTTCTATTATCACACCACACACGTATCACAATATCTTTGCCAGGTTAGGTCTTAGTCTCACATTGCCTCCAACCTGTTTGATGTTGTTGCCTGGTTACGTTGGTCCTTCTCACGTCTAGGCGTGAAAGTCCTTCGTCGTACGCTTGTTGCCGTCCTGTCTCTCTTTGGGCACGGACGTCCTTGTTCTCGTACGGTACTCAGTTCTCACTTGGACTTGGGTGTCTTGGTCCCCAGTCAGACTCACTCTCAGAAGAGCTGGAGGGATGACCTCACGTAGGTCCCACCTGCGACTCGACGTCTCGGCGTCCGTCTTTCCACTCTCGTTACAAGAACTCTGAATAGACAAAAGTCCCAACGTAACACTTACTAAACACACAACATATTGGATCAATGAGAAACGTCACGTAACCTGGCTGATACAAATAACCCACACGTTCATTCACACACACACACACACACGTGCTTCATAAACTATTTTCGTATCACCCCATCTCTGTCACTATCTTGAAACAAACTATAGCCTAACACTCTTGCTATACATTACTCTATACCCTGGAAAAGACTATGCTTACCCAACCACGTACTATCTTCATAGCGGCTTAGACATACACACTTCATATTCCTTTAGTCATCTAACTCGGTAAACAACTGTATACAAAAACACCGGTTACTTCACCGAATTCTAAACATACTATAACTAAACCAAACCGGAACACCGCTATTCAACCACATTAATCTTACCACGCATACTGTCTTTAACTAAACAACTATCAATAATACGTTTATAGAAACATACCTGAAATCTAGGCTTCAGAGTCTTAGAATGCGGGCTAGGTAACTCAAACACAACCGTTCCATACGACAAAACAGCCCGCACTCCCGATCTAGACCTCTGACAGTCACAGCTTCCGTCTAGAACTCACTAAACAGAACTCACTAAAAAAATCCCTTGCTAACCATGTCTTACATATTCCACGTGGACAGCAGGCCCCACGGACTTTCGGCACAAACAAACCGTTAACAAAAACCGTACCGTACTAATCCTATTGTGCGAGCACTATGCACAAGCATAGAGCTTCATCACATTTCAGTACAAGTCTTGCTGCGTGGTTTTGAATCTTCTGGAGCCTGTAGAGCAGATCGTTCGAAATACCTTACATTACAGTGTTACAATAGTCAAGCCTTGACAACATCTGTGAACATGCTATTTGCTTACAGGCATCGTCAGTAAGGTACTGTCTAACAGAGCTAAGCCTCCTGAGCTCAAGATAGCAGCAGCGGCACGGGTGATACACATGATCGTTCATGGACAGAACATTGTCAATGTAAGGGAGACACTCACCCTGGAGCGAGTGTCAACCACAATGGCATCTGTTTTTCCTGCATTAATCTTCAGCTTGTTGTCTGTCATCCAGTCCTTAACAGCTTCTATACACTGTTCCATGTCGTGCATAAGAGACGGGAACTGTTTTAGAGGAGCATATTTCTTTAGCTGTGTCATCGGAATATTTGTGATGTTCACATCCTTCCCTAGCGATCACCTGACACAGGCTGGATGTACAAAGAAAACAGGACCGGTCCGAGAACTGAGCCCTGGAGCACGCCATATCTCAGAAGGAGGAGAGCGGAAGTACAATTCTGTCTGAAACGTTGGAACCTGTCAGACAAATATGAGGAGAACCAGTCAAGGACCCCTCCACGGATACCAAATGATACACTAAGTCTATTCAGAAGGATGTTGTGGTCGAGCGTGTCGAACGGCGAAAACAGGTCCAATAATGACAAGAGTGACACACGTCCCTCGTCAGCGCAAGTAAGCGGGCTGTTGGTCACATGAAGAAGAGCTGTTTCACAGCTATGATGCTTGCGGTAAGCAGACTGATACAACCGTCTAGCAGGTCATTATTTGACACATGATCCAAAAGCTGACGCAAGATAGCCTTTTCTAACAGCTTAGAAATAAATGGAAGGTTGGAAACGGGACGAAAGTTTTTCATTAATTTTGGTCTAGTCCAGGTTTCTTTAACAAGCGTGTGACAAGAGCCTGCTTGAACTGAGGAGGTACAGTGGCAGATGTCAAGGAATTGTTGATTATGCGTGTAATCACAGGAATAAGATGCACACAGTCTGTCATCGCAAGCATAAGAGGAAGATAATAATTTAATTACGTCCGAATAAAACACATTTGAAGAGAACCGAGATTTTTTGTTGTTATAAACGGAATTTGTTAAAAGCGATATGTCAGACTTTCTAATGTAATAATCCCAACATATCGACAAAGGCTTGTTTTCAGTTTAAGTTCATTCATTTACATGGGGCATTTTAATGTAGAATCAATACTTAATCAACTCAATTAATTAGAGTGTGTAGCTTTAATACAACAACCTATAGAGTTATCTTTGATACGTCACACTCTTTTTGGGAGGTTCTGTTGTCAGGCCCACGAAAATTGAAATTGTCTGGTTTATCTATGTTCTGTACGTTTGTTTCGTTTTCCTTCTATACATATAAATTCCATTTCAAATTAGTCACATGGAGTGGCAGATCTGAGAGGGGGGAAGGGGGATTCGAGGGGTTCTTTCTTTAAAATGATATAGCAAAGTCCCTTTATGGGAAGTTTGAGATTTCGCGGTGAGTGGTGAGGTTCTTGACACACGCCCCCCCCCCACCCCCCTACCCCCCTACCCACCACCGCCCCCTGTTGTCTGATATTTTGGCGAGCGGTGAGAGTTCTGACAAACGCTCTTGACCCCCCCTCCCTTCCCCACCTTTCCGCCCCGTTGTTTGATTTTAAGCTGCTGGAAGGAAGGTCTAGGTTCGGGAGGCCATTTGTGTCAGGTTGAAGGTCACAAACAAAACGTTGGACCAACTCCCCCACCTCCCCCTTTCCCCTCGAGGTAAATGCCTTTGTCAGCCTCCGCCTGTGAGGTAGAGGCCTGCTATACCAGCTGGTGATTCCTACACAAGTAATTCTACAAGTTTACAAGAAAGGAACATAGGGAAGCAAGCTTAAAATAAAGATAATTAACTGTATACAGTTTTTAAAAAAAGAAGAAGAAAGAAACACGCTTAGAAAAGACAGTTTCAACTTTCTCCACGCACTGATAACGTAAGTAGCGAAGTGTTTTCTTGTTTGTTTCTCTATTTTGAAAACTTTTACATTAATAATTACATTAATATGTCTTTTTTAGCGTGCTTCTTTTCTCGTCGGATTTTCTCGGCATTTGGGTCTGGATATTGTATACAGTTCGTCGTCTCTTGGTAGAGCACAAGATACTTTGATGACAAAACACATCCACTTAGATATGAATTTGACAGCAGACGTATCGAACGAAGTGGCAAACTTCGAGTACCCAAAAGTAGTACCTCACGTTATGCCAACTCTTTTGTCCCTCAGGCTGTTACCCTTTTCAACAGTAATATCAGTAGATAGTGTCTGTCAACATTATTTAGTGTTTAGTACTAGCCCATTCAGTAGTTCACTGCAACATTGCTGACACCAGAAGCACAGGGGGGCATAAACCATAAGTGTTCTGCTGCCAAGAGTGTTACAAAGGTACGTCTGTTACGGTTCATCTTTTAAACTGAGAGTTATAGGTTATTTAATTAATTGAATGAGTAAATGATGATGCCATGTGTTGTATGGGCAGACAGTGAATTTCCCCATGAGGATTAATAAAGTATTATTGTATTGTATTGTATTGTATTGTATTGTAACAAGTAAAGTTGCTGCCGCTGATCACAGCTAACCTTTGTACTAGACCACGATCAAAATGACCAGTACTTGTAGATGCAGGAATGCACGTGGAAGCGCGAAATTACGAAACTGTATCGTGACAAAGCAAAACGCACGAAATGTCTGAATAGACAGACAGTTTTAAATAGGCAAACAATAACAAGCAAATTCTGTGAAAATGGAGCATTCTCCTGTTTGTTTTGCTGCTTGTATTGTAACGTTTTTGTTATAAGCCGAAGTCGGCAGCGCCGTGGGGACTGAAACAAGATTTGCTATATCCGAAATTGTGTTATATCCGACCTTGTTATAAGCGGATTAATTTTACAAAAACAAAAACAAATTGTCTCAATAAAAGCTTTGCAATATCCGATGTTTCTTATATGCGACTTTGTTATAAGACTGTTTTTCAAGTTTGCACAAAATTTCAGACAACAGAAAGTCTAAAACACACTTTCTTTAAATTTGTTGGAAATATTTTTATATGAATCCACAAACATAGCAGCACATATTACATGTACTGAAATATCCAATCTTAATGATGTGTAGTCTGGGAAATAAAAATAATAATAATTATAATAATAATAAGTGATGGTTTGTGAAATATGTCTGTCGTGTTACGTATTTTAAACATGATTTCCCCACAGAAACAGGAAACATATCTTGTTTGAAATGCGTGCAGTGTAACTACTAAGAATGCCATTTCCATATACCAGAACAAAAGTACACTTTTGCAGTAAGACAAATTTGAGATTTAGGCGAGTAATGCGTTTCATATAAAATAAATATTATGTGGAACACAACAAAACAGGTAAAAGCATGAAGATGTGACCAACTGTTTTGCAACATTTTTTTTTTAATGGTGAACCGATAAAAGAAGCATCAAAGACTCAAACTATGGTGGGAATACATAGATAGAACTGTTATTGGTGTACCTTTACACAAGAAGCTCAATATTACATTTTTCAACAAAACAAAAACAAAATGACATCTGCTAAATAAGTGTTTGCGCCAATGTGAAAGGCATGTCTGCATTTGAACTCATTCGCGCCGCCCGATGCGCGCTATGCCGCGCCGGTGCGCGGCGCGAATGAGTAGTGTTGGGGGCGGGCGGAGGTGGGGGGAAGGGGCTTTCTTGTGCTTCTGAAAATGTCGTCCGTTATATTACCATTTATCTCACTAGCAAACTGAATGCTGTACTCTGCAAATAAAAAAAGTAGCCCGTCAGTATTCCGTATTTTCCGACATTGACAAATCGGCTACAGTCATGGAGGCTTTCGGTAACGACACAGAGTGTTAATAGGCTCAAACGTATCTACGTTAACAAGATCTCGTCTACAG
Source organism: Semisulcospira habei (assembly GCA_036245525.1). NCBI lineage: Eukaryota > Metazoa > Mollusca > Gastropoda > Semisulcospiridae > Semisulcospira > Semisulcospira habei. Next base: position 53,531,822 of record BTPG01000001.1, read on the forward strand.
TTGGTGGGCCCGCGCAGGCCCGTGCGCGGAGCAACGTTCGCCGAGTCGGCCCGATGGCCTTTTGCGCATTGGGTTGCTGCCTCTTTTCTTTAACATCTAATCTCACGAAGCGCTTTGAACATTCAGTAATTGATGGAGAAATGCGCTCTACACACGAACAGCATTGTTCCATAATGTGTCCCACACGTTATATCACATATATTATTATGCATATGTATTTCTACAGGTGTCATTGGAGGTTCTTGGTACCTTGACAATGGAGCCGCTGCCAACGCACTATGTCTGCCTCTCAACCCTGTCTATGACGGTCACCCGCTGCCTCAGTGGGGTCCCACAAATCTGTATGGCGCTGAGTACGAAGTTCTTCCGGAACCGCAGAAAGATCAGGATCCATTATGCTCCGTACGCGTGTCACCCCGCCCCCACACAGTGATGATCCCCGCCACTAACACGTGCCACCCGGGGTGGACTGTAGAGTACACGGGATACATCATGGCTGGATATCTTTCTCAACCTGCAGCCACGGAGTTTATCTGTATGGATGCAAGTCTGGACGCGCGAGTCGGTTTCCATGTTAACCATAACAGGAAGCTGTTCTACTATACTGTGGGCAAGTGTGGCAGCCTTCCCTGTCCCCCGTATGAGGACGACAAAATCATCACTTGCGTCGTCTGCTCCAAATAAGTCTGTCTCGGTGCCATATTTGAGAGCACCGCAAAATGACTCTGGAAACGTTGTTTGTTACGTACAATAATAGTATCTGAACATGAAATATACATGAAACGCCGAATGAGCGTCAATAAATACCCAATGCGCAAAAGGCCATGGGACTGACGTCGGCGCCGTTGGCCCGCGCATGGGTAAGAGCAAGCAGTCAGTTGTGATCGTGTGTTTATTGCTGGTTTGTCTGTGTCTCTGTATATCTGTCTGTCTGTATATCTGTCTGTCTGTGTGTCTGTCTGTCTGTGTGTCTGTCTGTCCGCCTTTCCGTCTGTCGGTCTGACCGACCGTCTGCACTACACTAAACTGCATTACACTACCTTGTGGGCAAATGTAGTAAAGCTCGTTCAGTTAACCCCTTCACTGCCGTGAAAAAGTGAACACGATCCAACTGCAAAAGATATAGATCCTTGTGAGTCAACGTGGCTAGCGGGGACTCATGAGGACGTATCCCTAATGCTGAGACCAGTGTGTATCCATGTTTCTTGGACGGTTGCGGTTTTTGTCCGGTGAATGAACATAGTCTTCAGAAACAAAAATGTACGTATAGCGGCAAGGTAGGGTTAACGCACCAGCGTCATGTCGTGGCTACCATGCGAGTGAAATTAAAAAAAAAAATCAAACCAAGTATTCTAAGCTGTGTTAGTGTTAGTTATTGTCTGATGACGTCATATGGTGATAACAGTAGTGGTGGTGATGGTGATGGAGAAGATTCAGTCGCCAAGAACTGACTGGGTCACCCGCTGCAGAAACAATGCGTATTTTTATATCAACAGAGCCGTGGACGTACGTACACACGTCCGTGAATAGAGCGCAGCCATAGATCAGATGCAGGTCACAAATTGAGCTGACTTCAAACATTGAAACTTCAAACATCCGGCTCGCTACATCTGCAAGATGCATGTATTCTCGCGAGACACCCCTGTAGCTGCATGGGCTCATGAGATTCTGTTCCTCTTGTTCGGAATGAGTCGCCTCATTTACATCCACAGTTTGAGGTATACCGACGAGCAAAAGAAATGTAATATTTTGGGATTTCAGAAATGTCGCATTACTTTTGCTCGTCTGTATACTTAACAGTACAGCTAAAACGGAACGAATGCAGCAGTGATCGAGGGCTCTTCGGTCCTTACTATAAAGGGGTGCATCCTACTGTCGTTGACCTGACAGATTCAGGACAACATCATATTGAGTCAGACAGGAGAAAAAAAAACTGAATTAAAGGGTCTCTTGTAACCCCCTCATTGCCGGGAAAAGGTGAATATCCAACTGGAAGAGACATAGCTCCTCATGGGCCTCACTTTTGAGGGGCTCATGAAGATCTTTGCCTCTTGCTGAAATCAACCCTCGTGTACATGTTCCTTTGACGGTCGGGGATCTTTGACGCGCTCTCAGAAAAACATGCAGATGTACTTATTATACCATGTAGCTAGGTAAATTCAACCTGATTTCACGCAAATCAAAGCAAAACTGAAATTGTACCGTGAAATTCTAGTTTTGTCAACATTTTCTAAAGTCTTGAATCGAAAGTAAAACTCATATCACGTTAAATATAAAATTCTGTAAAAACAAAAGATACGTCATGACAAATGACATCTGACAAACCAATGACGCGTATGCACTGAGCCTCTTTTAGAATTCACTGTGGCGCTTTGTCAGATCTGCGAGGCTTTTTCAAAAGGAGATATTTCAACATAAGAATCAGGTCAAAGACAAAAGGAAGAGACCCTTGACAGCGAAGACAGTTCTCATATAGAAGGATTTTGTGGGTTATGGTTGATCCCATCTTGTTATCTTGTTACATCTTTGCCAGAATTCGGGGCCCGCCCTCCCAGCACAGTGCGTTCTCCGGAATGCGCTCCGACCAGCCCCATTTCAAAGTCTATTGAAAATACGGTAGACAAAAAGAAGAGAAAAAATGATTACTGTCTGTGCTACTTTTCTTTCTGTTGTCTGTACAAACGGACGAGGGTCCATGTCTCTTGCGGCTGGTAGGGTTCGCCTTGCCCGGGCAGTAAAGGGGTTAAGACAGTAGTTGGAGCCCTTGTGTGATAAGGACAGACGGCAGTTGGAGCCCCTTTCCCGCTCGCTACGATATGCGTCCTTGTGGCAGTCGCACTGTTACGAGTGAAGTTTCGTTTGCAACAAACGACAACGAACCAGAAAGGATTCGAGGGCCTTTTTTTTAGTTGTTATCTATAAGAAGTTCGTTATAAGCGAAGTAATTTACGAAGAAAAAAAAAAGTTCCGACGGGACCTCTGAAAAACTGTTGTTATATCCGACTTTTGTTATATCCGACTTTGTAATAAGCGAAGTAGACTTATCTTGCTATGCCGTTCATATACAATGCATCTCATTTGAATAGAATTATACTTGTGGTGTAGTCCACACGTGCATCTAACTGAGGAGTACTCCCGCAACGGTAGGCGAATTTATCACAAGTAAGCATACGACATCGACTTCCTGCGCGGCGGGGCTTCATCAAGTTTGTCTGGACGGCACACTGTCATCCTGTTGGAACAGGGTCACCACTCCTTCACCGTTTTGCCCTGTCAGTTTGTAAAAAGTGCCGCAGGGGTTGCGTCCATTTACTCCTCCATTTCTTCACTGTTGAAATGGCGTCATAGTGCAAGATTATCGGTAGAGGCGTTTTGGTGAACAGGTTTATTGTTATAATTTTTTTTTTCACATAGCAATTAACGTTTATCACACTCACATCAAACCCTGGTGCAAACTTCGAGCTGCAGATTGGTAGTCAGTCTCACCCCCACCACTGATGCCGAGGCTTTGTGACCGGCCCTTCCGGTTCACTTTTCGGAATGCTTTTCAGGAACTACGAACAGAAGAAACTGCTGTGACATATATTATATTATATTATATTATATTATATTATATTATATTATATTATATTATATTATATTATATTATATTATATTATATTATATTATATTATATTATATTATATTATATTATATTATATTGAGCAGCATTTGCTTGATATAGTGCCGATAACTGATGAGGCAGATGTCATTACGAAGCTCGAATCAAAATGTGTCCGAATCGCAAGACGAGGACATTTGATTCGGGTCAAGCAATCACATCTGTCAGACTGCATATTGCTGTCGGCTCAGTACATAGATTTCGTCTAACTATGAAGACATCAGTGCATTATATAACCGTGCGTGTTACTAAGTAAATTCTACTTGTAACTAGATCACGCATAATTGCAAAAATGCAAGCATGTTTGTTTATTTCGGGTTTTTTTCCCTTCGGTTGTCGATATCGCCAGCTGACATCTCGTTAATTTCACTTGTCTGCCCAGCGACTCGCACGTGTTCTGGCGTCTTTTCTCCGTTCGTGTTTGTGTATAGGATATACATTTCCAGCATTCATACACACTAAAAGGTATTTCATTATTGCTAAAAATAAAGAGTTTGTTAATGTTGCAGTGTTAGCATATTTCGCGTTTCCGTTTTGAAAATGCATGTATCATCAAGATCGAGTCTTCTTGGCGCGCAAGGATTTGGGGAAGGAAAGCATATCGAGCAAGTTCATGAATATTAATTTACTTGTTATACATCATATCAATATATGTGTCAAAGATGGGATAAACTTTATGGAGTGGGTACATACAATTATATCATATCAGCAGACGGTTCCTGCATGTCAATCGGTCTCTCGAAGCTATGCGTGATGCATGTGCTAGTGTCAATCCCCAGTGAGCCTGCAAAGGCCATCGAGCCGAAGTCTGCCCGATGGCCTTTTGAGCATTGGGTCAATGCCTGAACAAGTTCGACCGCGTTAGCTACAGCCAAAGAGTTTGCTGCACTGAGCTGACATGGAAGCGAGTTCCAGGAAAACCGGGCGAGAACTGTCCGTTATGGAGGTTAGCGCCTTCACTGTAAGTAGACGCAGGTTGTGTTTCTGACCTCTGTGTTAACCTAACGCCAGAGCCCCGGCCCTCAAAGAAACATGGATACAAAGTGTTTCACTGAGCTACAGGCATATATGAGCATCTATACCTCTTGCAACTGGATGGTGGTCAGTTCCGTTTTTCTCGCAGAGAAGGCGTTATTTTAACCACCAACAAATCGTAGTGTGTGCAAGTTTTGATGTGAGAGCGACGAACGTTAATTATTGTTTGAAAATTATCCCTCGTTAGAAATAAAACTGATCTCAGTCATGTCACCAAACGCCTTAGCCGATTCAGTGTGTACGCACGGCGACATTTCTATAGTAAAGAATAGGACAGGGCCTAATGAGGGATGAGAGACGACCTTTGTTTTAACCCTTTGACTGTCGGAATCGCTTTTCCCCCACTAGGCTGCCAGATTTGCCCACAGTGTAGTAGAACAGGTCGCCGGACGACTCCCAACAACGAACGACAGCAAAGTCACGGCGGACAACATGCTCCCACAAACAATTATAGACGACACTCCAACAATCTCCAAGAAGCATAGATCCTCATGAGCCCTACGGGCTCATGAGGATCTATGCCTCTTGGAGATTTTTGGAGTGTCGGCTATGCCTCTGTACACATTGGTTAATCGCCGTAACTTCGCTCTCGTTCCGTTGTTGGGAGTCGTTCAGGCTAAACGTAGCCTCATTTTCATCGTCTATTATACGGTATACAGCGGGCTGTTACGCTATACATTACGTCTCGCAATAAGGTATACCATTGCCCGTTCATTGGATATGTTTGGACTGTCTTGTTTTCATAACGGGCTTTGTTCATTGACTAGAACATCGAACACAAATTTCTTTCATGAATCAGTGGTGCTTTAATGTGCTAGCGGTGCATGACATTTGTTTTCTGAAAATAGGTGTTTGTTTGTTTGTTTGTTTGTTTTTATTTGTTGCTTGGTTGATTATTTAATTGTTATAGACGGGGAACAAAATGAACAGGAACAATACAAAAGTTTAGGACTTAAAGTCTTTGTGCACCACGAAGGTGATTTAAAAGAACGGGGCACCAAAAAAAGGGTCTGCACAAATGTTGATCCTGGTCGGATTTAAACCCAAGACCTTTCGGACGAGAGTCGAGCGCACTATTACCTGATCTACCCGGCTTTCAACAAAAACAACGACAACGACACCGACAACAATAACCAACACAAGAATACCGTTCAGCATATGTTTGCCTGTGTATTCACTGAAGATGGAATTAGCACAAAAAACAACAATTCTCAAACCAAAGTGTAACTTCGAGCAAGTTAAATATAGTCAAAGTCAGTGCCATCCAAAAGATGATAAAAATAAATAAATAAATAAATAAATAAACAGATAGAATCAATGAAACTTTAGTTTACAACGGTTGAGGCATTTACATCGTCATCGACATAACCATTTTACAAACCTGCCGTTTCAAACAACTAAAGAATAAATACAAACAACGTTACACTTGTAGACAATTCATTTGTCAGCATTGTTCGGATAAACAGATAATCATATAGACAGACTATGTCCGTGCACACACACAGATAGATAGATAGACCGACCGACCAACAGACCGACCGACCTACAGACAGACCGACTGACAGATAGATAGACAGACAGACAAACAGAAACATGTTTGGTTTGGTTGTACATTGCTTAACGTCCCGACAGCAACAAGACTTTTTTCACGACGTGCCTGCACTGCTTGTGAAAAAAAAAAAAAAAAACAGAAAATTGAAAGTATGTCGCCTGCCGGTCTAATACGCTAAATAAACCTAAGACCATTTAGCAACACACATCCAATTTCAAGAGCTGCAGGCAGCGCAAACAGTAGGGAGAGTTTAAAAAAATGAAAATACAGGTGAATGGACCGAGGGTAGAGAGAAACACATGCCCGAGAATAGATTGGAAAAACCCACCCTGTGGGGCTGACCAGGGTGACCCTGGGAACTAAAAAGTAGTTAACCCCAGCCAAGTCCCCCAAGGCAGACCCGGGTGGGGGACAAACACAAACAGACAGACAAACCTAAAGAGACAGACAGACAGACAGACCGAAACAGACAGACAAACCAAAACAGACAGACAGACAGACAAACCGAAACAGACAGATAGACAGACAGACAGATAGATAGAAAGAAAGATAGCCATAAGACTGTTAACCGCAAAATGTTAGTGAGTGCAGAGTCACTGTAGAGTGTGATGCTTAACCCCTTCACTGCACAAGGAAATGTGAACACCGCCCATCTGCAAATGGTATAGATACTCATGAGTCTCCGCAGTTATGGGGCTCATGATGATGTAGGCCTCTTCCTGACACCAATTTGTATCCTATTCTTCTGGCGGCTGCGTCTCTTCGGAATTGAATAATCAATATTTCGCGGACAAAGACTGCGTCCACATACTGCGAAATGGTTAACCCATAACATCCCGAGGCTGATTTTTTTCTCTTCAGGTTAGTCAGTTGTCCTATGAAGGCTACATTTCAGTTCCGGCGATAGACTGACCATGATAGTTCAAGGGTGGTGCCAGGACAGCTTGGCGCCCTAGGGCGTCAAGCTGTTCTTGCACCACCCTTGAACTATCATGGTCATATTTGTCTCATATGAGAGCGTATCAGGATGTAAAGGGTTGACGGCGACATACGTGCATTGGACGA
>BTPG01000001.1:53544134-53584134 GCA_036245525.1 Semisulcospira habei
TTCATTCATTTTGGTCTAGTCCAGTTTTTTTTTTTAACAAGGGTGTGACAAGAGCCTGATTGAACTGAGTAGGTACAGTGGAAGATGTCAAGGAATTGTTGATTATGCGTGTAATCACAGGAATAAGATCCGCACAGTCTCTCAGGAGATCTGTGGGAAGTGGGTCAAGCACACAAGATTTGCATGGGGATTTGGAAATGAGTTCAGACACAAACTGCTCTGTTACAGGACGGAATTCTCACAAACACCGTCAAATGGACGAAAAGTTGCGTTGCCTGCCCTGACGTCAAGGTCATCCCGAATTTTGCTGGTTTAATCGTCAAAGTACACACATAACTTGTCAGGTAGATCATCTGTGGGTATATTAGTGGAAAGTACAGGCCCTTTTTGTTTACCAAGCAGTTCATTGCATGCTGCATACAGCTGCTTGCTAGAGGAACAGCTGGAGCTTCTAGTACTGTAAAATTGTCTTTGGGCAGCCTGCTCCACTGACTTGACATGGTTACGCTGGCGTGTGTAGAGCTCGCGATGGATTGTGAGCCGACTAGCCCGCCACTGGCGCTCAAGTCTGCGTTGTTCAAGCTTCGCGTCTCTGACAGTATCGGTGATCTACGGAGCGGACGGACGTGGCGGTATACGCCTGGACCTGAGGGGCGCGTGACAATCAAGGATATCACGGAGCGACTTGTAGTTCTCCACGAGAGCATCATTTGGAAAATCAGGTAGATGGGATGTCACCAGTTTAACATCTGCTTTGAAACCAGACACATTCATGGGTGTTAAGTTCCTGTATGTTATCAGAATTTTAGGACGAGGAGGCTTGGTGAGTCTCAATGTGCAGGAGACAATTTTGTGATCGGAGAAGACAGTGTCATCGACTGAGAGGTGATTAACAATATATATTAGTTCTCTCCCCGACCAGTACACCATCTAACGCAGCGGTCAATTGACAGGCTGACAAGTTGAACTAAATTACGATCAGTGAAAAGCTGCTTCAGCTGGCGCACCTCACTGTTGTCAGTATCAAGGTGAAAGTTACTATCACCTGTGATGATTTTCTCACATTTTCTAGTGATGACTGAGTCCAAGAAGTCAGGAAATTTCTGAAGAAAAGTACGTGTGGTTAGCTTATTTGCCCTACTAGGTGGCGGACGGTAGATGCAAGCAAGACACGCTGAGGTATTCTGACATGGGTTTCTCACCTTGACAAAGCCCTCTAGCAAGTTTCTGTGGGTGGCGGCAATTCCACCACCCCTACGCCCAGCACGGGGAAATGACACAGTTTTGATGCCTGAAGGTGTCATAGCAGTAATAAACGCCTCGTCACCTTGGTCATTTAGCCACGTCTCAACCAGCGGAAGAATGTCAAGGTCATTGTCAATGATGAGATCATGAATCTCATTATCGACAAATGATCATAAATCTAGTTTGGTCAAAGCACACAAAAGTTTAGAAAAGAAGGGTGCGCTAAGTGAGTGGGTGGAAGTAATAAATATGGAAACCCCTCGAAGGGCAGGGGGGGGGGGGGGGGGGGCGTATCGCATATTCACTGAATTTCCAGCCACTTGATGCATGTAAATTCATATCTAGGTCCCCCAAGAAATGGGGGCTGGGGCGTGGGGAGGGGGCTCCAAATTGTTTAGCCAGTGTGGACAGCTGTTTCGGTCTTGGCGACCTCGTCAGCACACCATTCGGTGGAAGGCAGGAACTTCTGCCTACCTGCAAAGACAACCACATTTTACTGTGGTGTCTGCAAGGACATACATTCCATGCCTCCACCTAGAGCTAAATGTCCATGCACCATAAGAGAGAAGCCACTAAAAGAGGGGGAAGGGGTTGCAGTTGATATTGTAGTAATAAATGAAAATAAAATGGGAGATTGCGAGTGCTAATAATATAGGAAGATTACAAAGTAAAGTAGCAACAGCACTGTCAGGGGAGAGAATCGTGCATTATCGACCAATGATCATAGATCTAGTTTGGTCAAAGCACAAAAAAGGATAGCAATGAAGATAGCAATGATAGAATAAGTAAGTGACTGGAAGCAATGATTATGGAAGCCCCCCACCCACCATCCACCCCCTCCCCTCCCCTCCCCTCCCCCCCCTAGCCCCCGAATAGGGGGGGGGGGTGAGGGGGCGTATCGCAAATTCACTGGATTTCCAGACCTTGATGCATGAAAATTTAGATCTAGGTCCCCCCAAGGGGGGTCCAGATTGTTTAGCCGGTATGGACAGCTGTTTTGGTCTAGGCGACCTCGTCAGCACACCATTCGTCATACTGGTGGAAAGGCTTGCTCGTAGACTAATCGCATACAAAGGAACACAGCTTGGGGTCCCTGCTATGTTAGCGCACAAATTCCTGACAAAGGAGGAAGAAAATAAGGCCTAATATTAATGTTATACTGTGTCCAAAGCTGTTCTGCTACCTCAAAGTAAATCGCAACTTTGAAGCAAAGCGTCAACGTTTGACGCTTGTCTTCGAATCGACCCACTTCGGACCGGACGCCATCATGGTTTTGTAAATTTGCGGTGAAAATCACTTCAGGTGAAATCATGAGACCGGTCATATGATCCCCATTCTAAGAATAGTAATGCGCGTGCAAATGGAAATCAACTCGTGCGTGCGGAATTGAAAGAGCAGACGAGAATAAAGATAATGCATTTTAAAATACATATGATTGTCTATTGTTTACCAAAGTACGTGTGTGTAATGGCCTCTTATGCCTACTGTGGCAGTAGCTCGTAGACCAAGGACATACCAAGGAACAGCGCTTGGAGTCCCTGCCGTATGTTAAAAAGGTGTAGGAGTCGTGGCGCGGCGCTAAACGACAGAAATATTAAAAAGGAAAGAAAGGAACTAGAGAAGCAAACTACCTGGAGCTCCTATGTCACCATAAAGTCATGTAGAAGGTTTTATTAAATGCACAAGTCATTGTCAGCTACTGCGACGTGAAAGGTTTCAGACCTCCAGCAATTTCGTCCATAACAAATTGAAGAATTCGGGCGGATAAATAGATTCCACTTCATTAGCATATATGATGGTAACAAGAAAACATTTACGTCACTCGACAGCATGATTACGTCATATTCTTGTTCATAATTCCTCTGACGACTCATTCTTGCAGTACATATGAAAAAACTCTACTCATTGGGAAGGCTCTTTAAGCTTTACGTGAAGACAAAGAAAAGAATACTAAGTAATTCTGCACCACCAGCTAATACTTTTACCAAGACAGCTTTGCGGCGGAGATACAAGCATCACATGTTCAAAATTGGAGATTTCTTGTAGTCTAACGACGAAAAACACCTACCCCAAGCAACGGATCCGCTCCGATTCTAGTGTACGCCATACCTACAGTCAATTTAGACCTTCCGACAGCGTGAGGATCCACAATATCTTGTGCGCCACCACCATCGTATCAGCAAAGTTAGTGCGCCACTGATTTTCAGCGGATGTCTTCGCGGCCTCGGTTCTAGAGCCCCCCAAAATTACTGAGGCCCCGGCCGGTGTTATGGAAAGGCAGAAACTTCTACACCCTTCTTTCCTATCCTTTTTTGTGCTTTGACCAAACTAGATATATGATCATTGGTCGATAATGCACAATTCTCGCCCCTGACAGTGCTTTCACGTACTTTATTTTGTAATGTAACATAGCTTTCATTTTTTTTTTCTTCTCGTTAATGCCCGCAAGATTTTTCATAAACAGTGTTTGCATTAGCCTGTTGTTTCAGTGTCCCGGCTATCGGGTAGGACTAGGTCAAATTGTGACCTGTTAGCTCTAGGTGTAAAAATCAGCTAGACAACTACAAAGTTTGATCCTGTAATACGTAAAATGTTAGTACTGCGACGAGTGAAGAATAACACCAAGTTATTATTTTTCTTCAGAATAGCTATCGCCACGCAAGACCACAGGCACAGAACTTTACGAATGGCGGGAAGCGCCGTGTGTTCGTCTTTATTTCTGTGTGTCAGTGTGTGTGGATCAGAGGGTGGGTTAGGGTAGAAGGGGATAGATCAGAAAGATAAGCTTGAAAATAGAAACAACTTTGGCCTGGGACCCATCTTGTTTTCTATTGATTTTTTTTTAAAATTGGATACTTCAGCAGGGCCGGATCCAGTGGGGCTTTGGTACTACAGCACCCCCCTCCCAGCTCGGCTGGCATCAAACTATAAATAAGTGTGCTTCAAATTGAGTTGTAACGCTTGTGTTTCAGTGCCGTACGTAACACCACTTAGAAACTTTCAAAAACGTCAGAAGAACAGTTTCGATTGTGGTGTTTTGATATATACTAGACCACGGCAATAGAAAAAATAAAAGTTGAGCACCCCCCCCCCCCCCTCCTTGAAAACTGATTGATTCAGCGCTGTTCAGTGACACGTTAATTGTTTGCTAGCATCTAAATGGACATTCAATGAAAGAATCGGGACAAATCTTTAGATGTTTTACACATTATACTAGATGTTCTGCTCATGGGTTTGTGTAATGTGTGTGTGTGAGCACCTGTGGTTTGGGGTGTGTGTGTAGTTTATCTATAAACAGAAATCACTGATGGAGAAATAGGCGCTCTGCAGAATATACAGAATATGGTGATACATACAACATAATGCACTCTAGATGTCTAAACGGCTCAACCATACATCAACCGTACATCAACCACGCCTCAACCGTACATCAGTTTCAAACATGACAATTACATTACTTCTCATTTCATAATGGAATCCGCCGATACACATCTTTGCGATCAGGTGGTTGCTTGGCTGACTGGTTGGCTGCAGTGATTGGTTGGCTGTTTGCCTGGCTGAATGTCCGGCCTGATTGATTGATTGATTGTGTGCGTGCGTGCGTGCGTGAGTGAGTGAGTGAGTGAGTGAGTGAGTGAGTGAGTGAGTGAGTGAGTGAGTGAGTGAGTGAGTGAGTGAGTGAGTGAGTGAGTGAGTGAGTGAGTGAGTGAGTGAGTGAGTGAGTGAGAGCGATTTTGAATATAATAATACCAACGAAATAGGAAGATGACCGTGAGGGAACGTAGAGTGTGGAATAAACACGAAATCTTAAGAGTCGGATTGCATGATGATGAAAAAAATCAACACAAATATTCGCAAACTGCAAACTCACATTTGCTAAATAAGCCACAGTTTGCCGTAGTTAACTCATTCTGCCCGCGACACACCACAGCAAGACATGGCCCGGCTCGACCATTAAAGTTAAAGGGTGGTGGCAGTGCCGCCATCCTTGAACTATCATGATTGATCTGGCTCCTGAATTGTAATGCAGTGCTCAGAGGATAACTCCGAAGTGTGGGTATTTCGTACCTCGGGCACAATGAGTTAATGTAAAAAAGAAGGATATTGCTGTTTTCACACAACGAAAAACATCAAATGGAACTCTGATTCTAATTTGCAGCAGTCACACTAAACACGTTTTTTTTATAAGCATGTGTTACATTGCTGACCGACCACAGTATTTAAACAAGCAGTTTTCAGAACTCAGGTTATATATTCAGCAAGTTAAACTTGTGAGCTGTTGTTGTTGGAGACACTTGTAAGTCATGCCGACGTACATTGAACCTATTTTAACTAATGATAATCACTTCAAATGTTTCAATAGTGCTGGTCTGTAATGTTGGTCATTACGGTCCTAAGCGGCCATTGGGTCTAAAATGACGGGCATGCACACAGATGTCTTCTACTTCCAGTGTTTGTTATTTCATTTAATCAGTTGTGTTGTTTACTTTTGAAGGAAACAGAATTGTGAATTTATGTGTCGAAATTTCAACGGAGGCGCCGCATCTTCTGCCAGCTGCCCTGTGTGTCTACCACGTGACTGTCGGGGCAAGGCGAACGCTACTAGCTGCGAGAGACATAAGCCCTTATGAGCCTCCTCAAAATATCGGGGGCTTATGAGGATTTATATCTTGGTAGTCCTGTATCCCTATGTGTGTGTGTATGTGAGTGTGTGTGTGTGTGTGTGTGTGTGTGTGTGTGTGTGTGTGTGTGTGTGTGTGTGTGTGTGTGTGTGTGTGTGATTTGAAGCATTGATCTCTGTACTATTACGCTTCATATTATGCCAGATGCCTGGCGTGTTTATCACATCATTGCCGGCTCCCACTAGTTGTGTTCCTGAAATCACTGTGAATTCGTCGCCATAGAAGCACCCAACTACTTATACACACATTTAAAAGCTTAGAAAGATACATTTAAGCTTATGTGGGGCTCAAGAGGTATATCTATGACCCTTGCAGTTGGGTGGCGTTCATGTTCGCTCGACCATGAAGGGATTAACCCGTTCAGCGCCGAGAAAATGTGGACATCACCCAACTGCAAGAGGTATGGATCCTCATGAGCCCCGTAGTTGCGGGGGCTCAAGAGGATCTATGCCTCTTGCTGACACCACTTTCAGTCCATGTTCCTGGGACAACTAGGGCTGTTGGGTGTTGAATCAGCGAAGATTGTAGAAACACAGTCCGCGTCAGCTGGGGCTCAACGGGTTACTGTTGTACAACCTGGCAATGTAGGCACACTGACAAACGTGAGTCACTACCTGGCAATGTAGGCACAATGGCAAATGTGAGTCACTACCTGGCACTGTAGGCGGCACACTGGCAAACGCGAGTCACTACCTGGCACTGTAGGCACACTGAGTGACAATTGTTTTGGTTTCAAAAGTACTTGTTTTAATTTTTTTTAAACGTGTTTTGTTTCAGCGTTAGTGATGATGATTCTCTCAGTCCTCGTCCTTGGTCTGGGTCTGGCTCACGGCACTGCTCGCGTCATCAACGGCAGCGAACCAAATGGGTATAATCATGTACATTGACAGGAAGACAGGCAAACAGACACTCAGTTTATGGAAAACATATCTTCTCGAGTAGCAAAAGGTCTTCGGGTCCACGACGACCGCAGTGGACCCGCATACAGTCGTGTAAGGGTCTATTGCGGCCATCGTGGGTCCGAGAACCTTTGGTTACTGGGTTTATTCGTGAATGCAAGAACTCGTATACGAGAAAAGGACGACCCGGCCGATTTGTGCCCCAAGTTTGTTTGTTGGCTTTTATGGTTTTGATTTGTTGGTTTTTGTGGTTTTGGTTTGTTGGTATGTGTGGTTTTGGTTTGTTGGTCTTTGTGGCTTCGGTTTGTTGTTTTTGTGGTTTCGGTTTGTTGGTCTTTGTGGATTTGGTTTGTTGGTCTTTGTGGCTTTTTAGGAGAGGTTTGTGGGTTTGGATTGTTGGGTTTTGTGGTTTTGGTTTGTTGGTCTTTGTGGTTTTGGTTTGTTGGTCTTTGTGGTTTAGGTTTGTTTGTCTTTGTGGCTTTGGTTTGTTGGTCTTTGTGGTTTAGGTTTGTTTTTTGTGTTGGCGTTGTTTTGCTGCTGTTTTGTTGTGCTGTTGTTGGTGGTCTCCTATTAAAATTTTCATTGGCGTTCGCCGCCTGATGTCGTTACATCTATCTTGTACTATGAAGATTACTGTAGGACTCTAGGACTGTACTGTACTGTACCAAATAAATCGCATGTGTGGTGTCATCTGTCAGTAACAAATCACGTGTATGTTTCTACTGTTGTTGTCACCACGAAAGCGGCTGACCTGAAATCCAAAATGGCGCCAATTACCTCTGTACTTTTTTTTCTTCAACGTAAATCTCTGCAAATGTGGACACAAGCCGTAAAACACACATTAACTTAGAAAAATTCTAAACAAACATTTCATTTGATCCGCGCAGGCCCCGCAGCAAACATTTTTCTTTTTGGTTTTCGGTCTTGTTATTTATGTCTCTGGAAGAAAGGTAATCGCGAGCAGTAGAAATATTGTTTCTCATCTCACCAGCAAATCATGCGACATAGAGATGGCTGGAATCCGTTCCCAGCTGGCTGCCCTGGAAACTAAAATGGACAAGCAACAAGGAATCATTGACAAACAGCAAGAAATCAATGACAAGCAACAAGGAATCATTGACAAACAGCAAGAAATCATTGAGAATGTCGCCAAAGCCAAGGCTGGTACGTATAACTACTTTAAAGTAATGGCAGCGTACGATGATGCTGGTTCCCGATAATGCAGAATGAGAGTCCTCAGGTTCATGGAATAAATAACTGAATTAACCCTTTCATTACGGGAACACAACGATCAACGAGGAACAATTATTGCCTACAGAGGACGACCTGAACACTGATAAATTTAGACGAACTGCCACTGCACCATTTCAGTGGACATGCTATTGACAAGCCCATCTTGTTTCCCCGGACTGCGAGCCCAGCTAGCAGGACCGGGCAAGGGGCTTGAACCCACGACCGGGCTTTTCCCTTACGTCTCTTTCGATCCGATACTTAGCCGCCGGATATCGGGACTGTGCGCGCGTTACATTATACTATTTTGAGCAACACTTTGCTTGATATAGTGTCAATAACAGGCAGGTATGATTACGAGACTCGAATCAAAATGTCCGAGTCGTCAGACGAGGACATTTTGATTCGGGTCAAATCGCATCTGTCGGTTATCGGCACTATATCAAGCTATATGTTGCTCAATATAATGTGTGTACCTAGTCCAAAACAAAACTGTCCCTCGCGTCATCCATTTTACAGCTGATTGCGGTGTTCAGACAAAGCACATGAATGGCAGATGACTGCATATCAATGTCGACTAAGCGCCTAGATTTCGTCTAACCATGAAGACATCAGTGCTTCGTATACTGGGTAAATTCTACTTGTAACTAGATCACGCATAATTGCGGAAAATGCCAGCAGGATTGTTTATTTAGTTCTTTTCGCATGCTGTTGATATCGCCAGCTGAAATCTCGTAAATTTCATTAGCGCAGCGACTCGCACGTTTGCTGGAGCCTGGTCTCCGTTTGTATATGTGTATAGGACATAAATGTCGAGCGTTCGTACACACTAAGAAGTATTTCATTACTATTATTAATAAGGAGCTTGTTAATGTTGCAGGATGCGCATATTTCGCGTTTCGGTTTTGAAAAATGCAATTATCATCAAGGTTTAATCTTCTTGGCGTGCAATGAATTTTGGGATAGAAAGTAGATCAGGCAAATTCATGACTATTAATTTGTTTGTTATACAATATATCAATACATGTTGCCAGCCTTCAGCGTGACGATGTGAAAGCTGCCTTTCAGACAGATTTACAGTGCAGGCTCAAAGACACAGCGGACCCAGCAGACTCCTCCCCTGAAACACTCTGGGAACAACTGAAAACTGCTATTGCAAAATCCTCTGCAGAAGTCTTACGTTTGGCCAGAAAGAGGAACAAAGACTGGTTTGACGAAAACGATGTAGAGATCCAGAAACTCCTAGCAAAAAAAAAAAAAAAAAAAAAAAAAAAAAAAAAAAAAAAAAAAGCTGCCCATCAGGCCCACCTAGCCCAGCTTTCCTGCCCTGTGAAGAAGTCTGCCTTCCGCCTCGTCTGCAGCAGTCTCCAGCGCAAGCTCAGAGATCTCCAGAACGAGTGGTGGACCAGACTCGCACAGAGGACCCAGCTTTGCGCTGACAACGGTGACTACAGGGGCATCTACGAAGCACTGAAAGCAGTGTATGGCCCCAGGCACCTGGTACAGAGTCCCCTGCGAAGCGCTAATGGACAGGCATTGCTCACAGATAATACCTCCATCTTGAACCGCTGGTCGGAGTACTTTCAGAGCCTCTTCAGCGCTGAGCGCACTGTTCAAGAAGCAGTCATCCTCCAAATCACACACCTCCCAGTAAAGGTTGAATTGGACGAATCGCCCACCGCTGAAGAGACTCTCACAGCTATCCACCAGCTCAAGAGTGGCAAAGCAGCAGGCATTGATGGAATACCGCCAGAGATCTGGAAACATGGAGGCCCAACACTGCACAACAAGCTACACGACCTCTTTCTATGCTGCTGGGAGAAAGGAACACTACCAAAAGATCTCCGTGATGCAGTCATTATCACCCTGTACAAGAACAAAAGCGAGAAGTCTGACTGCTCCAACTATCGTGGAATTACCCTGCTGTCCATTGCCGGAAAAATTCTTGCAAGGCTGCTCCTAAATCGGCTGGCACCTGCCAACGCCGAAGACCACCTCCCAGAGGGCCAATGTTGCTTCAGAGCCAACAGGAGCACCACCAACATGGTCTTTGTGCTGAGACAGCTTCAGGAGAAGTGCCGCGAGCAGAACAAAGGACTGTACGTAAAGTTTGTCGACCTAACAAAAGCGTTCGACACTGTGAGCAGGCAAGGCATGTGGCAGATCCTGTAGCGACTTGGCTGTCCCCCAAAGTTCCTCAGCATGATCGTCCAGCTACACGAGGACCAGCAAAGCCAGATCAGACTCAACAATGACCTCTCACAACCATTCCCTATTCTCAACGGTGTAAAGCAGGGATGCGTGCTGGCACCGACCCTCTTCACCATCTTTTTTAGCATGATGTTGAAGCCACAGTGGACCTCGACGATGACGATGCAGTGTACATCAGGTATCGTCTCGATGGCAGCCTGTTCAACCTCAGACGACTGCAGGCCCACACCAAAACCCTAGACCAACTGATTCGTGAGCTGCTTTTTGCTGATAATGCTGCCCTCATTGCACACACAGAGAGCCCTGCAGCGCATCACGTCCTGCCTCGCAGACGCTGCCCAGCATTTTGGACTCGAGGTTAGTCTGAAAAAGACAGAGGTCCTCCATCGGCCGGCACTCACGGTAGAGCATCGCCCTCCCCACATCACCATCGGCGAGTCTGAACTAAAGTCAGTGCACCAGATTACTTACCTTGGCTGCATCATCACGTCGGACGCCAAGCTGGACAAGGAGCTTGACAGCAGGCTGGCAAAAGCAAACAGCGCTTTCGGGCGACTATTCAAGCGGGTGTGGCACAATCAACAGCTGAAAACAGGCACCAAGATCAGCGTGTACAGAACTGTCGTCCTCACCACCCTGCTGTATGGTTCCGAGTCCTGGCCCCTCTACCGCAGCCAACTACGACTCCTCGAACGCTACCACGAGCGCTGCCTGCGTACCATCCTGGGCATTCACTGGAGGCACTATGTCACCAACGTCGAGGTCCTTGAACAGGCAGAAACTGTGAGCATCGAGGCTTTGCTGCTGCGGACGCAGCTCCGCTGGGTGGGGCATGTCTCCAGGATGGAGGATCATCGCCTACCCAAGATCACCCTGTTCGGCGAGCTTGCCACTGGACACCGAGACAGGGGCACCAAAGAAGAGATACAAAGACTGTCTCAAGAAGTCACTTAGTGCCTGCCAAATCGACCACCGCCAGTGGTCTTCGCTTGCTGCGGATCGTGACACCTGGCGCTCCACCATTTACAAGGCAGCCGTCTCCTCTGAGGACTCTCGCAGAGCTATCCTTAAGGACAAGCGGCTCAGGAGAAAAATCAGAGATGCCGCAACTCAGAACCCTGGCCAGACCTTCCCCTGCAGCCACTGCGGTCGAACCTGCCTGTCCCGGATTGGCCTCCGCAGCCACGAGCAGGCATGCAGACGTCGTGGGCAACCCCTATAAAATCTTCGCTCGCGAAGTCAAGCAAAAAAAAAAAAAAAGAACACACACACACAAAAAACATGTGTCAAAGAAGGAAAAAACGGTATGGAGTGGGTACATACATGTATAGTAATCGACATCGTCTTGTTCTCCTTTGGGTCTAATTCAAGGCGGCCGACGAAGCAATAGCGCATTAATCAAAGGTCCTATGGGCCCGCTCAAGACTGTGCGCGGGCCCACTGCGACCGACGTCAGCCATAAGACCTTTAGAGCTGATTTTCTTTTAGTGAGTTGGTCTCATGTTTAACCTGGAACGAAACCAGAACTGAAGTCAAAAGACAACTTTATGTTACAGGCGGATCTGTCTACGTGCGATGGGGTGGGCGCGTGTGTGCAGACTCGGCAGAAACATTGTACTCAGGTAACAAAATATATACAGTCGTTTTATTATGGCACTTTTGGACTAAATTTCCCGACGGCTCCTTCCTGATAATAAACGACCTTATTGACAAATACTCTTCTCTCGCACTCAAAATTCAAGGTAGTAGAGAATTTCAAGCATGTGTACGGATAAACTTCACAGTCGTTCACTTACTGTTTGGGGCTGATTAGAATCAAGAAGCAAGAAGACTTTATTGCCTGTTTTAAAATAAATAAACAGAAAATTGTCTTTAGGTTATATATCGTCACGACCGCCGCTTCCGGGGCGCGAACTATGAGCGCTACCACTCGAGTACTCCCATCCCAAACTAACACAAACGCCAGATAAACAATTACGACGATATTTATTACATATAAAAATAACAACAATACAAAAGCGGTGGCAAGACAATTTTTTGCTGTGTATGATTATTTTCTATGACAGCAACAATAAAGTCATCTTGAATCTTGAAATATCCTCACTCAATCCTAACCCCACAATCACGCACCACATTCACACACACATCCACACTCCCCAGCATAAATATCTAGCATACACAATACACAATAACATCACATATATAATAAAACAAATATCCTTAATAAAATACAAATCAAAATTGAGAAAAACGTTAAATTATTTACAGTTTACTGGATCACCTTGGCGGGAGAACAAATGACAAGCTCAAATTAGATTAATGCTTTTGCTTCCACGATAAAGTCCTTTATAGCACATGGCTTCTTTTGAATAAGTAAAATACACAACATTTCTGTCACAAAGTTCCTCTCACGATATTGTCACCACAAGGAAACTAAATTAGTCTCACAACGTTCTTTTACCAGTTTACAAATGGACAAGACTTTACTTAAACTAAGTTAGTAAACACTAAATGGGACGCCCCGACCTGGGCTAAACGCGGGGTCTACACCGACGCTCGCAACAGCGCTCAGGTACGGCGTCGTAGTCCCACGAGGAGTGACACAGCTAACCTCCACTGTCACAAACGTACCACCCAGCTCTTCCGCACAGCAACGGCGGCGGACTTATCCACTTAGATCTTTAGATGCACTAAAACAAGGGTGCAAAAATACACATGAATAACTAACAACAGAAGAAAGGTAATAATTCACCTCATCCTTCCCACAACGTTAAAAGCCGTCTTTTATATTCCTTCACCTCTCTCCCAAAACAAAATAAATGCCGTCTTTTATATTCCTTCACTTCTCTCCCCAAAAATAAATGCCGTCTTTTATATTCCTTCACTTCTCTCCCCAAAACAATAATAACTTCAAACTCAACACATTACCATATAACTTGCTCCCGAATTTACCCTCCGACACTAAAATGCTACCAAATAAAATAAATGACATTAATATATTCTTACCCTTACCCCCCCCCCTCCCCCTCATACTCACTAACCAAAGTAATAATAATAACAAAACAAGCAAAGACAGACCCCCCCCCCCCCCCCCCCCCCGAGCCTATGGCCACTAAAGATATGTTGTGCGCACTTACTGTCATCCGTGAAGACGCCCCAGCTGGGACAGAGGCAAACAAACAAGACAACCCAGGGGTTCAGTTACGATTGTGGATGTGTTGTTCCGTGAGAGCATGCATGTATTAATCGTAGGAGACGATCCGATGTTTAATTGAGCTATCATGGTTACGTATCATATACCTTTCAGTAAGATTCTCTATCGTTCGCGCGTAGAGCGGAATTGGCTTTGTTATGATACGCTAAGATTAGTCCGGAAGTTTCTAGCAAAGTCGCACGGAGAATTGCGGTCGATTTTCGTTATGCGAAGATTCGCTGCGAATAAACCAGAACGTTCGAGCGAATTCGCGATCTGTCGAGTGACCTTATAAGTGACGTCAAAGTGCAGGCAACATTTTGCAACACAGTAGTAGGGCCACTCTGATATTTTTAGTCATAGTTGTTTTCTGTACTCATGAAGTTGGCAGCCGATCAGTGTGTGTTGTGAAAGATCATGAAACTTCTAGAAAGTGTCGGCAAGGTCGTGAACGGTCTGCCATACTTTTGTGAGACATCTTAACGCGCCGGGATTTCCCAAAATAGGGGCTGAAATTAGCAGTCGAATTTTGTAGAACATTGTAGTTTATTCTAGAAAGTTTTTTTAAAAATTAATATTTATGAGTTTCAGTTACGTGTTCCGTTCTGATTGGTTGCGTTTTATGATTTCGTTAGATTATTCTGGAAAGTTGTTCTACTATAAAAGATGGTGCTAGGAAGCACGTGTGTACATTGTCATACATTGTCAGTTGAAGGGACACACAGTTTATCGTAGGTACATTGTGAGACGCAGCGTAACGGTGGTGTACGTTGTTTGAGAAACGCGTTGTGTCGCCAGTGTTGACATTTTCGCAGTGGAGACATTGTATCAGTGTTGGTGCATTTGGGAATGCATTGTGTGGAGATCGCATCGCTGAAATAAAATATTGTTGGAACTGTTACTACAGTGTAGTCTACATCCTTAAGCCACGTGTTTGCAGCTGAGTGAAGTTTTTTTAAGACAACCTTACGTGCGTGCGTCTGGTGTGATATCATACTACGACCTCGACTCAACACGTAACAATATATATATATATATAAGTTTTCAATAAATTCTGAGAATGCTGTGCTAATGCCATGGAAATCCAGGCTGGTAAGCTTGCATTGTGTCATCAGGACATCAGCTGTCCTTTTGTGACTGCATCGCTTATTAGATCTTTTGAGCCTTCCACTGAACACCTACTACATAAAGTAATAGGGACTACCCCCAGGCGCCCCGCAACCCGCTGGAGAATATCCAGTCCTCCCCCCGAGAGGGGAGGCTAGTGCATGAATATTCCCAAACAGATCTTGGACCTGCTGGATAGATTTAAGATTTTGCCGCCTACGACCGGTTTCGACCCAAGGTGGGGTCTCATCAGGTAGGCATACGGCGTAACCTGAAATTGCAAACACAACGCATATACCAGAAGCCGCCTCCAGAATTTGACTGGTAGCAACCACTAGTCCAGCGTGGATTGCATCCCTAAAGCTTTATGGGGTGTTGCAGTGGAAGAAGACTGACTAATTTTGAAAAGGCAACACCTAGGCAATTTTGTGGTACAATTATTCATTACTTATAACAAAGGCGTCGCCCAAGCCAAAAAATGCACTCAATCAGAGTAGCTCCAAGGGACATAAGTTTTCAATAAATTCTGAGAATGCTGTGCTAATGCCATGGAAATCCAGGCTGGTAAGCTTGCATTGTGTCATCAGGACATCAGCTGTCCTTTTGTGACTGCATCGCTTATTAGATCTTTTGAGCCTTCCACTGAACACCTACTACATAAAGTAATAGGGACTACCCCCAGGCGCCCCGCAACCCGCTGGAGAATATCCAGTCCTCCCCCCGAGAGGGGAGGCTAGTGCATGAATATTCCCAAACAGATCTTGGACCTGCTGGATAGATTTAAGATTTTGCCGCCTACGACCGGTTTCGACCCAAGGTGGGTCTCATCAGGTAGGCATACGGCGTAACCTGAAATTGCAAACACAACGCATATACCAGAAGCCGCCTCCAGAATTTGACTGGTAGCAACCACTAGTCCAGCGTGGATTGCATCCCTAAAGCTTTATGGGGTGTTGCAGTGGAAGAAGACTGACTAATTTTGAAAAGGCAACACCTAGGCAATTTTGTGGTACAATTATTCATTACTTATAACAAAGGCGTCGCCCAAGCCAAAAAATGCACTCAATCAGAGTAGCTCCAAGGGACATAAGTTTTCAATAAATTCTGAGAATGCTGTGCTAATGCCATGGAAATCCAGGCTGGTAAGCTTGCATTGTGTCATCAGGACATCAGCTGTCCTTTTGTGACTGCATCGCTTATTAGATCTTTTGAGCCTTCCACTGAACACCTACTACATAAAGTAATAGGGACTACCCCCAGGCGCCCCGCAACCCGCTGGAGAATATCCAGTCCTCCCCCCGAGAGGGGAGGCTAGTGCATGAATATTCCCAAACAGATCTTGGACCTGTTGGATAGATTTAAGATTTTGCCGCCTACGACCGGTTTCGACCCAAGGTGGGTCTCATCAGGTAGGCATACTGCGTAACCTGAAATTGCAAACACAACGCATATACCAGAAGCCGCCTCCAGAATTTGACTGGTAGCAACCACTAGTCCAGCGTGGATTGCATCCCTAAAGCTTTATGGGGTGTTGCAGTGGAAGAAGACTGACTAATTTTGAATTTTGTAGTAGGTGTTCAGTGGAAGGCTCAAAAGATCTAATAAGCGATGCAGTCACAAAAGGACAGCTGATGTCCTGATGACACAATGCAAGCTTACCAGCCTGGATTTCCATGGCATTAGCACAGCATTCTCAGAATTTATTGAAAACTTATGTCCCTTGGAGCTACTCTGATTGAGTGCATTTTTTGGCTTGGGCGACGCCTTTGTTATAAGTAATGAATAATTGTACCACAAAATTGCCTAGGTGTTGCCTTTTCAAAATTAGTCAGTCTTCTTCCACTGCAACACCCCATAAAGCTTTAGGGATGCAATCCACGCTGGACTAGTGGTTGCTACCAGTCAAATTCTGGAGGCGGCTTTTGGTATATGCGTTGTGTTTGCAATTTCAGGTTACGCCGTATGCCTACCTGATGAGACCCACCTTGGGTCGAAACCGGTCATAGGAGGCAAAATCTTAAATCTATCCAGCAGGTCCAAGATCTGTTTGGGAATATTCATGCACTAGCCTCCCCTCTCGGGGGGAGGACTGGATATTCTCCAGCGGGTTGCGGGGCGCCTGGGGGTAGTCCCTATTACTTTATGTAGTAGGTGTTCAGTGGAAGGCTCAAAAGATCTAATAAGCGATGCAGTCACAAAAGGACAGCTGATGTCCTGATGACACAATGCAAGCTTACCAGCCTGGATTTCCATGGCATTAGCACAGCATTCTCACAATTTATTGAAAACTTATGTCCCTTGGAGCTACTCTGATTGAGTGCATTTTTTTGCTTGGGCGACGCCTTTGTTATAAGTAATGAATAATTGTACCACAAAATTGCCTAGGTGTTGCCTTTTCAAAATTAGTCAGTCTTCTTCCACTGCAACACCCCATAAAGCTTTAGGGATGCAATCCACGCTGGACTAGTGGTTGCTACCAGTCAAATTCTGGAGGCGGCTTCTGGTATATGCGTTGTGTTTGCAATTTCATGTTACGCCGTATGCCTACCTGATGAGACCCACTTTGGGTCGAAACCGGTCGTAGGCGGCAAAATCTTAAATCTATCCAGCAGGTCCAAGATCTGTTTGGGAATATTCATGCACTAGCCTCCCCTCTCGGGGGGAGGACTGGATATTCTCCAGCGGGTTGCGGGGCGCCTGGGGGTAGTCCCTATTACTTTATGTAGTAGGTGTTCAGTGGAAGGCTCAAAAGATCTAATAAGCGATGCAGTCACAAAAGGACAGCTGATGTCCTGATAACACAATGCAAGCTTACCAGCCTGGATTTCCATGGCATTAGCACAGCATTCTCAGAATTTATTGAAAACTTATGTCCCTTGGAGCTACTCTGATTGAGTGCATTTTTTGGCTTGGGCGACGCCTTTGTTATAAGTAATGAATAATTGTACCACAAAATTGCCTAGGTGTTGCCTTTTCAAAATTAGTCAGTCTTCTTCCACTGCAACACCCCATAAAGCTTTAGGGATGCAATCCACGCTGGACTAGTGGTTGCTACCAGTCAAATTCTGGAGGCGGCTTCTGGTATATGCGTTGTGTTTGCAATTTCAGGTTACGCCGTATGCCTACCTGATGAGACCCACCTTGGGTCGAAACCGGTCGTAGGCGGCAAAATCTTAAATCTATCCAGCAGGTCCAAGATCTGTTTGGGAATATTCATGCACTAGCCTCCCCTCTCGGGGGGAGGACTGGATATTCTCCAGCGGGTTGCGGGGCGCCTGGGGGTAGTCCCTATTACTTTATGTAGTAGGTGTTCAGTGGAAGGCTCAAAAGATCTAATAAGCGATGCAGTCACAAAAGGACAGCTGATGTCCTGATGACACAATGCAAGCTTACCAGCCTGGATTTCCATGGCATTAGCACAGCATTCTCAGAATTTATTGAAAACTTATGTCCCTTGGAGCTACTCTGATTGAGTGCATTTTTTGGCTTGGGCGACGCCTTTGTTATAAGTAATGAATAATTGTACCACAAAATTGCCTAGGTGTTGCCTTTTCAAAATTAGTCAGTCTTCTTCCACTGCAACACCCCATAAAGCTTTAGGGATGCAATCCACGCTGGACTAGTGGTTGCTACCAGTCAAATTCTGGAGGCGGCTTCTGGTATATGCGTTGTGTTTGCAATTTCAGGTTACGCCGTATGCCTACCTGATGAGACCCACCTTGGTTCGAAACCGGTCGTAGGCGGCAAAATCTTAAATCTATCCAGCAGGTCCAAGATCTGTTTGGGAATATTCATGCACTAGCCTCCCCTCTCGGGGGGGAGGACTGGATATTCTCCAGCGGGTTGCGGGGCGCCTGGGGGTAGTCCCTATTACTTTATGTAGTAGGTGTTCAGTGGAAGGCTCAAAAGATCTAATAAGCGATGCAGTCACAAAAGGACAGCTGATGTCCTGATGACACAATGCAAGCTTACTAGCCTGGATTTCCATGGCATTAGCACAGCATTCTCAGAATTTATTGAAAACTTATGTCCCTTGGAGCTACTCTGATTGAGTGCATTTTTTGGCTTGGGCGACGCCTTTGTTATAAGTAATATATATATATAATTAAAAAAGAAAATTAAATATAACTAAGACACAACAACGTGGATACAAGTAATAAAACACACACACACACACACACACACACACACACACACACATACACACAAGCGAGCGCGCACTATCAAATTCGGTATATCAGGAAGAGACAGATTAAAATAGATTAAACTCGGAAACTTATCTTAAAAATGAAAACCTGTGTTTGACAATGGAGACGAACTTATTGCACATATTAAGTCCAAAGGTGGTATTGGCACTAAATAAAACATAATCACAGGTGATCAGTTATTAAACACAATGTGCTGAGGAGTCATAATACAATCACAACAAGCGCAGAATACTGATGGTGTTCAAACAATCCTACCACTTGTACACACACATACACACACGCACGCGCAACTCCATTTCATAGCAGTATTCAACACAGCAACAGCAACAGGGATAAAAGATCTCTTATAAAAAGAAAACTTCCGAGCCAAAAGAACCTTAAGCCTCCACCCTGACGGAAGTTTCTCAAACAAACGTGAAAGGGGTGCGGTGGGTTGGGTAGTCAAAAATGTTGTTGGCTTTTGTTGTTCCTATTTAAAAATAGGAACAACTTTGAAATGGGGCTCGTCGGGGCGCGTTCCGAAGCATGCACATGACGTTTTGGCCGTGAGGACCCGGAATTCTGGCAAAGAACTAATAAGATGAAAATGATGTCACGTCTAGCTACACAAACCTTGCTGGAGAACGTACTTTTAGCGCCAACGCCGTGTGTGTGTGAGTGTGTGTGTGTGTGTGTGTGTGTGTGTACGTGTGTGTGTGTGTGTGTGTGTGTGTGTGTGTGTGTGTGTGTGTGTGTGTGTGTGTGTGTGTGTGTGTGTGTGTGTGTGTGTGTGTGTGTGTGTGTGTGACCTCGATTAGAGCCCGCAATTGAGGACGGCCAAACTTGCAGTTTTAAGATATTGTCACCATGAACTCGGCGTCGTGGGACTATCGCTGCCATGACGTGAAGCTTGAAGTGACGTTATTTTGCTGCTCGTTCATTTCATTATACTTCTTCAGAATGGTTATTGCTACGCCAGACCATAGGCACATAGCTTACGAATGGTGGGAAGCGCCATGTGCGTGTCTTTATTGCTGTGTGCCAGTGTGTGTAGATCAGAGGCGGGTGGCTTAGGGTAAAAGGAGACGGATCAGTAGGATAAGCTTGAAAATAGTAACAACTTTGGGCTGGGGTCCCTTCTTGTTTCAACAAGACTGACTAGTACACCGCAGACAGCTGCTTCTGACCGATCACTTTGCTGGCCATGTTGACAACGCGACTTAACTTTGTTTTCTGCTTTATTGTGAGGTTTCCATACCAGATAGAAATGTTGAAGGAGAAAATACTCTCAACAAGACTTCTGTAAACGAGAACTAATACGTGCTGACCGACGTCGAAACTCTTAAGCTTCCTGAGTTAAACAAACGTTGTTGTGCTTTTTTGTACACAAAGTCAGCATGGTCAGCAAAGATTAAGTTCTCATCAGTGACAGTTCCAAGATATTTGAAGTTATCAACTATTTCGACTTTTTTCTGATCTATGATGACTGGTCTGGGTGCGTCCCTTCCCCTTCCGTTTCTGAAAACCATTTCTTTTGTTTTACCAATATTTAACTCTAGATAATTCGATTTGAGACAGAGACCGAGAGAATTAATTTGGGAACGGTATCGTGAGGGACTGAATTCGTCCTCCAGACGAGCAACAAGTGCCATGTCGTCTGCCTATTTCAACAGAGATAGGATAGGATCGCTGCATCTAATATCGTTAGTGTAGAAAGAGGTCAAGACAGGGAAGAGAAGGTACCCTTGTGGAGGCACCCGTGTTCAGGACCAGCTTATCTAGATTGACACTTTTAAGCTTAAATTATACGAGGTATGATCAGAAGGTAATTATTGTTGTGCCGTAAAACCAAAACCGTAGGTCGAATTTACTTGATATTTTCACATTTTGTAATAGCACTATCCTCCACTGTGTATGCAAAATTTCATCTACTTCAGGCAAAATTCAAAAGCAATGCAGTATTTTGATGAAGGTCAGTGTTACGTTTGTGGTTGTGTTATTATTTTTAGAGCATGATCATAGAAAAGATCCGGTGTTCAGTTGTGTTATTTTAGATAAGAATCACGTACCTTTTTAGTACGAGTCGTTTTCTTTTGCACGGAGAATTGCAATCGATATTTGTTGTATAGCTAAACTTTTGTACATTTCGCTAACATGTTGCAAAGTACGACCTAGATAAAGCTAGAAGGTTTTGGAAGAGGCGAGATCGTTCTATTGATCTCAAATATGACGTTGCATCATACTACGACCGCGACTACCACGTAACAGTCAGGGTCGGACTTTAAGGATTTTGCTAGGGCCTGGATGCAGGAAAACTCCGTCTTGCCAGCCTCTTTTCAGTGTAGGGAAAAACCAAAACTGGCATTGGTCGCGGCAAGTACTGTATGATGGTTGAGGAAGAACACGAATGTCTTGCTCCTCTGTGTAGGACACAGTGACATTGGCTTCGGGGTCACTGGCATTTTCAAGAATAAACAATATATTCTGGCCACTGCTCATGAAGAGACATCATTGTATTGTATTGAATTCGCACTTTACTGGTAAAATATGAACAAAGATTTGGACCTCTAAGTTTTTAAAAAATAGAGAAAATGTTGCCGCGAAATCTGAAAACCTGACAAAAGTGCCCGTAGCCTCCTCTCATCAGAGGCCAACCACTCCTGATTGGACTGTTTGCTGGGGATACCGTTACAGGACAAACAAGTATCGTCTTCAGTGATGACATCACACAGTCTTTAGAGGCCATTTATGCTAAATGTTTTGCGTAGTAATCTATGCGATCAACTTTCTGTTACATCTGAGCCGCTGTCAGGAAACGGGGTATCCTTATTGTAGATAGTTTTTGGAGGTGAAAGTCAATGCATACTGTCCTTTGAACAGTTCCAAAAGAAAGATCGGAAGTTTAAGATATTCTTCAAAATGAAATATATGCAAATATTCATATTAATAAGTAGATAAGGAGCAAAGTTTGCTGGTTCCCGGCTGAAAGTTGACAGTCAGACCAGTACTCGTCTTGAAAATCTTCTCTTCAGAGTTAAACTGCACAGTCCACTTGCAGTCAGTGCCAGACAATACACAAGTACCATATCAAACAACTTTCAAATTTGTTTGGATATTGTCAGGAATGTCTCAAAGTTTTACTCTATTAAAAATGTAGAAATGCATTTATTATAATGGAGAGCTGATTGTTTTCAAGCACAGCTGTTAACATTACTTTTTCAATGACGTCCTACAGCGGTATGGGTGAAGATACCAGCCTGATACTGTGCACAAATAAAGGGCATAGGCAGAAGTTTTATTTATTTATTTATTTTTGGATACTAATTTTATTTATATGACTTAATTAGTTTACAGATAGCGGTCCACCTATCATTACTTTCTGACCATATCTGGTATCGAACAAAACAAGCGTCTTCTGCACCTGCTTTGCGCGGTATTCGTCTTCTGTTAAAATTCAAACGCAAAATGTTCGCTGTCTGCAAAGATTTTTCACCAAAGTATGGGCTGCTGCTAACATGTATTATATTTGTGTGTGTGTTTTATAATGAACGTGATGAAGGGTTTTATTGTACTGTAGATGGGACCATACGTGTGTCAGGTTGTTAGCACCCTCTAGACTGAACGAGGGACTCATAAGGCATAAGGCGGCGGCTGTTTTCAAACTATAAACGCATTGTGATACCTTCAAATTCCTTCACCCGGCACAAATTGTTCGTGTGACGGTCGTCTAAGACAAGCAGAAAATATCGCACCACTAGTAATCAGGTCATCTCAAGCATAAGAGGAGGAAATAATTCAATTACGTCCGGATAAAACACATTTGAATGGGACCGAGATTTTTTGTTGTTATAAACGGAATTTGTTAAAAGCGGCATGTCAGACTTTCTAATGTGATAACCCCAACATATCGACAAGGCTTGTTTTTAGTTTAAGTTCATTTATTTACAGCGGGATTTTAATGTAGAATCAATATTTAATCAACTCAATTAGAGTGTGTAGCTTTAACACAACAACCTATACAGTTATCGTTGATACGTCATACTGATTTTGGGAGGTACTGTTGTCAGGCCCACGAAAATTGAAATTGTATGGTTTATGTATGTTCTGTACGTTTGTTTGGTTTTCCTTCTATGCATATAAATTCCATTTCAAATTAATCATGTGGAGCTGCGGATCTGAGTGGGGGGGGGGGATTCCAGGGGTTCTTTCTTTAAAATGCTATAGCAAAGTCCCTTTATGGGAAGTTTGAGATTTCGCGGGGAGTGGTGAGGTTCTTGACACCGCCCCCCTCCCCCCCCCCTGTCCCTTGTTGTCTGATATTTTGGCGAGCGGTGAGAGTTCTGACAAAACGCTCTTGCGCCCCCCCCCCCCCCCCCCACCCCCCCCCACCTTTCTGCCCCGTTGTTTGATTTTAAGTTACTGAAAGGAAGATCTAGGGTCGGGAGGCCATTTGTGTCAGGTTGAAGGTCCCAAACAAAACGTTGGACCAACCCACCCCCTCCCCCTTTCCTCTCGAGGTAAATTCTTTGTCAGCCTCCGCCTGTGAGGTAGAGGCCTGCTATACCAGCTGGTGATTCCTACACAAGTAATTCTACAAGTTTACAAGAAAGGAACATAGGGAAGCAAGCTTAAAATAAAGATAATTAACTGTATACAGTTTTTTTTTAAAAAAGAAGAAGAAAGAAACACGCTTAGAAAAGACAGTTTCAACTTTCTCCACGCACTGATAACGTAAGTAGCGAAGTGTTTTCTTGTTTGTTTCTCTATTTTGAAAACGTTTATATTAATACATTGTGTTGTTTGTCTTTTTTAGCGTGCTTCTTTTCTCGTCGGGATTTTCTCTGCATTTTGGTCTGGATCTTGTATACAGTTCGTCTGTCCTACCTCACGGTAGAGCACAAGATACTTTGGACACACTGTACAACAGACGGATTACGAACAAACTGGCTGACATTCTTGATGACAAAACACATCCACTTAGATATGAATTTGACACCAGACGTATCGAACGAAGTGGCAGACTTCGAGTACCCAAAAGTAGTACATCACGTTACGCCAACTCTTTATCCTTCAGGCTGTTACCCTTCTCAACAGTAATATCAGTAGATAGTGTCTCTCAACGTTATTATTTAGTTGTTTAGAACTAGCCCATTCAGTAGTCACTGCAACATTGTTGACACCAGAAGCACAGGGGGCATAAACCATAAGTGTTTCTGATGCCAAGAGTGTTACAAAGGTAACAGTACGTCTGTTACAGTTCATCTCTTTAACTGAGAGTTAAAGTTTATTTAATTAATTGAATGAGTGAATGATGATGCAATGTGTTGTATGGGCAGACAGTAAATTTCCCCATGAGGATTAATAAAGTATTATTGTATTGTATTGTATTGTAACAAGCAAAATTGCTCCCGCTGATAACAGGCTGTGATTCACAGCCAACCTTTGTACTAGACCACGATCAAAATGACCAGTACTTGTAGATGCAGGAATGCACGTGGAAGCGCGATATTACAAAACTGTAACGTGACAAAGCAAAACGCACGAAATGTCTGAATACACGGACAGTTTTAAGTAGGCAAACAATAACACGCAAATTCTGTGAAAATGGGTCATTATCCTGTTTCTTTTGCTGCTTTTAATGTAAAGGTTTTGTTATAAGCGAAGTCGGCAGTGCCGTGGGGACTGAAAAAAGATTTGGTATATCCGACCTTGTTATAAGCGGATTAATTTTACAAAGACAAAGAACAGATTTGCCTCAACAAAAGCTTTGTAATATCCGATTTTTGTTATAACCGACTTTGTTATAAGACTGTTTTTCAAATTTGCACGAAATGTCAGACCACAAAAAGTCTAAAACACACTTTATTTAAAATTTGTTGGAAACATTTTTATATGAATCCACAAACATAACAGCAAATATTACATGTACTGAAATATCCAACCTTAATGATTGTAGTCTGAGAAATAAAAATAATAACAATAAATGACGATTTGTGAAATATGTCAGTCGTGGTACGTATTTTAAACACGATTTCCCCACAGAAACAGGAAACATATCTTGTTTGAAATGCGTGCAGTGTAACTAGTAAGTATGTTATTTCCATATACCTGAACCTAAATGAACTTTTGAAGTAAGACAATTTGGTATTTAGGCGAGTGATGTATTTCATGTAAAATAAATAATATGTGGAACACAGCAACACAGGTAAAAAAGCATGAAGATGTGACCAACTGTTTTGCAACATTTTTTATGGTGAACTGATATAAGAAGATTCAAAGACTTAAACTATGGTGGGAATACATAGATAGAACTGTTATTGGTGTACCTTCACGCAAAAAACCTCAATATTACATTTTTCAACAAAACATAAAAATGACATCTGCTAAATAAGTGTTTGCGCCAATGTGAAAGGCTTGTCTGCATTTTAACTCATTCGCGGCCAGCCGCATCCGGATGCGCGGCTTATGCCGCGCATCCGGATGCGGCTGGCCGCAAATGACTTAAGAGGTCTTAATCATAAGTGTTGGGGGCGGGGGGTGGGGGGGGGGGTGGTGGGAGCTTTGGAGATGTTGGTAACAACACAGAGTGTTGATAGGCTCAAACGTCTCTACTTTAACAAGATCTCATCGACAATTCGTTGGCCCGCGCAGGCGCGTGCGCGGACTAACGTTCGCCGTGTCGGCCCGATGGCCATTTGCGCATAGGGTTGCTGCCTCTTTTCTTTAAAATCTAACCTCACGAAGCGCTTTGAGCATCCAGTAATTCATGATGGAGAAATGCGCTCTACACACGAACAGCATTGTTCCATAATGTGTCCCACACGTTATATCACATATATTATTATGCATATGTATTTCTACAGGTGTCATTGGAGGTTCTTGGTTCTATGACAATGGAGCCGCTGCCAACGCACTATGTCTGCCTCTCAACCCTGTCTATGACGGTCATCCGCTGCCTCAGTGGGGTCCCACAAATCTGTATGGCGCTGAGTACGAAGTTTCTCCGGAACCGCAGAAAGAGCAGGATCCATTATGCTCCGTATGCGTGTCCCCCCGCCCACACACAGTGATGATCCCCGCCACTAACACGTGCCACCCGGGGTGGACTGTAGAGTACACGGGATACATCATGGCTGGATATCATACTCATCCTGCAGCCACGGAGTTTATCTGTATGGATGCAAGTCTGGACGCGCGAGTCGGTTCCCATGTTGACCATGAAGGGAAGCTGTTCTACTATACTGTGGGCAAGTGTGGCAGCCTTCCCTGTCCCCCGTATGAGGACAACAAAATCATCACTTGCGTCGTCTGCTCCAAATAACTCTGTCTCGGTGACATATTTGAGAGCACCGCAAAATGACTATGGAAGCATTTGTTTGTTACGTACAGTAATAGTATCTGAACATGAAATATACATGAAACGCCAAATGAGCGTCAATAAATACCCAATGCCCGAAAGGCCATGGGGCTGACGTCGGCGCCGTTGGCCCGCGCACGGGTAAGAGCAAGCTGTCTTAGTTGTGATCGTGTGTTTATTGCTGGTTTGTCTGTGTGTCTGTCTGTCTGTCCGTCTTTCCGTCTGTCGG
This sequence comes from Semisulcospira habei, assembly GCA_036245525.1. Lineage (NCBI taxonomy): Eukaryota > Metazoa > Mollusca > Gastropoda > Semisulcospiridae > Semisulcospira > Semisulcospira habei. Next base: position 53,570,475 of record BTPG01000001.1, read on the forward strand.
TCTGACCGACCGTCTGTCTGTGTACACTACACTAAACTGCACTACACTACCTTGTGGACAAATGTAGTATAGCTCGTTCAGTTAACCCCTTCACTGCCGTAAAAAAGTGAACACGAGCCAACTGCAAGAGCCATAGATCCTTGTGAGTCAAAGCGGCTGTGGGGACTCATGAGGACGTATCCCTAATGCTGAGACCAGTGTGTATCCATGTTTCTTGGACGGTTGCGGTTTTTGTCCGGTGAATGAACATAGACTTCAGAAACAGAAATGTACGTATAGCGGCAAGGTAGGGTTAACGCACCAGCATAGTGTCGTGGCTTCCATGAGCGTGAAAAAAAAATCAAAGCAATTATTCTAAGCTGTGTTAGTCTTTGTTGTTGTCTGATGACGTCATATGGTGATAACAGTAGTGGTGGTGATGGTGATGGAGAAGATTCAGTCGCCAAGAACTGACTGGGTCACCCGCTGCAGAAACAGTGCGTATTTTTATATCAACAGAGCCGTGGACGTACGTACACACGTCCGTGAATAGAACGCAGCCCTAGATCAGATGCAGGTCACAAATTGCGCTGACGTCAAACATTGAAACTTCAAACATCCGGCTCGCTACATCTGCAAGATGCATGTATTCTCGCGAGACACTGTAGCTGCATGGGCTCATGAGATTCTGCGCCTCTTGTTCGGAATGAGTCACGTCATCACAGTTTGAGGTATACCGACGAGTAAAAGAAATGTGACATTTTTGGAATCATCGGAAACAGTAAAGTGTTCCGTCTACATCACACACTAAAGTGTCCTCTACATCACACACTAAAGTGTCTTCTACATCACACACTAAAGTGTCTTCTACATCACACACTAAAGTGTCCTCTACATCACACACTAAAGTGTCCTCTACATCACACACTAAAGTGTCTTCTACATCACACACTAAAGTGTCCTCTACATCACACACTAAAGTGTCCTGTACATCACACACTAAAGTGTCCTTTGCATCACACACTAAAGTGTCCTCTACATCACACGCTAAAGTGTCCTGTACATCACACACTAAAGTGTCCTTTGCATCACACACTAAAGTGCCCTCTACATTACACACTAAAGTGTCCTGTACATCACACACTAAAGTGTCCTTTGCATCACACACTAAAGTGTCCTCTACATCACACACTAAAGTGTGTCCGATGATTCCAGAAATGTCGCATTTCTTTTGCTCGTCAGTATACTTAACAGTACAGCTAAAACGGAACGTATGCAGCAGTGATCGGGGTCTCTTCGGTCTTTACTATAAAGGGTGCATACTACTGTCGTTAATCTGACAGATTTAGGACAACGTCATATTGAGACAGACAGGAGAAAAAAAAAAACTGAATGAAAAGGTCTCTTGTAACCCCCTCATTGCCGAGAAAATGTGAATATCCCACTGGAAGAGACATAGATCCTCATGGGCCCCCACATTTGAGGGGCTCATGAAGATCTTTGCCTCTTGCTGAAACCAATTTGTTCACATTTTCATTTGACGGTCGGGGATCTTTGACGTTGAATTTACAATGATTTGAAAAGCACACTCTGGGTCTACAGGAATTGAAGGGGTTAATTAGGTAGTGCTGTACGCTATGTCCACACTGACATCGCTACAGGGGGAGTCGGATCGACCACGCAAAGCACCATCACGTCAGCATAAATTGAAGCAATGCTATCCTTCTCTCCGACAAACTGATTTAGTTAGGAAACACAGTCTCTATCTTTGTTATGATGCTTGCGAGCGTATTGAGCAAGAAGTGGGAAAATGCGGCGTAGCAAGCTCATATAGAAGAGACTTTGTAGGCTGGTTCATATCCGCATCCCATCGTGTTTCGTGCTGAACTGATGAAGATTGTAGGAACACAGTCTGCGTCAACTGACACTGTACAGCCGGACTAAATGCACTGCGCTAACTGTCAGTACGTCAACACATTGACCACAAAATCGCGTCCATGACAGACACCTGTATTCACCAGTCAGCACCCACGTACTGCCAGGAACTAATCCCTGCCTACATCCCCGAGAGTTCCCTTGGAGTTGATCATGTCCCTACCCGACTCGGATACCAGCGAGAAACGATTTGGATACCGCTCCTTCAAAACTGCAGTTCTCCCACCGTAGCAAAACGTCTGCGGGACCACGCCGGCCGCTGTGGGCACGCAAACAGCCGTCGTGAGCCCGAGGACCTTTGGTAACTGGGTCTAAAGCTATGGAGCGCCACGCCGACATCTGAATGGCTTCAATCCTTTCGCAGGCAGCTGAAGGCACACCTCTTCAATCTGTCAAATAAGGTAGCGAACCTGCTGTAAATTTATTCTCAATGCGCAAAAGGTCATCGGGCCACCGTTGCCCCAACGGTGGCCGACGTCAGCCCGATGGCCTTTTGCGCATTGGACTGTTTGTCCGGCTGAACGTCCGTCTGTCTGCATGACTGTTTGTCCGTATGTCTGTCTTTTGTTTGTTTGTTTGTTATGAGAGACAAGCAGACGGAGATGTTAATCAGATACACCTGAGAGAACAATAACCACTGAACTATTTTGTAAAGAGTGTTGCCTTTCTCTGCATACACACGCACACACGCGCACGCACACACACACACACACACACACACACACACACACACACACACACACACACACACTCGCACACACACATAATATACACACATACACACATTTATTTACACACATACACACCCTCACCACGAACTGAAAATGGAAGAAAACATTTATTTGTATCAAAATAGATCTTTTGATAAAACACTGACGAAGATACCACTCAAGTAATAATATCGGCTATAATGTAATCGGCAGTAATACAAGTACCAATGACTCAAAACACACACACACACACACACACACACACACACACACACACACACACACACACACACACTCACACACACACACACACACATACTCACACACTCACACACACACTCACACACACACACACACACACACACACACACGCACACACACACGTGTATAATATCCATATAACATGTCAAAGCAATTGCACCGCAGTTAGAATGTAGATTAACCCTTTGACTGCTAATGACGATACAGCACGTCGGAAAAGTCGCGTAACTACGTTATCACCTAACTACGTAACTACGACATTACCTAACTACGTAACTACGTCATTACCTAACTACGTAACTACGTCATTACCTAACTACACAACTACGTCATTACATTACTACGTAACTACGTCATTACCTAACTACGTAACTACGTCATTACATAACTATGTAACTACGTCATTACCTATCTACGTCATTACCTAACTACGAAACTACGCGACTTTTCCCCTGAAAGGCACCATCAGAAGCTTTCAAGGGGGCAATGTACAAACATACACTGTAACACTCGAGTCATGAGTTGAAATATACGTAGTATTTAAAAAGTAATTACGATAATACACACAAGTCAAGGCAATCTATAATAAAGGCAATCTAAAATAAAATTAACCCCTTTGGTGCCGGCGAACACGGTAAATATAATGATAAGACACTTCATTCAGTTAACGCACTGATATCAATGGGGGAGGGTAGGGGGGAGGGGAGGGGGGAGGGAGGGCCAGGAAGAGGCAGCTGCGGGAGCTCATGAGGCTCTTTGCCTCTTGCAATTGGGTGATGTTCGCTGTTTTCCAGCAGTAAAGGAATGACTTTTGATTAAGCTTGTCTCACACAAAAGTTCAGTATCGTGAGTTGATTCAAAAACCTCACAACCCGAACACACACACACACACACACACACACACACACACACACACACACACACACACACACACACACACACACACACACAGGAGCACAAAAGCCTCACAGTGGGTTACCTACCATTTCATGTGAAAATGGGTTCCCATATTTCTATTTGTTCTAGGGCTCTGGAATTGATGCGAATGTTTAGAACTCACCTTATAACTAAGCTCTATAACTTAAAATAAAATAGACATTTTCTAGAAACAGAGCCACTAGATGCAGAAAAAAATGGGTTTCTACCAATAAAGTGGGTGGGTGTCTCTCTCACACAAAAACTGGCATTACAGTCAAAATGGGTGTTTCACAACATTAGGCGTCTGTAATAAGGTCAAGCGCATGGAATACTTCTTTTTTCACATTCATTTTTTTGTTTTGTTTTTTTCAACTTAATGTGTATGTATGCATTAACATTCTTATGGTGCAAAATTGAATGAACACTGGCCTGTAACCTTTCGATTATGATTTTTACAGAGGAAATCTTTTAAACATTGCTACGTTTTGTCATTCTGAAGCAAAACAGTTTATGCATGGCATTTATGTAAGAATTCTGGAAATTAAACGACTTTAAAAAAAAAAAATGTACTCTGCAGTTTGAGACAAACAGCAACAGAGCATTCTGAATATTAACCCTTATTATTCGGAATACACCAGTGTGTGCAACAAGTGTGACTAAAATAGTCCCAAGGGTAGTGGCAGAATAGCTTGGCGCCTCTAGGCGCCAAGCTATTGTGGCACCACCCTTGAACTAATAATGCCATTGGTCTATGTCCTCATCTGTAAGTTCTGTAATGTAGCTTGCATATATGGCAGTGTACAAATTTGAAGCTTTTAGCCTCAGTTATGATGCAGGTTAAAAAGTGTGGAAAAATATGAAAGACAGAAAAAGACCCAGACGAAGAAACTAACACTTAACTTATTCTACCCCAGACACACCGAAGCAAAATAAAGATCGACCATGATAGTTCAAGGCTGATGCCAGAATAGAGTGACGCCTATGGCCACCAAGCTATTCTGGCATCACCCTTGAACTATCGTGGTCGATCTGTGTCCTTCCCTGCAACGCAGTTTTCAGAAGACGACTTCAACATTTGGGGATTCCGGTCTTGGGGTAGAATGAGTTAAAATGACAAAACAGAACACTGACATTAATTAATGAACTGACAACATGGGAAATCAATCACTTGAAACTTCAGCCTTTATTAATCACATCAAAGGTGCATGCATATAAAAACACAGTAATTGTTTGTAGACACTTCAAATCAAACAATCAAGAGCAGTCAAACCTTTTTCTGCCAACTTTGTGATGAGGAAAACTAGTTCTTGCCCAAGTTCGGCACGTAAAGGGTTACCGCGACGTATGTGCCTCTATTCATAAAATGGAGAGAGAAATATAATACTGAGTTCTAGCAAGTGCGACAATAAAGTTTAGCCGAGTTGGTATACCTCGTCCAGTGCCTAGGTTAAATGCACCAGAGGTGCCAATGTTGCTATATTGGCAGCAGACCGGTCGCTCGGACCGGTCTGGTGCACCCGATCAGTTTAGAGCGTGTGCTTTCTGCACCTGTAATGGGCAACCTCGGAGAAAGAATCACGTGGGCTTCGTTTGACTGCTGCAAAATAACATGAATAAAGAATAAATCCTTTCCCATATATGCAATCCAGCAATTATGCATCCATCCTTATGCTAGCACCACGAAACATTACGCAATTTGGCAGATTTTAAAAAATACCCTCAATGGAGATGATTTTTGCGACATCTGCGTCGTTTGCGGCAGAAAGCACCGTCAAAGTTGAAGTTCGAGAAATGAGCGCGCTACATGTACAATAGACCTGATTCAGTGGTGTTGGGCATGACTCAAGCCTCCGCCATCTCAACACAAAACTGGCGTGTTCAGGGAGATAAAAAGCTACAAGTTAAAACCGCAAACGAACCTCTTTTTTTTTACTGCGATCACAATCTTCTGCGTGAACGTACAAGACCACACTACTAGTGCCCAAGCCAACCTGCGCGCGCAGTTCTGGTGCACATTTCCAGTCTGAGCGACCGGTCTGCTGCGAAAATAGCAACAGTGGCACCGCTGGTGCGTTTAACCTAGGTAGAGGGCGAGGTATACAAACTCAGCTAAGGTTTATGCTTCCTGTGACTTTAGAAACAACAATGCACAGTATGCAAAGTGTACTTTATAGTAACCAAAAAAAATAAAGTTACAGACATTTCCAAAATGATCCAGGCGTACATCAGATAAAAACATGCTATACACACTGAAAAAATAACACTCTTGTAATAAATGTTTATCATGTTGACAATGGTTTTCTTATCTTATTATTGTCTTTCATCCCGATTGGTTGTAAATTGCTGAACGTCCGGACGTGCCAGCACTGATAATGAAGGGGAAAAAAATAAAATAAAATAATGAACAGAATATTGAATGTATGTCGCCAGCCAGTCTAATACGCTAAATAAACTTAAGATCATTTAGCAACACACATCCAAAATCAAGAGAGATACACCACCACCACCCTCCCCCCTCCCTCCCCCCCAAAAAAAAACAAACAAAAAAACAAAAACAAAAAAACCCCACAAAAACAAACAACAACAAACAAACAAAAAAATATTCAGACCCAAAAGGTGACTGCCAATCATATAAAATGCAAAGAAAAGAAGTGCCCAATGGAGAAAGAAACAAGCTTAGAAAAGACGGTTACAAAACAATTCAGTAAGATTTCGGGTAAATCCGCCTTGTCAAAACAGACAAACAAACAGAGAGATCAGTCGCTACTTATCTTTGTTCACAGAAGGAATGTGCTGCACATTCCTTCTGCTAATGAAGATAAGTAGCGGCTAATCTCTCTGTTTGTTTGTCTATTTTGACAAAGGGTATTTACCCGAAATATTAATAAATTGTGTTGTACCCGTCTTTTCTAAAGCGTGTTTCTTTCTCTTTTGGGTACTTCTTTAATGTTACACAGCGTACAAAATGATCCAGGTGTACATCAGATAAAAACAGAGCTATACACGCTGAAAACAACCGAATAGTAACGTTCTTGTAATAAGTCTTTATGTTGACAATGTTTGTTTCTTTTTCTCTTATTATTGTCTTTTGTCCCCAACTGCCGTTTCATCAGCAGTTCCATTTTCAAAGTTTTACATGTTATATACAGTATACAAAATGATGCAGGCGCACCAACCCCATAGTAGCACTCTTGTAATAAATCTTTATGTTGACAATGGTTTTCGTACTCCTTATTATTGTCTCTGGTTCCCAACCGATGTTCCATCAGCAGTTCCATTTTCAAAGTTTTACATGTTATATACAGTATACAAAATGATGCAGGCGCACCAACCCCATAGTAGCACTCTTGTAATAAATCTTTATGTTGACAATGGTTTTCGTACTCCTTATTATTGTCTCTGGTTCCCAACCGCTGTTCCATCAGCAGTTCCATTTTCAAAGTTTTACATGTTATATACAGTATACAAAATGATGCAGGCGCACCAACCCCATAGTAGCACTCTTGTAATAAATCTTTATGTTGACAATGGTTTTCGTACTCCTTATTATTGTCTCTGGTTCCCAACCGCTGTTCCATCAGCAGTTCCATTTTCAAAGTTTTACATGTTATATACAGTATACAAAATGATGCAGGCGCACCAACCCCATAGTAGCACTCTTGTAATAAATCTTTATGTTGACTATGGTTTTCTTACTCCTTATTATTGTCTCTCGTCCCCAACCGCCGTTCCATCAGCAGTTCCATTTTCAAAGTTTTACATGTTATATACAGTATACAAAATGATGCAGGCGCACCAACCCCATAGTAGCACTCTTGTAATAAATCTTTATGTTGACAATGGTTTTCTTACTCCTTATTATTGTCTCTCGTCCCCAACCGCCGCTCCATCAGCAGTTCCATTTTCAAAGTTTTACATGTTATATACAGTATACAAAATGATGCAGGCGCACCAACCCCATAGTAGCACTCTTGTAATACATCTTTATGTTGACAATGGTTTTCTTGCCCCTTATTATTGTCTCTCATCCCCAAGCGTTGTTCCATTTGCAGTTCCATTGACAAAAACAAGCTAGACATGCTGAAACCAACCCAATAATAATGAACACTTTTGTAATAAATCTGTATGAAAACGAAAATGACGCGAGTGTTGGAGAATCTCAATTCATTTCTTTTGTAACTTTTTCAGTCTGTTGCGGATGTAATCCTTAATGTTTGTCCAGCGCCTATGTCTAAATGCAGCCTCTTCTGCAATTGCCTGCTGTATCTCGGCTTTTCCAGGAAGTTTGTTCACGACGAGGTGCGACTTGAAACGAGTTTCAACAGCTTTCTCTTCAGCTTTCCCCCATGGTTTCCTTGTAAATCTAGCTTTCTTTCGAACAGGAGCTGACGCAGAACTGTCATCATCAAAACTACCTAGTTTGTCATCAGGCTCTGGACGTCTTTTTTCGGTCATGCTCATTGATTCCTGTGTTGTTGACTTGCTATTTGCTTCGTTCACAGGTGCTGTATCCCCAGAGACCTCTCTGCGAGTTTCTGATGTGTTTTCATTGTCAAAGTCAATCTCTTCATCATCGCCCAGTTCAGCTCTAATGCAACTCTCAAAATCTGTCATCCCATTGTTAACTGACAGAAGAATCTTTGCCACTTTTGCCTTTTGAAGGACATCTTGAGGTTGGCGGTAGATATGGCGATGTATCCGAATATCATGACCAAGGAAGTCTGCCAGCTGATCCTAGTCTAACTCCGAGATGGCCATGGACTGAGCCAAAGTTGCAACCTGCTTCCGTAACTGAGTAAATGTGAACATGGCTGGGTTTGACACTCGTGCTTGTAGCGCATGTTCCTTCAGAACATCATGGCCTCTGTAAGGCCTCTGACCAGAAGGTGTGGCAAAGATGTACTGGGAACCGGCAAGAGCTGGCACTGATTGCCTCATTTGAAGGATTCTGTCCACAGTTGTCATCATCTTCTTCGTCAGCAAAATGGGAACACTCCTATTAAACTTGCCCCTGATTTCCACTCGCTGAAAATGATTCACCATTTTCTTCTCAACCTCTGTGAGACCTTTCAAGATATCTTGATTGGTGATCGATCCAATCTTAGCATTCTGGAAGTCTGATACCTTCATTCTCTGAACTTCTCCCCCTCGTTTTCGGTTGAAAAGTGATACAGCGCAAAGAGTTGCTTTAACCACTGTAGGATAATCTTCGGAAACCATCCTTGTCTCAAGAAGCTGTTGGACCTTCCTCACATCTTCACATGATGGGATCAGCTTGGGTTTGTTCATGGTCATTTTCCCGACCGACTGGGCTGCTGTAGCTGACACACAATCGTACCAGTCCCCGGTGAAGACAGAGTCAAAGCGCTGCGCCTCAGAGAGCTCCTGTCGCCACCTGTCATCTGAACCATGCCCAAGCTGTTTGGATGCCAGCGACTGTTTGATCTGTGAACATTTTTTCAAAGCATGGCCTACGCGCATTGCAAGATTGCCTTTTTTGAACTGATGTGTGTCCTCATCAAATTCTGCTAGCTCTTTTACAGCCAGTACAACATGATCAAAGCTAGCTGAATTGACCACATCATTTAAACTTGCGATTTTCATTTCTGACCTCACTCTAAGAATCTTTAATAGTCTCCCTAACTCCCGCATCCTGGAGCTGACTTGCCCAGCCGTGTGTTCTTCAATGTCCCTGCGGTCAAATAATCTCTTTCCATACTCCAGAAGCAAGGGGTCAGTTCTGATGAGACGGCTTATCTCATCATCTCTCTGTCTGGCTAAAACCTTATGATAGAAGGAAAAGTCAACGTCTAAGGGTATTGGAAGCATTAGCCTACACGTTGAGCAGCCTCACCTCGCTTATCGAACTGAAACCCTCCTTGTTTCTGATAGCAACATTTTGAGTGTACAGAGATCAGCTTTTTTTTTATAGAGCCCTTTGCAATGGCTACAGGCGAGAAGGTCGTCTACCTTACTAGTTTTGGTGCGATACTTTGGAATCAAACATCCTGATTTCTTTTCAAGAACTGCAACATTATGCATGTAATCACCCTCATCTTGTATTCTGATCCATGCTTGACGTCTCTGCTTAGTCCCTTTTTTATCATCAAAATTTTAGCAACGTCTGCCTCATCTGCATGAACATCCTGTAAGTGCGTGCTCATTTTCAAAACAAGCTTGCCACAAAATTTGCATGCATGTTTCTTGTCCCATTTGTACTCTCCTTTCCCTCTCTGCGACACGTGCACACCCGTTTCTTTGGTAAGCGTTCTTTCCCCACCTCCAACATCATGTTCCTTCTGCCTATCCACATTGTCATTGCCACCCCCTAATTCATCCCCTAACGCACACTGCACCTTGTTGGTACTTGCTTCACTGACACCTGCCCACCCTGAAACAGCCACTTTCAAATCTAACATATTTAATACAATACTGTCTGTGTCAGAGACCCCAGAGATTGATGGCGACACACCGTCTGAATCCTGTGAGCTCGTTCCAGGAACAAAGTCCTCGTCATCACTGTCCTTGTATTGCGATGCGCTTGCACTCTCAGTCTCAGGCCCATCCCAGGCTCCATTTGCCAACTGGAAAAGGAAAGAAAAAAAAAAGAAAGCTGCATTAGTACAAAAGCAGCCCAATTTTGGTTTAAGGGGCCTTGCACAAGAATATAAAGAGTAATCCCGTGTATGACCGATTTACATATGTGTGACCTTGGTGACGAGGGCTGGCTTTCGCAGCAGCAAAATCCATGTTTTCTGAAAATGTATGCAGTTTTCACACATCTGTCAACCCCGCGTGACCCTTTGAGAGAGGTCACTCAAATTGGTATGTTTACAAAGGTCTTGCCACAAAGTATCCTTGGGCCAAGCTTGAAGAATGTGGCTTGAAAAGTCTCCGAGAAAATGCCACTGTTAACGTTTACCATGGACGCGGACGGACGGACAGACGACCAGTGGCCCAGAACATAAACTCACTTTGGCTTCGCACGCGAGCCAATAAAATGAAGATGATCATAGAATCACTCACCAGTTTGTAATTGGGGGCATTCCGCTGCCGTCTATGCACCCTCCTACCAGACGCGCCCTCTGCGACAGATGGCGCTGGGCCATCATGCTGCTGCTGACTAATTTTGCCATGGGCCTTGGTCATGTGCCAGGAAGGGTCGTGCTTGTCCACTTCCATAGATCCCGATGGGTGTGGACATCCTGCTGCCATCCGGCGCTGGGTGTGTGCAGAAAGTGCTGAGTGTGACCAAAACGGTGTTGCTGCAAACATGTCAAATACAACCATGTAAACCATTGACATTTTGAATCAGATATATACATAATTACAGCAGTACCCCCTGCCCCCTACGAACACTAACTGGTAATACAGTAAAAGGCGACACTTCAGTTGCAAAATCCGATAAAAACTATTCGTGGAAGTCTGTTCTTCGAATCGCGAGATAGTTTTGCATACGATGATTCAAATACACAATGAAATCTGGCGCCATCTTGTTTACAGTGCATGCATACATGTCAAGTTACTTTTCGATATCAATCACACATGTCAGAAAACAAAAACAACCCAATCGCATGTCAGATTGACCTTGTAATGTGTTATTGAACGAATTCCTTTCGTTGAAGAAGAAAGCTTTTGTTAAATTCGTGGGGTTCTATTATCTGTTACTACAAGACTGACTGAGCAGCACTGAGACGCGGGTCATAGCAGACGGCCGGCGTCTCAGTTTTCTCGGCCAAACGGGTCCATATAGGCTACTGTGCAATTGTATCTGATTGGGAGCATCTCAGTTAAATAACTGCGCTGAAGAAGTACACTTGGGCGTGCTTTTAACTAAGAAATATTGCATAAAAACAATCTTACCTGATGGAACGACGGTTGGCGGGATGAGAGACAATAGAAGGGGAAACAACTCAGTTCACTCTGCGCAGCCGAACGACGCTCGCTTCCGTGGTAACACACTGGCCCAGTGCGTTTAAAACACACAACATTAGGTAAACCTGCAAAAATGGGACATCCAATTTTTATTTTTTTTTCTGACTTTTGAATGAAAGATAATGCAGAAACAACCCTCAGAAAAAATGGGTGCCTGACTTGGTCACCCAGAATTTTACACACACCCATTTTCCAGAAGGATGGTAAAGAAAGTCGCCCATATTAGTGGTTTTGTGCACGCACACAAACACAGACACACACACACACACACACACACAAACACACACACACAGAGGCTCAAACAATAATAAATAATTTTGACAACAAGTAAACACACAATAAATACACAGATCTAGTTGTAACGATGCATCAAAACTGTTCAACTTCATGACAAAAGAAACTTCTGTCCAGCGATGCTTGAGGAAGGAACACATACGGACTTCTCCCTCTGGTTAAGCACCTCGCACTAAACAAATGTGTACTGATGCACAAAATTCTTAACGGGAAAGCTCCACCTTACTTATCTAGGCTTTTTTCGCCAACTGAAAAAAAAATACAGCACCTCCAGGAACAGTCTCTCTATAAAAAGGCCCCGTATAGACCTGTTCAAATCTAGCCTGTCTTATTCAGGTGCTCTTTTATGGAATTCCCTTCCTCCCACTATTCAACAAACCACGTCCCTCTCTCTGTTTAAAAGTAGAGTACATGATTACCTTTCTAAGACATCGTTATGCTGATCCTTTCTTCTTCTTTGTTTTTTGACATAATACGCTTCATGTTTTAATTATTTTTTTTTTCATCTAGCCTCCAAATTGTTTGTTCAGTTTTCTAACTTGTTTTTGATAGTACACAAAATATCATACCTACTTATATGTTAGATAATTATGTGCGCAGGTACTACGTGTGTATGTGTATGTACAAAAGTGCGCATGTGCACGAGTACATGTATATGTGTGTCTGTGTGCGTGTGTGTATGCGTGTGTGTGACGTTTATTATTAGTTAGTTTTTGTTGTTTGGTTGGTGTTCCTTAAGTAGCTTAGCAAGGACAGATTGTAAGAAAGGCCTGCGCGCCTAATATCTCAATCCTTGGAAAATAAAGTTTCGTTCGTTCGTTCGTTCGTTCTCTCTCTCACATACACACACACACCCACACACATATGCGCGCATCTCCAAGAGGCATAGATCCTCATTCCCCCGGAGAGCGCATGAAGATCTATGCCTCTTGGAGATTTGGATCGCGCGCTCGCGCACGCTCGCGCACGCACGCACACGCACACACTCATCAACGTGCTCTGAGAAAAGCATGCAGGTGTACTTTTTATATCAGGTTGCTAGGTAAAGTCAACCTGATTTCACACAAATCAAAGCAAAACTGAAATTGTACCGTGACATTCTAGGTGTGTCACCATTTTCTAAAGTCTTTTAGCTAAAGCAAAACTCATATCAAATTAAATATAAAATTAAGTAAAAACATAAAATACGTCATGACAAATAACATCTGACAAAACCAATGACGTGTATGCACTGCGCCCCTCAGTTTTAGAATTCACTGTGCCGCTTTGGCAGATCTGCGATACTTTTTTCAAAAAGAGCTATTTCAACATAAGAATCAGGTCAAAGACAAAAGGAAGAGTCCCTTGACAGCGAGGATAGCTCTCATATAGAAGGACTTTGTGGGTTATGGTTGATCAAATCTAGTTATCTTGTTACATCTTTGCCAGAATTTGGGGCCCAGCACATCGTGTGCGTTCTCCGGAATGCGCTCCGACCAGCCCCATTTCAAAGTCTATTGGAAATACGGTAGACAAACCGAAAAGAAAAAAAAAAAAGATTATTGTCCGTGCTACTTTTCTTTCTGTTGTCTGTACAAACGAACGAGGGTTCATGTCTCTTGCAGCTGGTAGGGTTCGCCTTGCCCGGG
>BTPG01000001.1:53589134-53646618 GCA_036245525.1 Semisulcospira habei
GTTTTAGTAGCGATGATTCCTGCAGGATGTCAGGGTAATAATAATAATAAATAATTACGGTATTTATAATGCGCTTATCTTATAATAATTATAACTCTAAGCGCGCACTCACAACTCGCACACGCATGCGCACGCTTTAGACAATGACTCACGTACCACAAATAGTGAAAAATACATTACGACGGTCAGCTTGGGGTGGGGAGTGTGGAGATGTAGTGCTAGAAATTGGTGTTATTCCTGCAAGACGTCAGGGTGTTGTTATTCCTGCAGGAACCATCGCGACTAAAACCGCTACTGACAGCTGAAGGGTTAACGGTTCAGGAGTCAGATCTATCATGATGCTCAAGGGTAGTGCCAGAATAGGAAAAACGAAGGACACTATACACCCATAAAACGGCGTTCTTACCTGTATGAATTCGATGATGCGCTGCGTTTTGGGGCTGCCAAGTCCCAGGTGCTCCACAGCGAACACAATCTCTGCAGGACGGCGACTGACGCAAACAGGCTCCTTACCAGGTAGCGGGGGTAGGACTTGGTCTGTGTCAAAACAAAAAGAAGAGAAAAGTCTGATTAATGTTCTTGCTACTTTTATTTCTGTTGTCGCCTGTACAATCGAATGAAAGAAAGTTGTTTCGTTTTTGCTAACTTTTCTTCTTTTTTTTTTTTTTCTTTCTTTCTGGTGAGACATGAATGAAACCCGCATAATCTTGGGGGAAAAAATATATACGAGGAGTTTATTTAACCGCTTATCGCCGGGGCAAGGCGACCACTACCTATCTGTAAGAGACATAAATCCTCATGAGCCCCCGCAGTCGCGGGGGCTCATGAGGATTTATGTCCCTTGTTAGTCGTGCGCTCTTTGTGCCCACGTCTGCTCCCAGTTCTTCACGCGAATGTCGGTCAGTGCGCAGTGGTTTTAGACGCGAAATCCGCGTCTACTGGCAGTGGTCAGTAGGAAAATTACGAACTGACTTCTCACAGACGAATTTCAATAATGTACTCGCGACCATGATCAAACCACCGTATCCCGGGTATATCATATAATCGGATGTACTTACAGTTGCATTCTTTGATGCGCAGGAGTTCAATCAGGAGTGTAATCAGCGGACGTGAAGAGAAAGTCCTCCGTTGGCTCTGAGGCGATCTCTGTCAGTTCTGCCTTGTCCATTTTGGATCCTTTCGCGGCAACCGTGTACACGTACACGCCTTGCTTTCGCAGTAAGGAAGCTTCCTCGGCCACGACTTTCGCGTCAGCTGAATACCCATTGGTCAGGAGAACGATCACGTGGGCGACTTCCCGACGTGCTACGTCCTGTGCGAAGGCTTTCACGCGTAGGTACTTCAAGGCCTGAAAATCACAAGGATACGCGGCGTTGAAGACATTTCTCGATTGCTTGACCTAACAAATCAGTGCGGAGAAAATTTGAACACCACCCAACTGCAAGAGATATAGATCATCATGAGCCCCCGCAGTTGCGGGGGCTCATGAGGATCTATGCCTCTTGCTGACACCGTTTTGAATCCGCTTTGACGGCTAGGGTCTTTTGGTGTGGAATTCACGAAGGTTGCAGAAACACAGCCTGAGTCAACTGACACTGAACAGGTTAACGAATTCTAGGCAACATGCGGCAGTGTTCGCAGACTTCTGCCACGTATCCGGATGCGGCACGTCTGGAATGTGTTAAAAAAAACGGAACAGGAGGTACCCGGTGTATACAAGAAATAGCTTCTGTGTTGGTGACAGTGACATCATAATCGCATATCATATAGACAAGTAGAGACGGCGATTGTTGTAGACTGATTTTCGAGGGAGGTGTGTATGGCCCAAAGTCAATGCCAATCAAACAGCCAGAGTCTCGGGGAGTGAAGCGAGTTGTGACAAATTCATATTGTGCCGGGCATTTGGTCCGGAGAACCCAACGCTAATATTCATATCATTATTTGCGTGAATTAATTGAATTATGTAACCGGCCGTTCAGCGCCATCTGACGCAGACGGTGTTAAGCAGTCTTCGTCAGTTCAAATCCTTAAAACCCTCGATGTCCCAGGAACATGGATTCAAAGTGGTGTCAGCAAGTGGGTAGATCATGCGGGGATCCATACCTCTTGCAGTTAGGTGGTGTTCAAATTATCTCGGCACTGAACGGGTTAAATAAACTTATTAACTCATTCAGCCCGTATTTCCCAAATTTTGGAGGCGTCATCTAATGGCTATGCACCAGTTGCAGGAGATGGATCGACCATGATAATTCAAGGGCAGTGCCAGATTAGCTTGGCGCCGACAGGCGCCAAGCTAATCTGGCACTACCCTTGAATTATCATGGTCGGCCCACCTCCTGCTGTAGTGCGTCGGGGCTGAATGGGTTAAAACAGATCTATGAGAGCGACCTACATCCCCGAGGAACAACGACCTAAGTCAAAACTGACAGGAATGGTCAATGGGACATGCTGGATATACCATGTGCACAGGGGAAATGACCATGCCATAAATAACAAACTCGCGTAAAACAGACGTACCTGTGCTGTGCGGCGGTCGCCACCAACGCGCGGTGTGTCCACAATGGCTGTCTGTAGCACTGCCAACGAGTCGCAACGACCAAGAGGNAGTGGTCGTGATCGGTACGTGTCCGTATGATACGATGCGAATGCGCGTATTGGTTTTACATTATTCCATAATGTGTCCCACACACTATATCACAGATATTATTATGTATATGTACTTCAACAGGTGTCATTGGAGGTTCTTCCCACGCTCACACTGGAGCCGTTGCCAACGCACTATGTCTGCCTCTCAACCCTGTCTATGACGGTCACCCGCCTCAGTGGGGTCCCACAGATCTGTATGGCGCTGAGTATGAAGTTTATCCGAAAGAGCAGGATCCATTATGCTCCGTATGCGTGTCCCCCCGCCCTCACACTGTGATGATCCCCGCCACTAACACGTGCCACCCGGGGTGGAGTGTAGAGTACACGGGATACATCATGGCTGGGGATCATAACAATGCTGCAGCCACGGAGTTTATCTGTATGGATGCAAGTCTGGACGCGCGAGTCGGTTCCTATGTTAACCATAACGGGAAGCTGTGCTACTATACCTTGGGCAAGTGTGGCAGACTTCCCTGTCTCCCGTATTAGGACGACAAAATCACCACTTGCGTCGTCTGCTCCAAATAAGGCCGTCTTCTTCTCAGTGCCATTAATTTTTGAAAGCACCGCAAAATGACTCTGGAAGCATTTGTTTGTTATGTACAGTAATGATAATTATCTGAACACTATACTACACTACCTCGTGGTTAAGTGTGGTATTGCTCGGTCAGTTAACTCCTTCACTGCGGTGAAAAAGTGAACACGATCCAATTGCAAGAGACATAGATCCTCGTGAGCCTCCGCGACTGCAGGACCCCATGTGGACCTATGCCTGATGATGAGACCAATGTGTATCCATGTTTCTTGGACGTTTGCGGATTTTGAAAGAACAAAGACGTCAAAAACAAAAATGTTCGTGTAACGGCTGGGAAGGGGTTAACGCGCTAGCATAATGTCGGGGCTTCCATGAGCGGGAAATTAAAAAAAAAATCAAACCAAGTATTCTAAGCTGTGTTAGTGTTAGTTATTGTCTGATGACGTCATATGGTGATAACAGTAGTGGTGGTGATGGTGATGGAGAAGATTCCGGGGCGGTCCCTGGCGCAGTGGTTAAGGCGCCTGCCACCAATGCCAAAGGTGTGAGGATCGAAAACGGGCTCCTGCGTCGGACTTTTCTCCTCTGACAAGTGTCACCGTTAATTCGGGCGGACCGTCGGGGGTTCTTTCTCCGGGTACTCCGGTTCTTCCACCCCCCACCCACCCCCCACACGTCGGTACCGGTTTCAGGCCACTTTACAAATTTCAAATACAAGCGATCAAAATCTCTGTAACTTCAATAGCTGAACTGGCCCTTCGTCTGTCCTGTACTGTGTTTGTCTTAAATAGCGTAAAATCCGTGTCTGTTACGTGAGTGTGCGTGTTGTGTTGGGTTTCAGTTCGCGGCGCTTTGAGTCGATTTGCCCCAAAATTGAGAAAAAGCGCCTATATAATAACGGTATTATTATTATTATTATTATTATTATTATTATTATTATTATTATTATTATTATTATTATTATTATTCAGTCGCCCAGAACTGACTGGGTCACCCGCTGCAGAAACAGTGCGTATTTTTATATCAAGAGAGCCGTGGACGTTCGTACACACGTCCGTGAATAGAGCGCAGCCATAGATCAGATGCAGGTCACAAATTGCGCTGACTTCAAACATTGAAACTTCAAACATCCGGCTCGCTACACCTGCAAGATGCATGTACTCTCGCGAGACCCTGTAGCTGCATGGGCTCATGAGATTCTGTGCCTCTTGTTTGGAAGGAGTCACCTCATTTACATCCACAGTTTGAGGTATTGTGACGAGCAAAAGAAATGCGACATTTTTTGGAATCATCGGTGTTTCCGATGATTCCAGAAATGTCGCATTTGTGTTGCTCGTCAGTATACTTAACAGTACAGCTAAAATGAAACTATGCAGCTGTGATCGAGGCCTCTTCGGTCCTTACTATAAAGGGTGCATCCTACTGTCATTGATTTGACAGTGACAAAATCATATGGAGACAGAAAAATAATAACTTGCATAAAATGGTCTCTTTTAATCCCTCACTGCCGAGAAAAAGTGAACTCTATCGAACTGGAACAGACATAGATCCTCATGAGCCCTCACAGTTGAGGGGGCTCATGAAGATCTTTGCCTCTTGCTAAAACCAATTTGTGCACATGTTCCTTTCACGGCCGGATATTTGACGTTGAATTTACAATGATTTGAAAATCGCACTCTGCGTCCACTGGCATTAAAGGAGTTACTTAGGTAGTGTACGCTATGTCCTAGATTAATATGACCACGTTGAAATGGATACAGCGGGAATCGGATCGACCATGAGAATTCAATGATAGAGTAGAACCAGGTCACCTTGACACATTGGATGGCGCAAAGCTCATCTAGTATTTGTTCTTGATGTGTCATGGTCGATCTATCTCCTACAGATGGTACACAGTCCTTACATTCGACCCCCAAAGTTGAAAATTCCATAAATGGTTGTGACTGCGTTCAATAACTCATTCGAGACAAACGGCATTCGGATATACGGCTTAAGCCGCGTATCCGGATTCCATTTGTCTCGAATGAGTTAAAAACAATACAGAGGTCCGATGCCGTTTAAAATCATGACAGTGACAGATGTGAATGTGTAATGCTTGCTATTAGCAGTCTACAACTCGGCAGACTGATCGATTGGTTGGTTGGTTTACATGGTTGGGTCGTTGGTTGCTAGGTGGCTGTTTTTTTTTAAATAATAATAACTGGATACTTTAGTGATAACATTTATTGTTTGCTTCGATCTAAATATACATTTAATGAAAGAATATGGACAAATATTTTGCTGTTTTACAAATTATGCTAAATGTTCTGCTCATGCGTGTGTGTGTGTGGATCTGTGGTTTAGGATGCGTGTGTAGTTCACTGTTACGTGGTAGTCGTAGACGTAGTGTGATGCAATCACACCAGACGCACGCGCGTAGGGTTCTTGTAAAGCACCTTTACTCAGCTGCAACTCGTCACACGTGGCACAAGGTTGTAGACCACTCAGGAGTAACAGTTCCAACAATATTTTATTGCAGCGATGCGATCTCCACACAATGCATTCACAAATGCACCAACACTGATACACTGTCTCCTATACAATGCATCAACACTTTTGACACACTGCGTCTCTCATACAGTGTACACACATACTTCCTAGCACGGTCTTTTATACTATTACAGATTTCCAGAAAAATCCAGTAAATTCGCACAACACAACCAATCAGAAAAGAAAACGTAACCAAAACTCATAATATTCATGAAAAGAATTTACTAGAATTAACTACAAAATCCCACTACCCTTTATGCGTCTTTGATACAATGTTACGAAATGTAGCCAACACTTTGACGTCATATGAAATAAAATATTGTTGCAGAAGAGACATTGTATCAGTGTTGGTGCATTTGGAATGCATTGTGTGGAGATCGCATCGCTGAAATAAAATATTGTTGGAACTGTTACTCCAGTGTAGCCTACATCCTTAAGCCACGTGCGACGGGTTGCAGCTGAATGAAGTTTATTTAAAAGACCCTTACGTGCGTGCGTCTGGTGTGTTTATCATACTATGACTACGACTCCACCACGTAACACACACACACCTTTAAACTGTATTTCTCCGCCGTGATACTTGTGTCCGATATCAGTTTGCCATACGGTCCAAGTGAAACAGAGGTTTTTTTGTTTTTTGTTGTTGTTGTTTTTTTGGTTTTCTTTGTTTTGTTTGTTATTTTCGTTATCTAAACAAGCTGTTGAAGCTTGTTATTAATGCATGTATTGTCGCAATCATTTACATCGATGCTTGACACCTTTCACCTTTCATCATCCCGTGTGATTAAACGATGAATGTGAAAGCTATGTATCAAACATTGCAGATGTTAATATTGTCATTATCTTCTACATCGATGCTCGACAGGTTTACACACCTTCAGCATCCTGGGTGATTATAAACGATGGGTGAAAGATACATTTCAAACATGTCGTAAACACAGAGTTGCAAATTTTAACCCCACCACTACAGAGCAAAAGTGAACATAATTTAACTGCAAAAGACATAGATCTTCATGAGCCCCCGCAGTCGCGGGGACTCATGAAGATCTATGCCTCTTGATTACACCACTTTGTGTCCGTGTGCCTTGTACGACTGGGGATCTTTGTCCTTGACTTAAGAATGATTCAGGAAGCACAGTCTGCTTCCTCTGGTTATGAAGGGGTTATCGTTGTCATCACCATTTATATCGATGTTTGGGACATTTACCGGATACACTTCTTCAGCATCCTCGTCTATTAAACGATGTGTGAAATCTATGTTTCAAATATTGTACAGTCACACAGTTGCAGATGTTACTTATAGAATGTATGCTCCCCGCAACTCTGTTTTGATACTTTTTTATCTCTAACATGCAACAGGCACCTGGCTGTGGGACTTAGATCTGGGAATTAAATTACCTGTGAACGTTATTGCTAACAAACAAACATTTCCGAAACTCTTTCGGATGCTACCGGAGTCAGATCTAAAAATCTCTCTCCCCCCAGACTGACCTTGGGTCACCTCGCCATACGCCAAACTCACAATACTCATACTTCTCCCGCGAATCCAGATGTCGTTCGTCTAGAATAAGCTAAGAAAGATACAGAGGACCGATGTTTAAAGTCATGACGACAGTGACAGAAGTGAACGTGTAATGCATGCGATTAGCAACCTGCAGCTTGGCAGACTGATCGATTGATTGGTTGGTTACATCGTGTGTCAGCTAAAATGGTGGGCCCGTTGAATGCTTGGTGGTTGTTTTTGTTCTTCCTATTTAAAAATAGGAACAACTTTCAAATGGGGCTCGTCGGAGCGCGTTCCGGAGCATGCATATGACGTCACGTCTAGCTGTGCAAACCTTGCTGGAGAACGTACTTTAGGCGCCAACGCCGTATGTGTGTACGTTTGTGTGTGTGTGTGTGCGTGTGTGTGTGTGTGTGTGTGTATGTGTGTGTTTGTGTGTGTGTGTGTGTGTGTGTGTGTGTGTGTGTGTGTGTGTGTGTGTGTGTGTGACCACGACTAGAGCCCACGTTTGAGGACGGTCAAGCTTGAAATTTTATGATAGTGTCCCAAAAAGAATAATCTGGAGGCAGTTTATTTTTAATTTTTTGGATAAAGATGCACATTTTCCAGAAAATGGCCGTTTCAGAAAAAAAACACGTTTGATCCACACTGGAGTCCGTAATTTTTCTTATTCTTTCTAGATATTTTGCATATCGCTACATGAAAGGAAGACATTGAATGTGTTCGTTAACCAGTAGTGTACCTCTTTACGTTTTGAGTGATAATTAATTTGTTGGGTGAAAAAGTTTCACGTTTTGGGGATTATTTTTCGCATTATTTTGTATTAATCTCAAAAGAGTTGATTTTTGTTTTACGGAAAAAAGCAATCTTCTCATTAATAATCGCATGATTTTTCAAAAACGGTATTTACTTAAGCCTACAGTTTGTCTCGGCTGTCGGGTACAAATTGTGACCTGTAAGTGTTACACTATAAGTGTATACGACCAATATCACGGTCGGGTAATTTTATAATTTCCCTTGATATGAAAATAACGAGGGGATACTTAGTACCACGGGCTCACGTGGAGTTGACAAGTGGCCGGCCCTACTAAGATGGGACTAATGAATGATAATTGCGAGTGGAAATACATCAATCTCACTTTAGCGGTCCCGAGGCGGGCCGTAGTGAACTGGGAGCTGGGACTAATGAATAAATAATGGGTTACTGGTCAGCGAGGATCAGAGGACGCCGACCACCATAATAGATGTGGAATAATTAGGAGAGACAGTAATGAGTTCCTTTGATAGCTAGGATCAGAGGGCGCTGACCAGCATAATAGATGTGGGATAATTAGGAGAGACAGTAATGGGTCCCTGGTCAGCTAAGATCAGAGGACGCTGGCCACCATAATAGATGTGGAATAATTAGGAGAGACAGTAATGGGTTCCTTTGATAGCTAAGATCAGAGGACGCTGACCACCATAATAGATGTGAAATAATTATGAGAGACAGTAATGGGTTCCTTTGATAGCTAGGATCAGAGGACGCTGACCACCATAATAGATGTGGAATAATTATGAGAGACAGTAATGGGTCCCTGGTCAGCTAGGATCAGAGGGCGCTTTCCACCAGAGCAGATGGGGGATAGATTATGGGCGACAGTAATAGCTCCTTTGACAGATAGGGTCAGGGGACGCTGATCACCATGATAGATGGGGAATAATATGGGTGACAGTAATAGCCCCTTTGACTGATTGAGACAAAGGGGCGATGCCCTCGGCCAGAATGGGTATATATAGTGGGAGGAAACACCAGCACGGGAGAGCTCACAACGAAGGGAACGAGATAGAAAGAGAGCTCACAACGAAGAGAGAGAGAGAGAGAGAGAGATAGATAGAGGGAGCTGAGAAGCGAGAGACCGAGCTCCGGTATTTTCGCCATTTTAGTATGCCATGCTAGTAGGTTGGTTGTGCCCAACCTATTAGACCCACGATGACCAAGAAATAAAAGACTCTTCTGGAAACACTCTTGTCTGGCTGCGTCTTCCATCTACAACACCTTGCGTGTGGCTGCGGTAGTGTAACACTACCTTATCTTCTTATTTGGTGCCGTGAATCAGGATCTCGGAACGGGAAGAAACAGAGGAACGAAGAAACAGAAAAACTAGACTATCAGCACCAAATCGACAGCCAACGACGCAAGGGGGGAAGAGCAGACCAGAAAGAGAAGAGAAGAGTGCAAGCCAACAACCCAAAGAGAAGAGAAGAGTTCGAGCCCACTTCAAGAAAAGCAGAGTTCGAGCCCACTTCAAGAAAAGCAGAGTTCGAGCCCACGTCAAGGAAAAGCAGAGTTCGAGCCCACGTCAAGGAAAAGCAGAGTTCGAGCCCACTTCAAGAAAAGCAGAGTTCGAGCCCACTTCAAGGAAAGCAGAGTTCGAGCCCACGTCAAGGAAAAACAGAGTTCGAGCCCACGGGACGTCTGCGACTCATTCAAGACCAACAGCCGAAAGGATCACGGGGTAAGTGACTTTTTTCGTTTAACCCTTGTTGAGTCTTATATAGGAGCCAGACCAGTTAGCTAGGGTTGTGTTGGTTGTTACATTTAAAAAGAAACAAAAATGGCAGAGGAAGTGTTTAGGATTTTAGGCGAAAAAGTAGAGGAAATGAGTCAGGCGATTAACGCCCAGAGTATAGGGCAGATGGTAGGAACGTTTGACGGAAAGCCTACCAAATTTAGGGAGTGGATAAAAGAAATTGACAAATATGCAGTGCTAAATAAAGCCCTCAACAGGCGCCCCGTCATTGCTTATCAAGCAAGCTCCGGGGTGGTGAGTGATTTTATCCATCGATTCTTACAAACGGAAGCGGCAGGGGATTGGGATGAACTGAAAAGGCAGCTAACCGTAAGGTTCGGCGAAATCGCCGATGAAAATCATGCTTTTGCGTTGCTACAGCGGGTGAAACAAAACCCGAGGGAAAGTGTGCCTCTGTACGCAGAGCGACTAATGACTCTGGCCGGCGAAGCCTTCCCGAGTCAGATGGGCGCTGCTGTGGTACAACGGCAACTAATAAATTTCTTTGTTGACGGATTGGCGCACGACTTTCTTAAGATGAAAGTCCTGAGGGACAACTCAAATACGTTAGATAGGGCCGTGCAGGTGGCCATGCAGGATGAAAACCTTCGCCATAGGTTTGAGCTACGCACGATAAACAATCGGCCAGTTAGTCAGCCGAGAGCGACAGCTAGGGGTGGAGAAGAGGCTATGGAAGTAGACCATGCTCGTCACCGTAATTGTTTTAAATGCGGGAGAGTAGGGCACCAGGCACGAAATTGCCGAGTGATAGGGACGGTTGGTCAGCAAACAATGCGTCCCCCGATTCAATGCTGGAAGTGTGGGGAACGAGGTCACATTCAGCGGGAATGTAGAAAGGCCAGAAACAGGCGGCCACAAGGTCAAAGAAGGTTTCCGCCGAGGCAGGAAAACTAGAAGGTTCTGCGGCACACGAAGCCGTTACGCAGGACCAGAAAAGTAGAAAGAGTCAGTTGTTTAGCATTAATGTAGCGGGTAGCCCTAAGTGCATAGTGTTCAAAATTGGGAAGCAACGATTTCGTAGCTTGATCGATACGGGAGCAGAGGTGTCTTTGATTAGCAAGGGGGCTTACGATAAACTCAGTCATAAGCCAAAGTTAGGAAAGGGAGATGTGTCGTTACAGTCAGTTAGTGGAGAAGCTTTACAAGTATTGGGGAGTTCAGAATTAGAATTTACGGTAGCGGGGCAAAAGTTTAAACATAAGTTCTACATGGTATCAGGGCTCAACAGGAACTTTATTTTGGGAAATGACTGGTTAGACAAAAACGGGGTGAGGATTTATTTTGACTTGAAGAAACTCAGAGTCGGAAGTGTTTATGTGCCCTATGAACAGGACATCCACATTTCGTCTTTGGTCAGAGTGACTAAGACGAAAGTGATAAAACCTCAGACGGCAGAAGTATTCCAGGTACGGATGAAGAATGCTCCCTATTTTGCAAGAGAGACACTCTTAGAGATTTCGGAAACAGACAAGGGATTTATAGCACAAGAACCGGGACTGTTAGTGACAAGCACGGTAGTCAGGCAAAATAATCACCAGACGTATCCCATACTGATAGTAAACAACACAAACAAGATGTATAGAGTTAGAAGGGGTTGTGTTGTAGGGAAGGTAACAGCAGTTCAGGAAGTACATGAAGTACAGATAGGGTCGGTTGATCGGCAGGTATCGGCAGTCGACTTGACGGAAGTCACTGCGCCGGAGAAGATGAAAGGTGTAGTGTCAGAGCTCATTACGAACAATCAAGATTTGTTCGCGAATAGCGACCTTGATTTAGGGGCTACTGACACTGTCACGATGAAACTAGATACCGGCGATCATCCTCCCATTAGGATAAAACCGTATAGAATCCCGCTTCAAGATAGAGAGATTGTTGACAAGGCTCTAGAAGAGATGTTACAGGCAGGTGTGATAAGACGTTCTCAGTCCCCATGGTCTTTTAGTTTAGTGATTGTATCCAAGAAGGATGGGTCGAAACGTTTATGTGTTGACTTTAGAAAACTGAATGAGGTTACAAAGAAAACATCGTACCCACTACCGCTGATAGATGACATTTTGTCACTGCTTGGAAAGGCCAAGTATTTTACCAGTCTGGACCTTAAGTCGGGATACTGGCAGGTCAAGATGGCGGATCAGGAGAGTAGGGATAGAGTAGCATTTGCATGCCACAAGGGATTATTCGAATTCACGAAAATGCCTTTTGGTTTGGTGGGAGCACCGGGATTGTTCATGATGCTTATGAATATCGTGCTAGCCGGTTTAGAAAGTTTTGCCTGTGCCTATCTCGATGACATTTTAATCTTCTCAGAAACAATAGAAGACCATCTGTGTCACCTTCAGACAGTCTTTGATCGATTGAGACAGCATGACCTGAAGCTGAAACTCAAGAAGTGTCAGTTCTTTGAGGAAGAAACCAAATACTTAGGGTTTGTCATTAGTAACCAGGGGATAAAACCGGATGAGGAAAAGGTAAAAGTCATTAGGGCTATGGCGGCTCCGACCTGTGTCAGAGAGTGCCGTTCGTTCATTGGTATGATTGGGTTTTACAGGAAAATGATTCCTAATTTCTCCCAGATGGCTGAACCAATCATAGCACTGACACGAAAGTATGCGAGATTCAGTTGGACAGAGGAATGCCAGAAAGCGTTTGATTTGATGAAGGAGACGTTAGCCGTAGCACCAGTGTTAGCCTATCCAGATACATGGCGTCCGTACATCCTTTACACGGATGCCAGCGACACATGCGTGGGGGCATGTCTCGCGCAAAAATGCGATGAGGATTCAGACATTTCCCCAGGCTCAAAGGTAGAAAGACCTATTTATTTTCTATCCCATAAACTTAGTGCCAGCCAAAGAAAATGGTCGACAATAGAGAAAGAGGCTTTTGCGATCCATTATGCGCTTCAAAAGCTAAATCACTATTTGCATAATGCGGAGTTTGTAATCCGCACGGATCACATGCCTCTTAAGTATTTGCTTAATTCACCAATGCAGAATAAGAAGGTGCAGATGTGGGCCCTTGGCATTTCAGGATATAACTGTACTATTGAATATATCCCAGGTCCTCAAAATGTTTTGGCAGACTTACTATCCAGAATGCCGAGTGGTACTCACATGCCAGAGCATGAGGAAGAAGAAGAGTTAACCAGAGAGGTCAATGACAATGCTTTTGTCATTGGAGTCATAAACTCCAACCAATTCACACCCAAGCAGTTTGCTAGTTGTACAGTAAGGGCAGGGTGTGACGAGAAGCTGGAAAAAGTTGATCTTCCAGGGTTTGATATTATTGAGGAACAGGAGAAGGATTCTGAAATAGTGCGCTTAAAGGACTTATTGATTAGTGAACAAGGAACCATGACAGTCAATAGGAGGTACATGCTGATAGAGGATGTTCTATATTTCCTGTCTCATCCTGATGATGAACCAGTAGCCAGATTGTATGTTCCGTCTCACTTGGTAGAGTACGTAGTCAGACAGTACCATGACGAAAATGGTCACTTAGGAATAGACAAGACGCATGACACAGTCAGTAGAAAGTATTACTGGCCTAACATGTACAAACAACTGTATGAATATGTTAGTGGGTGTGTCATCTGTCAGTCTAGAGTGTTACAAAAGAAAAGGGCCCCCGTACAGGAAATGGACATTCCTCCATACCCATTCGCTAAGTTGTCATTGGACGCTATGTCATAGCATTCATCTGTCATCTGACAGGTTGGGTAGAGGCGTTCCCTGTACCAGATAAAACGCCGCAGTCAGTGGTACAGCTGCTCGTAGAAGAAATTCTACCCAGACATGGCTGTCCATTGCAGATAGTATCAGACAATGGATCTGAGAATGTGAATAGGGTTATGGCAGAAACGCTGGCAGAACTGAACATAGATCATGTCACGACCAGTCTTTATCATCCACAGTCCAATGCTAAGGTCGAACGTTTCCATAGAACTTTTAACGACATTCTGTCCAAAAAAGATACAAGAAGATTTTTCGACATGGGACGTGCATATTAACCAGGTACTAGCAGCTTATAGGGTTTGTGTTTCGGAAACTACGCAGGAATCTCCGTTCTTTTTACTGTACGGTCGCGATCCAGTGCTACCGTTAGATAACATCCTTAGACCCCGAAGAAAATACGCTGGTGAAGATTTTCACAAGATAGCGCTTGAGCAGCAACACAAGGCCTTCACCCAGGTGTATCGGCGAATTAAGAAAGCACAGAAGAAGGGGGCTAAGTATGCTAATAGAGGTGTACAGCCTGTCGAGATTAAGGTCGGTGACCCAGTGTACCTTCGTAATCACCGTAGACACAATAAGTTAGACAGTAAGTGGAGGTCGCACTATAGAGTGGTGGAACAATTGTCGCCTGTCACATTCAGGGTACGACATCAACTAGATGGCACTGAGGTCAGTTCACATGCTGAACACTTGCGGATAGCCAAAATTAGCGAGTGGCCTATTCCAAAAGCCAGGGGGAGAACATTACGTAAAGCCACACAGGTTGTAGCTCCAGAATCATCCGATAGCGACAGTGACGATGCAGTAGGGCAAGAGAACGCACGAGACAGACTGACTAGGGGGGTGCGAAAAGAGCGTGAGAATTCTTCATCCGAGGAGGACGTTCCGTTAATGGAGTTAAGAAAGCGCCTAAAGACAAGAGAGAAAAGATCTCTCTCAGCAGTAAACGTTAGTTGTAACAAGGGCACATCAGACAGTTCTGATGATGGGGAGATCGACGACAATCGTTCGATTCAGCCTAGTTTACAGACTAATGGGGTTAGGGAAATTCTTGAAGCGATACTGACTCTTCTGCCAAAGAAGGCTTCAAATTAGAAATGCGACTCTCAGACGGTATCTGGGAGAGGACTATTGTAATGCGTAAATCATGAAGCATGATTTGAGTTTTGTCAGAGACAGTGGTGTAAGTCTCTGGTGATATCTTGTACTGCAGACAACAACAAGATGAAGTTTTTCTTGAGTCTGATAGTATTTGGGGCTAGCGCAGGGTTTAAATATTAATCACAATGTCGTATTTCAAAAACTTGATGAAGTTACCACTAGTAACTGGAGATTCAGGTCGGCCTGCGCCAGAATCAATGACGGCTCAGTATGACTTAGAATCCACAACAATAGCAGTAGACGCGCAACGTACGCGGTTCGCGCTCCTTACGGAAGCTGAACTGGAAGCTTGTTCCAAACCCTTGATAGGATTCTGTGCGATTCGAAGTGCAATATATCCTATGAACATTAATCAGTTTTGTGTTACGGCGCTGTTTTTAAACAATTCAGACGAAATTGCAACACACGGCCAAACAAAGGTCAAGTTGGGTACAGTGTTACCTATGGCACGGTATATAATGGATGGGCTATGGGTCATTAGTAATCATAGTCCACTAAAGATGAGTATTAGTTGTCACGGTAAAGGGGTCACGTACCAACAAATCAACCCACCATTATCGCTAATCCGCCTCAATGAATCATGTACGGCTATTAGTGATAGATTGATGTTAACCCCTTACTACCAACAAGAGAGCCAGTATCAGGTGGAAGACAAATTGATAGGATGGATGGAAAACTATGCATTTTCCAATATAACGTTAGGGAAACCATTTCATAGCGCTTTACCAGACTACGATCCCATCTCTTTGTCCAAAGAGTTAGATGAAATTAAGGAAATGCCAATGGATCATCTAATTGCTCGACTTCAGAGCGATTCGTTAAGCCAAAACAAGAATGGGCGATATGGAAACAGATCATCATTGGTCCTATCGTAGGGACAGTTGTAGTGATCATAATTCGGGTAGGGTGTATGCGATATAAGAAGAAAACTAGCGCATGGTTTGGCTCCATACTATCACGACTCAGGAAGGGTGAACGTGAGGTCACTGTGCCTACGTTGATTTCGGCGGCTGTGCAGTCAGCAGACGTGAATGACGTCGCAAGAGCGAAGGACTCTACGCCGATGATGGAGGGAGGAGTGCAGTTACTCCCCGCCTCGAACGTTGTCAAGTTTTACCCGTCGTTGGGGTAACCAAGGATCAACGCTGTTGCGATCCAGGAAGGATCGTGAAGAATAACGAACACATGTGCAAAGACATAACTGAGTCGACGATTTTGATGTGAACATTTATTGGCGTGATTACGCCGGACAATAATAATTTTTAATAAGGAGTGACCGATTTAAATAAGCTGTCATTCCGAAAATGATGTATTTTGTGGATAACATGTTTAATTGTTTGAAATGATTTTGTGGTCTGAATATTGTGTAATGAAAAAAAAAACGAATCTTGTGAATTAAGATTCCTTTTTTTTCCGGGTAGGTTTGGGAGGAGATGTTACACTATAAGTGTATACGACCAATATCAGGGTCGGGTAATTTTATAATTTCCCTTGATATGAAAATAACGAGGGGATACTTAGTACCACGGGCTCACGTGGAGTTGACAAGTGGCCGGCCCTACTAAGCTGGGACTAATGAATGATAATTGCGAGTGGAAATACATCAATCTCACTTTAGCGGTCCCGAGGCGGGCCGTAGTGAACTGGGAGCTGGGACTAATGAATAAATAATGGGTTACTGGTCAGCGATGATCAGAGGACGCCGACCACCATAATAGATGTGGAATAATTAGGAGAGACAGTAATGAGTTCCTTTGATAGCTAGGATCAGAGGGCGCTGACCAGCATAATAGATGTGGGATAATTAGGAGAGACAGTAATGGGTCCCTGGTCAGCTAAGATCAGAGGACGCTGGCCACCATAATAGATGTGGAATAATTAGGAGAGACAGTAATGGGTTCCTTTGATAGCTAAGATCAGAGGACGCTGACCACCATAATAGATGTGAAATAATTATGAGAGACAGTAATGGGTTCCTTTGATAGCTAGGATCAGAGGACGCTGACCACCATAATAGATGTGGAATAATTATGAGAGACAGTAATGGGTCCCTGGTCAGCTAGGATCAGAGGGCGCTTTCCACCAGAGCAGATGGGGGATAGATTATGGGCGACAGTAATAGCTCCTTTGACAGATAGGGTCAGGGGACGCTGATCACCATGATAGATGGGGAATAATATGGGTGACAGTAATAGCCCCTTTGACTGATTGAGACAAAGGGGCGATGCCCTCGGCCAGAATGGGTATATATAGTGGGAGGAAACACCAGCACGGGAGAGCTCACAACGAAGGGAACGAGATAGAAAGAGAGCTCACAACGAAGAGAGAGAGAGAGAGAGATAGATAGAGGGAGCTGAGAAGCGAGAGACCGAGCTCCGGTATTTTCGCCATTTTAGTATGCCATGCTAGTAGGTTGGTTGTGCCCAACCTATTAGACCCACGATGACCAAGAAATAAAAGACTCTTCTGGAAACACTCTTGTCTGGCTGCGTCTTCCATCTACAACACCTTGCGTGTGGCTGCGGTAGTGTAACATAAGCCCTAGGTGTGAAAATCAGCTAAATTTGGCAACACTTTCCGGAGTTATTTTTATAAAAGCTAAAATAGCTTTGAGAAGAAAAGGGGAGACTGCCAGTACTAATAATTTAGGAAGATTACAAAGTAAAGTAGGTAAAAACTAAAATCACTGTCAGGGGAGAGAATTGAGCATTAAATAATAATATATAACTTTTCTATAGCGCAATATCCCCACAAAGAAAGGCTCAGAGCGCTTTACATCTAGACAATCTAACTAACTGAAATTAACTAACTAACGTATCCACAACATACAAATACACTCATTCATGAGTACAAATGCACATTTCCACAATACTAAAATAATAAACATAAAACATTTCAAAACTTGATCAGATGGGAAAACATAGGGTTTATCAATCCATTTCAAGTGCCAGATTGAAAATTATATTTTCAATCTAGCCATGAAAATGGCCAAAGATGGTGCATGGCGTATAACATGGAGAAGACCATTCCACACTTTGGGAGCTTGGAAAGAAAAGGACGGCTGGCCAAAGGTTTTTAGGGACACTCTGGGGGTAGTCAATATTCTGTCGTAAGAGCTGAAGCGCAATACTCTGCCTGGTGTATAGACAGGGAGACTGGAATTGTTTTATCAAATGGCTGAAAAGCGAGGGTAGCAATTTTGTACTCAGTTCTGAACTTCACAGGAAGCCAGTGTAACTGCTTAAACAAGGGAGTGATGTGGTCACGCTTTGATTTTTCAGTACAAGTCTTACTGCGTGGTTTTGAATCTTCTGGAGCTGTAGAGCAGATCGTTCGAAATACCTGACATTACAGAGTTGCAGTAGTCAAACCTTGAAAAAAAATCTGTGACCATGCCATTTGCCTACAGGCATCGTCAGTAAGGTACTGTCTAACAGAGCTAAACCTCCTGAGCTCAAGATAGCAGCAGCGGCACAGGTGAGACACATGATCGTGCATGGACAGGACATTGTCAATGTAAACACCTAGGTTTTTCACACATTGTTTTGAGAGGAATCTCCTGTCCACAAACGATCAAGGACTTATCGTGGGAGACACTCACCCTGAAGCGAGTATCTACCACAATGGCATCTGTTTTTCCTTCATTAAGCCTCAGCTTGTTGTCTGTCATCCAGTCCTTAACAGCTTCTATACACTGTTCCATGTCGTGCAGAAGAGACGGGAACTGTTTGAGAAGAGCGTCTTTCTTTAGCTGTGTGTCATCGGTATATTTGTGATGTTTACATCCGTCACTAGCGGATCACCTGACACAGGCTGAATGTACTTAGAAAACAGGATCGGTCCGAGAACTTAGCCCTGGGGCACGCCATATCTCAGAAGGAGGAGAGCGGAAGTAGAATTCTGTATAGTGACACGTTGGAACCTTCCAGACAAATATAAGGATAACCAGTCAAGGACCCCTCCACGGATGCCAAAAGATACACTAAGTCTATTCAGAAGGATGTTGTGGTCGAACGTGTCGAACGCCGAAGACAGGTCCAATAATGACAAGAGTGACACAGGTCTCTCGTCAGCGCAAGTAAGCGGGCTGTTGGTCACATGAAGAAGAGCCGTTTCACAGCTTTGATGCTTGCGGTAAGCAGACTGATACAACTCTACCAGGTCATTTTTTTACACATGATCCAAAAGCTGACGCAAGATAGCCTTTTCTAACAGCTTAGAAATAAATGGAAGATTGGAAACGGGACGAAAGTATTTCATTCATTTTGGTCTAGTCCAGTTTTCTTTAACAAGGGTGTGACAAGAGCCTGCTTGAACTGAGGCGGTACAGTGCCAGATGTCAAGGAATTGTTGATAATACGTGTAATCACAGGAATAAGATCCACACAGTCTCTCAGTAGATCTGTGGGAAGTGGGTCAAGCACACAGGATTTGCATGGGGATTTGGCAATGAGTTCAGACATAAACTGCTCTGTTACAGGACGGAATTTTGACAAACACCGTCAAATGGACGAAACGTTGCGTTACCTGCCCTGACGTCAAGGTCATCCCGAATTGTGCTGATTTTATCGTCAAAGTACACACAGAACTTGGCAGGTAGTTCAGCTGTGAGTATGTTAGTGGGAAGAACAGGCCCTTTTTGTTTACCAAGCAGTTCATTGCATACTGCATACAACTGCTTGCTAGAGGAACAGATGGAGATTCTAGCACTGTAAAAATGTCTTCGGGCAGCCTGCTCCACTGACTTGTCATGGTTACGCTGGCGTCTGTAGAGCTCGCGATGGATTGTGAGCCGACTAGCCCGCCACTGGCGCTCAAGTCTGCGTCGTTCAAGCTTCTCGTCTCTGACATTATCGGTGATCCACGGAGCGCCTGGACCTGAGGGGCGCGTGACAATCAAAGATATCACGGAGCGACTTGTTGTAGTTCTCCACGTGAGCATCATTTGGACAATCAACCAGAGAGGATGCCACCAGTTTAACATCTGCTTTGAAATCAGACACATTCATGCGTGTTAAGTTCCTGGATGTTATCAGAACTTTAGGACGATGAGGTTTAGTGAGTCTCAATGTGCAGGAGACAATTTTGTGATTGGAGAAGACAGTGTCATCGACTGAGAGTTGGTTAACAATGTTAGTTCACTCCCCGACCAGGACACCATCTAAAGCAGCGGTCAGTTGACATGCTGACAAGTTGAACTAAATTACGATCAGTGAAAAGCTGCTTAAGCTGGCGCACCTCACTGTTGTCAGTATAAGGTGAAAGTTAAAATCACCTGTGATGATTGTCTCACATTTTCTAGTGATGACTGAGTCCAATAAGTCAGGAATTTTCTGAAGAAAAATACTTGTGGTTAGCTTATTTGCCCTACTAGTTGGCGGACGGTATATGCAAGCAAGACACGCTGAGGCATTCTGACATGGGTTGCTCACCTTGACAAAGCCCTCTAGCAAGTTTCTGTGGATGGCGGCAATTCCACCACCCACACGTCCAGCACGGGGAAATGACACACATTTTGAAGCCTGAAGGTTTCATAGCAGTAATAAACGCCTCGTCACCTTGGTCATTTAGCCACGTCTCAACCAGCAGAAGAATGTCAAGGTCATTGTCAATGATGAGATCATGAATCTCATTATCGACAAATGATCATAGATCTAGTTTGGTCAAAGCACACAAAAAAAAAAAATAGAAAAGAAGCGTGCGCTAAGTGAGTGGCTGGAAGCAATAAATATATAAACCCCTCGCATATTCACTGAACTTCCAGCCCCTTGATGCATGTAAATTCAGATCAAGAAAGGGGTGGGGCGGGGGGGGGGGAGAGGGCGGGGGGGGGGGGGGGGGAGGCGGAGGGGGGCGGGGCTCCAAATTGTTTAGTCTGTGTGGACAGCTGTTTCGGTCTTGACGAACTAGTCAGCACACCATTGGGCATAGGCAGGAACTTCTGCCTACCCGCAACGACAACCACGTTAATGTGGAATCTGCAAGGACATACATTCCATGCATCCACCTAGAGCTTAATTTCCATGCACCATAAGAGAGAACCTATTAAAAGAGGGGGGAAGGGGTTGCAGTTGATATTGTAGTAATAAATGAAAAGAAAATGGGAAAATGCGAGTGCTAATAATATTGGAAGATTACAAAGTAAAGTAGCAACAGCACTGTCAGGAGAGAGAATTATGCATTATCGACCAATGATCATAGATCTAGTTTGGACAAAGCACAAAAAGTGTATCAATGAAGATAGCAAAGATATAATAAGTAAGCGACTAGAAGCAATGAATATGGAAGCCCAGCACCCACCATCCACCCCAACCCCCACCCCTGCCCCCCCTACCTCCCCCCCCAGCCCCGGAATGGGGGGGGGGGGGGCGTATCGCATATTCACTAGATTTCCAGACCTTGACGAATGGAAATTTAGATCTAGGTCCCCAAGGGGGGGGGGGTCCAGATTGTTTAGCCGGTGTGGGCAGCTGTTTTGGTCTAGGCGACCTCGTCAGCACATCATTCGGCATACTGGTGGAAAGGCTTGATTGTAGACAATCGCATACCAAGGAACAGCTTGGAGTCCCTGCTATGTTAAAAACGTGTTGGATTGTTGGCGCACAAATTCCTGACAAAGGAGCAAGAAAATAAGGCCTAATATTAATGTTATTCTGTGTCCAAACCTGTTCTGCTATCTATCTATCTATCTATCTATCTATATATCTATCTATCTATCTATCTATCTATCTATCTATCTATCTATCTATCTATCTATCTATCTATCTATCTATCTATCTATCTATCTATCTATCTATCTATCTATCTATCTATTTATCTATCTATCTTATCATCTATCTATCTATCATCTATCTATCTATCTATCTATCTATCTATCTATCTATCTATCTATCTATCTATCTATCTATCTATCTATCTATCTATCTATCTATCTATCTATCTATCTATCTATCTATCTATCTATCTATATCCCGTGGTCTTTTCGACCGTAGGGGCACCACTGATGACTTGGCAACCAGCTCCCTCCATTCCACTCTGTTCTCTGCCATTCTTAGCGTATCGCCCAGCCTCAGTCCTGTCCACTCTGAGATATTGTCATCCCATCTTTTACTCTGTCTTCCTCTCTTTCGTCTTCGTTGCACAGTGCCCTGCAGGATTGTTTTGGCAAGCTCTTTTGAACGCGTGACATGCCCATTTCACTTCAGTTTGCGTTTTTTTTTTCACAATGGCTAATAGGTCTTCATAGGGCCCGATGGCTTGCCTGATTCTGCTTCCCACTTCGTCGTTCGTGATGTGATCTCTGTATGAAATGTCAAGCAGCCTTCGAAAACATCTCATTTCAGTGGCTTGTATCTTCCTTTCAAGGTCTGCTGTGAGGGTCCATGACTCGCAGGCATACAAGAACACTGAGATGACGAAGGAGCGCATCAGTCTGATCTTGGAGCAGAGTGTGATGTTTCTGTTCTTCCATATGGTCTTCAATCTTGTCAGTGCTGTTGTTGTCTGCGCAATCCTGGACAGTATTTCTGGTTTTGATCCCTCATCTGTCACAATGGCTCCTAAGTATTTGAATTTATTAACTGTTTCCAGTTTTTGGCTTCATTTAGCTCCTTTGTACCTCTGATTTCTTTTTCTTTAATTCTCGACGCTTGTCACACAGAACAAAGATGTCAGCTGTAACCCAAGGTTTCTTTGCTTGTCGGTGTTTGCCAAGGATCTCATTGGCTGTTTGGGTTACAGCAGTGTTAAATGTGTCGATCAGTGTTTCCACATCCGCGTCTTCTGCACCTAGAAGTAGCAGTGGCGCGAATTTTCCTCCTATCTTTGCCTGGAAGGCTTCCTCTACCTCTGGGTCTTTCAGCTTCTCGAGGTCAAACTTGATTCTGGAGGGACTCTGCTTGTTGTCCTTATTTAGGCGGAGTCGGGAGGTCATCATCACTAAGTCATGGTCGCTTCCAGTGTCTGCTCCTGGAAAACATCTTGTCTTGGCAATGTTCACACTGGTTTGGAAGCGTCTCTTCACCATGATGTAGTCAATTTGGTTATGGTGCTCTCCGTTTGGGCTGTGCCATGCCCATCTTCTGGATGCTTTGTGTGGGCCAAACGTGTTCATCAGCTTTAGATCATTTGAGCTGGCAAATTCCAGGAGCCTTAATCCTCTGTCCTTGGTCTCTGCACTGCAGTAGCGTCCGCATGTGCCTTTCCAGTTCCTAGCAGCATCCTCTCCTATTTTGGCATTCCAGTCTCCCTGCACCACAAGAATGTCTTTCTTGGGGGTCTGGTCCAAGACTTCTTGCAATTGGTCATAGAAGTCTTCTATTTCATCGTCGCCATAGTCTGTTGTTGGGGCGTAAGCTGTTCTGCTACCTGAAAGTAAATCGCAGCTTTCAAGCAAAGCGTCAACGTTTGAAGCTTGAATTCGAATTGACCCATTTCGGACCAGACGCCATCTTGGTTTTGTAAATTTGCGGTGGAAATCACTTAAGGTGAAATCATGATGGTATGGTATGGTGTCTCCAAGGCGCACATGTCCATCTAATTAAAGATGCTCAAGGCGCCGAAGGGATGGAAGCTGAAGTTTTGAAAACTGCTGCTACTAAGCGCTATTTTATGTGCAAACCTCCACCCTACTATTAACTTCGGTGCATGTGATATATTTCTGTTTCCATTTTACCGGACCTACCGGGCCTTCTCTTTTCGAATAGTGGTAATGGGATTTGTAACGTGCGCACTTGATGATTATGCGTCCTGTACACACGAAGGCGACACAGACAATCGTAAGTCGAGTCTGTACGCAAATTTGACTCTATCGGAATGAGGAAAAGTCGACATCCCATTCCTGCCCACCAGAGGATTCGAACCCGGGATCTTACGACTGCCAGAGCAGTGTCTTATCCACTAAGCTACGTCCCCATGTCAATGCGTGAGACCGGTCATGTGCTCCCCATTCTAAGAATAGTAATGCGCGTGCAAATGGAAATCAGCTCGTGCATGCGGAACTGAAAGAGCAGACGAGAATAAAGATAAAGCATTTTTAAATACATCTGATTGTCTATTGTTTACCAAAGTACGTGTGTGTAATGGCCTCTTATGCCTACTGTGGCAGTAGCTCGTAGACCAAGGACATACCAAGGAACAGCGCTTGGAGTCCCTGCCGTATGTTAGAAACGTGTAGGAGTCGTGGCGCGGCGCTAAACGACAGAAATATTAAAAAAGAAAGGACGGAACCAGAGAAGCAACCTACCTGGAGCTCCTAAGTCACCATAAACTCATGTAGAAGGTTTTATTAAATGCACAAGTCACTGTCAGCTACTGGGACGTGAAAGGTTTCAGACCTCCGCAATTTTGTCCACAACAAATTGAAGAATTCGGGCGGATAAATAGATTCCACGTCATTAGCATATATGATGGTAACAAGAAAACATTTACGTCACTCGACAGCATGATGACGTCATATTCTTGTTCATGATTCCTTTGACGCCTCATTCTTGCAGTACTTATGAAAACACTCTACTCCTTTGGAAGGCTCTTTACGGGAAGAAAAAGAAAAAATACTAAGTAATTCTGCACCACCAGCTAATACTTTTACAAAGACAGCTCTGCGGCGCAGATAGAAGCATCACGTGTTCAAAATTGGAGATTTTTTGTTCTAGTCTAATGACGAAAAACACCTACTCCAAGGAACGGATCCGCTCCGATTCTAGTGTACGCCATGAAACCTACAGTAAATTTAGACCTTCCGACAGCGTGAGGATCCACAATATCTTGTGCGCCACCACCATCTTATCAGCTAAGTTAGTGCGACACTGATTTTCAACGGTTGGCTTCGGGGCCTCGATTCTTGAGCCCAAAAAATAACTGAGGTCCCGGCCGGGGTTATGGAAAGGCAGGAACTTCTACACCCTTCTTTCCTATCCTTTTTTATGCTTTGACCAAACTAGATATATGGTCATTGGTCGATAATGCACAATTCTCTCCACGGACAGTGCTTTCACGTACTTTATTTTGTAATCTAACATAGCTTTTATTTTTATTTTTCTTCTCGTTAATGCCCGCAAGATTTTTCATGAACAGTGTTTGCATTAGCCTGCTGTTTGTCCAGGCTATCGGGTAGGATGAGGTCAAATTGTGACCTGTTAGCCATAGGTGTGAAAATCAGCTAGACAATTACAAAGTTTGATCCTATAATACGTAAAATGTTGGTACTGCGATGAGTGAAGAATAACATCAAGTTATTATTTTTCTTCAGAAAAGCTATCGCTACGCAAGACCACAGGCACAGAACGTTACGAATGGGGGGAAGCGCCGTGTGTCCGTCATTATTTCTGTGTGCCAGTGTGTGTGGATCAGAGGGTGGGTTAGGGTAGAAGGGGATGGATCAGAAAGATAAGCTTGAAAATTGGAACAACTTTGGCCTGGGGTCCCATCTTGTTTTCTATTGATTTTTTTTAAAATTGAATACTTCAGCAGGGCCGGATCCAGGGGCGTGCTTTGGTACTACAGCCCCCCCGCCCCCCCCCCTCTCGGCTGGCATCAAACTATAAATAGGTGTGTTTAAAATTGAGGTGTAACGCTTGTGTTTCAGTGCCGTACGTAACACCACTTAGAAACTTTCAAAAACGTCAGAAGAAAAGTTTCGGTTGTGGTGTTTTGATATATACTAGACCACGGCAATTGAATAAATAAGAGTTGAGCACCCCCCCCCCCTTGAAAACTGAGTGATCCGGCGCTGTTTAGTGACACGTTAATTGTTTGCTAATATCTAAATGACATTTAATGAAAGAATCGGGACAAATCTTTAGCTGTTATACATATTATATAGACGTTCTGCTCATGGGTTTGTGTAATGTGCGTGTGTGTGAGCACCTGTGGTTTGAGATGTGTGTAGTTAATCTGTAAACTGATGGAGAAATAGGCGCTCTGCAGAATATACAGAATATGGTGATACATACAACATAATGCACTCTAGATGTCTACACGCCGCCTCAAGCTTACATCACCCGTACATCAACCGCGCCTCAAACGTACATTAGTTTCAAACCTGACAATTACATTAAGTCTCGTTACATAATGGAATCCGCCGATACACATCTTTGCGATCAGGTATTTCCTTGGCTGACTGGTTGGCTGCAGTGATTGGTTGGCTGTTTGCCTAGCTGAAAGTCCGGCCTGATTGAGTGAGTGAGTGAGTGAGTGAGTGAGTGAGTGAGTGAGTGAGTGAGTGAGTGAGTGAGTGAGTGAGTGAGCGATTTTGAATATAATAATACCAACGAAATTGGAAGATGGCTGTGAGGATAAACACGACATCTTAATGGGGCACTCCTAACCTTTTTTAATGCTTCAGTTCGCAAAAAGCTTTTACTGGGATTTAGTATACACACCCACTTAGACAATAACCACCCTATTGTTCCACCGTATGCTTTCTTTCGTCCGTTCAAAGCGAAAAGAGGCCACTGGAATCTTGTCACTGAACGCATTAAAAGATTGCTTCTGATAGGCGATGGTAGCTGACGTCATAACTATTCTATACGACCTTAGGTCATGTGCATAATTATAACCAATCAGAGACAAGTTGGCGGATGAACCAGCGAAGAAAAGTATCATCGACTCGCGCCGACAATGACAGACTCGGAATTGAAGAGATGAAAGAGGAAGAGAGACAAGATACCCCTAAGTAGAACTGACATCGAACAAGGGAATATATTATGGATATGTGGCAACGCGTAAAGCATAAGCTTGGCCGTTGCCGCCCACCTAGAATGTATCCCTTTCATACTGAATCAGTGAGTAATATACTGTCTTTGTCGATCTTCCTATAGTTCCGCGAGCGCTAGTGATTTTCAGAATTCACGATCTTCAGTAGAATATTTCTCTTACTGATTTCGCAAGATATTAAACCTGTTTTATCATAAAGTTACGAGCTAGTTATCAGATTTTATGCTGCAAGGATCTGAAAACTACGGTGTGTGTCAAAATTGCGGCACATCGCTGGTCGTGACACGTTTTTGTCTGTGCGGGCTCTCATTCACTCCACGATTCACCAGAGGTAGTGTTTCTGCTGCGATGGTGCATTTGTCGTTTCCAGTGATGCTTTCAGTTTCAGTTACGTAGACTTCGATGTGTGAGATGTGAAATTGCAGTGCAGAAATTGGGTATAAATGCCAATGTTCTGTTTCGTGTTTCCGAGGGATAAAGGATCAAAGGTCAAACAAGGCACCGTGGACGCTGGCTCCAGCGCGGAGACTGAGTCGAACAAGCCACGCCCCCGGCCGTGCACTGACGATGCCGCGCAGCACGATCGTTACCAGTAAATATTAGCAGTTCAAGCGGAACCCGCATTGTGATTTTGACAGCTTAGCGAGTATGGAAGGTTTATTGTACATTCTCGTGGAAAATTATGTCAAAGGGATGCCGGCGAACATCAGTAGACGTGTACTGACCTCGTGACCTGCAGTATTGACCGCGTTCTGCCTTGTGACGTACCTAGTAAATATGCATATTAAAAACGAGGCCGATGCAGACGATAATCTGCGCTCTCGGGTACAAAAACAACACACCCTCCAAACGATGAATTTCGACATTTGGCATTATATTTATAGCATAAAGCTCTAAGTTAGTACACGAAGAACCCATACATAATTATAATCTCAGTAGTATCTGTTGCAGACAGTTTTCTGTGTTGATATGCTTGATCCTGAGTAACATAACTTTAAGAATCGGATTGCATGATGATGAAAAAAATCAACAAAAATATTCGCAAGCTGCAAACTCACATTTGCTAAATAAGCGACAGTTTGCATTAGTTAACTCATTCTGCCCGCGACACACCACAGCAAGACATGGCTCGACCATGATAGTTTAAGGGTGGTGGCAGAATAGCTTGGCGCCGCCACCCTTGAACTATCATGGTTGATCTGGCTCCTGAATTGTAATGCAGTGCTC
The DNA here is from genome assembly GCA_036245525.1 of Semisulcospira habei. Classification (NCBI taxonomy): domain Eukaryota; kingdom Metazoa; phylum Mollusca; class Gastropoda; family Semisulcospiridae; genus Semisulcospira; species Semisulcospira habei. Next base: position 53,616,759 of record BTPG01000001.1, read on the forward strand.
AGAGGATAACGCCAAAGTGTGGGTATTTCGTACCTCGGGCACAATGAGTTAATGTAAAAAAGCAGGATATTGCTGTTTTCACACAACGAAAAACATCAAACTGAAATCTGATCCTAATTTGCAACAGTCACACTAACCACGGGGATCTTTCATAAGCATGAGTTATATTACTGACCGACTACAGTATTTAAACAAGCAGTTTTCAGCACTCAGGTTATATATTCAGCAAGTCAAACTTGTGAGCTGTTGTTGTTGGAGACACTTGTAAGTTATGCCGACGTACATTGAACCTGTTTCAACTAATGACAATCACTTCAAATGTTTCAATAGTGCTGGTCTGTAATGTTGCGGCCATAGGTTCTAAAATGACAGGCATGCACACAGATGTTTTCTACTTTAACTGTTTGTTATTTTAATCAGTTGTGTGTTTACTTTTGAAGAAAACAGAATTGTGAATTTATGTATTGAATTTTCAACGGACACGCTGCATCTTCTGCCAGCTGCCTGGAGTGTCTGCCACGTGACTGCCGGGGCAAGGCGAACGCTACCCAACTGTGAGAGACATAAACCCTCATGAGACCCCGCAGTCGGGGGGGGGGGGGGGGGGGCTCATGAGGATTTATGTCTCTTGGTAGTCCTGTAGTCCTGTGTTTGTGTGTGCGAGTTTTGTGTTTAGTTTTGTGTGTGTGTGTGTGTGTGTGTGTGTGTGTGTGTGTGTGTGTGTGTGTGTGTGTGTGTGCGTGTGTGTGTGTGCTTTGTTTTGTTTTGTTTTGGGGTTGTTGTTGCTTTTTGTTTGTTGGTTATTCTTTGTTTGTTGATTGTTTTTTGTTCGTTTGTCTGTTTGTTTGTTTGTCTGTTTGGTTGTTGTTGTTTTTTGTTTGTTTGTTGTTGTTTTTTTGTTTGTTTGTTTGTTTGTTTGTTTGTTGTTGGTTTTTTTGTTGGTGTTGTTGTTTGTTTGCTTGTTTTTTGTTGTTGGTTTTTTTTTTTTTTTTTTTTTTTTTTTTTTGGGGGGGGGGTGTCTTTACACATGTGTTCATCACGCGAATGTTGATATCAGACGCGCAATTCGTGATCACTGGCAGTCAAGGGGTTAATCCCTTCAGCGCCAGCAGCCACAAGTTGCGTTCCTGAAATCACTGCTCAATGCCAAATAAATCCGAACGGATAAAGGAACTCGCTTGTGTACACAGTATACTGTTAGCAAATGCCATTTAAAATCCCTCACGTCTGCTCATGAGGTATAATTACATGACCTGCAGTTGGGTGGAGTTCATGTTTTCTCGTCTATAAAAAAATATTGTTTTGGTTTTAGATGTACTTGATTAAAACGTGCTATGTTTCAGCTGTGGTGATGATGCTTCTCTCGGTGCTTGTCCTGTGCCTGGTCCATGTCACTGCTCACGTGACCAACGGCAACACCATAGCACCATTACGTGATCAGTCACAGAGCCAGATCGATGTACCGGGAACAGAGCTGGGTCATCAGAAGATCGTCATCAACACCGCGTCCACGAAAATTCAAGTCGTTCCTAATGGGTATAGCCATGCACATTCACACAGTCACACACACACACACACACACACACACACACACACACACACACACACACACACACACACACACACACACACACACACACACACACACACACACACACACACGGAGACAAAAGCCTCAAAGTGGGTTACCTACCATTTTATGTGAGAATGGGTTCCCATATTTCTATTTATTCTAGGGCTCTGGAATTGATGCGAATGTTTAGAACTCACCTTATAACTAAGCTTTATAACTTAAAATAAAATAGACATTTTCTAGAAACAGAGCCACTGGATGGAGAAAAATTGAGTTTCTACCAATAAAGTGGGTGTCTCTCACACAAAAACTGGCATTACAGTGAAAATGGGTGCCGCTTCAAATCAGTCATTTAAGCATGGAGTTGTATGTATGCATTAACATTTTTAACATTTTATTGTGCAAAATTGAATGAACACTGGCCCTAACCTTTAGATTATGATTTTCACAGAGGAAATCTTTTAATCCTTGCTACGTTTTGTCCCTCTGAAGCACAACAGTTTATCATGGCGTTCTGGAACTTATAAGGGACATTTTTTTATGTGCTCTGGAGTTTGAGACAAACAGCAGCAGAGCATTTTGAATATTAACCCTTATCATTCGGAATACACCAGTGTGTGAAAGAAGTGTGACTAAAATAATTCAAGGGTAGTGCCAGAATAGCTTGGCGCCTCTAGGCGCCAAGCTATTCTGGCACCACCCTTGAACTAAAGTCATTGGTCTATGTCCTTATCTGTAAGTACTGTAATGTAGCTTGCATATGACAGTGTACAAATTTGAAGCTTTCAGCCTCAGTATGATACGGGTTAAAAAGTGTGGAAAAATACGAAAGAGAGGAAAAGACTCGGAGGAAGAAACTAACACTAAAAAAATGACAAAATAAAACACTGACTTTAATTAATTAACTGACAACATAAGAGATCACTTGAAACTTCAGCCTTTATTAATCACATCAAAGGTGCATACATATAAAATCATAGTAATTGTTTGTAAACACCTCAAATCAAACAATCAAGAGCAGTCAAACATTTTTCCCGCAACTTTGTGATGAGGAAAACTAGTTTTTGCCTTTGAGACGTAAAGGGTTTCAGCGACTTCTGTGCCTCTATTCATAAAATGGTGAAATATACTGAGTTCTAGCAAGGGCGACAATATAAGTTACTGGTCGCAGGGGTCCGTGCGGCAAGCACCTGCTACCCAAAACGTATTTGTTTTCATTCCTCCACTATTTTCGTAAAAGAAATCAAGAAGACATCTTCTGACCTGGATCAGGCCAGACATGACTGACGTCAAAGGAATATACATTTAGACATAATAGACTTATGATGTAATTTAAAATAAATCATGACGTTGCCGTCTCGAGTACTGAGTGTGCTTGTTGTTTCGAACAACACTAAGTAACCTTTTACTTTAGAACGTTTTGGTGATCTTTACTAGGACAAAACTCGCATCCAAGATGCATCATGAAGAGGGCTACAATATAAATTATTGGTCGCAGGGGTCCCTGCCGCAAGCACCTGCTACCAATAAAGAATTTGTTTTCATTCCTCCACTATTTTCGTAAAAGAAATCAAGAAGACATCTTCCGACCTGGATCAGGCCAGACATGACTGACGTCAAAGGAATATACATTTAGACATAACAGACTTATGATGTAATTTAAAATATATCACGACGTTGCCGTCTCGAGTACTGAGTGTGCTTGTTGTTTCAAACAACACTAAGGAACCTTTTACTTTAGAACGTTTTGGTGATCTTTACTAGGACAAAACTCGCATCCAAGATGCATCATGAAGAGGGCTACAATATAAGTTATTGGTCGCAGGGGTCCGTGCCGCAAGCACCTGCTACCAATAAAGAATTTGTTTTCATTCCTCCACTATTTTCGTAAAAGAAATCAAGAAGACATCTTCCGACCTGGATCAGGCCAGACATGACTGACGTCAAAGGGATATACATTTATACATAATAGACTTATGATGTAATTTAAAACCAAGCCCAAGCTGTTTGGATGCCTGTGACTGTTTGATAGTGAACATTTTTTCAAGACATGGCCTATGTGCATTGCGAGATTGCCTTTTTTGAACTGATGTGTGTCCTCATCAAATTCTGCTAGCTCTTTTACAGCCAGGACAACATGATCAAAGCTAGCTGAATTGATCACAGCATTGAAACTGGCGATTTTCATATCTGACATCACTCTGAGAGTCTTTAATAGTCTCCCCAACTCTCCGCATCCTGGAACTTATTTGTCCAACCGTGTGTTCTTCAATGTCCCTGCGGTCAAATAACCTCTTTCCATACTCAAGAAGCAAGGGGTCAGTTCTGATGAGATGGCTTATCGCATCATCTCTCTGTCTGGCTAATATCTTATGATAGAAGGAAGAGTCACCATCTAAAGTATTCGAAGCATTAGCCTCCAAAGTCTTGCTTGCGTCACCTCTTTTAGTGAACTGAAACTCTCCTGGTTTCTGACAGCAATGTTTTGAGTGTACAGAGATCAGGGTTTTTTGATAGAGCCCTTCGCAATGGCTACATGCAAGAAGGTCTTCCACCGTACTGCTTTCGGTGCGATGCTTAAGAATCAAACAACCATGATTTCTTTTCACGAGGTGCAATGTTATGCATGTAATCTCCCACATCTTCCGATCTGGATCAGGCCAGACATGACTGATGTCAAAGGAATATACATTTATACATAATAGACTTATGATGTAATTTAAAATATATCATGATGTTGCCTTTTTTGGACTGATGTGTGTCCTCATCAACTAACACCTCCCCACCCTGAACCTGCCACTTTCAAATCGAACAAAGAGAATACAATACTGTCTGTGTCAGAGTTCCCAGAGATTGAGGGCGGCACGCGGTCTGAATCCTGTGAACTCGAGCCGGGAACAAAGTCCTCGTCATCACTGTCTTTAGGTACAGGGCAAGGTATACCAACTCCGCTAAAGTTTATGCTTCATGTGACTTTTGAAAGAGTTAGTTAGTTCGTTAGTTGAGTTTAACTCCGAACAGGCAACTAAGGCCATCTCACGGCGGACTTTTGAAAGAATGCATAGCATGCAAGTGTACCTTATAGTAACAACCAACACAATCATGACACTCTTGTAATAAATCATTTGTTCAAATTTGTTTTATTATCTTGTGTTTTGTCCCGAGTCGCTGGAGTTGCAAAGCTAAGTGTTTTTACAGTATATCATGCCCATTTCATTTCAGAGCGCGCCCAAGTGTACTTATTCAGCACAATCTTCAATTTAGATGCTCCCTGCTACGGTCGTCTGCTTCTATGATCATTTATGTTTTGTTACAGATAATTAGAACCCCACGATTTTAACAAAAGCTTTTTTCTTCAATGAAAGGAATTCGTCCTATAACACCATTAAAAGGCCAATCTGTCATGCGATTTTATTGCCTTTTCTGACATGTGTGATTGTGATCGAAAGTAACTTCACAGAGAACACCTGCACTGTGTGTGTGATGCGTAAGAAAACATCTCAATTCATTTCTTTTGTAACTTTTTCAGTCTGTTGCGGATGTAATCCTTAATGTTTGTCCAGCGCCTATGTCTAAGTGCGGGCTCTTCTGCGATTGCCTGCTCTATCTCGGCCTTTCGAGGAAGTTTGTTCATGACAAGGTGTGTCTTGAAACGAGTCTGAACAGCTTTCTCCTCAGCTTTCCCCCATGGTTTCCTTGAAAATCTAGCTTTCTTTCGAACAGGAGCTGACGCAGTACTGTCATCATCAAAACTATCTAGATTTTCATCAGGCTCTGGACATCTTTTCTCTGTCATGCTCATTGATTCCTGTGTTGTTGACTTGGTACTTGCTTCATTCACAGGTGCTGTTTTCCCAGAGACCTCTCTGCAAGTTTCTGATGTGTCTTCATTGTCAAAGCCAATCTCTTCATCACCCAACTCATCTCTAATGCAACTCTCAAAATCTGTCATCCCTTTGTTAACTGACAGAAGAATCTTCGCCACTTTTGCCTTTTGGAGGACGTCTTGAGGTTGGCGGTAGATATGGCGATGTATCCGAATATCATGACCAAGAAAATCTGCCAGCTGATCCTGATCCAACTCTGAGATGGCCATTCACTGAGCCAAAGTTGCAACCTGCTTCCGTAACTGAGTAAATGTGAACATGGCTGGGTTTGACACTCGTGCGTGCAGTGCATGTTCCTTTAGAACATCATGGCCTCTGTATGGCCTCTGACCAGAAGGTGTGGCAAAGATGTACTGGGAACTAGCTAGAGCTGGCACGGATTGCCTCATTTGAAGGATTCTGTCCACAGTTGCCATCATCTTCTTTGTCAGCAAAATGGGAACACTCCTATTAAACTTGCCTCTGATTTCCACTCGCTGAAAATGATTCACCATTTTCTTCTCAACCTCTGTGAGACCTTTCAAGATATCTTGATTTGTGATCATTCCAATCTTAGCATTCTGGAAGTCTGATACCTTCATTCTCTGAAGTTCTCCTCCTCGTTTTCTGTTGAAAAGGGATATGGCATAAAGAGTTGCTTTAACCACTGTCGGATAATCTTCCGAAATCATCCTTGTCTCAAGCAGCTTTTAAACTTTGCTAACATCTTCACATGATGAGATGAGCTTGGGTTTGTTCATCGTCATTTTCCCAACCGACTGGGCTGCTGTAGCTGACACACAATCATACCAGTCCCCAGTAAAGACAGAGTCAAACCGTTCGGCCTCAGAGAGCTCGAGCAGCCACCTCTCATCTGAACCAAGCCCAAGATGTTTGGATGCCTGTGACTGTTTGATCTGTGAACATTTTTTCAAGGCATGGCCTATGCGCATTGCGAGATTACCTTTTTTGAACTGATGTGTGTCCTCATCAAATTCTGCTAGCTCTTTTACAGCCATGACAACATGATCAAAGCTAGCTGAATTGATCACAGCATTGAAACTGGCGATTTTCATTTCTGACATCACTCTGAGAGTCTTTAATAGTCTCCCCAACTCCCGCATCCTGGAACTTATTTGTCCAACCGTGTGTTCTTCAATGTCCCTGCGGTCAAATAACCTCTTTCCATACTCAAGAAGCAAGGGGTCAGTTCTGATGAGACGGCTTATCTCATCATCTCTCTGTCTGGCTAATACCTTATGATAGAAAGAAGAGTCAACATCTAAAGGTATTGGAAGCATTAGCCTCCCAAGCCTTGCCGCCGCACCTCTTTTAGTGAACTGAAACTCTCCTGGTTTCTGACAGCAATGTTTTGAGTGTAAAGAGATCAGCTTTTTTTTGATAGAGCCCTTTGCAATGGCTACATGCAAGAAGGTCTTCCACCGTACTGCTTTTGGTGCGATACTTAGGAATCAAACATCCTGATTTCTTTTCAAGAACTGCAATGTTATGCATGTAATCTACCTGATCTTGCAGTCTTATCCATGTTTGATGCCTTTCTTGTGTCCCTTTTTTCATTGACAAAATTTTAGCAACTTATGCCTCATCTGCATGGACATCTTGTAAGTGCGTGCTCATTTTCAAGACAAGCTTGCTACACAATTTGCATGCATGTTTCTTGTCCCATTTGTACTTTCCTTCCCTTCTCTGTGACAAGTGCACACCTGTTTCTTCTATAAGCCCTCTTTCCCCACCCCCAACGTCATGTTCCTTCTGCCTATCCACATTCTCATTGCCACCCCCTAATTAACCAGTTTCTGCAAACTGCACCTTGATGGTACTTGCTTCACTAACACCTCCCCACCCTGAACCTGCCACTTTCAAATCTAACAAAGGAAATACAATACTGTCTGTGTCACAGTTCCCAGAGATTGATGGCGGCACGCAGTCTGAATCCTGTGAACTCGAGCCGGGAACAAAGTCCTTGTCATCACTGTCTTTATATTCCGATGAGCTTGCATGCACCTTGCTGGTACTTGCTTCATTAACACCTCCCCACCCTGAACCTGCCACTTTCAAATTTAACAAAGGAAATACAATACTGTCTGTGTCAGAGTTCCCAGAGATTGATGGCGGCACGCAGTCTGAATCCTGTGAACTCGAGCCAGGAACAAAGTCCTCGTCATCACTGTCTTCATATGAGCTTGCACTCTCAGGTTCATAATAATAATAATTACGGTATTTATATGCGCTTATCTTATAATAATTATAACTCTAAGCGCGCACTCACAACTCGCACACGAATGCGCACGCTTTAGACAATGACTCACGTAACACAAATAGTGAAGATACATTACGACGGTCAGCTTGGGGTGGGGAGTGTGGTGATATAGTGCTAGAACTGTTGAAAGAGGTGAGTTTTGAGGGCGGACTGGAAGGAGGAGAGCGAGTGTTTCTGACGGAGAGAGAGTGGGAGAGTGTTCCAGGTGGATGGACCGTATACTGAGAAGGAGCGGGGGCCGAAAGTGCTGAGTTTGGTGCGGGGGATGAGGAGGCGGAGAGGGTCGGAGGCGGAGCGGAGTGAGCGGGGAGGAGTGTAGGGGTGAAGTAAGTTGGAGAGATAGGCAGGAGCGCAGTTGTTCAGGGATTTGTAGCAGAGAGACAGAATCTTGTATTGGATGCGTTGGGGGATGGGGAGCCAGTGAAGGAGCTTGAGCAGGGGAGTGATGTAGTCGGATTTTTTCTTTCTGAGGACGAGGCGGGCAGTATTGTTCTGGACGCGCTGGAGAGTGAGGGTGGTGGAGTGAGGAAGGCCGGAAAGGAGAGAGTTGCAGTAGTCGATGCGAGATAAGATGAGAGAGACAGCGAGTTTGCTGGCAGCTTCGGTAGTGAGGTATTTTCTGATCTGACTGATGCGGCGGAGGTGGAAATAACATGCCTGGGCCGTGCCGAAGACGAGGCTGGTCATGGAAAGAGAGGAATCGAGGATAACGCCAAGGTTCTTGACCGAGTCAGAGAGGGAGATGGGGGTGCTGTCGAGTTGAAGGTGGAGAGAGGGAGGGAGCTGGGAAAGTTTCTGGTGAGTGCCTACCAGCATGGCTTCCGTTTTGTCGTCGTTCAGTTTGAGCTTGTTTGCTGTCATCCAGTTTTTCACGTCTTCATAGCAGTCAGCCGTGCGAGTCAGTAGTGTCTGAGTGTTGTCGAGTTTGTCTTTGTCTAGTGGTTGTGAGTCGTCAGCGTAGAGGCGGTGGTGTATGTGGTGAGACTGGATGATGTTGGACAGGGGGGAGGTGTAGAGTGTGAAAAGGACCGGGCCCAGGACGGACCCCTGTGGAACGCCGCAGGAGAGCCTGACTGGGTTGGAGGAGACGCCGTCGATGGTGACGGACTGCTGTCTGTCGGAGAGGTAGGAGAGAAACCAGGAGTGAGCAGAGTCAGTGATGCCAAAGGAGTGGTGAAGGCGGTGGAGGAGGATAGAGTGGTCTATGGTGTCGAAGGCGGCAGAGAGATCGAGTAGCGTAAGAAGGGAGATGTTGCCCGAGTCAGTGGAGAGAAGCAGGTCGTTAAGGATATGTAGAAGGGCTGTTTCAGTGCTGTGATGTTTGCGATAGGCAGACTGGAAGGGACTGAGGAGGTAGTTGTCGGCGAGGTGGAGGTTGAGTTGGTTGAGGACAACCTTCTCAAGAAGCTTGGATAGGAAAGAGAGATTGGAGACTGGGCGGTAGTTCTTGAGTTCGTTTGGGTCGAGGTTGTGTTTTTTGAGGAGAGGACGGACGATGGCGGACTTGAAGATATCGGAGACGGAGCCATTCTCTAGAGATGTGTTGATGATGTCGGTAATGAAGGGCAAAAGTTTTGGGAGGCCGTCCCGGTAGAGGGAAGCTGGGAGGGGGTCTAGTTCGCAGGTTTTGAAAGGCATGGACTTTATGGTCTTGAGGACTTCATCCTGAGAGACGGGGCGGAAGGACAAGAGGGGAGTGCCGGAAAAGGGGGGGGGGGGGGTGTCAGGAAGGCAAGGCGGAGAAGGCAGAGTGTCGAGTGTGTTGCGCAGAGTTTGGATTTTGTCGGAGAAATAGGAGGAAAAAGCGGACGGAAGTTCTTCTTTGCTGTGTGTGTTGGGAAGAGGAGAGTCTTTAGAAGTGCCTAGGACAACTGGCCAGAAGAAAAAAAAGAAGCTGCATTAGGACAGAAATAGCACAATTTTGGTTTAAGGGGCCTTGCAGAAGAATGAAAAGAGGCATGAAGAAAAACAAGACAGGCATACATGAATTTTTTTCTGTGCTTCCTTTTATTTTTAAGTCCCTTCTATTTATAGAAGGGACTTTTTCGGACGTGTCGCGGTGGGGCGAATTTAACAGCATGTCCATGATGTCAAAGGCAGGCAAGCTAAACCTCTAACAATTGAAGTAACACAATATAAAAAAAAATTACGTCATGTCTAGTTACGCTAATCTCGCTGCTGAACGTACATTTGGCGCGAAGCGACGTATGTGCGTATCATAGGGGTCTGATGATAGCAGCTTTGACTAATGCAAATCCACTGCGCCACCGCGTGCGCACCAGCGCCTATACTAAGCTCAAGACAAAATACAAGGGTGGAAACGAAGACGCCCACGATTCGACGAAGCACTGTGACTCCAGAGCAGTTTTCAACCCTCAAAGCAACCATCTGCCTAAAACCTCGAACTGAACAGACTCGGTAGATATTTTGCCACAAATCTATACCAGCCTTGTCCTCCGATCAAAACTGATAGTTTAGCATCACTGCTTTTTGCACAGTCAAGCATGATCCATAGCAGACATCTGAGTTAGGGTTTTAGATGAGGCCGGAAATATGCCGCAAGCTCATTTTTCATTGGTTTGTGTAAATTAGCATATCCAATGAAATTAAAGAAAGAGTGCGTCTTACTGTCGACATGAACTTGTGACCCGGGCTGCACGCAGCAGTCGCTTTAGTAGTCCAAGAGCTAGCCCGAACTACCGTGCACCCCCCCCCCCCCCCCCCCAGTACACAATAAGATGGGTTTCAAAGTGTACCTTGATATGTCCTGAGATGTTTAAGCGATGTTCCCCTAAAATCCTTAGGAACACACAAGAGATATAGCCGATGACGCAAGGATACCCCCATTCACGCTCTTCGTGGATGCTAAAATGAGCATGAGAAACATTTTCCTCTAAATAAATCTGAATTCATTCCAGAAGTCTAAATCAGGCATTATTATGTTAAGGCACACCTTCTGCGTCCTCTGCACAAAAAACAACAACAACAACAACAAAAACAGAATAAAAATTATATTGAATCTGTGGCTCACAGGTAAGGTATTTGTGCACTCAGTAAAATGGCCATTTCCTCAAAATCACACACACAAAAAAGAGACAAAAATAATGTGGCAGATGCCTTCAGACATTTTCTATAGCACTGGCAGTCCATTTTCAGGCTTACATCATTAAAACAGGATGTCACAATTATTATAAACTTGACTAGGTGATGTTGTGATCACTATGAGTGCCTCATTGATTGATTTTGTATCCCTACCCCCAAGGTGTAAAAATACACAAAATTAATTAGAAAAAAATACTAAAGTTATTTCATTTCATTTTGACTTCTCTTTACCTATTAAGTTTCAATAATTTGAGCATAAAGTGCAAGAAAATGAGGAAAGTCGACATCCTTTATGATACGTTTGTGGTGAATGATAGCTTTTTCCAATTTAAAATTGCCAATTTGGGAAACATACATTGTGGCCGATGCCCTCAGAAATTTTGTATACAACCAATAGGTGTTTTTTTAAGGTTTAAATGATTAGGATAGAGTACCGCAGTTACTCCCAGCCTGATTTTATGATGCTGTGATTCATTTAGAGGCCACAAATGCTGAATCTGCTGCTCTACCCCCATTTTACCAGTACGCAAAGCAACGCAAAATGATCATAAAAATTGATTATGTCATACTCCTCTGTTTAAATAGTTTTGTTGCCAGTTTTCTTAACAAAGTATGCACTTCGAGCATAAAATTTGTGATCATTTCATTAATTTCAATGTGACCCATCAATTTAATTGTAATTCTGTTTTGTTAAAGCATAAAAAGGGGGAAACGTCTGTAAAGAGGGGCTGCCGTTAAAAAAAATTAATAGAACAGCAAGACTGTAGTAAATGGCACATTCAGCAGTCTTGTCAAACTCAGGGAAGGTTACCTCAGGGAGGTGATGTGTCTGATGCTGTTCTTGGTCTACATTAATGACATCAGTACAGTACAGCAGTACCAAGGTTCGTGTCGAACATCCTCCATGCAGATGACTTTGTCCTGTGGAACGCAGCAGAACATACTGAAACAGCCTCCTGCAGAATTCAGTATGCTGCCAATAGTCAACAGCTGGAATGAAAGATGTCCACTCAAACTGAGCTAGACCATCTCTTTCAATCAGATGGAAGAGATCACCTTTTAAACTGGAGACCTTCCAGTACCAAAGACAGACAGGCCAACTTTACTGGCAACAAATAAATTACTGGATTCAGGTGGAGGCCTCACATCGAAGCCATGGAAGCTAGAGTTGCGGGAAAAAAAGTCCCTGATGAAGAAACTGGTGGGGACCACATTGGCACAAATTACAACAACAACCTTTTGCAAGCAAACACCAGTTCGGTCCAGGCATGCCTACCCTCAATTTGAAGTTTCAGTATTAGCTATTTGAAATTTCAGTAATATTATTAAAATTTCAGTAATACTATTACTATTGTTACCTATTATTTCTGCACTGTTTTTTATATTGTGCCTTTTATATTAGCACGAGTGCAAAAATAAAAATGACACACACAATCACTGACCAGGACACATATAGTTAGCACATCTCTGTAATGGGTTAAATAATGGTTGGGCGCCCCCCCCCCCCCCCCACCACTTTATTTATTTATTTTTTTAAAACTTGCACATTGCGAAATTTTCTGATCATTGCACTTAGGTCCAACCAAGGGAAAGCAGACACTGACAGGTTGGTTTAAATAAAGGGATGTAATCGAGCAAATTGTCCTAGTGTGCTTACTCCCCTTGTTATTGTTAATTTGACTAACTCCAACATTTACTTTATTTCTAGATTTAAAAGGCAACTAATATTAATGATAAATTAGGAAATCATATACAATTATTTTTTTTATGTACCAATTTAAAACAAAATGAAAATAATTGCATTTTTTGTCAGAGTAGAATATCTTTTATTGTACAACTTCACCCACAGCTTTAAACTAAAATAAACACTTGAATTATGTTAATGTGATGAAGCTCACACATTAGGTAGAGTCCGACATAGCTCAGGCGGTTAAACGTCGGAGCAGGAGAGCGAAGGGAATCGCCGGGTCGTGGGTTCGAATCCCGTCCTGGTCCCGGTAGCTGGACTCACAATCCAGGGTGGAAAAACGGATTTGTTCAATAGCATTTCCGTTGAAAGGTCCTGGTAAATCAAAGTGGCACAGTTGGAGTGCGCCTGAGTTGATCAGTGTTAAGGTCGTACTCCATAGGCAATAGATTTCCCTGTCCCCCATCACCCGCCCGTCAGGGCCGTCCATGATCACCTCGGTGCTGTGGACGTTAAACCCGAACAAACTAACTAACTAACACATTAGGTTTAATACGGTACGGTTTTTGGTAACGGTTTGTTTTGTGCCGATAGTCCGTGAGGCCGTGGCCCAAGTGAAATCTTTAAGGAACGGTTAACACAGGGAGTTTAGTGAATTCTAGGCGGAAGCTGTCTTGCAGAGCAGCAAATGCGTTAATACGGGCTTTCTTGTCAGAGGGATCAGATGTGTTTGAGATACCTAGCCCGTATTCCAAGACTCTGAAACCTAGAATTCAGGTATGTTTCTATATATGTAGTATTGATAGTTGCTTAGTTAAAGACAGTATGCGTTGCTAAGAGTAATTTGCTTGTATAGTGTTGGCCGGTTTGGTTCAGTTATGTTGGTTTAGAATTCAGTGAGTTAGCCGGTGTTTTTGTATACAGTTATTTACCGAGATAGATAACTAAAAGAATGTGAGGTGTGTATGTCTAAGTCGCTATGAAGGTAGTACGCGGTTGGTTAAGCATAGTCTTTTCCAGTGTATAGAGTAGTGTGTAGCAAGAGTGTTAGGATATAGTCTGTTTCAAGATAGTGACAGAGATATGGGGGTGTTACGGAGGTAGACAGGTTATGAAGCACGCGTGTGTGTGAATGAACGTGCGAGTTGTTTGTATATCAGCCAGGTTACGTAATGTTTCTCATGTCATCCAATATGTTGTGTGTTTAGCAAGCGTTACGTTTTGGATCCTTGTTGTTGTGTTTAGAGTGCTTGTAAAGAGTGGAACAACGGACGCCGAGACGTCAGTCACAGGTGGGACCTAACGTGAGGTCATCCCTCCAGCTCTTCACTCAGAGTGAGTCTGATCGGGACCAAGATACCCGGATCACAGCGAGAACTGCGCTACAGTACGAGTACAAGGACGTCCGTGTTAAAGACACAGGATGACAGGAAAGAGCATACAACTGACTTGCACGCCTAGACGTGAGAAGGACCAACGTAACCAGGCAATAACATCAAACAGGTTGGAGACAGTGAGAAACTAATACCTAGCCTGGCAAGGAGATAGTGTGTGATGTGTATGTGATGTGGATGCTGGGTGTGGGGAAATGTATATAGTTTGATAATCATTTAAGCGTTTCTTTTCTTTTATATTGTATAAAGTTACTTTAGAAAGGGAGCCCGTGTGTTGAGTTTTACCGCATGAATGCGCCCGTCTGAGTCAGTGGCGGTGTATGCGTCTGTTGCGTGAGAGTCTGTACGTGCGACTGTGGGCGAGTCTGCGTGCGTTACAGTTAACAACGACGATATTTTTGATGCAGAAGAAAAATTCATATTATTTGGAAAAAGTCCTTTAACATCTCAATATCAAAGATAAAAGCTGAGCTGCATAGTGTGCGATGGCTATACGACCTCTCAGAAACCTGTCACGGCCAACCACAGGCCAACGAGTTTGTTTCGTGGTTTTTTTTCTCTTTCTTTTTTTAATTCCATAACGTAAAACAAGTCTCCGTATTTTCCGTAGCGCTAGCTCGATTTTTAAAATTTCCGTAAAAAATACGGAAATTCCGTATGGGTAGGCATGCCTGTCGGTCAGACGAGTAGTGGGGTACCAAGATACTTCAACAATATAAAACACTCCCTGCACAACCAAACATGCCAGGCTTGACAACATGCAGAACATGGGTCATTATCCTGATGCAGTGACATTCTTAGAGCTATATGGAGTATTTCTTAACATTGGGAGGAACCATGAAACTTTATTAAGCATATTCATATTTACACCTTTCTAGACGAAAATAAATGAGAAGAAAAGACCATACTAGACCCGCCTTAGTAAAATATTTCCTAAAAGATCAGCTAGTTTCACTCATTCAGTCTATCATATTTGCCTTTTTTCTTCAATAAACAAACAGCAAACAAATTGATTGGTCACATTTTGATCAGAATACAGTCCAACGTTCCACATATTTTATGGACATTAAAGGGTTCGGAGACACACCTCCCTGAGATACATCTTCCCTGAGTTTGACAAGACTGCTGAGTGTGCCGTTCACTTCAATCATGCAATTCTGTTGAAGAGGAAGTCTTTCAGCCATCAGTACATCATCATTCATGCCTCGAAATCCAGACGGTAAAAGCTTTAGCAGCAGCCCCTGTCTACAGACTCCCCTCTCCCCTTTTTATGTTTTTATTCCAAAATAGTTACAATTAAATTGATGGGTCACATTGAAATTAATGAAATGATCACAGATTTTTATACTCACTGTGCATACTTTGTTTTTTTTTAAAAAAACTGGAAACAAAAACATTTAAACAGAGGAGTATGACGTAAGCAATTTTTGGGATCATTTTGCGTTCCTATGCGTACTGATAAAATGGGGGTAGGGCAGCAGATTCAACCACTGTGAACCTAAAGGCATCACAGCGTCATAAAATCAGGTTGGGAGTAACTGTGAAACTCTACCCTTACCAATAAAACCTTTAAGAAAAAAGACCTATCAGTTGTATACAAAATTTCCTGAGGGCATCGGAAACATTTTTTTTTCTTCGATTTTGTGGAAATGGCCATTTACTGGGTGCACAAATACCATCACTGTGAGCCACACATTCAATATTGTTTTATTCTGCTTTTGCTGAGGATGCAGACGGTATGCCTTAACATCATATTGCCTGATTTGGGCTCCTGTAATAAATTCTGATTTATTTAAGAGGAAAATGTTTCTTAAGCTCACTTTAGGATCCGCGAAGAGCGTGAATGGGGGTACCCTTGCGCCATCGGCTATATCTCTGGTGTGTTCCTAAGGATTTTAGGGGAAACATGGCTTAAACATCTCAGGACATCCTAAGGTACACTTTGAAACCCATCTTATTGAGTATTGTGGGTGAGGGGCAGGGGGGAGGGGGGGAAGGGTGGGGAGGGGGGGGGGAGATGCACGGTAGCCAAGACTGGCTCACGGAGTATAGGTACATATTTCCCCCAGCCCAAAATGGCCTAATTTAATGGAGTCTGGTTTAAACACTGCTCAGTTGTCAATATCTTTTCGAGTAATTCTCCTCTACTTTAGAGTAAACACGGCAGAAAACAATGGCTCTCTACTAAAGGGTTTCACGTTCAACTCTAAATGTTGAGAAAGAGGTCCGTGTATGCTTGGATACTTTCGGCCACATCTAAAATTTCGCGGGCGTCTTCGTTTCCAACGTTGTATTTTGTCTTGAGCTTAGAATAGGCACTGGCGCGCACGCGGTGGCGAAATGGATTTGCATTAGTCAAAGCTACTATCATCGGACCCCTGGGGTGCGTATGTATGTATTTTACACACACTTGCCGGCCTCTCGTGACCCTTGACTTTTCCAAGGGGTCATCCAAATTAGTATGCATAGATAGGTCTTACCATCAGGTATATCTGTACCAAACTTGGTTTGAAGTTGTGAATAGTATTTGATAACAAACATCTTTTGTCAAAATATGGCTATTTTGAAGCTATTTCCGGAGCTCTTGTGACCCGTGACCTTTCTGAGGGATCGACCAAATTAGTATGCACAGATCTTACTATCACCAACTTTGGGTTTGAAGTTGTGATAGTATTTGTAACAAAAAACAATTATGTCAAAATATAGCTTTTCTTGGCCTATTCCCTCATCTCCTGTGACCTTGACCTTTGCGAGAGGTCACTCAAATTGGAATGTTTAGAAAGGTCTTGCCACAAAGTATCCTTGGGCCAAGTTTGCGGCTTGAACAGTCTCCGAGAAAATGCCAACGTTAAAGTTTACCACGGACGGCGGACGGACGCTGGACAGACGACCACTGGCCCAGAACATAGACTCCCTTTTGCTTCGCACGTGAGCCAATAAAATGAGGATGATCATAGAATTGCTTACCAGTTTGTAATTGGGGTCTATCCCCTGGCTTCTATGCCCGCTCCTACCAGATGCACCCTCTCCGGCAGAGGCTGGGCTAACCTTCTGCTGCTCAGGCAGCTGAAATATTTTGTGGGCCTTGGTCATGTGCCTGGAAGGGGCGTGCACAGATCCGGATGCTTTTGCATATTCTGCTGCCATCTGGCGCTGGGTGTGCAGAAAGTCCTGAGTGTGGTGAAAATATTGCTGGAAAACAATGTCAAATACAACAATGTAAACTTGACATTTGGGATCAGATAAACATAATTACTGCAATATCCTTGTTTGGTGAATGTAATTTAGTTAACTCATTCGACCCGAACACCAAAATCCCCAAATTTTGCCGTTGTCCTCTGAAGACTGCACTCTAGTGCAGGACACAGATAGACCATGATAGTTCAAGGGTGATGCCAGAATAGCTTGGCGCCCATAGGCGCCAAGCTATTCTGGCATCACCCATGAACTATCATGGTTGATCCTTATCTTGCTGGGGTAGAATGAGTTAACCCATGTCATACTGAGGCTAAAAGCTTCATATTTGTACACTGCCACATGCAAGCTACATTATAGTACTTACAGATAAAGATATAGACCAATGGCTTTAGTTCAAGGGTGATGCCAGAATAGCTTGGCGCGACTGTGGTGCTAAGCTATTCTGGCACCACCCTTGAAGTATCATAGTCAAAGGCCTCAGGCGCCAAGCTATTCTGGCACCACCCTTGAAGTATCATAGTCAAAGGCCTCAGGCGCCAAGCTATTCTGGCACCACACTTCAAACTTATTTCGCACACTGGTGTATTCCGAATGATAAGGGTTAAACCATGTGAAACCTTTAGTTACTTTGATATAAGAAAACCATAAATTTTAATTACTGAACCATCCGTTCACATATCCTCGCAACATACTTTAATATCACTGTGGTTGTGTAGGATTAGCCCTATGTACACATCTGTGCATATACCTGCCTGTCTCTCTAGCCCTCTTTGTCTACATTCTCATGTCTGTGGACCGATCACTAACTCTTCAGTGTAATAAAAGCTCCCCACACCTATGTTACCAGCAGGGCGAGGAAAGAAAGGCATCTCTGGCATAAATCTGAGACACTCTTGCTCTTGGCATGCGCACGTCCTTGGCACTGAATAGGTTTTTAAAGAGAATCCTCACCGCAACACCACCCCCCCCCCCTTCATGCCATCCTCCCCACCCCCACCTTCCCCCCTCACCCCCCCCCCCTCTTCCCACAATAACTGGTGATACAGTAAAAAGTGACACTTTGCACAATCCGAAAAAGCTGTTTGTGGAAGTCTGTTCTTGGAATCGCGAGACAGTTTTGTGTAGGATGATTGAAATACACACTGATATCTGCTGCCTTTTTATTTTTCTTACGCATTATCGTAGTAGTAGCAGTAGTAGTAGTAGTAGTAGTATGTGTGAGGCTTTGCAAATGTCCTTTTTTTTTCTTCAGTTACTTTGTGGGTCTGATATGCATGCAAATTGTCCCTACAAATCATTCATCATAGCAATAGAAATCTCCGTGACGTTACTTTTGATCACACAATCACACGTCAGAAAAGGCAAACAAAAATCGCATGACAGATTGGCCTTTTAAATGGTGCTATATGACGAATTCCTTTCATTGAAGATGAAAGCTTTAGTTAAAATCGTGGGGTTCTATTATCTTTTAGGAAACAAAATGGTGAATAGAAGCAGACGACATTGTAGCAGACGGCTACAGTCAGTTTCGGCTGACTGTGGAAATGTATCGGATTGGGGGCATCTAAGTTAAAGATTGAGCTGAATAAGTACATTTGGGCGTCCTCTTAAATGAAAATGGGCATGCAAGAACGCTGACAAATTTACATACAAACTCCAACGACTCGGAAAAAAAGAAAGACAGATTTTGTAACGTGGAAACTTCTAACCGCCGGTCGTGCAGGGGACGCTACTCGGTTTTTGTTGTTGGGGGAGTGGTCCAAATGCGATGTCGCCCAATCATATATAAAGTTATGTCCATATCGCTAAGCAGGGTCATGTCACACACATACACACTGGCTTGCCTTAGGGACACACTCGCGGAGCGTCTTGTACACCCACCAAAGCATGTAAATCCAAGAAAATGGGAAAATTCTTTTTTGATATATTTTTGGAATTTTTAATGTAAGATAATGCAGCAACAACCCTCAGAAAAACTGGGTGCCTGACTTGGTCACCCAGAATTTTACACACACCCATTTTCCATAAGAATGGTAAAGAAAGTCACCCATTTCAGGGGTTTTGTGCGCGCACACACACACACACACACACACACACACACACACACACACGCATAATCACGCAAACACACACACACACACACACACACACACACACACACACACACACACACAACCCACACACATAAGCTCGAGAGCAACAAATCTCCGTTGCTGTAAAACCTTTAATCTTTTACCAGCCCTAGTAGCAAAACGTCTTCGGGCCAACGCTGGCCCCAAGTGGACCCGGACACTGTCTGTCGTGTACCCGAGCACCATTGCTTACTGACTAGGAATGGACGTACACAGCTTGTGTTACCGTTGTTACTTCAAAGTCAAAGAGTCCGAGGCGTCAAGCTAACCTAGACACTAAGTGGCTTCAGCAAGAGAGATAGAGCCTCTTGAGCCCCCCGCAACTGCGGGGGCTCATGAGGATCTATGCCTCTAGCTGTTGGATGGTGTTTTACATTTTCTGGGCAGTGAGTAGATTATTACTACCACGGCGTGTTCTCTCTTCACTTCGTGTTGCACTGCACAGGCCACACAGGGCAATTGCTTCCGGTGCATGTAGTAACTTTTCCGCAAGAAATAGTTTAAAAAATTTCCTCCCTTTTTGCCATCGTTTTAGGAGGTAAAACTTCAAATGTTTGCCTTTTTTGGCGTTTTGAGCAACAAAAGGCATGACAGGTGGTGTGAAAAAGAGCAAAATCTGGGTAATTTTGGTCGACCTAGTGTGTTCATGGGAGCCTAATGGGGGCATGTGCACGGTTGTAAGCAGGCTTGCAGACGACAGTTTTGTCATGGGGTACTTAGTGCATTCGAGTGTTGTGAAAAATGCTAACTCTTAATTTTTTTAAGAATTGCTGAAAATGTTTCTCCTGTGAGATTTTTTGTTTTGGCAGAAAGGTTCTTCGTTCATAGTTTTATGCTGCAAGAGGATAACAGATAACAGTGTGTGAAAAGGGGGCGTAACCTATTTGCCCTGTGTGGCCACAGTTTATCTCTCGGCTGTCACTCCTCTATCTGGACTTTTAAAAATCCAGCCAGTCTGCTGAGTCGGATCGCGAGCTGTCTGGAATCAGAGCCGAGCTGTCAGCGATGGAAGCCCGCATAGAAAGGCTGGCCACACAGCAGTCCCTCGGTGCTGGTGGGTATATCACGGTTTGACGTTTAGTACTTACAACCCTCACAACTTTCAGAAATTTGTTTTTCACACATTCTACCCCAGGACCGAAATCCCCAAATTGTGAAGTTGCCCTCTGAAGGACTGTATTACAATTCACGAAATATGATCGAGCATGAAAGTTCAAGGGTGGTGCTAGAATAGCTTGGCGCCAATGGGTGCCAAGCTATTCTGGCTCCGCCCTTGAACTATCATGCTCGATCCATGTCTTGTTGCGGTGTGTCGGGGCTGAATGAGTTAAAGTACCATTACGCATAAATCTGACGACACATTTGAGCACCAGTTGTGTTTGTTATGCCTTGTCGACACACCTAATGTACGTCAACTGCAGTTTGGGCGCGCATGAAAAGCACACGCGTAATCGCTCTTATTTATTCTGCTCAGCCGTTAGCGTGTCAATCTATTGTTAGCTTTGTCTTGCACTGAAAGCGTTGTATTTATAGAACGGAGTGGTGTCATTGTCAGGTTACGTGATATAAAGACGTGTGCTGAACTGGATGGTCCTGTGTCTCAATGAACCATAACTAGACCTGTTTGTAGCGTTTTGTTATAGAAGTGTATCTTTGTATATACTGATCAACAAAAGAAACGCGAAATTCGAGTGTATGTTGTATTTGTATGATTCTTCTTCTTCTTCTCGAACGCCGTCACACTTGGAGTTTGGCTCTCAAAATGAAATCTGTGGTCTTCTGTAGCGCCTCCACAGGCCCGTACAGTTTCTCTTGTAGAGTGGCGGGCTTCGGCCATATCTCCTCCCTCAGCGGCTGGTGGTTCCCACAGTCCTGGAGGATGTGCTCTGCGGTCTGCTCTGCTTCTCCACAAGGGCACAGGGGAGATGGCACGAGGTGGAAGCGTCTGTGCAGGTGGAAATTGAGTCGCTTGTGCCCGGTCCTCAGACGAAAGATGGTCACCTGCTCTTGTCTGGACAGCTGATGGTAACTGTCTAGGGGCCGTTGTGGTGGTCTGTACACAGACTTAATGATGGTCTTCATCTCTGTGAAGCTGACTCCATTTTCATCTTGTTCTTTCTCTGCGCCCACTTTTGCCATTCTGTCAGCTTCTTCATTGCCGTAGATGCCACAGTGTGAAGGGATCCACTGCAGCACCAGTCTGGTGCACTTGATGTTTTGCAGTGCCTCTTGTAGACGTGGCAGTTTGCTTGCTGTTGCTGCCTCAAGGACAGACATGGCATCAGTAAGGAAGACAATCTGGGCATCAGGGTCTGCAGTGCCACTAAGGGTGTTAGCTGCGCGGACTAGGGCTTCCACCTCAGCTCTGTAATTTGTGCAGTGAAGGCCTGTTGGTACTGCCTCTGCCTGCCATTTTCCGTTTGGGTACTGAATGTACACCCCAGCCCCTCCATCCTGAACTGCATCTGTGGCTGATCCATCGGTGTATGCCCGTATCCATGCTTCCTGGGGATACTTTTCTTCGAGCATGGCCAGTGTCAGGGCTTTCTTGCTCACAGTGCTGTGCTCATCTCTGGTGGTGATGTAGGGTACCGTGGAAGAGATGGTGATGTTTTCTGGCTTACTTTCCCAAGGTGGAAGGTCGCTAGCAGGATTCAGAGCCTCTACCTGCGCAGGCAGCTTTGCCTGGTGTTTTCTCTGCAGTGCTCTCGTCTCCTTCACAAAGCTTGATCTTTTCAGTCTCCCTGAGGTTGGTTGTTTCATCCTAGCGTTCATAGGATGGTCTTTGGAAGACTTGACCTTTGTGGACTGTATCAAGGCTTTGCAATCTCTTCTCATGCGCAGGGGTGGGATGCCCGTTGTCTCTTCCATCTTTTCAATTGGTGTGGATCTCATTGCGCCGGTGATGATACGCAGTGCCTGGTTCTGAACTCTGTCAATGGTCTGCTGGTGTGACTGGGCTGCCGTCAACCATGCATTAGATCCGTACTCAAGGTGTGGTCTCACTGTGCCTTGATATACATTTTTGAGGATCTTTTCATTGGCTCCCCATTGTGTTCCAGCCAGTTTTCTCATGATGTTCAGCTTTCTTCTAGCTTTCGCTTCTGCATTCCAAATGTGCGGCTTCCACGTCAGCCTCTTGTCAAGGGTGACTCCCAGGTATGTCTGTTTGTCTTCATACCGCAGCGGGGTGTTGCCCAGTGTTAGGTTGCCAGCCTTTGCCTTGTTGGAGAGAGAGAAGAGTGTGGCTGATGATTTTTCTGTGTTGATGGTCACACACCAGTTGTTGGTCCAGTCTGTCAGCCTGTCCAGGGCTAGCTGCATCCTGTATGTAGCAGTTGTTGCATACTCTTCTGTGCACCAGAGTACCAGGTCGTCTGCGTACAGGGCTGCGTGTACTCCTTTTGGTAGCTCTGGCACAAGGTCGTTGATGAAAAGTATGAACAGTGTCGGTGACAGGACTCCCCCCTGTGGCACCCCCTGACGCAACAGCACTTTTTGGCCACAGTACCCATCCACTGTCACACGGGCTCTGCGATTATGCAGGTATGACTTGGTCCACCGGTACATATTCCCTTGGATGCCACTGCAAAGGAGTTTCACAAGGAGACCATCCTTCCACACCTTGTCGAAAGCCTTCTGTAGGTCAATGAAGGCAGCTAATGTCACCTTCTGATCTTGAAAGGCATCTTCTATGACCTGTGCAAGGTGTGTTGTCTGGTCTTCTGTACTCTTGTAGCTTCTGAAGCCAGCTTGCTCTGGCACGATAATGCTCTCAGAGTCCAGGTACCACTGCAGGCGCTTGTTGATGATGCGCTCCATGGTCTTGCACACACAACTTGTCAGGCTGATGGGGCGATAACTCAGGGCTTTGGACTTATTCTTTCCTTTCTTCAAAATTGGGATCATCCTGGCTTCCTCTCCAGCTGTGGTTAAAGATGTCCAGTAGCTTCATTAAGGCAGTGTTGCCAAGGTGTTGTAACATCTCGTTTGAGATGCTGTCTGGACCTGGAGATTTTTTCTTCTTCAGCTGTTTGATGGCCATCTTCAGTTCTGGAAGGGTGATGTCCTTCTTCGTTGCATCATGGATGTTCACATCTCTTGTTCTCTCTCTTTCTATGTATTTGTATGATAAATCCACGAAAATACAAGTTACAATATATTTGATAGCCAGTGTACGAGCAACAACATGTACATGTAAGCATGCAGTCACCGTACTGTAGTAACCGTGTTAACCTCCATGTGCACGACAGGCACCCGTATTGGTTAGGACGCACGGCGTATGCTTTCCACGCACGTGCATACACTGCAAAGTGATGTTGGGTCATGAACTGTGTTCAGCAATGCAAGACAATAAACAATCAGCAGTGTTACGCCTTCAGTCACTTTTGCCGTTGCCACATCAACCATGCCAAGACTGACTTAGTGCTCCCCAACGAGAATGAGCTCTTGGGCGTTTGGAAGCCGGCGAATATCCACAAGCTGTGGCAGTGGCATTTCGATGTCACATTTCGACCATTTACAGGCTGCAACAACGCTATCATGCCAACGTGTCTTCTGCTGACGCTCCCGGAAGCGGACGACCACGTGTGACAACTCCACGGCAAGACCGTCACATTTTCCGGGCTCACGTGCGAAATCGCTTTCAGCCGGCCGAGGAAACGGCAAGAGAAGTTATCGGCAATCACCAAGCACCCATCAGTGACCAGACAGTGCGACGACGGCTAACTTGGAGGACACAGGGTTTCATTTGTGGTGAAAATAAGCAAAACTAGACACACTCTGTGAAGCACGTTTCCTGTGATATGTTTTAACACACAAGTTGTGTGGATTGCTTATGATGTTATTAACTGCCTCAAACCAAATTTGACTCGAAACATTTATTAGAGAACCAGAACTTCCGGTGCACATCATTTTTTTAATATAAATCTTATTTGACTTAATGTGAATTACTTTCAAACCATTTTTTATGCTTCAGTGACTGACACAGAGATAAAGAACACACCCATATCCATTTATCAGGTAAATATGGCCGCTAAACCTAAAAATAAAGAACTTTTTGATTTTCATGTTTGTAGGTCATGTTGATTATTTAGGTGCCTTTGACAAACGAAAAGTAGGTCAAGACCAAACCGGCCGGACTTTCATGCACACGGACCTTAGTGACACTGCACATTGGTTGGCTTCCAGCTGTGTACTCTGCAGATGCTCTCCATTTCAAATTCAATATCCTGTGATGATAATGTCACTGATAATGTCATAAGTCATCGATGTGCGATTTGTAAGACTAAACATTCTATTTGCATACGACATAACACACTCCTCATAACATTTTCTAATAAATGAGGTCAAAATAACCCGGATGAAAGCATATTTACGAAGAAAAGCGTTATGGTGAAAAATTCGCGTTTCATTTGTTGATCAGTGTACATCTGTCTGACTACTCAGAATCACGAAAGTTGCTCCATTCTTCTCGGTCAGGATTTCGGAACTCATGTCATACGGCTTTGAGCAGGTTAACAGACACATGGCTTTCAAATATGAATAATTCTCAGCTGACATGTGTAATTTATCTTGACTTTAAAAAAGCTTTCGACTTAGTGAACCATACAAAATTGATTTCCAAACTTAAGCACTATCTTCTAAACGACATGGCTGTTTCGTTGTTTACATCATACTTCGAAAACAGGAAACAACGTAATTGCTAATGGAGCCTACTCTTCTACTAAAGATGTTAAACTCTGAGTTCCGCAGGGATATATCTTAGGTCCCCTTTCATTTTGTATTTACACCAATGACCTACCTCTAAGTCTAACCTAGGAAGCAACACAGTGTGATATGTTCGCGGATGATACCTCAATCCACACAGCTAACAAAGAAATAAGTGTAGTTAAAAACGGCCTTCAACAAAGTCTCGATGATATAGCAGCATGGTGTAAAGTCAACTCTATGATTCTGCATCCTACTAAAACAAAATCTATGATTATTGCAACACGCCAAAAGCATCAGTTGAAACCATTAAAGCTTAATCTATCACTCGGCGACGATATCATAGAACAGGTAGCCGAACATCGTCTATTGGGGGTCACAATAGATAATCAGCTGAGGTGGCAGATGAACATTGTCAATGTATGTAAAACGGTCTCTGTAAATGTCTTTATGTTATCGAAATTAAAGTATTACACAGATAGTGAAACCAGAAAAAAAATGTTCAGTAATGCACACATCATGTCACATATAAACTACGCATCGACGGTGTGGGCTTGTTGCAGTGATGTCCACTTAAAAAGACTAAATTCTTTACATAGGAGAATAGCCTAATTAATTCTTCTCAACCCGCACTTGACAACCGAGGAAAACCCGATAAAGCTGGATTCATATACCTTCAAAATGACTTTAAATTTAACAAAGGGGTACTGATGTTCAAAGTATGGAACCATACCGCTCCAGAATAGCTAATAGATCGTTTTAGAAAAATCAGATTCCTGTTATGGGAATTTGAGAGGCCTTAATATTGTTCCAAAATCCCGAATAGATATATTTAAAACCACGTTGTCATTTCCGGGTTCCACACTGTTGAACTCACTTCCACATCCCCCCGCCACTCCGACGTTATCTCGTTTCAAGACAAGTCTTTATAGATACCTGACATCACTCTAATAACAATATCTAGTTATACGTAGACACGAATGTACGTGTATAATTATTCTAACAATCATGTGTATGTGCGCGTGTGTGTATGTGTGTGTATGCATTTGTGTGCGTGTGCACGCGCGCGCACGTGCGCGTGTGTGCGTTTGTGCGTGCAAGAGTGTGTTTGTTTTTAGTGGACTGTATATTTTGTATCACTGTGCTTTGATGTCCCTGTTTTATGTATATTTTGTACTTAATCGTAGATTTAGCAACGGCAGGTACGAAAAATTACATAGTCACTGACTGTTAATATCTTCACCGTTCGACCTCCTCCTCGACAATTACAGCACACGACCCGGAAAACACATCCTTCTTGGCGACTTCAACTTTCGCTTCGACAAACACAAACACCCTGACACAAAACGCCTTTGCACATCGCTTTCAAACCACAATCTTACACAACACATCACTAAACCCATCCACCGACTCGGCCACACTCTCGACTGGATCATCACCCGCACCTCCGATCAACTCTTTCTCGACTCTGACACCTCTTCTGTGCTCCCCTCTGACCACCTCACTATTCTCGTCTCCCTCAACCTACCTCCCCCGAAAAAATCCAAGCTCCTTGTCTCTCATCGCAAACTATATTCTGTCAACCGAGAGAGTTTCTTCGACGAAGCTGTCGACCTTCTCTTGGACCCCGCCCCCTCTCCTGATCTTGCATCCCACTTCGATTCCTCCCTTCGAAAACTCCTAGACACCCATGCCCCTTTTACCACCTGCTCCATACCCAACCGACTCCTCTCCCCCTGGCTCACTGACGACAAAGCTGAGGCCAAGCTTGAGCGCCGACAAGCGGAACGCCGCTGGCGCTCATCTGACCTCGCCGTTCACAGACAGATCTTCCAAACCACCAGATCCAAAGTCTGCAGAATGATCTCATACTCCAAACGTAAACACCTTCAAAACAAAATCCTGGAATCCACTGCTTCCAAAACCCTCTACGCTACCATGAACACACTCCTAGGCACTTCTAATGACTCTCCTCTCTCCAACACACACAGCAAATAAGAAATCCCGTTCGCCTTTTCCACCTATTTTTTCTGACAAAATTCAAACTCTGCGCAAGACACTCGATACTCTGCCTTCTCCGCCGTGCCCTCCCTCCCCCTCCCCCCCCCCCCCTCCTCTTTTCCGGCACTCCCCTCTCGTTCTTCCGCCCTGTCTCTCAGGATGAAGTTCTCAAGACCATAAAGTCTATGCCTCTCAAAACCTGCAAACTAGACCCTCTCCCAGCTTCTCTCTATCGGGACGGCCTTCCAAAACTTTTGCCCTTCATTACCGACATCATCAACACATCTCTAGAGAATGGCTCTGTCCCCGATATATTCAAGTCCGCCATCGTCATTCCTCTCCTCAAAAAACACAACCTCGACCCAAACGAACTCAAGAACTATCGCCCAGTCTCCAATCTCCCTTTCCTGTCCAAGCTTCTTGAAAAGGTTGTTCTCAACCAGCTCAAACTCCACCTCGCCAACAACAATCTCCTCAGTCCCTTCCATTCTGCCTATCGCAGACATCACAGCACTGAAACAGCCCTTCTACATATCCTAAACGATCTGCTCCTCTCTACCGACTCGGGCAACATCTCCCTTCTTTCGCTACTCGATCTCACTGCCGCCTTCGAAACTATCCTTCACCACCGCCTTCACCACTTCTTTGGCATCGCTGACTCTGCTCACTCCTGGTTTCTCTCCTGCCTCTCCGACAGACAGCAGTCCGTCACCATCGACGGCGTCTCCTCTAACCCAGTCAGGCTCTCCTGCGGAGTTCCACAGGGGTCCGTCCTGGGCCCGGTCCTTTTCACACTCTACACCTCTCCCCTGTCCAACATCATCCAGTCTCACCGCATACACCACCACCTCTGCGCTGACGACTCACAACTACTAGACCAAGACAAGCTCGACAACATTCAGTCATTACTGACGCACGGCTGATTGCTACGAAGATGTGAAAAAGTGGATGACAGCAAACAAACTTAAACTGAATGACGAAAACGGAAGCCATGCTGGTAGGCACTCGCCAGAAACTCTCCCAGCTCCCTCCCTCTCTCCATCTTCAACTCGACAGCATCCCCACCCCCTCTCTGACTCAGCCAAGAACCTCGGCCTTATCCTCGATTCCTCGCTTTCCATGACCAGCTTTGTCTCCGCCACGGCCCAGGCATGCTATTTCCACATCCGTCGTATCAGTCAAATCAGAAAATACCTCACCGCCAAACCTGCCACCAAACTTGCTGTCTCTCGCATCGACTATTGCAACTCTCTCTCCTATACGGCCTCCCTCACTCCACCACTTTCACTCTCCAGCGCGTCCAGAACAATGCTGCCCGCCTCGTCCTCAGAAAGAAACAATCCGACCACATCACTTCCCTGCTCAAACTCCTTCACTGGCTCCCCATCCCCAAAAGCATCCAATACAAGATTCGGTCTCTCTGCTACAAATCCCTTAACAACTACGCTCCTGCCTATCTCTCCAACTTCCTTCACCCCTACACTCCTTCCCGCTCCCTCCGCTCCGCCTCCGACTCCTCCACATCTCCCCCCACCAAACTCAGCACTTTCGGCCCCCGCTCCTTTTCCGTCTACGGTCCATCCACCTGGAACACTCTCCCCGTCAGAAACCCTCTCTCTCCTCCCAGTCCGCCCTCAAAACTCACCTCTTTCAACAGTTCTAGCACTATAACATCACCACACTCCCCACCCCAAGCTGTCGTAATGTATTTGTGGTACGCGAGTCATTGTCAAAAGCGTGCGTATGTGTGCGCGAGTTGTGAGTGCGCGCTTAGAATTATAATTATTATACGATAAGCGCATTATAAATACCGTAATTATTATATTATCACGCCGATACTCAAATCTAAATCCCTGGCATCCCTCCCCCCTCCCCCCCCCCCAACTTCCCCCCTCCTTCCCACGCACCCATACAGAAAACTGTACACTTTGTTATAATAAACATTCAGAAATTCAGATATATCATCAGTTTGTTTGTTGTTGGTGGTGTTTGTTTTTTTATCACAATAAACTAATAATCAAACCGACCGAAGCAACTGAGACTTGTCCGATGAGGCTGTTGATAGAAACCTTTAACCTGTTGCGTGTCGATAGCGGTTTTAGACGCGATGATTCCTACAGGGATCATTGCGACTAAAACCGCTACAGACACGCAAAGGGTTAATAGAGTCGTGTGGCTGTTCACCCTACTTTACCTGTACAGGTGGATCTGTTTACGTGCGATGGGGTGGCCGCAGGTGTCCAGACTCTGCAGAAACCTTGTACTCAGGTAAGACATCCGAGCATGAGGCTTACAGCATGCAATCATAGGGCACGGGGCAAAGGGTCTGTCACGGTAGTCTTTGTCGTGTCCCGCAATGTCAATGTGTGAACTGGCACTGGCAGTCTCCTCTTTTCTTATCACTACAATTTCGACTGCAACCCCATCCCCCTTTTAGTAGGTTCTCTTTTAGGGTGCACGGAAATTTAGCTCTAGGTAGAAGCATGGAATGTATGCCCCTGCAGACACCACAGCAAAATGTGGTGGTCTTTGCAGGTAGACAGAAGTTCCTGCCTTTCCTCTAGTATGAGGAATGGTGTGCTGACGAGGTCGCCTAGACCGAAACTGCTGTCCACACCGGCTAAACAATTTGGACCCCACTTGGGGGACCTAGATCTAAATTTCCATGCATCAGGTGGCTGGAAATCCAGTGTATTTGTCACTTATCGCATCCCTCTTTCCTGTACTTTTTTTTCTTCTTCTTTATATATATATATATATATATATATATATATATATATATATATATATATATATATATATATATATATATATATATATATATATATATATATATATATATATATATATAGTCACGACACGCCTGACGGGGTCAGGGCGCCGTGGACAATGTAAGCGCTAATCGCTCGAGAAGCCC
>BTPG01000001.1:53655705-53700694 GCA_036245525.1 Semisulcospira habei
AGCGTGCAACCGCTGTACTCGCTCACTGTTAAGCTTGCTGCACGGGCTTTACGATTACGCTCACACTACATTTATTAACTTCCCTAAACTAAGGCTATTTACAGAAGTCGGCGACCTACATTTATTAACAAGAAAACGACTTGGCAAAAAAATAAAACAACATGTCACATCCGTTACGTGACATATATATATATATATATATATATATATATATATATATATATATATATATATATAATATATATATATATATATATATATATATATATATATATATATATATATATATATATATATATATATATATATATATATATATATATATATATATATATATTTTTTTTTTAAAGCTTTGACCAAAGTATATCTATGATCACTGGTCGACAATGCACAATTCACTCCCCTGACAGTGCTTTGACCTACTTTACTTGGTAGTTTTCCTAAATGTATAAACGTCAACATAACGACAGCAACCTATTCCCTCCAACACATGAATATTCTAACGTCCTCCAGCCAATCCAGAACACTGCTGCAAGGATTGTCTCCAGTAAGAAAACTGTCACAGCACGTCACACCAGTTCTCAACCGTTCAGTGCCGAGAAAATCGGAACACCACCCAAATGCCGGCGCCATCTTGTCAAAATGGCGCCGGCAGATGGCGACATGGCGATGCGAGCCGTCCTTGTTGTGCTGATTTTGTTCGTCTATTGCATGAACGGGACGTCAGCAATTCGCAGACAGTATGAACGTGAGACGCTCTTGCACATTGGACAGCAAGTAAGTGAGTTAAACCCCACTTTGACTATGATTTCGGACTGTTTTTGTGACATCTCAATATGTGGGTCAAAACAACAAGACTCGAGCACTGGCAAGCAACACGTGCGGAAACGGGGCAAACGGGGGGCGTTCTAGTGAAACTACGCGGGCGGAAATTTCGTCCTGCCCTCCCAAGCATGCTGCTTGCTAATGTCCGCTCGCTTCGGAACAAGCACGATGAACTCTGTGGTCTTTTAGAGACACAACGTGATTTTAGAGACTGCTGTGTTTTATGTTTTTCGGAGACATGGCTCGATCCCACTGTGCCTGACACTGTCGTGCAACCCCCTGACTTTACCATCTACAGATCTGATCGGTGCCCTGTACTTTCCAACAAAGGAAAGGATGGTGGTGTCTGTTTTCTCATCAATAACCAATGGTGTACCGACGTCCGTATTTTGTCTCAGACATGCTCGCCAGAGCTAGAAACGCTAACTATTAAATGTCGATCCTTTTATCTTCCACGGGAGTTCTCTTCAGTGATCCTCACGGCCGTCTACATACCACCACATGCCAACACAGGTACTGCTGTCAGTGAGTTGTCTGACATTGTGACACAGAGTGAAAATACCAACCCTGACTCTGTAAGTCTTATAGCAGGTGACTTCCACAAAGCTGACTTGAGAAAGGGGCTCCCCAAATACCGTCAGCAAGTTCACACGTGCAACGCGTGGGAACAACACACTCGACCACACTGCGGTGGAGACACGGCTGTTTCGAGTCCACCAAATGGGGTGTTTTCAAAGATTCCTCCACCAGTATCGACGAGTACACGGCCATGGTTACAGACTATATTAAATTTTGTGAGGACATCTGCATACCTACCAGGACTGTCACAAAATATCCTAACGACAAGCCTTGGTTGAGTAAAACTATTAGAGATAAACAATGCAAAACAGGAAGCCTTCGCCTCCATAGACAAAGAACAGTATAAAAATGTTAATATGAGGTACAGAAGTGTATTAAGGCACCAAAACGGTCGTTTTGACAGGCAAAATAACCACCGCATTTCTGTGCCACCCCCGCTTAGTTCCGATGATGATTTTCTTGTGGTGTGTGAAACGGATGTGAGGCGGCTTCTCAGACGTTTGAATGTGCGTAAGGCAGCAGGCCCTGATGAAATTTCTCCTGGCCTTTTGCGTTATTGTGCCGACCAGCTCTCGGGCGTTCTCACAGTCATATTTAACCGGTCATTACAGGCATGCAAGGTCCCACACTGTCTCAAAAAGTCAACTATTATCCCCGTACCAAAAAAGGCAACCATCAGTACCCTTAGCGACTACAGGCCTGTGGCATTGACCTCTGTCATAATGAAAACGCTCGAGCGGCTGATTCTGCAGCACATCAAGTCTGTCATGCCCCCCTCCCTCGATCCTTATCAGTTCGCTTACCGCGCGAACCGATCAGTAGAGGACACTGTGTCGCTAGGACTGCACTATATTCTGCAGCATCTGGAGAAGCCAAATGAGTATGTTAGGCTGCTTTTTGTTGATTACAGCAGCGCATTCAACACTATCATACCGTCCAAACTGCATGCAAAGCTGCTACACCTTGGCTTCGCACAGTCCATCTGTAACTGGGTTCTGGATTTCTTGTTAAACAGACCCCAGATTGTCAAGATCGGTTCGTGCGGTCAGAACTGTGTTCAGCGGTGTCAGTTCCCTACTCCTGGTCAATGTGGACATGTATCCCAGTCTTTGACCTTGAGTACGGGAGCTCCCCAAGGATGTGTTTTATCCCCATTGTTGTATTCTCTTTTCACACACGACTGTGTATCCCACTATGATAGCACACGCAAAGTGAAATTTGCTGATGATACGACAGTCAAGGGTTTGGTACATAACAATGACGAGAGTGCATATCGGGATGAGGTAGGCATGTTAGTAGGCTGGTGTTCTGACAACAACCTGGATTTGCATGTTGGTAAGACCAAGGAAATGATAATCGATTTCAGGGAAAAGAAAACTTACCGCCTTCCCTTAACCATCCAAGGAAACGATATTGAAATTGTTGAAACGTTCAAGTTCTTGGGTACTCTTATCTCGCGCGATCTGAAGTGGGAAAAGAATATTGAACAGCTAGTAAAGAAAGCCCAGCAGCGCCTGTTTTTTTCTGCGGCGGTTGAAGTTTTTTGGCGTCAGTCAGCAGATCATAATGCAGTTTTACCGCGCCGCCATTAAGAGCATTCTTACCTTCTCAATGACGGTGTGGTATGGCAGCGCAACCGACGAAGCCCGCAAGAAACTAAATAGGGTGATAAAAACAGCATCTCATATTGTTGGAAGCGATCTCCTCTTGCTGGAATCTCTGTACCACGCACGCACCATCAAGAGAGCGAGCTCCATCATACATGACGAGCACCATCCTGCACATAGCCTGTTCGAGCCCTTGCCATCTGGCTTACGCTTTAGATCCATCAAGGCCAAAACCACTCGTTTTCAGAAGAGCTTTTATCCCTTGGCTGTTCAGGCCCTGTCTAATGTGGCTGTGATATGATTTAATTCAGCAGATTGACTCAAAGTCCCTTTAGAATTACCTAAAGCCTATCTTAGTTGTTTATAGTTCTTATATGTTCTATTAAACCTCTTCTTAAACAGGATATACAGTTCTACAAATAGATGTGAATTTAGCTAATTGGCGGTCGTTGTTGTCATAATATGTTTATTATTCTATAGATTCATTTTATTTCACTTACTTAGATGTGTGTGCACACTTAGTAGAATGACTGCTATACATATGTGTGTTTTATTATTTTAGAGTCTGCTCGATTGTGATGTACGTATGTTTTATGTGTTGATGTTCATATGGACGCTCGTCAGTTATGCCGCAAAAATTTCCTAATGTTTACGCATATGGCAATAAAGTTTCTCTTATCTTATCTTATGCCGCGAGAGGCATAGATCATCATGAGCCCCCACAGTTGCGGAGTCTCATGAGGATCTATGCCTCTTGCTGACATCATTTTGTATCCATGTTCCTGGGACAGTGAGGGCTTTTAAGTCTCTGCTATTTATAGAAGAAACTTTTTTTAGGATGGGACGCAGTGAAGCGCTTTCAATACCGCGCACACGATGTCATAGGCGGGCTGGCCTCAAACTCTGACAGTGAAGCTAGTAACAAGATTAAAAAAACAACTTCATGTCTAGTTTACGAAAACCTTGCTGTAGAACGTACTTTTGGCGCGAAGCGCCGCGTGTGTGTGTGTGTGTGTGTGTGTGTGTGTGTGTGTGTGTGTGTGTGTGTGTGTGTGTGTGTGTGTGTGTGTGTGTGTGTGTGTGTGTGTGTGTGTGTGTGTGTGTGTGTGTGTGTGTGTGTGTGTGTGTGTGTGTGTGTGTGTGTGTGTGTGTGTGTGTGTGTGTGTGTGTGTGTGTGTGTGTGTGTGTGTGTGTGTGTGTGTGTGTGTGTGTGTGTGTGTGTGTGTGTGTGTTGTGTGTGTGTGTGTGTGTGTGTGTGTGTGTGTGTGTGTGTGTGTGTGTGTGTGTTGTGTGTGTGTGTGTGTGTGTGTGTGTGTGTGTGTGTGTGTGTGTGTGTGTGTGTGTGTGTGTGTGTGTGTGTGTGTGTGTGTGTGTGTGTGTGTGTGTGTGGTGTGTGTGTGTGTGTGTGTGTGTGTGTGTGTGTGTGTGTGTGTGTGTGTGTGTGTGTGTGTGTGTGTGTGTGTGTGTGTGTGTGTGTGTGTGTGTGTGTGTGTGTGTGTGTGTGTGTGTGTGTGTGTGTGTGTGTGTGTGTGTGTGTGTGTGTGTGTGTGTGTGTGTGTGTGTGTGTGTGTGTGTGTGTGTGTGTGTGTGTGTGTGTGTGTGGTGTGTGTGTGTGTGTGTGTGTGTGTGTGTGTGTGTGTGTGTGTGTGTGTGTGTGTGTGTGTGTGTGTGTGTGTGTGTGTGTGTGTGTGTGTGTGTGTGTGTGTGTGTGTGTGTGTGTGTGTGGTGTGTGTGTGTGTGTGTGTGTGTGTGTGTGTGTGTGTGTGTGTGTGTGTGTGTGTGTGTGTGTGTGTGTGTGTGTGTGTGTGTGTGTGTGTGTGTGTGTGTGTGTGTGTGTGTGTGTGTGTGTGTGTGTGTGTGGTGTGTGTGTGTGTGTGTGTGTGTGTGTGTGTGTGTGTGTGTGTGTGTGTGTGTGTGTGTGTGTGTGTGTGTGTGTGTGTGTGTGTGTGTGTGTGTGTGTGTGTGTGTGTGTGTGTGTGTGTGTGTGTGTGTGTGTGTGTGTGTGTGTGTGTGTGTGTGTGTGTGTTTGTGTGTTTGTGTGTTTGTGTGTTTGTGTGTTTGTGTGTTTGTGTGTTTGTGTGTTTGTGTGTTTGTGTGTGTGTGTGTGTGTGTGTGTGTGTGTGTGTGTGTGTGTGTGTGAAGGAGAAAATCTCCGAAGTTTGCAAACGTACAAGCTTACAATTAGGGGAGTATTGCTTCATTCGGTGGGTTCCTAGGAGAGGCGCTGAGCATATTGAAATTGGTTGTCTCATTGACGAGTTAACTGAATGACCGTTTACAGAAAGTGGGCTGACCCACATTAGAGTCCATAATTTTCATTATATTCACTTGAAATTTTGGAAATAGCTAGTTTGAAGAAAGACATTATATGAGTTTGTTAGCCAGCTTTTGTAACTCTTCAACGTTTTTGAGAAAAGAAAAATTCATTGCAGAAAAATGTCAAAAGTATGAGAGAAGAATCAGTGACGCAGACGTAAAAGCACAACTGAGACACGTCATTATTATGCAATGTTCCTGAATTGACGCCGAAAGCACCATCACGTCAGTATGAACTGAAGCAATGCTATCCTTCTCTTCGACAAACTGATTTAGTTAGAAAATACAGTCTCTATCTTTATTATGATGCTTGCGAGAGTATTGAGCAAAATGTGGGAAAAAGCATGGCAAGCTCGTATAAAAGAGATGTGTAGACTGGTTCATCCCATCGTGTTTCGTGCTGAACTGATGAAGATTGCAGAAACACAGTTTGCGTCAAAAGGCACTGTACAGACTAAATGCACTGCGCTAACTGCCAGTACGTCAACACATTGACCACAAACTCGCGTCCATGACAGACACCTGTATCCATCAGTCAGCACGCACTTACTGCCAGGAACTAATCCCTGCCTACATACCCCGCCCGTTCCCTTTGGATCATGTCCATACCCGACTCAGATACCAGCTAGAAACGATTTGGATACCGCTCCTTCAAAACTGTATCTCCCCCAGTAGCAAAACGTCTGCGGGCCCACGCCGGCCATCTGCAGCCGTCGTGAGCTCGAGGACCTTTGCTTACTGGGTCTAAAGCTGTGGAGCGCCACGCCGACATCTGAATGGTTTCAATCTTTCCGCAGACAGCTCTTCAGTCGGTCAAATAAGCCAGCGAACTGGCTGCAGTTTTATTGTCAATGCCCAAAAGGTCAACGGGCCATGTTGGCCCGAGCAGGCCCGTGCGTGGGTTAACGGCAGCCGATGTCGGCCCGATGGCGTTTTGCGCACTGGCTTGCTGCCTTTTTTCTTTATATCTCACCTAACAAAGAGCATACATTAATTAATGGATAGATGCGCCCTACGCACGAACAGCATTATTGCTAATGTGTCCCACACATTATATCACAGATGTTATTATGTCTATGTATTTCTACAGGTGTCATTGGAGGTTCTTTCTACGCTCACACTGGAGCCGCTGCCAACGCTCTGTGTCTGCCTCTCAGCCCTGTCTATGACGGCCACCCATTGCCTCAGTCGGCTCGGGTGGAGCTGCACGGGGCCGAATACATAGTTCACCCAGAGTCCAAACATTTCCAGGATCCCCTGTGCGCTGTGTGCGTTTCCCCGCGCCCTCACACAGTGATGATACCCGCCACTAACACGTGCCACCCGGGGTGGACTGTAGAGTACACGGGATACATTATGGCTGGGGATCCTGGCCATCCTGCAGCCACAGAGTTTATCTGTATGGATGCAAGTCAGGACGCGCGTGTTGGTTCCCATGTTAACCATAACGGGAATCTGTTCTACTATACGGTTGGCAAGTGTGGCAGCCTTCCCTGTCCCCCGTATGAGGACAACAAAATCATCACTTGCGTCGTCTGCTCCAAATAAGTCTGCATCAATGCCATATTTGAAAGCACCGCAAAATGTCTGTAACGCTACTCTTAAAATATTGTTTATTGTGTACAGTAATAGTATCAGAACATAAACAGTACGTGAAAGCAGAAATCTACCAAGAAAGAGGGTCAATAATATGTGCTGTAATCGCGTGATTATTTCCCAGTGTGCAAAGGCCATCGGGACGTCGTCGGCCGCCGTTGGAATGTGCACAGCTGTGCGCGGGACAACGGAGGCCGCCGATGTCGGCTCGATGGCCTTTTGCACATTTGGTTTGGTATCTGGCTGAACTTCCGTCTGTATCTCTGTCTATGCGTTTGTTTGTTTGTTTGTTTGTTATGAGAGACAGGGAGACAGTTAGACAGAGATGTTAAGCAGATACAACCGAGAGAACAATAACTACTGGACTATTTTGTAAAGAGTGTTGACTCTCTCTCTCTCTCTCTCTCTCTCTCTCTCTCTCTCTCTCTCTCTCTCTCTCTCTCTCTCTCTCTCCACACACACACACACATACACATACACACACACACACAAACCCACACACACATACACACACACACACGTACTATATACACACATAACACATTGATATACACACACAGACACACTCTCACTTAAGACAAGAAATGGGTAAAAACATTTATTTGTATCAAAATATATCTTTTGATAAAGCACTGACAAAGATACCACTCAAATAATAATATCGGAGATAATGTAATCGGTAGTAATACAAGTACCAATGACTCAAAACACACGCATACTCACACACACACACACACACACACACACACACACACACACACACATACACACACACACACACACACACACACACACACACACACATGCACGCACGCACGCACACACGCGCGCGCGCGAACACACACACACACACACACACACATACACACACACACATGCACGCACGCACGCACACACGCGCGCGCGCGAACACACACACACACACACACACACACACACACACACACACACACACACACGCTGTATAATATCCATATAACATGTCAAAGCAATTGCACCGCAGTTAGAATGTATTTTAACCCTTTGACTGCTACTGACGATACCGCACGGCGTAAAAGACGCGTAACTAAGTCATTACCTAACTACGTAACTACGTCACTTCCAAAATGCGTAACTACGCGTCTTTTCCGCTGAACGGCACCGTCAGTAGCAGTCAAGGGGGCAATGTACACTGTAATACTCGAGTCATGAGTTGAAATATACGTAGTATTTAAAAAAAAAATAACGATAATTCAGACAAGTCAAGGCAATCTAAATTAACCCCTTTCGTGTCGGCGAACACACAGTATGACACGGCAGCTATAGTGATAATTCAACACAAAACAACCCTGATACTTCGTCCAAGGAATACATTGATATTAATGGAGGCCAGCAAGAGGCAAAAAGCCTCGTGAGCACCCGCAGATGCGAGATCTCAGAGATTCTTGTCCTCTTGCAGTTGGGTGATGTTCGCTATTTTCCAGCAGTAAAGTGTGACTCCTGATTAAGCTTGCCAGTCTCCGCCGTGAGATGACCTTAGTTGCCTGTTCGGGGTTAAACCCAAATAACTAACTAATTAAGCTTGCCTCACACAAAAGTTCGAGTTGGTGCATCAATAGCTCACAACCCGTAATAAATAAAGCGATCAGAAAATGCGGGTTCATGAAATTTCCATCTTCCTTTGCACTGTCGAGGAAAACATCTCAATGAACATTTGTCGAAAATACTTTCTCTCTCTCTCTCTCTCTCTCTCTCTCTCTCTCTCTCTCTCTCTCTCTCTCTCTCTCTCTCTCTCTCTCTCTCTCTCTCTCTCTCTCTCTCCTCTCTCTCTCTCTCTCTCTCTCTCTCTCTCTCTCTCTCTCTCTCTCTCTCTCTCTCTCTCTCTCTCTCTCTCTCTCTCTCTCTCTCTCTCTCTCTCACACACACACACACACACACACACACACACGCAGATGCACAAACAACTGAAATAAATAACTTTGACAACAAACAATAAATAAACAGATCAAGCAAGTTGTAACGATGCATCAAAACTGTTCAACTTCATGGCAAGAAATGTTTGTCTTGTGATGCTTGAGGAATGAACACATGCGACGTTTCATCGCAAAAAAAAAGAAAATGTTAAAAAATGGTAGTTGGCAAGGTAATACCATAGTTTTCGTGGCACGTGTGGAATAAACACGCGTCCACATTCCTGACTGTGTTTGTAAAATCATTGTACATTCAACGTCAAAGTACCCCAGCCGTCAAAGGAACGTGAATACAAAGTCGTTTCAGCAAGAGGCATAGATCCTCATGAGCCCCCGCAACTGCGGGGGCTCATGAGGATCTATACCTCTTGAAGTTGGATGTGTTCAATATTTCTCGGCGGTAAAGGGGTTAATACGTTTTACGTCCTCAATTTGACAAACAAGTAGAACCGAGTTTTCTTCAGCAAGAGGCCTATATTCTGGTGAGCCTCTGCACCTGCCGGGGGCCCATGTGAATCTATGCCTCTTGCAGACGAAATGAATGAGACACCATCCGGTTGTAAGGTTTGGCACGTGGGTGTATAAAGTCACTGAGTTCTTGAGTCAGAAGACGGAGTGGGTGGTGGAGTGATGATCTGGACGGAATTCTTGGTCTTACTCAGGTGTCGACTTATTCTCATAAACCTGAAACACAACACACAAAAGACGAATCTTTAATTTTTTTTGCGAAAGATGCTTTCAGACAAGCAAATGAGACAAACGAGATCACTGATTACAACTTTCTTTAAATCCATGCCACTTTCAGTTATAGAGCAAAATGCATTGGGTGATCACACAAATTGAAATATTGTATTAGTGAACTGAACTGAACTTCAAGAAGTGAACACAGAAGTAAAAATTCTTAAACTATCAACTTCTTCAACTTCTTTTAACCATATAAGACGAGGTTATATGTCCGGCAATGATCTGCCATGATTTGGCAGCTACCATTTTCTGCAAGTGAACTTCAAGGGATAACTCACCTCTACACACAGTTTTCAAGCTGTTCTCGATCACGGACTGTAGGTGAAGATCGTCATATCCGGGTACGTAGATCACGTGATCAGATCCGCTTGCCATCTCCC
Source organism: Semisulcospira habei (assembly GCA_036245525.1). NCBI lineage: Eukaryota > Metazoa > Mollusca > Gastropoda > Semisulcospiridae > Semisulcospira > Semisulcospira habei. Next base: position 53,665,702 of record BTPG01000001.1, read on the forward strand.
GGATCTCCGCCATGCTGCCCTCGTCCATTTCCGGTCCTACGTAGACAACGTACGTGTCCACTTTAGACCTGTGGCTCCTCCTGGCCTCTGCCAAAGCGCTCTTACACATGCGCACGGACTCGTCGACGAATAACAGTAGAACTTTCTGGGTGGACGGAGCTTCGGCGTTCCTGCTCAGAGTGTGTCGAGCCCGCTTGATGAGGCTGCCGAGATCCGGGAAGACAACTTTGCCCAGCGTTTTCTCCAGCTGCTGGATTGTGTCCACCTTGCGCGTGAGACCTCCGCGCGAGATTGGGTCCTTACTGGTCATCACGGCGGCTTTTATATCGGAGGCTGGGTCTACCTCGGCCAACATAGCCTGAGAAAAAAACAGACGGAAGAATAGTCGTAAAAATGCGATTCTATTGACTGGAATGTGTGAGTGTGACTTGTAGCTTTATGGTCGGTCGGAACATGAGTTCGTCAAAACTGCACGTGATTCGACGAAAACAGTGGACAAAAACCCGGACAAATCCACAGTTTTCGACAAAAGGCGCCATTTTGACCTTAAATCATCTATTCACGCTAAAAAAAAATTAAAAAAACAAAACAAAAACGGCAATTCAGTTGATTGACTGACTGCATGAATGAACCCTTCGATTGTCGGTAGCGGTTTTAGTAGCGATGATTCCTGCAGGATGTCAGGGTAATAATAATAATAAATAATTACGGTATTTATAACGCGCTTATCTTATAATAATTATAACTCTAAGCGCGCACTCACAACTCGCACACGCATGCGCACGCTTTAGACAATGACTCACATACCACACATAGTGAAAAATACATTACGACGGTCAGTTTGGGGTGGGGAGTGTGGAGATGTAGTGCTAGAAATTGTTATTCCTGCAAGACGTCAGGGTGTTGTTATTCCTGCAGGAACCATCGCGACTAATACCGCTACTGACAGCTGAAGGGTTAACGGTTCAGGAGTCAGATCTATCATGATGCTCACGGGTAGTGCCAGAATAGGAAAAACGAAGGACACTATACACCCATAAAACGGCGTTCTTACCTGTATGAATTCGATGATGCGCTGCGTTTTGGGGCTGCCAAGTCCCAGGTGCTCCACAGCGAACACAATCTCTGCAGGACGGCGACTGACGCAAACAGGCTCCTTACCAGGTAGCGGGGGTAGGACTTGGTCTGTGTCAAAACAAAAAGAAGAGAAAAGTCTGATTAATGTTCTTGCTACTTTTATTTCTGTTGTCGCTTGTACAATCGAACGAAAGAAAGTTGTTTCGTTTTCGCTAACTTTTCTTCTGTTTTTTTTTTTTTCTTTTTTTTTTTTTCTTTCTGGTGAGACATGAATGAAACCGCATAATCTTGGGAAAAAATATACGAGGAGTTTATTTATCCGCTTATCTGCCGGTGGCAAGACGACCACTACCTATCTGTAAGAGACATAAATCCTCGTGAGCCCCCGCAGTCGCGGGGGCTCATGAGGATTTATGTCCCTTGTTAGTCGTGCGCTCTTTGTGCCCACGTCTGTTCCCAGTTCTTCACGCGAATGTCGGGCAGTGTGCTGTGGTTTCAGACGCGAAATCTGCGTCCACTGGCAGTGAATGGGTCAGTAGGAAAATTACGAACTGACTTCTCACAGACGAATTTCAATAATGTACTCGCGTCGATGATCAAACCACCGTATCCCGGGTATATCATATAATCGGATGTACTTACAGTTGCATTCTTTGATGCGCAGGAGTTCAATCAGAGAATCCACGATGCTGTAATCAGCGGACGTGAAGAGAAAGTCTTCCGTTGGCTCTGAGGCGATCTCTGTCAGTTCTGCCTTGTCCATTTTGGATCCTTTCGCGGCAACCGTGTACACGTACACGCCTTGTTTTCGCAGTAAGGAAGCTTCCTCGGCCACGACTTTCGCGTCAGCTGAATACCCATTGGTCAGGAGAATGATCACGTGGGCGACTTCCCGACGTGCTACGTCCTGTGCGAAGGCTTTCACGCGTAGGTACTTCAAGGCCTGAAAACACAAGGACACGCGGCGTTGAAGACATTTCTCTTCGAATTGCTGGACCAACCAGTTCAGTGCGGAGAAAATTTGAACACGGCTCAACTGCAAAAGGTATAGATCCTCATGAGCCCTCGCAGTTGAACGGGTTAACGAATTCTAGGAAACATGTAGCAGTGTTATCAGTACAAGTCAGATCGGGACTTTGCCACGTATCCGGATGCGGCCGCACGTCTGGAATGTGTTGAAAAAACGGAACAGGGGGGTACCCGGTGTACACAAGAAATATCTTCTGTGTTGGTGACAGTAACATTATCTCATTCTACCCCAGACACACCACAGCAAGATAAGGATCGACCATGATAGTTCAAGGGTGGTGACAGAATAGCTTGGCGCCTATGGGCGCCAAGCTATTCTGGCATTACCCTTGAATTATAGTCATGGTCGATCTGTATCCTGCACTGCAATGCCGTCTTCAGAGCACAACGGCAAAATTTGAGGATTTCGGTCTTGGGGTACAATGAGTTAAAATCGCATAACATATAATATTAGACAAGTAGAGACGATTGTTGTAGATTGGTTTTCGAGGGAGGTGTGTATGGCCCAAAGTCAATGCCCATCAAACAGCCAGAGTCTCGGGGGGTGAAGCGAGTTGTGATAAATTCATATTGTGCCGGGCATTTTGTTAGGAGAGGCTAAAGCTAATATTCATATAATTATTAGCATGCATTAATTGAATTATTTAACCGGCCGTTCAGCGCCATCTGACGCAGACGATGTTCAGCAGTCTTCGTCAGTTCAAAAACTTAAAACCCTCGATGTCCCAGGAACATGGATTCAAAATGGTGTCAGCAAGAGGTATAGATCCTCATGAGCCCCCGCAACTGCCACACCTCTTGCAGTTAGGTGGTGTTCAAATTATCTCGGCACTGACTAACGGATTAAATAAACTTCAGTATTAACTCATTCAGCCCGTATTTCCCAAATTTTGGAGGCGTCATCTAATGACTATGCTCTAGTTGCAGGAGATGGATCGACCATGATAATTCAAGAGCAGTGCCAGCGGCTTGGCCAAGCTAATCTGGCTGACTACCCTTGAATGATCTTGGTCGACCCAGCTCCTGTTGTAGGGCGTCGGGGCTGAATGGGTTAAAACAGGTATATGAGAACGACCTACGTCCCGGAGGAACAACGACCTAAGTCAAAACAAGAGATGGTCAATGGGACGGCCTGGCTATATAATGTGTACAGGAGAAATGACCATGCCATATATATCAAACCCACATACCTGTGCTGTGCGGCGGTCGCCACCAACGCGCGGTGTGTCCACAAGGGCTGTCTGTAGCTCCGCCAACGAGTCGCAACGACCAAGAGGGGTGGTCGTGAGCGGTACGTGTCCGTACGATACGATGCCGATGCGCGTAGTGGTCTTATGCAGGGAGAAGAGTGCCCCGAGGTCGCTGAGGTAACGCTTCTGCTCTTCGAGTTGAGAAGCTGAAGTGTCAGACGAAGTGTCGAGCACGAAGTACACCTCGGCTGGCTTTCCGTCGCAGCCTGATTTAACACGAAAACGAAGTGAAAATTAATGAGCTGCCAAAATGTCACTGAACCTTTTAGTTGCATTTTGGTTATCCCGTACAGTACCAAGCGAAGCCGGCAGACTGTTGCTGCAATCTTCCGGCGTTACTAGAATTCAAGACCGAAAAGACTCTGCGTCCCAGGAACATGGATTCACTGAGTTCAGCAAGAGGCATAGATCCTCATGAGCCCCCGCAACTGCGGGGACTCATGAGGATCTGTGCCTCTTGCACTTGGGTGGTGTTCAAATTTTCTCGGACCTGGAGGGGGTTAAACCGGCAATAAAAAAAAAATCCGCGGCAAAAGCGGGGAGAGACTGATAAACGGAACAAAGACAGAACGAACTAAACAGAACTGAACAGAAGCTGTAATTCACAAGGATGAAAATAGTATTATACACGCATGTCTTTTTCAGAAACATTTGTCCTCAAGGAAATGGTAACATTATCAATATAAAAAAAAGTGACACAGTATATCAAAACCAAAGAAAGAGGGAGAGAAAAGTCATGTTGCCTAACTGTGCGGTTGACCTGACTTCCTTGACTCAGTCGCGCAAAATATCCTCGGACCAACTAAGACCGGTGTCACCCGGGCGACACCGGTCTTAGTTGGCCCGAGGACATTTTGCCCACCGGGAGCATTCAAATGGGCACATACCTCTCGGTACGCCGTTCCAGCCGTCCGTGAGAATGTCACCCGACCATCCGTCCGACACCATGCCCTCATCCTCGGCACGACCTGTGACAGCAATACGTAACAGTGAATAAATTCATCAAGTTTTCAATATCTGCGAAATTCAGAGACAGAAACAAAGGTTCAGACAGTTAGCAGTAAGGTTCAAATCTGCCCAGACGAGCGTGCATGTCATATGCGGACCAAAACGTTGTTATCATCATTAGCTGGTAGAATTGTTTGCGTATTTGTTGACATAATGTTGAAAGGTGCGTATTTTTCCAGCTAATTTAGAAGTGAGCGCCCTTTGAGAGTCGCTTCTTGTAGATTTCTGCGGTGCCCATTGTAAAACGCAAGATTTTCCGGCGTTATGTTATGATAGTAAGTTCATATTTGTTAAAAGCGAGATATTCCAGCAATACAATGATTTGTTGCCTTTTTCCCTTTGAAGCACAAGGCCTGCTTTCCACACCACACATGGCACACACACACACACACACACACACACACACACACACACACACACACACACACACACACACGTCATACACACACACACACACACGTCATACACACACACACACGTCATACACACACACACACACACACACACACACACACACACACACACACACACACACACACACACATACACTACACACCGGCCATGCCGCACACACACGCCGTGACTCACCTAGAGTAAATTGCCTCGTTGCTTGGATGAGAAGAAGCAGAACACACGGGCACAAAATACGTTTAAATTCCATGTTGTGTCTCAGCAACAAAAACATGCTCCTCTAAAATGAAAAACGTGGAGAAAGTGAATCTATTTGATTCCACTCAGTTACTAAGCAAAACGCTTTGAGCGTAAAACTACAGACGGGTTCAAGTTGTTTTACCACGTTCACCAACCGAAACTGAAATATGGTCAAAATAGTATCCTGGTCAAAGAAGCTTACAAATTCTCTTGTTCCTCTAAATCCGGATAACTTTTCGCCACTATTCTGAACCAGTGAGGCTGAGTGTTTGGCCTCTTCTCAGCGTGACTTGGTTTATATAGGGCCGTTTACGATCATGCACATAAAGGGCGCAGAACCGACAACGTGGGCACGTAGACTTAGCCTGAACTACAGATAACATACTCCTGAAAATAACACAGATGTGAATGAGCAAGAGACATAGGTCGCTCGTGATCTCCTGCCCCTGTAGGGGCAGGAACTCACGAGCGGTCTATGCCTCTTGAAATTGTGAGGTTGGGAGGGGTTCGTTTATAGATGAGTAGGCGCGGGCAGCATACACAAACCTTTCCGGAATGTCATTCAGCTTTACGCCGAGGCCCAGCTCTCGCTCTACGCTCGGTTGTAAGCGTGTCCTTATAAGGAAGCTACGCTTCCGATCTGGGAAGCTTGCAAGGCTTGAGTGACGCGTCCTCGTCCAATCATGTTCAGTGGGATGGAATTTTGGGCAAGGACTGTGGGAAAGTGCCAGTCAGTGACGCAAGTTGATGAAGATCGGGCTGGCTGCTGCGGCTGTGGTTGCTGGAAAGTTCTAGAAAATTCATGTCTAACTGCAGTGTACAATTTCACGCCGAACAGCCTTTTCCTTCCTTCATTTGACTTCACTCATTTAAATGAAAATGACACGTTGTTTTATTTTCAGGACCGACCAAACCACTGTCTTTTTCCCTTTTCTGGAAGTGGGGGTCGGGGGTCGGGGCCCGGGTGGTCATTTGATTTTTTTTTTAAATCCCTTCTATTTATAGAAGGGACTTTTTAAGGCCGCGGGTCCCGGTGGGGCGAATAGAGTCCATGATGTCAAAGACGGGCAGGCCTAATCCTCTGGACACCTGAAGTAACAAGATAAAAATTACGTCATGTCTAGTCACGCCAACCTCCGCTGCTGAACTAACGTACCGTCATTTGGCGCAAAGCGCCGTATGTGCGTAGATGTGTACGTATGTGTGTAAACACGAGAATCTCCGATATTGCTGTACGCCGCAGAAGCTTGAAACTTGGCGAAATGATTTTCTCTAAGGAGTGACTAAGAGAGGGTCCAAGACTATTTTGTAACGGGATGTCTCCTTGAAGACATAAAAGACAGTTTATAGAAAGTCGGTTGACCCAGATTAGAGTCCGTAATTTTTGTCGTATTTACTTGAACTTTTCCATAGCTAGTTTGCAGAAAGACATTGGATGAGTTCGTTAGGCAGCTTTGTATCTTTTCAACTTCTTCAGTAAAAAGTAATTCTTCTCAGAAAAAAAATTAAAACAGTATAAAATCTTGACTTCTGAAGAAAGTCAGACAGTGGCGGTGACGTAAAAGAAGCAACTCCGTCACCACGCAGACATTGACGCAATACTCTAAATATGACGTAATTCTCTCTCTCTCGCACGCCCCCCCCCCCCCCTCTCTCTCTCTCTCTCTCTCTCTCTCTTCTAATTTTCATGCTGTCCAAACTGAAGCACTTCACCTGACTGACTTTGAAACCAGGAAATTATTTTATTATGCNAACTGAAGCACTTCACCTGACTGACTTTGAAACCAGGAAATTATTTTATTATGCACATATTCAGTCCCACATTAATTATGCTTCGATGGTGTGGGATGGCTGCAGAGATGCACATTTAAAAAGACTGAACTCCTTATACACACGAGCAGCGAAATTAATTTTACCCGATCCTACATTGACAACGGATGATAAGCGGGACTTCTCTTCTCTCAAGAATCAGTTTGCATTCAAGAAAGGTGTTCTCCTGTTCAAAATTCGGAATGACAACACACCAGAATATCTAACTCAGCTGCTAGTCCGGTCTCAGTCCCGTTATGGCGATACGAAAAGCCCAAAACTAGAATAGACTTATTTAAAACCAGTCTAGCATTTTCGGGGGCGACTTTGTGGAATTCATTTCCATCCCGGCCACACAAAGACCACTCCAACGGTATCATGTTTCAAGAAAAGCCTTTTTAAACATTTATCTTCGCAGCCATAACTATCTGCAAGCTTTGCTTTCTATACGTAGATATCATTGTTAGTAAGTACCCATTCTACTGCTGTGTATGTATAGAGCTGCTGTGTTTTTTTTTTTCCCTTACCATTGCTCCCCCTCCCCCAACACACCCGTAGGCGTTGGTCATATACATGTATTAATGTAATGTAATTGTTGTGTTTGTCTGTAGATGTAGCAACGGCAGATTTGTAAAATGGCATTGCTTCTGGCATTGTTAATATCTGTACCTTTGTAAAATAAAGATTCATTGATTCATTGATTCTCTCTCTCTCTCTCTCTCTCTCTCTCTCTCTCTCTCTCTCTCTCTCTCTCTCTCTCTCTCTCTCTCTCTCTCTCTCTCTCTCTCTCTCTCACACACACACACACACACACACACACACACACACATACACATGCGCGCATCTCCAACATAGATAATCATGCGCCCTCCGGGCACATGAGTATCTATGCCTCTTGGAGATGTTATGAGCGCGCGCTCACGCACGCACACACACACACACACACACACACACACACACACACACACGCACATCGACGCGCTTTCAGAAGAGCACGCAGGTGTACTTAGTGTATCATGTAGCTAGATAAAGTCAACCAGATTTCATACAAATAATATAGCAAGACTGAAATCGTACTGTGAAAATCTAGTTTTGTCACCATTTTCTCAAGTCTTGAAGCGAAAGTGAAACTCATATCACGCTAAATATAAAATTACGTACAAACCAAAAAAACGTCATGATAAATGACGATTGACAAACCAATGACGAGTATGCACTGCGCCCCTTTTAGAATTCACTGTCGCGCATTGACAGATCTGCTAGGTTTTTCAAAAGGAGAAATTTCAACATCAGAATTAGGTCAAAGACGAAAGATAGAGACCCTTGACAGCGAGGGCAGCTCGCATATATATAGAAGAGACTTTGTGGGTTATGGTTCATCCCATGGTGTTTCTAATTCTTCTACAAATTGTAAGGTAAACCCCTTCATTGTCAAGAAGACAGAAGCAGGGGCGGATAAGTTAACTCGAAGGGGCGGGATGGGTAATGGTGCTGGTGGTGATGGGGCCGGGGGGGGGGGGGGTGGGGTTCCAAATTTTTGTTTGGAACCTTCAACCTGACACAAAAGGCCTCCCCAACGCTAGACCTTCTTCCAGTGGCCGAAAAATCAAGTAACCGAGGGCGAGGGGGGGGGGGGGGAGGGGGGGGCGGGGGGTTAGAGGGGAATACGTGTGTGTCAGGACTTTCACCTCTCGCCAAAATATATCAAACAAAGGGGGGGGGGGGGGGAAAGGAAGGGCGAACAAACACCCCAAAAAGGGACTTAGTTATAGCATTTTAAAGAATTTTGGGTCCGGGGGGGGGGGGACGTTCTGGATCCCCTGGAACGCCTTCCCCCTAGATCCGCCCCTGCCGAAGTGAACACCTAACAACTGCACACAAAAAGAAAAACCAACCATAGAACCTCATAAACAAACGCAGGCGCGCAGGCTCCTGCCGCCAGTTGCAAGAAACTTTTCCAGGCCAGTAACTGCCAACCCGCGACTGTCCCCTGCATAGCAGCCAGATTCCTGCGTGGGGCTACAAATAGCTCAAAACAACGCCGTTGGAACTATGACAGGCAGGAACTGGCCGTTGAAAATGACGTGCAATTCGACCCTGATGTTCCATATTTCTTTTTTCTACTGAAGTTTGTGGCTGCACGTGTTTCTCTGAAAGCTGGGGTTATATATGGCGTTCACTGAGTCCATAATATTGAAACTCACAATTTGTGGTCGAAAATACGAATACACTCTTGGCCGCAAATACAAATACAATCTCTACAACACAGGGGCCAGTTGCATGAGTGAGCTTAATCCTGCGCCAGCCACTAAGCACGGTGCTCCGCGATAGCGGAGCACCTTGCTTAGTGGCTGTCGCAGGACTAAGCTCATATCGCGGAGCACCGTGCCGGCTTAGTGGCTAGCGCAGGACTAAGCTCACTACGGACCACCGTGCTTAGCGGTTGGCGCAGGACTGACTAAGCTCAGTCACAACGGAGCACCTTGGCTTAGTGGCTGGCGCAGGGACTAATTAATCTCGCTCGAGCATGCAAATGCCAGGCCCCAGGACTTCGTCGTTGTTATCACGGAGCGATCTGACGCCGGCATACTTTCGCCGGTGGTTCCGGTCGGATGTACGCATGCAGTTTAAAGAAGGTTTGGTGTCGTCTGGGTCCAGAAATAAACCAGTCAGCTCGGAAGTGCGGCTTCAACCGCATGGCGGAGTGAGAGGCGTCGGAGAGAGGTTCTGGATGCAGTTGCTGAACAGACTGGTTTCACTGAGCAGAACTGAATCAGCGTCAGTCTCAGTTACAATTTAACATTCAACAGCAGTGACTCAGTGTTGCCAAAATAACATTCCAAATAGTGACATTTCATTTTAATGTTGGTTTTTTGTTGTTGTTGTTTTGGTGTTTTGTTGTTGTTGTTGTTGTTATTTTCAAAACTGACTGATTGCTTAACTCATTCAGCCCGACGCACGTATTTCCCAAATTATTTTGGAGGCGGCGTCATCTAACGACTATGCACTTGTTGCAGGAGATGGATCGACCATGATAATTCAAGGGTGGTGCCAGATTAGCTTGGCGCCTGCGGTAAAGCGTCACATCCCTGCCACTGGACACATACTTGCTTTTGAAATCTTTGTTCGTTTAAAGACCAAAGCCACAAACTACGATTGATATAAACAGGTCTCTGAGCAAAAGACGACGATGCGGCTGGCATGACTGGCCGTCGCAACTGGGCCGGGGGCTCATGAGGATCTATGTCTCTTATAGCTGGGTGGTGCACAATATTTTCTCGGCAGTAGAGCCCTGGGTTGAGGATATTTACTTAAACGAAGTTGGGTTACATTTTTATATGACTTATTACAGCATTTTAATTGGCTTTTACTTGGTTCGGTGATATTATACGCGATAAGTGAAACAGCAATGTGAGGAAAATTGGGACACTGAAAAAAACCACGCTTAAAAAGAACATTTCCAAAACAATATTTTCAATTTCCTGTTAAAACCCTTTCAGTCTCAAAATGAACACACAGACAACACAAGAAAATAATTCACTGCTTATCTTTGACTAAGGGGCAACGAAAGTAGGAAGTAGTGTGATGTGAATTGTAAGCTGTGATTGAAATGTTTGTGTGTGTGCACGTACATGCTGTTTATACGAGTTAACCCATTACATCCTGAGACTGATTTTGTAAAATTTGCTTATTGTCCTATGAAGGCTATGTTACAGATCAGGAAATAGATCAACTGTTTCAGTTCAAGGGCGGTGCCAAAATAGCTTGACGCCTATGGCGCCAAGCTATTCTGGCACCACCCTTGAACTATAAGTCAAATTTATTTCAAGCAATGGGTGTATCAGAATGATAAGGGTTAAAGTAGCATCACGCATAAACTTCGAGGCACATGTCAGCACCATTTGAGTGTTTGTTATGCCTTGTCGACACACCTAATGAACTTTAACAGCAGTTTGGATACGCAGCAAGAGCACACGCCTAATCGCATTTATTTATTCTGCGCAGCCGTTAGCGTGTCAATCTATTTTTAGCTGTTTCTCGCACTGAAAGCATTTATTTTTAGAACGGGGTGGTGTCATTTTCAGGTTACTTGATATACAGACAACGTGTGCTGAACTGGATTATCCTGTGTCTAAATGAACCATAACTAGTCCTGTGTGTAGCGTTTCGTAACCATCTGTAACAAAAGTGTTTACTGAACAGTTAAGGCGGTAGTAGGCCTTTAATGAATCTTTTGCTGATACCATACTCTTTTAAATTTCTCCCATATGGGATTGATACATTATTTTGAATCGTTAACCTATTCAGCCCTGACGCCTTACCGCAGGAGATGGGTCGACCATGATAATTCAAGGGTCGACCATGATAATTCAAGGGTAGTGCCAGATCAGCTTGGCGCCTGTCGGCGCCAAGCTAATCTGGCACTACCCTTGAATTATCATGGTCGATCCATCTCCTGCAACAGGTGCATATTCGTTAGATGACGCCGCCAAAATCTGGGAAATGCGTGCGTCGGAAATGAATGAGTTAATCTTGTTGTCGCCGTCGGTGTTGAATACATGCACATGCTTCGCATATACTAATTAGTCTTCTCTCCAGAAACTTTCTTGTGGGGCCTACATGACGATGTAACGCATCTTTTGCTGATACCATACTCTTTTAAATTTCTCCATTCTGGGATTGTTCAATTACTTTGAATCTTTAATCTTAAATCTTCTTTGCCGGGTATTGAAATTCCATGTTCGAATCAAAAGACTCCAACACCTAATTACCTGCTGAAAGAAAAGCGAACCAATGCAAGAGACATAGATCTTCATGAGACCCCGCAGTTGCGGGGGCTCATGAAGATCTATGCCTCTCGCTGACGCTGAACATTTTATATCTATGTTCCTTGGACGGGAATGGTTCTTTGGCGTTGGATTAACAAAGCTTTCAGAAACACAGTCCGCGGGGAAGGGGTAAAGTTGGGTACTCGCACATGTACTAGTTGATGCTTTCTTGGTCTTAAACATCACCCTTTGGCTGTCGGTAGCGGTTTTCGTCGAGGTGATTCCAGACCGGCTAATACTCCGATCCTTTATCTTATCATACACAATCAAACACTCAGATACAAGTGTGCGCCCAATCCTGCAGTGGGGAGTTTATCAATCTAATCGGATTCTTTTGATATTAAACATTCCGCGGACATGCCTTACATACCATCCCACTTCCGACATTCATTCAGTTTGAATTAAACCACCACACACGTTTTTATCCGGCATTCTCGACGGCAACATTATCGCGGCCCCTTCACTGTCGAGAAAAAAATGAACAGGATCCGACTGTAGGAGACACAGTACAGATCTTCATGTGACCCCTGCAGAGGGGGAGCTGATGATGATCTGTGTCTCTCGCTGACACCATTTCAGTACCTATGTTTCTTGAACCGCTGAGCTCTTTGGCTCGACGTTAAAGATTTCAGTGACGGCCTGTGACTTTATAGTCCGAAATAGCTCAGCGGTTAAGCGTCGGAGCCGAGCAGGAGAGCGAAGGGAATCGCCGGGTCGTGGGTTCGAATCCCCGTCCCGGCCCCGGTAGCTGGACTCGCAACCCAAGAGTAAAAGACGGGCTTGTTCAATACATGTCCTATAAAAGGTCCTGGTAAATCAAAGTGGCACAGTTGGAGTGCGCCTGAATTGATTAGTGTTCAGGTCGTACTCCATAGGTAATAGATTTCCCTGTCCCCCATAACTCAGGGCCGTCCATTATCACTTCGGTGCCGTTGATGTACACCACCTGTGACTTTTAGCAGTGTCGAAATGGCTGATAGTTTTTGGGTTATATAATTTAGACTTTCGGCGATCAGTATTTCTGTGGGATTTTAAGCCCTTATATTCATGCTTTATATCATGCGTAATTTGAAGGCCCATATTCCAGTTGGAAGTAATAATTATGGGATGTCTTAATCCCTCAACCGTCTGCTGGAAAAAATGCAAATACCATTCAATTGCAAGCGGCAAAGAACCTCATGAGCCTCTGCCGCATTGGTGGGGGCTCATGAGGGTCTTTGCCTCTTGCAAACCCTCTTCATTCAGTGATCCGCCTTGGCGGCATTGTTGGATTACTCAGGGATGAATTCGCCCTGCTTTTTACCAGACACAATATTACGACCACTGGCGGTGAAGGGGAACATACATGTGCTGGTCTGTGATTTTAGACCTTACGGCCGAAGGCCGTCACGTCTAAAATCACAGACCAGCACACGTGTTCCCATTCAGTCTTGCTCGTGACCGCACAACTCATCTCCGTCCACGTGCTCCAAGCATACCAGTAAAGTAATTGTGTGTTAGTTCGACGTGACCACAGCGGCTTGTCCTCGCGGCGTTCCTTCTGCTGAAGCGGTACGATTTTACAGTTGTCCGCCTAAATCAATTAAACGAGGACTATACAAATACTATAGAAATAAAGAGATAATCGGCAGAAGAAGGGAAGGAACTATGCTAGAAAGAACTTAATATACTCATAACAGGACATAGTTCAGTATTGCCGGCTGACAGTACTCTGGATTTGTTTTTCAACCCGCTTCACGCTTTATCAACCCAGACACGCTTTGAATACCAGTCTGTTGGAGTGCTGTCAAGCAGATAATAAAACTTTTACATCAATTTCATTGAAGGCCCGCCATAGAATTTTAAGTTGCGGGAAATACATTGTGCTTCACATTCATTATATTTGGGTGGAGTGTCTCCCCCCAAAATGTTTGCATTCCGAACGGCTTGACATCGCGCAGGCCGGTTAGAATGCGCTAGCTTGACACTCAGCCTCGGCGCCAGCACGGTAATTTATGTTTTCAAACAGGTGTAAAGTTCTCAGCCAGTGATTTTCGTCTGAATGCGGCACAGACTCTCCTGATCGGCCCTGCGCCCGCAGGCTTTCACGAAAACCTATGTGACCTCTTGTTTGCATAGTGAGATCGCCGACATTTACACCGCCAGACAGAAATTATTTTATGAACTTTTGCTCGTGTAGCGCTTTACACTGTGACGTTCAACCCGTTCAGTGCCGAGAAAAGGTCAAAACCGCCCAGCTGCAAGGGGTATAGATCCTCATGAGCCCCCGCAGTTGCGGGGGCTCATGAGGATCTATGCCTCTTGCTGACACCACTTTGAATCCATGTTCCTGGACGTACATTATTTTTTTTTATTTTTTTATTTTTATTTTTTATTTTTATTTTTATTATTTTTTATTTTTATTTTTATTTTATTTATTTATTTATTTATTTATTTATTTTTTTTTTTTGGGGGTGGGGGTGGGGGGTGTCTTGAATTAACGAAGATTGCACAAACAGCAGTCTGCGTCAGCTGGCCCGGTACGGGTTAATCGTTTTTCACCCTTTATGTCTTTTCCGTCATTTCTCAAAACTACAGTGACTTCCTGAGATTGTGTAATTGACATTTGACGGCAGAGCTATACCAGCAAGACTAGGGTACATATCTCGAAGAAATCCTTCGACTGTAGGGGCTCATGAGAATCTGCCCCTTTGGCTCTTGAGGGGATGGTTGAGGATTTTAACTCGTTTACTCACTTGACTCAGTCAATCCCAAATCAGCATCAAGCTTTCAAAACTGGCGTGCTATTAATAATCTGCTAGCTTAAGTTGCTATACTGGTTTGTAAGTATGCTTCTAGCCGTCCTCAGAGCTAGGCCCATTGAGTGATTGACTTTTTTCGTGTTTTTTTTTTATTTTCCAGATTATAAAAAAAAAAAATCAGACAGAGGGTGGTATCTGGGTTCAGGCCAATGTTTGTAATAGCATCGTGTGAAGTGTCAATCCGCACTGAGGTTTCTAACCCCAGTAGCGCCAAGTTACTGGTTACGCTTTGGCTGTCGGTAGCATTTTTGTCACGATAACCCCCCACCCAACTCCTCCTCCCTCCCCACCACCCACCAATGATTTTCCGGGCAGTTGAAGAAGGCTGCGTCCGGCATCAACTCATTAAATCCTGAAGTTGAGTTGTTAAAATGTGCATATTGTCCTATGAAGGCTACTTTACAGACTGGAAGATAGATCAACCATTAATTAGTATAGTTCAAGGGTGGTGCCAGAACAGCTTGGCGCCTGAGGCGCCAAGCTGTTCTGGCACCACCCTTGAACTCTCATAGTCAAATTAATTTCAAGCAGTGGTGTATCAGAATGAAAAGCGTTAACATCCAGTCCCCGCTAAAGAGGTGTACGTTCAACGCCAAAGATCGCCAGCCGTTAAAGGAACATGGATCGAAAGTGGAATCAGCAAGAGGCATAGATCCTCAAGAGCCCCCGCAGTTGCGGGGGCTCATGAGGATCTATGACTCTTGCAGCTGGGTGTTGGTCAGTTTCTCTCGGCAGTGAACGGGTTAAAAAAAATTAGCCGGCCCAATAAGCTGTGGGCTTTCTCAATCAGGAGGAAATAACTGTAAAAATTTAAGGCCGTGCAAACACCCGCTGACATGTTTTCGACTGTGGGAATCCACAACACAAAGAAAACAAATCAGGGGGAGGATCTTGGGGGGGGGGGGGGGGGTGGTCCTAGGGTCCCCCCCCCCTTCTCCATTGTTTAAAATGCTATAACAAAGTTCCTTTTTGGGGTGTTTGGACACACCCCCCCCCCCACCCCCACCCCGGCCCTATTTCATTTTTTGGCGAAAAAATGCCAGTCCGAAGTTGAAAATAGGAAATTGTGAATGTTGGGATATCTCATACATGCGCCGGGGGTCTGTGATTTTGGGCCTAACGGCCTGGCGCCGTAAGGTCCGAAACCACAGATCAACACACGCACGACTGACCATGTTTGCGGCACGCGTGACAGGTGTATCGTGCCTTTTGTAACGTAGGTTCAGAACCACGGACCAACGCACGTTGTTTCCTTTTTTCGACACGGCACACGCAGATGTATCATGCCTTGACAATGTATTTGTCTGCGGGTAAACACTGGAGACTCGGTACATTTAGGAAATGACTCATGCACTAATCCACTTGTTTCTCTCACTCGCTCAAGCCTAGGAAATTAACCCCTTCGCCGCCGGAACAACACAACGAGCGATACCCAGACAGATGCAAGAGGCGTAGACCCTCATGAGCCCCCGCAGCTGCGGGGGTTCATGAGGATCTATGCCTCTTGCTGATCCCACTTTGAATCCGTGATGGTGTTTTTGTCTTGCTGCGACCAGTGCCCGGCGTGGAAGGGGTTAAAACGTACGTTTCCCAGTCGGTGTTTTGACTTGTACCCGATGAGTGAATTTTCGCATCACTAATTATTTCAAGTTCTGACTAATGAGGAAAAAAGCTTGTCTGCCGACAACATAGGCCGAAACCTGAATCACATACAATGTCTGGAATGCTGTGGAAGCAGCCTTCTTGCTCACACCACAGGTACAGGAATCTTACACGAAAAGAAGCCTTCAGGCAGCGGCTCTTCTATAGAAAAGCCGCTGCCTAGAGACTTTTTTTCGTGTTGGATTCCTGGGCTTGTGCTTACATCTCCACTGAAGTGTGTGTGGTGTTGACAAGCCAGTGTTTTTGCTTTCAAACTACGCAGTATGGCAAATTCTTCACCGCCATCATTTCTTACTGCCAGTTGCGAAACGACACCTTTTAACACTGAAAAAACAAATGCAAAGTCCTTTGGTCAAAGGTCTTTCGGTTTTCAGGCAACAGTCATTTGGAATTCTCTTCCCAAGCACATTCGCGATGCCCCCCCCCCCCCCCCGCCCCCCCCCCCCCCCCCCCAGTCATTTATTCCTAGTCAAAACACATCTTTTTCACTAGTCGCCAAATCCCAGTCTCTTACGTCTAGTATGATGACCCTGTGCCAGTTCGTGCGGCGATGGTTGTTCGTGATCTGGACGTGTTCATGTGCTGTCAAATTGGTATTTGCGTTTTGTCATATTTGTACATTATGTTGCCGCGGCCTTACGAGTTTTGTCTAGTTCTGTCATGCTGTCTTGCACTGTACAGCGCTTAAAGCCGAGACTGCAAGGAGAATGCTAGTTAGTTAGTTAGTTATTTGGGTTTAACGCCGAGTTGGCAAGTAAGGCCATCTCACGGAGGAGGGAGAATGCGCTATATAATAATGATAATAATAATGATAATAATAATAATAATAATAATAATAATAATAATAATAATAATAATAATAATAATAATACATTATTATTATTATTAGTAGTAGTATTATTATTAGTAGTAGTAGTATTACAATACGAAACGAAACACGACACTACTCGACACAATACGATCCATTGCACAAAAGATGTTTGTCGAAAGAGGGAGGAAAACGCACAAACGTGAACGAAGAGTTCAATGGATGGGGTGTATTCAAGTTTTAAAGTTCTTCAGTGGTTAGGAGGCGTGGTTCTATGTTCCAAATTCTTGCGCGGATGCGCATGACATACATGTGTGCGTGAACTGTCTCGGCACCAATACATGTCTGTCAGTCGCATGTAAGCGTCGCATTCGTTTTTTATATGACTCTTATGCGGTAGTGAATCGAGACAAATTCGTTGTTTAGATCCGCGACAAAAGTTATGGCTTTAGGTCACATCTCGATGTCGCTAGAACACACGAGCGGCTGAAGCCGCTCGTGTGTTCTAGTGACGTCTCGATGCGACCAAAAGCCATATTTCTGTGGCGGATCTGAACAACTAATAACGCAATGCAATGCAGTTTCCACGCAACGCAATGCAATGCAATGTAGTCGCACGCAAAAAAAAAAAAAGGTGTGCTACTTCCCCATAACCAGGAAATGTCCTCAAGAGCAAAGGTTAACAACTGCATAAACGTATTTCAGTTTACATTTACAGTTCCAAAAGTTTATTTGTTTAACCCTCTGTGTGTCGGTAGCGGTTTTAGTCGCGATGATTCCTGTTGGAATCATCGTGACTAAAACCGCTACCGACACCCAAAGGGTTAAAAAAAAAAGTCGTGTTGTGCAGCATTATCGAACGTCATACGAAGAAAGGTTACAAAAAAGATGGTGCGACCTATCAACCCTTTATTGCCTGGAGAAGGGCGCTTTAAGTTAAGCATATCGGACTGTAATTGCGCAACATGACCACGAGCAGGCGTCATTCTAATGACTCCATGGAATGAGGGAAAGCAGCGATGAATGTTGTAGTAAGGATAGGTTAAATAGAGGGCAGTCACATAATTCTCCCGCTCTAAACACGACTGAGGCGTAGCTTTTTGTTCGCCAACAGCAGCACGCAATGGATTCATGAACAATCCGGAGGCGGCTTGCTGGCAGAGATTGGCCTGGCTAAACAGGTCCCTGCAGCTGTTCTTCAGACACCATTAATCCATTCAGCCCTGACACACTGCAAGAAGACATGCAGTGCATCATCCACGATCCGCGTTCGTCGAGTCAAACAAACAAAATAAGTGGGGCTTGTTCAGATAGCATGTCCGGTAAAAAAAAAAAAAAAAAAAATCCTGGTAAATCAAAATGACACAGTTGCAGTGCGCCTGAACTGATCAGTGTTCAGGTCGTACTCATAGGCAATAGCTGTCCCTGTCTCCCATAACCCGCCCGTTAGGGCCGTCCGTTTTCACGTCGGTGCCGTGGAAGGCTAAACTCTAACCAAACCAACTACTAACCATGATAGTTCAAGGCTATCCTGGCACCACCCTTGAACTATCATGGTCGAACTAAATCATGGACGTAGATGTAGTCTTTCGAGTACAACTTTCACTGAGTTCAGTTTGGGGATTTGCGAAAACGGGTTTCAGTCAATGCGTCGACATTTTCTTCAGTCTCATTGTGAGATATAGTCATCGGGGATTAGGAAAATGACTGTTACTGTAAAAGGACTGCAGGGGGTTGGTTTTACGACTGATTAGCTTGATGATTATTGTGAGGAGAGAGTACTGCCTCCGGAATTGGGGAGGGGTAAGGCATGTCATTGGAATGAGGAAAGGCAACGAAGGCGTGGGGTTTCGGCATCTCAGAGTGAGTGCCAATAATGAGGGGTAAAATATAGGCTGGAGCAGGACAAAGATAAGGACTGTGATTCTGAGAGAGAAAAAAATTGCTTAACTCATTCGAGACGAACGGCAACCGGATACGCGGCTTAAGCCCCGTAACCGGATGCCGTTCGTCTCAAAAGAGTTAAGTGAATATTCGCTATTTTCTGAAATATTTATGAGGTGAAGGTCTGGCGCTCGATTTGTGACCTTCACACTGTAGTGTGATGTTGGTTTTAGTTTCACGTTACTGCGGGCCAGAGGCGCAAGAGAGATGTCGCATTTTTTAACAATAAAAAAGAAAATCGCAAAGACGTCTGAAGAATGTTGTAGGTCGAGGCGACCCAGACAATGAGGTGAAGGTCTCAAGAAGCCTCGCCCTTTCACTCGCTCACTCGCTCATTAGTCAATACCTATTATGCCTATAACTATTGTAACTAAGAGATTGATTCAGTGATTGATTGATTGATTGATTGATTGATTGATTGATTGATTCCTTCATTCGTTCATTCTGACTGACTGATTCATTCTGAATTCATTCATTTGATCATTCATTCCGCATGGTATTTATTTATTTATTTATTTATTTAGCTATTTAGCTATTTATATAATAATTTCATTAAATCATAGCAGCAAACATGCACGAGCAGACAGAGCAGTTCATTGTGTGCCTCAGACTATGGGCTATCCAGGAAAACACTGCTTCCTGCATTTGTATCTGGCTTATTCAGACAGTGTGTGTGACACTGCGCCATTCATTGTACAGTTGCCTCGCTAGACACGCTAATCATCCATTGCGTTGGCCACCTTCCTGTTTCAAAATCTTGCACGAGAAAGAGATTATTATGTTCAGCGTTTGTCGTTTGCAAGAGACATAGATTCTCATGAGCCCCTGCATTGCAGGGGCTCATGAGAATCTATGCCTCTTGTGGGCCGACTTTGCTAGGCACTGCAGCTGTTCGTGGGTAGTAAACTTCGACTTGCATCTGGAAATCATGTGTGGTGAGCGTACGCAGCTTAGGAGGAATGGAAATGTTTGACTGAGTAGGTGGGTAGTAGAGGCTGATCTGGGGTGAAGGTGGGGGTGGGGTGGGGGTGTTTCCAGGGGTTTCGGATATCCTTCCCCCACCCCCCCCCCCCACCCCCCACCCCCAGGACGAAAATTCTTTAAAATGCTATTTTTAAAAAAGTCCTTTTGTGGAATATGGAACACCCCTATCTTTCCCACATGTTTTTCGATAATTTTGGCGGGCGGTGAGAAAATAGAAGATGCCTAACACAACCCCCCCCCCACCCACCCCTACCCCTACCTCCGGTCCATCCTCCCTTTGTTTGATTATCCGGCCACTGGGTAGTAAGGTCTGGCCTCGTCATGCCTGTTGTGTCAGGCTGAAAGTCCCAAAACAAAAAGTTAGAAATTCCCCCACCCCCCACCCACTCCCTTTGAGGTAACTGATCCGCTTTTGGGTCGTGTATGTGGGTGTGTGTTTGGTGTGTGTTTGGAGTGTGTGATTGCGGTATGTGTGTGTGTGTGTGTGTGTGTGTGTGTGTGTGTGTGTGTGTGTGATGGTGTGTGCGTGTGTGTGCGCGCGCGTGTATGTGTGTGATGGTGTGTGTGTGTGTGTGTGTTTGGGGTGTGTGATTGTGTGTGTGTGTGTGTGTGTGTATGTGTGTGTGACTGTGTCTGTGTGTGTGATGGTATGTGTGTGTGTGTGTGTTTGTTTGTTGTTGTTGTTGTTGTGTGTGTGTGTGTGTGTGTGAACGTGTTTGCGTATGTGTGCGCGCTTGTGTGTGTGTGTGATGGTGTGTGTGTTTGTTTGTGTGTGTGTGTGTGTGTGTGTGTGTGTGTGTGTGTGTGTATGTATGTATCATGGTTTCTGTGTGTGTGATGGTGTGTGTGTGTTTGTTGTTGTTGTTGTTGTTATTGTGTGTGTGTGTTTGTTGTTGTTGTTGTTTATGGGTGGGTGTGTGTGTGTGTGTGTGTGTGTGTGTGTGTGTGTGTGTGTGTGTGTGTGTGTGCCGGGTGTGTGTGTGTGCTGGTGTGGCCGTTCCTACATTGTCAGGGGCGACAGAACGTATCGTACCACAGTCGCAAATTCATTCAAATGTACACCGCACCAAAACAAACATCACAGCCCGCAAACGTTTCACTGACACCCTTTTTCTTTCTGTTGCGTGTACACGCTAACGTTTCGCTACAAGGGCGGGGAATACTTATCGTCAGACTGTAAGCCAGGATTAATTAAACCCGTGACTGCCAAAAAAATACAAACACTACCGGCCCGACTGCAAGAGGCATAGATCCTCATGAACCCCCGCAACTGCGGGGGTTCATGAGGATCTATGCCTCTTGCTGAGAACAATTTATATCCATGTTCTTTGGACGGCTGTGACTTTCGGTCACTGAATAAACGACGATTTCTGAAACACGTTGAGGCAGGGAAGGGGTTAAAAGACCGACAGGGAGACAGTGCACGTGACGGTGAAGTGGTCAAGGTGGCTCAGTGTTGAAGTAGTGATAATATGAGCCTGATAACGCACATGTAATGGTTAATATACATGCACATTATACTATCTGGAGTATCAGTCAGCGATTACACAACGTGCTCGTTAACTCATTCTACCCCAACACCGAAATCCCCAAATTTTGCCGTTGTCCTTTGAAGACCTGTACTCTAGAGCAGGACACAGATCGACCATGATATTTCAAGGGTGATGCCAGAATAGCTTTGCGCCCATAGGCGCTAAGCTATTCTGGCATCACCCTTGAACTATCATGGTCGATCCTTATCTTGCTAGTAGTTTGTCTGGGGTAGAATGAGTTTTAATCTGAGATTCAGTACACACGTCAGGTCGAGAAAACGTGAGCACGATCCAAACTGCCAGGGACGTAGATCCTCATGAGCCCCCGCAACTGCGGGGGATCATGAGGATCTATGCCTCTTGCCGAGATCAGTTTGTATCCATGTTTCTTGGACGGTGTTGACTTTTCGTTGTCGAAGGAACAAAGATTTCACAAACAAAAGTGTACGCACAGTGGTATAGAAGGGGTTAATTTGTTTTTGTCTACTGTATTTAAAAAAATACGGTAGACTTTGAAATGGGGCTGGTCGGGCGCATTCCGGAGCATGCACATGACGTTTTTTGGCGTGCGGCGCAGAAATTCTGGCAAAGAAATAACAAGATAACAATGACGTCACGTCTAGCTACGCAAACCTTGCTAGAGAACGTCTTTTGGGCGCCAAACGCCGTGTGTGTGTGTGTTTGTGTGTGTGTGTGTGTGTGTGTGTGTGTGTGTGTGTGTGTGTGTGTGTGTGCGTGCGTGCGTGCGTGCGTGCGTGCGTGCGTGTGTGTGTGTGTGTATGTGTGTGCGTGTGTGCGTGTATGCGTGTGTGTGTGTGTGACAGCGACTAGAGCCCGCGTTTGAGGACGGGCAAGCTCGAAATTTTAGGATATTGTCCATAAAAGAATTATCTCGGAACCTTTTTTTTTAAATGTTTTGATTAAGATGCTCATTTGCGAGAAAATGGCCGTTTCACAAAAAACCGGTTGATCCACACTGTAGTCCGTAATTTTTCTTATTTTTTTTACTAGATATTTTGAGTATAGCCAGATAAAAGGGACATATTGAATGAGTTCTTTAACCAGCATTGCACCTTTAGAACTGTTTGAGTGATAATTAAATATTTTCTGAAAAAATTATATATTTTCACGTTTCAGACAGGAGGAAGAATTTCAAAAGAAAAATGCAGATGAATGGACCAGAAAGACAGCAATACAAACCCCCAAAAGAGTAGAACCCACCTTGCATGGGTTAGACAAGGTGACCCTAGGAACTAAAAAGTAGACAACCCCACCAAGGTCCCCTAGGGCAGACCCGGTTGGGGGGGGGGGGGGGGGCGGGGGAAGAGAAACAAGAGTTCTACGACCGACTCGAGTGCTGTGGACAAATGTGCGGAGCAAGACATAACCATCGTCATGGGCGATTTTAATGCCAAAATAGGGGATGACAACACCGGATACAAAGAGGTGATGGGGATACAGGGACTAGGGGAGATGAGTGAGAACGGGAAGAGGTTTGTAGACTTTTGTGCTCTAAACAGACTTGTTATTGGAGGCAGCATCTTCCCACACAGAAGAATACACAAAGCAACTTGGGTCTCACCTGACCATACTACAGAGAACCGAATAGACCATATCCGCATTAGCAAGAAATTTAGAAGATCTCATCAAGATGTTTGAGTGAGGAGGGGAGCAGATGTCGCCTCAGACCACCATCTGCTTACCTTAAGAATAAAGGTCAAGTTAAAGAAAAGCCGCACATAGACAACAAGAAGACAGCGCTATAATGTAGGCCTCCTGAGAGAGACTGGGGTGAGAGAAGAGTTTAAACTGGTGCTGTCCAACCGGTTTCAAGTGCTACAGGAGCTAGTAAATGAAGAGGAGGCGGTCACCACAGAGCAGCATTGGAAGGCAGTTAGAGAGGTGCTGAACTCAACCTGCAAAGACACTGTAGGGTTCAGGAAACACCATCACAAGGACTGGCTGTCGGCACAGACCTTGAAGAAGATAGAAGGGAGGAAGCAGAAGAAAGCAGTTGTCAACAACAGTCGCACGAGAGCAGCCAAAGCAAGGGCACAGGAGGAATACTCGGAAGCCAACCGCAAGGTGAAGAGGAGTATCAGGGCAGACAAGAGGGCCTACACAGACAGCCTGGCAGCAGAGGCAGAAAAGGCAGCAGGCAGCGGCAACATGAAACAGCTCTGCGACATTACCAGAAGATTGTCGGGCAAGTATAGCCATATAGAAAGACCAGTAAAAGACAAAGAAGGCAAGCCTATTGCAGACAGAGCAGACCAACTCGACAGATGGGCCGAGTATTTTAAAGAGTTACTGAACAGACTCACCCCCCCCCCCCCGACCCGCTCCCCGACCCCCCCCCCCCTCCCGACCCCCCCCCCCCCCCTTCTGACATCCAGCCAGCAGAGACTGACCTACCCATCAGCTGTGACAGACCCAGCCAGGAAGAGATCAGAAGAGCAGTGGCATTTTTGAAGAACGGCAAATCAGCAGGACCAGATGGCATCCCAGCGGAGGCTCTGAAAGACAACCGTAGAGCTGCTGTGCCCACTGTTTGGAAAGATCTGGGAAGAGGAGGTGATGCCGGCTGACTGGAAGGAGGGGTGTCTAATCAAGCTTCCCAAGAAAGGCGACCTCAGCAAGTGTTCCAACTACAGAGGAATCACCTTGCTGTCAGTACCAGGAAAGGTCTTTAACAGGATCACCCTGGAGAGAATGAAGAGCTCCGTCGACCCCCAGGTGAGAGACCAGCAAGCAAGATTCAGGAAAAACCGATCATGTACAGACCAGATCGCCACTCTCCGCATCATCGTGGAACAGTCTCTGGAGTGGAGCTCTCCGCTGTACGTCAACTTTGTGGATTACGAGAAAGCATTTGACAGCGTGGACCGAAAGACTTTGTAGAAACTCCTACGACACTAAGGTGTACCCACAAAGTTCGTCTGCCTGATCAAGAGCAGCTACGATGGCATGACATGTCGCGTGATCCACTGTAACGCACGCAGCCTTTCCTCCAGTCGCACGTACAGACTCTCGCACAACAGACGCATACACCGCCTCTGACTCAGACGGGCGTATTCACGCGGTAAAACTCAACACACGGGCTTTCTTTCTAACGTAGATATTAATAACAAACAACAATAAAAGAACGCTCACTCAAAACTATCAAAACTATGTACACCACACCTTCCCGCTACAGGCACATCAAACCACATACACATGCACAATGTAAAGGCCAGGCTAGATATTAGTCTCTCACAATCCAACCTGTTTGGTGTTCTCGCCTGGTTACGTTAGTCCTTTCACGTCTAGGCGTGCAAGTCCTTCGTACGCTCCCGAGACGTCCCGTCTCTCGTACCGTGGACGTCCTCGTAAATCGCTCTGAAGCGCAGTCTTTACTGTGACCTGGTTGTCTCGGCACCGGTCGCTCACTCCCTGAGTGAAGAGATGGAGAGATGACCTCGCAATAGGTCCCCGGTGACTGATGTCTCGGCGTCCGTCGCTCCAATCTCCGACAAGCACTCTGAACAATAATAAAGTCATAAATCATAACACTTGCTAAACACACAACATATTGGATGAAATGAGATACATTACGTAACCTGGCTGATACAAACAACTCTCACGTTCACTCACACACACGTGCTTCATAACCCCAACTAATTTCGTAACACCCCATAATTCTGTCACTACATTGTTTGCTGTCTCCGTTCCTCTGCCTAATGGCCATAGACTGGGTCATGAAGGGGACCACTGAGCAGAGAAGAAGCGGAATACAGTGGACACAGCTTGATGACCTCGATTTTGCAGACGACTTGACTTTACTGTCCCACACTCATCAACAAATGCAGGACAAGACCACGAGGCTTGCTGACATCTCGTCACAAGTGGGACTCACCATCCACAAACAGAAAACAAAGACAATGAGGCTGAACGCAACCATGGAAGAACCTGTCTTGCTTGCTAGCACCCCTTTGGAGGAGGTGGAGTCCTTCACCTATCTCGGGAGCATCATCGACAAGAAAAGATGGCACTGATGCAGATATCAGAGCACGAATCGACAAGAGCAGCCTTTCTCCAGTTGAAAAAAGTATGGAGTTCCAGAGAGCTGTCACAACACACCAAATTCCAGATTTTCTACTCAAACGTGAAAGCAGTTCTCCTATATGGAGCAGATACTTGGAGGTTGACATAAACCACAGTGAACAGAGTACAGATCTTCATAAACAGTTGCCTTAGAAAAAATCTTGAAAATCCACTGGCCAGAGAAGATCAGTAACGTCAGACTCTGGGAGAGAACAGAGCAGATAACAGCGGAGAATGAAATTGGGCGAAGAAGATGGGGATGGATTTGTCACACTCTGAGAAAGCCAGTTTCCAGTATCACTAGGCAGGCATTGTCATGGAACCCCCAGGGAAAGAGGAAATGAGGCAGGCCGAGAAACACCTGGCATGGAGACCTCGAAGCAGACATCAAGAGACTGGAACTACCTGGAGTAAAATCGAAGGAGAAGCATAGGACAGGAGTCGCTGGAGGTCTCTCGTCGACGGCCTATACAATGGAAAGCGTGACAGGCGTAAGTAAGTAAGTGTTAGCTGTTAGCCTTTTCATTGTATCAGCGCTTAGTGCTACTTTTAGAATAAACGCTTAACAAATCTCCTTTATTATTATTATTATTATTATTATTATTATTATTATTATTATTTATTATTATTATTATTATTATTATTATTATTATTAAATCCTCATCGTGTTTATGTTCTTGGAAGGTTGTGGCTTTTGATCTTTGAATTAACCCATTACATCCGGAGGGTGACTTTTAAAATGTGTGCTTATTGTCCGATGATGGCTACATTTCAGATCAGGAAATAGATCAAGCATTTTAGTTCAAGGGTGGTGCCAGAATAGCTTGGCGCCTGAGGCGCCAAGCTATTTTGGCACCACCCTTGAACTATCATAGTCAAATTTATTTCAAGCAATGAGTGTATCACGATGAACAGGGTTAACACAGAGATCAAACATGAACAAAATATGCGTCCACTGCCACTGGCAACGAAGGAGTTAAACACCTGATGACCTCTTCAACATCAGTCTCAGCATGAACATGCATGTGATGCCGGTCGCCTCTAGCGCTTTCAGCAAGGCCACGAGGCAAAGCCTTTTATAATCACTACAAGCACTGGTACCACCCACCCATACGGGCCTGTCGAGTGGTGCTTTGACTAAATGCAAATCCGCTGCGACACCGCGTGCGCGCCACCTTGTAACTAGCTCGTTAGAATCTGCAGGACGAGTGGTACTTTGACTAAATGCAGATCCACTGCGCCACCGCGTGTGCCTCACCTTGTAACTAGCACAAGTCAGATTACAAGGGAGGAAACGAACCACACGCGCGAAATTCTAGATGTGGCCGGAAGTATCCAGGGCCTCTTTCTCAACATCTATAGTTCAACGTTAAACCTTCCAGTAGAGTGCCGTGAAAGAGGCCACTCTGCACTGCTCTGCAGAAATTGTTTTCTGCCCTGTTTACTCTAAAGTTGAAGCAAATTACTCGAAAAGATATTGACAACTGAGCTGTGTTTAAACCAGATTCCATTAAAGTAGAGCACACGACCCGGAAAACACATCCTTCTTGTCGACTTCAACTTCCACTTCGACAAACCCGACCACCCTGACACAAAACGCATTTGCACGTCACGTTTAAACCACAATCTTACACAACACATCACTAAATCCACCCACCGACTCAGCCACACCCTCGACTGGATCATCACCCGCACCTCCGATCAACTCTTTCTCGACTCTGACACCTCCTCTGTGCTCCCCTCTGACCACCTCGCTATTCTCGTCTTCCTCAACGTACCTCCCCCGAAGAAAAAAACAAGCTCGTTGTCTCTCGTCGCAAACTAAATTTTGTCAACCAAGAGAGCTTCTTCGACGAAGCTGTCGACCTTCTCTTAGGCCCTGCCCCCTCTCCTGATCTTGCATCCCACTTCGATTCCTCCCTTCGAAAACTCCTAGACACCCATGCCACTGTCACCACCTGCTTCATGCCCAACCGACTCCCCTCCCCCTGGCTCACTGACGACATAGGTGAGGCAAAGCGTAAGCGCCGACAAGCGGAACGCCGCTGGTACTCATCCGACCTCACCCCACATTTCCTCACCGACAGACAGCAGTCCGTCACCATCGACGGCGTCTCCTCTAACCCAGTCAGGCTCTCCTGCGGAGTTCTACAGGGGTCTGTCCTGGGCCAGGCCCTTTTCACACTCTACACCTCTCCCTTGTCCAACATCATCTAGTTTCATCACATACACCACCACCTCTACGCTGACGACTCACAACTACTAGACAAAGACAAACTCGACAACACTCAGTCACTACTGACTCGCATGGTTGACTGCTACGAAGATGTGAAAAACTGGATGACAGCAAACAAACTTAAACTGAATGACGACAAAACGGAAGCCATGCTGGTAGGCACTCACCAGAAACTCTCCCAGCTCCCTCCCTCTCTCCACCTTCAACTCGACAGCACCCCTATCCCCCTCTCTGACTCGGCCAAGAACCTCGGCGTTATCATCGATTCCTCTCTTTCCATGACCAGATTTGTCTCCGCCACGGCCCAAGCATGCTATTTCAACCTCCGTCGCATCACTC
The DNA here is from genome assembly GCA_036245525.1 of Semisulcospira habei. Classification (NCBI taxonomy): domain Eukaryota; kingdom Metazoa; phylum Mollusca; class Gastropoda; family Semisulcospiridae; genus Semisulcospira; species Semisulcospira habei. Next base: position 53,693,744 of record BTPG01000001.1, read on the forward strand.
AGATCAGAAAATACTTCACCACCAAAGCTGCCACCAAACTTGCTGTCTCTCTCATCTTATCTCGCATCGACTATTGCAACTCTCTCCTCTCCGGCCTCCCTCACTCTACCACTTTCACTCTCCAGCGTGCCCAGCCAAATGCTACCCGCCTCGTCCTCAGAAAGAAGAAATCCGACCACATCACTCCCTGCTCAAACTCCTTCACTGGCTCCCCATCCCCCAACGCATCTACAAGATTCTGTCTCTGCTACAAATCCCTTAACAACTACGCTCCTGCCTATCTCTCCAACTTACTTCACCCCTACACTCCTTCCCGCTCCCTCCGCTCCGCCTCCGACCCTCTCCGCCTCCACATCCCCCGCTCTAAACTCAGCACTTTCGGCCCCCGCTCCTTCTCCGTCTACGGTACATCCACCTGGAACACTCTCCCACTCTCTCTCTCCGTCAGAAACACTCTCTCTCTCTCCTCCTTCCACTGAGTCCGCCCTCAAAACTCACCTATTTCAACAGTTCTAGCACTATAACATCACCACACTCCCCACCCCAAGCTGACTGTCGTAATATATTTGTGGTACGTGAGTCATTGTCAAAAGCGTGCGCATGTGTGCTCGAGTTGTGAGTGCGCGCTTAGAGTTATAATTATTATACGATAATTGCATTATAAATACCGTAATTAATATTATTATTATAACTTTTCGGGCTGGTGAAAATACGTACCTAAAGCAATTGCTGCGTGCACTTCCCAAGTTCATGTCGACAGTAAGATGCACTCTTGTTTTAATTTCATTGGATATGCTAATTTAAACCAATGAAAAAATGAGCATGAGGCGTCTTTCCGGCCACATCTAAAACCCAACAAATGAACGTCTGCTAAAATGATGCTTGACTGTGCAAAAAGCCTTGATACTAAACTATCAGTTTTGATCGGAGGACAAGGTTGGTATAGATTTGTTCAGTTCGATGTTTTAGGTGGATTGTTGCTTTGCGGGTTGAAAACTGCTCTGGAATCACAGTGCATCGCCGCTTCAAGTGCCTTTCGTTTCCTCCCTTGTATTCTGACGAGCTATAGTTTACGCGGTGGCGCGTACGCGGTGGCGCAGCGGATTTGTATTTTGTCAAAGCACCACTCGTCAGGCCCCTATGCCACACCGTCACTGATCATCATCGTTTAAAATGTCATCATTACGGGCTCAGGGCTCCGGTCGGCTGCTGGTCACTTGTGGGGTGATCAAATTCCGGTCTTTCATCGATAATTGTCTCATGCTCGTCGCTAGAATCTTTAGGTCATGTTCAGGTGTGTAGTTAACCCCATAACTGCCTGGGTAAGATGGACGTTACCCAGCGACAAGAGCCACAAACTCTCATGAGCCCCCGCAGTCGAGGGGGCTCATGAGAATTTGTGGCTCTTGTTAGTCCTAAGGTTGTTTATGCCTATTCTGGTTACATTTACATCTGTTTCTTTCACGTGAATGTCGGGCAGTGTGTCAGTAGTGGTTCCACACGTGCAATCTGTGATCACTGACAGCAAAGTTATAAACGCATATTTCGCCGTTTTCAAATCGCATAGTATATATACAAAATAAATTTAACATTCAAGGTATTCAGGACAATCCAAGCAGAGAAAGAAAAACGCCTAGAAATGACAATTACAACACAATTTGTGAAATAAATTGGCTTGTAATTGCCTTTTTAAAGCGTGTTTCTCGCTTTGTTTGGACGGATTTTGTTTGCATCTTGACATCTTTGGCAGTCACATTTTCTGGTCACCTTTCCAATGCGCAAAAGGCCATCGGGCTGACGATGGACGCCGTTGGCCCGCGCACAGCCGTGCCCGGGCCAACGTCGGCCCGATTACCTTCTGCGCATTGGGTTTCTTCTTCTCGCTCACAAGGTAAGTAGCAACTGCCTTGTGTACTTGTCTTTGTATATTTTGAAAAATTCGAAATATTAATAAATTGTGTTGTAACTGTCATTTCTAAGCGTGTTCCTTTCTTTGTTCGGTTCTTCTCTGCTTTTTTACACGCTTGGCAATCACCTTTTTTAGTCAGGATTTCATTATTCTGTTTAACTCACCTTTCATATAGGAATGTGTTATTATTTCTTTTTTTTTTTTAAAGTCCCTTCTATTTTATAGCAAGTACTTTTTAGGATGGGTTGCGGCGGAGCGAATTTAATAGCTTGTCCATGATGTCAAAGGCGGGCAGGCCTAAACCTCTGACAACTGAAGTAACAAGATAAAAATTTCGTCATGTCTAGTTACGCTAACCTCGCCGCTGAACGAACATTTGGCGCGAAAGGCCGTATGTGCGTGTGTGTGTGTGTGTGTGTGTGTGTGTGTGTGTGTGTGTGTGTGTGTGTGTGTGTGTGTGTGTGTGTGTGTGTGTGTGTGTGTGTGTGACGGTGTGTGTGTGTGTGTGACGGTGTGTGTGTGTGTGTGTGTGTGTGTGTGTGTGAGAGAGAGAGAGAGAGAGAGAGAGAGAGAGAGAGAGAGAGAGAGAGAGAGAGAGAGAGAGAGAGAGAGAGAGAGAGAGCGTGCGTGCGTGCGTGCGTATGTATGTAGACACGAGAATCTCAAATATTACTGTACGCACAGGCTTGAAACTTGGCGAAATAATTTATTTAAGGGGTGGCTGAGAGAGCCTCCGAGCATATTGTAACTGGATGTCTTATTGAAGACATACCGCAGTCGGTTGACCCAGATTAGAGTCCGTAATGTTTGTGACATTTACTTGAAATTTTGGATATGGCTAGTTTGGAGAAAGACATTGAATGGTTAGTTAGTTAGTTATTTGGGTTTAACGCCGAGCAGGCGACTAAGGCCATCTCACGGCGGGACATTGAATGAGTTTGTTAGCCAGCTTTGTGCCTCTTCAACTTTTTGAATAATAATTCATTTATTTTTGCAAGTTTTGGAACCACTATATACTCCCATCAAACAGTCAGCCCTGGAAGCGGCTGTGTGGAACAAAACAGCCAGCCCTGGAAGAGGCTGCGTGCCTTCAGTTCGGATGAGTGACGTGAAACATCAATTTCTTCACTGTGTACACGTCGTCGTGAGACTAGCGATGCCATGAAGTCAAGCTCATAGTGACGTCATTTTGCGGCTCGTACTACTGATTCTTCCACTTCAAAATTCCTGTCGCTACTCCAGCCCACAGAGCGTACTAATGGCGGGAAGGTTGGTTGGTTAGTTCGGGTTTAACGTCCACAGCACCGAGGTGATCATGGACGGCCCTGACGGGCGGGTTATGGGGGACAGGGAAATCTATTGCTTATGGAGTACGACCTGAACACTGATCAACTCAGGCGCACTCCAACTGTGCCACTTTGATTTACCAGGACCTTTCAACGGACATGCTATTGAACAAATCCGTTTTTTCCCCCTGGAATGGCGGGAAGCACCGTGTGTCCGTCTTTATTTGTGTGTGCCGGCGTGTGTTGATCAGAGGTTGGCTTAGAGAGGAAGGAAAAGGATCAGAAGGATAAGCTTTTTGAGATGAAACTGATCGTCATCTTGTTCAATCAGGAAATATTTCAACATCAGAATCAGGTCAAAGACAAAAGGTAGAGACCCTTGACAGCGAGGACAGCTTTCCGCATATAGAAGGGACTTTGTGGGTTATGGTTCATTCCATCTTGTTTAAATGTCTGGGCTTTGTGTGCTAGCGGGACTGACGCTATTATAGTACTCCACTTTAAATTACACCCGCAGGTTGCAGCGACTAATTTCAAACCGTACGAATTTCTGACCCTCCTCCATCAAACATTTGCGTGTCGGTAAGGGTTTTAGTCGCGATGATTCCTACAGGAATCTTCGCGACTAAAACTGCGATCGACAGCCAGGCACTGAGACGGGCAATCCAAAGATTCAGTGTCCGAGTACTCTGCGACGAGCTTACCCAGTAAAGAAAGGTCCTCGGACCGACGTCGGCCGCAGTGGGCCCGCGCACGACTGTGCGCGGGCCCAATGCGGCTGACGTCGGCCCGAGTGTCACTTGCTTATTGGGTAGCGCGCATGTGCATGGGACAGGCGCCCATGTGACATACTGATTGCAACCACTCCGTTACATTTTGTGGTTTCTTCAAGCGAAAATATTCCCGACAATGGAAGAAACTCGCTCAGAAAGGACAAGTACGGCACAATAAATTGTGTTGTACTTGCCTTTTCTAAGTGTGTTTCTCGTTTTCTTTGCTGGGAATTTCCTTGCATTTTACACGCTGGGCAGTCAGTCACCTTCTTCCGTTGGATTCGTCAAATGAGCCATCGCCCGCAGGTGTACAGAGGCGGATCAGTTACCTCGAAGGGGGGGGGGGGGGGGGGTCCAACTTTTTGTTTGGAACCTTCAACCTGACGCAAAAGGCCTCCACGACGCTAGAGGAAGAAGGCGTGTGTGTGTCAGCACTCTCGCCACTCGCCAAAATATCAAAGAATGGGGGGGGGGGGGGGGGAGGGAGTGGAAGGGAAAGGGGGGAACGGGGAAGGGCGGGGGTTAGCGTGTGAGACTCGCTAAAAAAGAAAAAAGGAATAGGGAGGGGAGTGGGGGTGGGGGGGGGGGGCACACACCCCCAAAAAGGGACTTTGTTATAGCATTTTAAACAACTTGATTTGGGTTCGGGGGAAGGGCGGGGGGGGGGGGGATCCGGAACCCCTAGGATCCCCCCCCCCCAGATCAGCCTCTGGTACACGATCACTGTAAAGTTAAGAGTTACAGTGTGGCGGATGTTTGAATAGTCATCCGGCACACGTTGCCGGAAACACAGATTTGGTACAGGCAGGAACAGAGCACTTGATGTGCCTGGAGCTTGTAGGTCTGTGGGTCATCCTAAACTGTCGTTCTATTCATTCTAAGTGTCCGCACAGGAACTACGTTGGAATGATTACTACAACAGTGTCATTAATTATTAGAAATTATCATTATTATATTTAACACTAACTCTCGCAGTTCCAAAGCCAGCTGACGGAGACTTTTTTTATTTTTATTTTTAAAACTAGATCAAGCCCAGACCACAGCGGCGACTGCCGCCAAGCACGTAAAATGCAAAGAAATACCCAGAAAGAAAAGAAGAAAAAAAAAAAAGAAAAAAAAACACGCTTAGAAAGAACATTTGGTACGAGCATAATTTTTTTTTCTCCAAAACTGACCTGCAGAAACAACTGAATTAACTATACCTACTTACATCTCTTGCTTCATAACATGGTTCATTCTGTCAGTAGATTGACGGTATTTTGTGAATATGACATCGTTACAATAGTATCGACCATGATGGCTCATGGGTAGTGCATGATTAGCTGATCGACCATAACAGTTCAAGGGTAGTGCCAGATTAATTTGGCCGGCGCTCGGAAGGGTGCCAAGCTAATCTGGCACTACCCTTGAACTGTCACGGTCGATCCATCTCCCGCGCGACTTTTTCTATACAGCCTAGGAGCCAGACAATTCGTGAATTACGTAAGTGCGACTAGTTTGATTTTCGAAGTGCAAGTGGCGTACGAGTGTCAGTGGCAGGGGTGAAAAGGAACTGGACTCCAACAAGGATTTCATTGTTTCCGGCTCTAAAATGATGACGATGATTTCAGGCCTGAATAGTTATTTCCAGAATAGATCCGGCCGTGAAATGTGATGCAAAGGCAGTCGTTTAGGACCTTACAGCCACATAGGACGTCCGTTCCCAAAACGCAGACGATCATATAAGTTTACTAAAACCGGAGCACACATGCTTAACTCATTCTACCCCAGACACACCACAGCAAGATAAGGATCGACCATGATAGTTCAAGGGTGATGCCAGAATAGCTTGGCGCCTATGGGCGCCAAGCCATTCTGGCATCACCCTTGAACTATCATGGTCGATCTGTGTCCTGCACTAGAGTGCAGTCTTCAGAGGACGACGGCAAAATTTGGGGATTTCGGTGTTGGGGTAGACTGAGTTAAATGTCTAGACGGGTTGGCTTTTCTCGGCAGGGCTTCAGTTTTACCCCCATTACATCCTGAAGCTGATTATAGTTTGCAAATTATTTGTGTACTGTGCTATGAAGGCTACATTACAGAGTTAGGAGACAGAGCAGCCATTTTAGTTCAAGGGCAGTGCCAGAATAGCTTGGCGTCCAGAGGTGCCAAGCTATTTTGGCACTACCCTTGAACTATCATGGTAAATGTATTTCATGCTCTAAGGAAGTATGTGTGTGTGTGTGTGGGGGTGGGGGTGGGGGGGGGTGGTGGGGGTGATGATGGTAAGGCGTTCGTGTGTCGAATATGGCCTAAATATCCACCACCCCCCCCCCCAAAAAAAAAAAAAAAAAATAAATAAATAAATAAAATAAATTAAATAAATAAATAAAATAAAATAAAATAAAGAAATAAAAAGGGTGGGGGACTTACAGAATATTAGAATATTAAAAACATTTTTATATATATTTATTTATTTATTTTTATTTATTTTATTTTATTTATTTATTATTTTTTTTTTGGGGGGTGGGGGGTGGGGGGGAGGGGGGTGTTCCAGAACCCGTGTAACTCCTCCCCCTCCCCCCTCCCCACCCCCCCACCCCCACCCCGACCCCTGATCTTGATCTCTCCCCTGTATAAAGATAGTGAAAGCCAACTCGATTACTGTTATGTTCGAAACGTGAATAATATTCATCCCAGCAGGTGGACCTGTTTTCGTGTTTCGGCTGTCTGGCGCGGCCTGCCAAAAGCAGCCATAAAAATACTGATGATAGGAGTCAAGCGCATAGCGGAACGAAGTTTACAGCATAAAATATTCATACTTGATTAGTTACACTTTTCACTTCCAGTGCCAAACAGTATAACAATCAGTAATACGGCATGGCTGAAATGAAAGAGAGAGAACAATAGAGTCCCGATAGACAATGAATTCAATAGAGCCGCATCAGTCATTAATTTACATCATTTTTTAATATCATATTTTTGGCCCCAATTTTACCCCCGT
>BTPG01000001.1:53700714-53818214 GCA_036245525.1 Semisulcospira habei
GTTGATTCAGAATTAACGGGGGTAAAATTGGGGCCAAAAATATGATATTAAAAAATGATGTAAATTAATGACTGATGCGGCTCTATTGAATTCATTGTCTATCGGGACTCTATTGTTCTCTCTCTAATGAAACTGATTAATGTAGCCTATATTTGCGAGTAATCTCTTAACCCAATAGACACACGGCCGCATTTCCCAAATTGTGGAGGTGTTACCTAATGCCTATGTAGTATGCAGGGCCGGATCACTTACATGTTTGGGGGGGGGGGGGCAAAAAATTTTTTGGAGAAATTAACCACCTGAAACAGACACCTAAAGCAGAGTTTTGACTGTTTTGGGTATATGGCTTTATTTTGTTGTTTTTTCACCAAGGTGAGCAAAGATCATCCTTCAGTGTATCAAAGTTTTATGTTGTAGTTTTTATTGGGGAAGGGGGGGGGGCATGGCCCCCCCGGTCCCCCCCCCCCCCGGATCCGGCCCTGGTATGTACCAGTTGCAGGTAATGGATCCGACCATGATAATTCAAGGGTAGTGCCAGATTAGCTTGGCGCCTTCAGGCGCCAAGCTAATCTGGCACTACCCTTGAATTGTCATGGTCAAACCATTGCCTGTTGTAGAGCGTTGGGACTTAATGGGATAAAGTACCTTCCACCACTGTTGACCCCCACCCCCTATGGGCTCGGGAAGCTGACGTCATCACGCTAAGTCGTGGCGGCCATCTTGAGAGGATTCGCGACCAATGCCTGCGCTCATCGGGAACTTGAATCGCTGTCAGGACAATGTCAGGAAAACCCTGATGTGCTATAGGCAATAACAGCCGGCTCACCTATCTGGTTTGTGAGTAATAACAGCAAGACTTACCATCATCGTAGGAAACCGCAAACTAAAATCTGTTTTTGTTTGTTTCCAAAGAGGAAGAAGCATGACTGAGAAAAAACGTCTTGAAACACTACTTCACAACTACTCTGAAGTCTATCGCCGCCGTGAGATAGCCTTAGTTGACTGCTCGGCGTTAAACCCAAATAACTAACTGAAGTCTATTGCGTCCTCTCCCTGAGATGGCGGCGCGGCAGCCGACGTTCCTAGGCAACACGAGGAACCGACTCCCCGAGCCCTGGTCATTTTTCTTTAGTGGTGACGGTATCCTTTCTCACCGAACATACGACCCTTCCCCCCCATCCACCTACCCTACACCACTGCGCTTTTTGTGCAGTGCCGGTAAAGATACGCGGCAAACTGTCTCGTATCTGTACGCGCCCGGCACGTCGTGAGTTAAATTAGTGAGGCTACGTTTGCGCCGAACGACTGACTGACTCTCAACGAATGAGAGCAAAGTCACGGCTAACAAACCACCGTTTACCAGAAGCATTTACAACACTCCAATCTCTTCGTTTACCAGAAGCATTTACAACACTCCAATCTCTTCGTTTACCAAAAGCATTTACAACACTCCAATCTCTTCGTTTACCAGAAGCATTTACAACACTCCAATCTCTTCGTTTACCAGAAGCATTTACAACACTCCAATCTCTTCTCCAATCCCAGCAGCAAAACGCCTTCGGGCCCACGACGGCTGCAGTAGGCCCGCGCACGGGCCCATTACGGCCGTCGTGGGCCCGAGGACCGTATTTGTTTACTGAGAAGAGGCGTAGAGCTATGCCTGTTGGAGACGTCAGTTCGGTCCGCTGTTGTCCAAGCTTACGGTGGAAGCTGCATGATTATCTGCCGTGACTGACTTTGCTCTGGTTTGTTGACGGTTCGGCGCAAACGATTGATTGATTGTACATTGCTTAACGTCCCGACAGCAACAAGGCTTTCTCAGGACGTGCCTGCACTGCTTGTGAAAAAAAACTAAACAGAAAATTGAATGTATGTCGCCAGCCGGTCAAATACGTTAAATAAACCTACATCATGGGGCCTAAATAAAGCTAAGACCATGTAGCAACACACATCCAATATCAAGAGCTACAGGCAGCGCAGACAGTAGGGAGAGTGTTAAAAAGACAAATACAGGTGAATGGACCAAGGGTAGACAGAAACACATGCCCCAGAATAGAAAGGAAACCCACCCTGTGGGGCTGACCAGGGTGACCCTGGGAACTAAAAAGTACCTAACCCCAACAAATCTCAGTAGCGTCTCTAAGCACAAACGTTCTATTTTTGTATCTAAAACTATTTATTGTATGAGGTATGCATTTAACTCATTGTGTGGCAGGTACGAAATACCCATATTTTGGAGCTGGCTTCCGAGGACTGCATTACAACTTTGGAGACACTCACAAACCAGATATGTGAGGCTATCTTTCTTTACCTGTGTATTTTTCTGTGGGCTGGCGATTGGGTGCCTTATAGGAGGGGGCAGGGGATCTAACTGTATGTCCAGCGCAGAGTAATTCCCCTTGGTATGTGTACGTAACTTAGGAGACAGATCGACCATGATAGTTCAAGGGTGGTGGAGAATAGCTTGGCGCCTATATTCTTGCACCAGCCTTGAACTATCATGGTCGAGCCATATCTTGCTGTGGTGTGTCGGGACTGTGAAAGAGTTAAATGATTTTCAGCACTGTTGAACTTATGAATTGTCATACACCTGCCTGGCATACAGTGTCAGGGTTGAATGGGTTCAAAGAAACAAACAAAACAAACACAATTTCTTTGGCCTTTGCAACATGATTTTTATTGAACGATCAACCGATCTGAAAAAGTAAAAATACCAACTGTGATAAACACACTCATACTAATTGACTTTGTAAGTTGTTAAGCACTATGGTGTAAGCGGAGGAACATGATCGGTTCTGATTGCCATTGCAATGTTATTCAAGATTATTTTATACATTGACCCTTTGACTGCTACCGACAATACGGCACTGGCGTTAAAGTCTTGCAACTAAACATGCATCTTTTCCACGGGGTGATCTCATCTTCAGCAATCCAGTGGTTAAACAATACAGGTTATGATAAGTACTGAAGCCACTAAATCGTTCAATACTGTTGATGTAAATCTTCATGGTCTAAAACATAACCTGTTACAAATTCACAAACAAGAACCTTTCATTAACCCATTTAGCCAGGAGATGGATTGACCATGATAATTCAAGGGTAGTGCCAGATTTGCTTGGCGCCTGAAGGCGCCAAGCAAATCTGGCACTACCCTTGAATTATCATGGTCAATCCATCTCCTGCAACTGGTACATAGTCGTTAAGTAACACTTCCCAAATTTGGGAAATGCACCCGTGGGGCTAAAAGGGTGAAAGAAAAAATCTTTCGAAGTAAAAACAGCTTCACTCGTTCTTTATATCAATGAAATTAACCCTTTCAGTGCAGAGAGAATGTGAACATCTGCCAAATGCAAGAGGTATAGATCCTCAAGAGCCCCCCATAGTCTGTGTCTGCTGGCACTGAGCAGGTTAATGCAATTTGGCCTCCCGCTGAGCAAAAGTCCGGGCAAAGGTCCTCGGCCCCACAACGGCTGCACTGGGTCTGCGCACGGCGGTGTGAGGGCCCACTGTGGCCGTTATGGGGCTGTGTCGCCTGGATACCCCATTTTACATTAGGTAATTCCACAACAGATATCACACCCACAATGTGACTGAACAGCTCCGACGGAAAGCCTCTTACAATACACTGAGCCAAGTGGAGACAAACACGGTGTAACTATATGCTCTGCTGTGATAGACATGCGCTGGTGCTGTCAAAATCAAAAGAAATCAGGCAAATTTCTTTCTTTGAACCCTTTCCTGCCTGCATAAGAAATATGCAATAGTTATACTCGCAACCAAAAACCCTTTTGCGTTTCCTACCGTCAAATAAAACTAAGGAGAGTCAAGCACTAGCTACATATTATGAACCCACAGCCAGAGACTGATCAGCCATAATAGTTCAAAGGAAATGACTGATTAGATTAGCACCTAGAAAAGAGTCCAGCAAATCTAAGACAACCTTTAACCCATTTAGCCTTAATGCCCAACAGCAGGAGAGGGATGGACCATGATAATTCAAGGGTAGTGCCAGATTAGCTTGGTGCCTTTAGGTGCCAAGCTAATCTGGCACTACCCTTGAATTATCATGTTCTATTTATCTCCTGCAACTGGTACATAATCATTAAGGGACCCTGCCAAAATTAGGAAATGTGGCTGAGAGGGTTTTTAAATGGGTTAATAAACTATCATCTTGCGCACAGGTCTAAAGTCTCCAAATGTAAAGAAAGTCATCACTAGTTGCAAAAGTGATAGAAATTTTAAAAAAGCAAACAATAAAATAGAATACTAAGCAATAAGAACCAAACATAATGATCAAGGTCTGAACTGAACAATAACTTTAAAAACTGAGATTAGAGAACACAATCATGTAAAGAAATTTTAACGGATTGACTTTTGGGGCAAACCAATTAACAAAATTCAACGCAATCATAACATTTTTGTCTTTTCAAAACAAATGAGCAGCAGTTTAGCATTGGCAGCAAGACTCCAGGCTAAATATGCTCAATGCATGACAGGTCGTTGATGCTTGAATCTTTGGAAATACACTGGGCACGATCGTACGCAAAGTCAGTGATGGCTGCTTAAGAGTTCTTCTGGGGAATCTTGATCACCACCTGTAAATAATCAAAGAAAGTGTAAGATGCATACACACAGATTATAGTGTCAACATTAACTCATTGTGCCCAAGGTATGAAATACCCACATTTTGGAGTTATCCTCCGAGGACTGCATTACAATTCAGGAGACAGATCGACCATGACGGGTCGAGGGTGGTGGCAGAATAGGCGCCTTGCGCCTAGCTATTCTGGGACCATCCTTGAACTATCATGGTTGAGCCATATCTTGCTGTGGTGTGTCGTGGGTAGAATGAGTTAATCCTTCGACTGCTACTGAGGATACAGTTTGGTGGAAAAGACGCACAGTTGCACTTCTTCTACAATGAGTGTTATTGTCAGTAGCAGTCAAGAGAGTTAACCTATAAAGTACCAGCATGATTTTTTTTCAGTGTTAATTCTGACAAAAAAACACCACAAAACAAACAAACAAACAAACAGCAAACAGCAGCCAGTATAAGATTCCACATAGGTGAAAAAAAAAAGCTTCCGGAGGCTGAGCTACAAGTTTTCTTAACCCTTTTAGCCCCAAGGTCCCACTTCTCAAATTTTGGAGGTGTTGCCTATGACTATATCCCAGTTGCAGGAGATGGTTTGACCATGATAATTCAAGTGTAGTGCCAGATTAGTTTGGCGCCTGAAGGTGCCAAGCGAATCTGGCACTACCCTTGAATCATGGTGGCTAAGCTTTAGGGATCCAAGGCTAAAAGGGTTATAACAAATATTGCAAGTAATGACCAAGAAAAAGAATGGTAAAGCCCTCATGGCTCACATCCATGACTGATCCACATGATTTATCTGACCATCTGTGACCTTGACTTTCTGTGACCTAGACCTTTCTGACAGGTCCCTCATATGACCAAGGTGTTTAAATGTCAAACAGCAATAGCACCTGACAAATCTGAGGTCATGTAAACATAATTATGTGCATTTTTCACACATTTCTTGACCTCCATTGACCTTTACAAGTGGCTGGCCAAATTAGAGTGCATACAAGGGTCTTACCTACTAGACTTCTGCCACGTTTGACTGTGGTGTTTGCAAAATTGCCAATAAAAACTTACATTTTATCCAAAACTAGTCATTTTTCCACATTTCCTAGCATCTTCTAACCACTGACCATTCAGCATGGTCACAGGATTCAGTATGCATAGGTATCTGTATACCAAGTCTGGCCTTGAAGTTAAAAGTAGTATTTTATGAAAGACAATATTTGGGAAAAATAGGCACTTTCTGACATAGTTCTTGACTCATTGTTACCTTGACCTTTGAGAAGTGACACTCATATTGGTATGTTTGGTATCTTTGGGCCAAGTTTGAAGTCTGTGTCTTGAATAGTCTCTGAGAAAACGCTAATGCTAAAGCATACAATGGACAACAGACGACCAATGACGGACAACAGATGGCAGAGGCCCAATACACAGTCTCACTTTTGCTACCACATGAGAGCAAATTAGCTGTGATATACATATTTGTATTTAAAATAGGTTAATGCTTACATTCTTCACTTCCACGTACTGCTGAAGACCGTACTCGCCCCTGAGAAAAAACACACAAAGAAATGAATAATGATGAGAAAATTTGAACACCACCCAACTGCGAGAGGTTAGATCCTCATGAGCCCCTGCCACTGCAGGGGCTCATGAGGATCTATGCCTCTTGCCGACATCACTTTGAATTCCTGTTCCTTGCACATCTAGGGTTTCCTGGTGTTGAATTAGCAAAGATTGCAGAAACACAGTCCGCTGCCCTGTGAAGGCCAATTTATATTTTTTATACATACTGCAAAATAAATATTTTGTTTAGATTCTCTAATATCCTAATACATAGACTCTTGTAGCAAGATACCCCACCCGGGTCTGCCCTGGGGACATGGGTGGGGTTAGGTATTTTTTAGTTCCCAGGGTCACCCTGGTCAGCCCCACAGGGTGGGTTTTTCTCTCTATTTTGGGGCATGTGTTTCTGTCTACCCTTTGTCCATTCACCTGTATTTGCCTTTTTAAAACTCTCCCTACTGTCTGCACTGCCTGTAGCTCTTGATATTGGATGTGTGTTGCTAAATGGTCTTAACTTTATTTAGGCCCCATGTGTTAGGTTTATTTAATGTATTTGACCGGCTGGCGACATACATTCAATGTTCTGTTTATTTATTTTTTTTCACAAGCAGTGCAGGCACGTCCTGAGAAAGCCTTGTTGCTGTCGGGACGTTAAGCAATGTACAATCAATCAATCAATCTTGTAGCAAGATGCAGATAACTAAATAAATGAGGTGAAACAGAAATCATCAATCAAAGCAGAAGCTGAAACATTTGAAATGACTGCACTGAAATGAGGAACATGGAGAAGCTAACCCTTTGGGTGTCTGTAGCGATTTTAGTCAAGTTGATTCCTGCCAGAATCATTTAAACCACAATCGCTATTCTGGTACAAAAAGTTTTTTAATATGTATACAAAGTATATACTTACAGCTCACGGCCAATGCCAGACATTTTGAAGCCACCAAATGGAGCCTGTGGTGACACCGCATTGTAGCAGTTGATCCTAAAAAAAGCAAATGAATAATGATTTGTAAACTGAAATTTCTTTTCATAAGAAATAGGAATACCATGCAAGATGACTATAATATTTTTCTTTACAATGAATGCAACATGAGATTATATCCATTTAACACAGCAAAGTAAAGAATGTGCTTTCCTTTGAGCCATGAGTACAACATGTACAGTACACTAAAATAAGCAAGCCTTCCCTTGCAAAAATACCAAACTTCTATAGATAGGCCAAACCAAACAAAAAGTGACAGCTGTAGACAGACTGCACATACAGTGTATTGTATCCTATGGGAGATAACCCTCTGGCTATCAGCAGCATGTTTTATTGAGGCCAATCCTGTAGGCGTTACCACCCAAAAAGCACTATCATCAGCCAAAGGGTTAACCCTTTTCATCCTGATACACCCACAGCTTTAACAAATTTGACTGATAGTTCAAGGGTGGTGCCAGCAGTGCATGGCGCCTGAGGCGCCACACTATGCTGGCACCACCTTTCAACTAAAACAGTTGATCTAGATCTCCTAATTAGTGATGCAGCCTTCGCAGGACAATAAACAAATTTTACAAAATCAGCCTCGGGATGTAATGGGTTAGAAGAGTGTGCACGCTCACAAAAGAGACAAACATGCATATAACCACCTAAATAAACACCGACATTGTCTCCAGAATAAATGCACAAGCAGCAGTGATACAAACTGATTATATTAACCCATTTAGCCCCGAGTCCTTACAACAGGAGATGGACTGACCATGATAATTCAAGGGTAGTGCCAGATTAGCTTGGCGCCTAGGCGCCAAGCTAATCTGGTACTACCCTTGAATTATCACGGTCAATCCGTCTCCTGCAACTGGTACATAGTCATTAGGCAACACCTCCAAAATTTGAGAAATGGGACTAAAAGGAAAAGGATTAAATAACAGTTTGACAGTGACTGGTACTGGTCATATCCTTTGGCTCCACCATTTAACCATTTGCATATATATGCAGCGGTTTTAGTCGTGATGATTCCTATAGGAATCATGGCGACTAAAACCGCTACTCAAACGGTTAACACATACAGTAGAGCTGTAGATTACAGAAAATGAAATGTTAAGAAACACTCTAACACTCGGCCTGAGCACGACAGAGTCCAACAGATGTTTCTTATACAAAGATGTTTGCTTTGCCACACAGGACATTAAGCCTCCAGTGCATGCAGCCATCGGTTTCATTGACAGTCCCAGTGGCTGCAGCCAAAAAGGGGTTAAAAAGATCTGATTGAAACAATACCTACCACACAGTGCCAGCACGGACAGAGTTGGCGAAAGTAAGCGCCTTGTCGATGTCCTTGGTGAAAATGGCGGCTCCCAGTCCGTAGTGGGTGCTGTTGGCTCGCTCGATAGCTTCATCCAGGTCTGTGAACCTCAGCAGCTGCTGGACAGGTCCGAAAATCTGCGCAGGAAAAAGATAGGCCAGTTCAAAGCTTTTCAATCTCAAAGGTTACGAGTAACTTAGCTCATTTATGGCGCCCCGCATCAATAGTTGTGGAAGTGTCCTACAGCATTGCCGCTGCAGGGTACCTTGAATGAGTTAAGGGCAGCGCTTCAGCAATACTTGATCACTAGTGCTGGTAGAACAGTACACATACCAGGGGAATTGCTCAGAGCAGACAAATAATTTGGTCCCGTGCCCGCTCCTATCACCTACGTGTCAAGTCTCCAAATTTCGGCAGGAGGCTTGACTTTGCAACCCATCTCCCGCCCTCCTGATTTCTCTCGCTTTTATGACTTTCCGTCCGATTCTCGCGACTTGATAAAATTTGAATCATACGAAAACTTTAAACGCGTATCACGTTGGCAGTTTTGTTTTCTTTCAGCTATTTTGAAACGAAGACACCCGATCGCCAGCCCACTGAAGAATATCATTTCTCCGTTGGGTACTTCTTCACTGAAGAATGTGCAGATAAATAACAAGGTGCTCATATATACATCCCTAAAAAAGATGCATCATGTCAAGTATTATAGACAGGAGAAACATGCATACACTGGGAAGATGCCTAAAGACTTCCCCTTGGTATGTGTACTAACAGTTAACCCATTTAGCCCAAAGGCCACATGTCCCAAATTTTGGAGGTGTTACATAATCCCTATGTACCAGTTACAACGGGACAGATTGACCATGATGATTCAAGGGTAGTGCCAGACTGGCTTGGCACCTGAAGGTGCCAAGCCAATCTGGCACTACTCTTGAATTATCATGGTCAATCCGTCTCCTGCAGCAAAACATTGGGGCTCAATGGATTAAGCAATACCAGATGAGAAATTAATGAATCCGTGCAGGGACACAAATGTGGATTATGAAGACTTTTTACATAAGTGCTCTCATGTCAAATTTCAAATATCTACTTACGCTTTGAAGAGTTAACCGTTTTTATCCTGATAGACTATTACGTGAAATAAATTTGATTATGATAGTTCAAAAGTGGTGCCAGAATAGCTTGGCGCCTCAGGTGCCCAGCTATTCAGGCACTACCCTTGAACTAAAATAATAATAATAATAATGAGTACTTGTATAGCGCCTAACCTCAGATTAGAGCTCTAGGCGCTTAACAAAAACTAATTGTACAAAAATAACTAATTACAAAAACGCAATTTACAAAACGTATTAAAAAAAAAAATACAACGTACTCTATAAACAATCTATAAAGTCACCATTCAAAAATGCTATGCTTATGGACTCATACTCGCACTCACGCGCGCGCGCACGCACACACACACACACTACTTCTAACAGGGCTAGAGATGACTTCAACATGACAGGTCTGTGACAAAAAGTCATTCGTAACAGACAGAAAAAAGATGAGTCTTTAGGGCTCGCCTGAATGTCTCTCTCAAATCCACATATCTCAGCAAAATGGTTGATCTATCTCCTAATCTGAAATCTAGCCTTCACAGAACAATAAACACATTTTAAAACATTCTGCCTCAGGATGTAAAGGGTTAAGTGAAAGCAAATTTTGTTTTAACAAGCTATAAATAATAAGATAAATAAAATGCTTCTTTTCTTTTGAATTGGCTCTTTAAAAAGTCCATATATGGGTACCCGCTACAAGTACAAACCTCCTCACGAGCGATGGTCATCTCATCAGTGACATTGGAAAAGACAGTCGGCTGTATGAAGTATCCCTTTTCACCAGTGCGATCTCCTCCAGCCTCTAGCTTAGCGCCCTCATTCTTGCCTTTCTGGATCAAGCCCAGGATCTTGTTAAACTGCTCCTCGTCAATCTGTAACAACCAGAGAACACCTGTGAAAACTGTTCAATCATAACCCTTTGCGTGTCAGTAGATATTTTGTTGCAATGATTCCTGAAGGAATCATTGCAACAAAAACCGCTACCGACATGCAAAGGGATAAAAGAATCAATAAGCTTCACTCTCAGATGGCATTTGTTTGTATAGTCAACTTCTTCGGCGTTTTTTTTTTGTGTAAAACATTACCATCTCATAATTTCATACATTCATGTGCAGTTCCTGCTTCTAAACGCACTAATCATTCTGGTTGTGGCCTATTAGGAAAGTCAGTTGTGATCATGCAAGGGCAGCGACTTTTGTGGAAGAAACATGTGATGTAAGTCACCACTGTGTCTAATACAAAAACAGACCTGATGTTGGAGATTCCACACCTTCATGCTAGTTAGCCTATCTCAAAAGCTACACCAGTGGATCCAAAATTTTATGAAAGAAGGTCAAATAATACTGAAAAGTTATCCATTCGAGGTTTTTTTGTTACTGATTTCCTTGAGTTGGCGGTTGTTAACTCATTGGAGACGTGTCGCATGCGTTAACCTTTCAGCTGTTGCCAGCACTATCAGTTGGGTGATTCCTGTAGAATATTCCTGTAAGAATCACCACAACTGAACACACTACCGACAGCCTCTCTATTATAGTTAACATGGTAAAAATGCTCCCTGCACCTAGTTATTCTTCTAAAAAATTAACTTCTCACAAACAACACAAATAATCAAACAATTGGCTAAGTACCTGAGGTCCATTGATAGTGCTAGCCTCCCAGGGATCACCAACTGTTCGCTTGTTTGCCAGCTCGGCTGATTTCTTCACAAATTCATCGTAAATTTTGTCATGGACGAAAGTGCGAGTACCAGCCACACAGCACTGCCCCATGTTGGTCATGCAAGCCTCTTGGGCGAAGGCAGCTGCCTGCTCCACTGAAAACGGACAACACAAAATGTTACGCACTTAGCAGCTTTTGTCAGCAAAGAAGAAATTTCAAAGACGCACATAAACTGTTCAGTTCCAGCCGACGCATACTATGTTTCTGCAGTATTCATAAATTCTAGACAAAAACTCTAAATGTCTCAGGAAGAGATTTTCAAAGTGGTGTCAGCAAGAGGCATAGATCCTCATGCGCCCCCCACAACTGCGGGGGACGCATGAGGATCTATGCCTCTTCCATTTGGGTGGTGATCATATTTTCTCGGCACTGAATGGGTCAAAAGATTCTAAGCAAAAGGTTGTCCCCACCGGGGTTTGAACCTGTGAGCTTAGTGACAAGACTAAACACTTTACCACATGAGATCCATAGCAACCCTAAAAACAAATAAGTTGTCAGGAAATAAAAGCCTTGTGTCCTTTGTATATAATAGCACTGGTTTTAATGTTTTCAGAATTCTAACAGTTTGACAACACATAAAATTTCAGACATTTTAAATGACAATTTAACAAATTTTTACTTATGTTTTGAGGAAGAAGCCAATAACAGTGTGAGTGCTGCATGGAATTTTCAGGCAAAGCTCAAGACCTTAGCAGCTTCTTCACAGTTCACTATACAATTCTGTCTGCAGGATGTAATCAATTGGAAAAAGCCAAAGACAGATTTTCTGCCATTTGTCTTTTTCAATCTTTCTGTCCTAGAGACGCACAGGCCAAATAAGGAAGCTTCAGAATGGAATCTAACTGACCACACAACGGCACTTACCAGAAAGACCTTGTCAACCATGTGAGTATTGTGACGTACCTACACCTTTAACTCTTTGCCTATGGACGTCAACTTATGCTGCTGCATGATTACTTCCCTAGAACAGTATCTGCGGCAATATCTGCTCCGCCAAGGTTCACTTGCAGTGTGTGTGCTTGTTATTTTATGCAGTGAATGTGTCAAGTTACAAGCTGTTACTTTGTAAGCACGCCAGATCCAGAAATAATCTATTAAACATTACTGAGAGGCAGATACATGATGCAGAAACAGTAGGCAAAGAGTTAAAAAGAGGTATAGTTTGATAGGTCTAACTACCAACTATCAGATTGTGTCATATCTGTACATCCTCTTGTATATAGCTTCAAGTTCTTAACTCATATCATTTGGAATACACCTGTGTGTGAAATATGGTTGACTAAAATAGTTCAAGGGTAGCGCCAGAATAGCTTAGCGCCTCTAGGCTTCAAGCTATTCTGGCACTACCCTTGAACTAAAGCCATTAATTGGTCTATATCCTTATCTGTAAGTAATGTAGTACCAAAATAATTATGGCAGCGTACAAGTTTGAAGCTTTTAGCCGAGCTATAATTGCTGCGAAGGTCTGTATAAATTTTCTTAAGTACATTTACTTATGAATACATACTTGTGATTATGGCGTAGACAGACACGCATCTTGACAGAGAACAGAATGAATAAAAAACTTAATGGAAACTTTATGAACCTTTCCATGCCAACATACATACATTTTGTTTCTGAAATCTGCATTCACTGAATGACAATGAGCCACGACTGTCCAAAAAACATGGAGACAAAGTGGTCTCAGCAAGAGGCACAGATCCTCAAGAGCCCCCGCAGTTACGGGGGCTCATGAGGATCTATGCCTCTTGCATTTAGATCACATTCACTTTCTCTCAGCAGTGAAGGGGGCAACCCCCTGATACATGCCACACACACACGGATTACCAAGCATTAACAGCCTCTTTACCATCAACATCATCCATAATAATTGCTGGGCTCTTCCCTCCCAGCTCTAGTGTCGTCCTCTTCAGGTTTGTGTCTGCGGCTGCCTTCATGATGATCTGACCAACCTAAATAACAAACACACAAAACATCACAATGATGTTGTTTACAGCACGTACCACCTCAAGTTGTGAACCGCCGTGAGATGGCCGAGTCGCCGGCTCGGCGTTAAACCCAAATAACTAACTCAAGTTATGAAATAATAAAATCACAAAATAGCACTGGTATACAGAGTGTGCTTGATTTTCACTGAAAAACGAAATGGATTCAAATAGCCTAAAACTATTATTATCTTAGAGCCCATACTGGAGTCCAAGTATTCCGGCTGATCCACTGCTGAACTACTTTACCTCTGTGGAGCCAGTGAAGGCAACTTTGTCGATGCCCTTGTGGTTGGTGAGGGCAGCACCAGCAGTTGGTCCGTACCCTGGCAACACTGACACGACACCAGGTGGAAAGCCAGCCTGCCAGAGAAACATGTGGAAATATACTGAGAAGCAAAATAAATGAGACATTTTTGGAATCACGGAAAGACTGCAGCAAAAGACATGCAACATTTCGAGTGCAGCCACATTCAACTTAGTATCAACGACTGCCTGTCTGATGGGGATAACAAAGGAACTGAAGATTAACACTTTGGCTGTCAGCAGCACTTTTGATCAAGGTGATCTCTGCAGTGACACCTGCAGATATCATCTGAACAAAAAGCACTACCTTTACAGCTAAAGAGTTCATTCCTATACATTTGTTTACAACAATTAGTGTGCTGGTGTGGGTTTTGGACCTTATGGCAGCTTGCAGCTGTATGGTCCAAACTCATATTTCAGTACAACTTATTATAATTATATTGTACGTTAAATGATTTCCATCTCTTAGTTGGTTAGAAGAAGACAATTTTGTCCAATGAAATCTGTAAATCGCACTCGCCCTGACTGCCCCCTTACCCACCCCCCCCCCCCCCCCCCTACCCTCCCCCTCTTCATCTCCCCACAAATGAAACAAAAATTCAGTGTACTCCCCTATAACAGATCTTTTACAAACTTCTCTAGTCTCAGGTACAGAGATCAGGAAAATAACATATGAAGAAAGTGTTTGAGCCTAAAAATTCAGAAAACTGCTTTGTCTTTGTAATATGCCAAAATGAATGTGATTCTTCCTTTCTTGATTATTCCATGTGTCTTGCACACTTGGCAATATCTTTTTTGAAAGATAAGAATTATTGTGACTATACAAGTTGAGAATAATGGTCGATCCATCTCCTGCAACTGGTACACAGTTATCAGGTTGTAGATGCAAAATGTGGCTGTGGGTTAAATAAGTTACTTACAAATCATGCTCACAAGCAGAAATTCCCCCCCCCCCCCCTCCCCCCCCATGTGCATGCAGACCCCCAGAACTGCAAGCAGCACCTCATGGCGGATTTCTTTTCATCTTGTTTATTGTACTACGAAGACTACATTAAAGATTAGGTGATAGATCAACCAACTTAGTTCAAAGGTGGTGCCAGAATAGCCTCAGGTGCCAAGCTATTCTGGCACCAACCCTGACCTATCATAGTAAAATTATTTCCAGCAGTAGTATATCGGGATGAAAAGACTTAACACTTTGAGGGTGGGGCTGGGAGAAATAAAATACTTGCCTCTTTCACCAGAGAGGCGATGTAGATAGCAGTGAGTGGCGTCTGTTCAGCTGGCTTAATGATCACCACATTCCCTGCGGCTGTGGCTGGGGCAAGTTTCCAAGTAAACATGGCGACGGGGTAGTTCCACTGGGAACAAAATCAGAACAGAAATAAATGAATGAATAAAACAACAACAAAATAATGATGATACTAATAATGATAATAATAATAATGATGATAATAATGATTATGGTAATAATAATGATCATAATAATAATAATGATTATGATAATAATAACAGTAATAACATTGTTGTATGTAATAGTGGTTATGCCTAAATCACAAACATAGGTCAGAAAATGAGTTTTCACATTTAGTGAATTCAGTCACCCTATTCCATTTACAAGAGATATATTCTCATGAGTCGATCCGTACAGCTGCACGGCTCATGGGAATTCATGCCTGATGCTAGAAAGCACTGATCTCTTTTACATGACCCACTTAGCCTCAACACCTGACAGCAGGAGATGGATTGACCATGATGGCGCCAAGCTAATCTGACACTACACTTAATTATCATGGTTGATCCATCTCCTGCAACTGGTAAATAGCAGTTAGCTGATGCCTCCGAAATCTGGAAAAAGCAGCTGTGGGGTTAAATCTCCAGTTTGAGGTACCTGAGGTTACGTTTGTTGTTATGTTATGCTTTTGAGAGCCTGTGTGTGTTAATCATAGGAATGATCCGATATTCATTTGAGTTATTTGGGATAGGAATTATGCACTTTTTTAGTAGGATTCCTTTTCTTTTGCATGGGGACTTGCAATCGATTTTTGTTGTGATGCTAGTTTTGCTACAATGTTGTAAAGTTTGACCTACATTAGACTAGAAGGTATGAGCAGGGTTGCAATCTTTCTAGTGACCTCAGATATGATGTCAAAGTTGTTGGGAACATTTTGTAACGTTGTATTGAATAAGCCTGGATGTTGGTCGAAGGCTGCAGTTAGTTCTGGAAAGTTCGTTTTAAAGAATATTAATGAGATTTGGTTACGTTTTCTTTTCTGATTGGTTGTGTTGTGTGAATTTGCTGGATTGTTCTGGAAATCTGTAATAGTATAAAAGACCGTGTTAGGAAGCATGCGTGTACATTGTATGAGAGACGCAGTGTGTCAAAAGTGTTGATACATTGTAGAGGAGACAGTGTATCAGTGTTGGTGCATTTGTAAATGCATTGTGCGGAGATCGCATCACTGCAATAAAATATTGTTGAAACTGTTACTCCAGAGTGGTCTACAACCTTGTGCCACGTGTGACGAGTTGCAGCCGAGTGAAGTTTTTTCTTACAAGAACCCTACATGCTTGCATCTGTATCACACTATGACTACGACTACCACGTAACACACGCCAAGGTTATTAGGCTATTACAAGTAAGAATGCCACTGTGACCACGAGGAGATAACCAAGTGATACTCACTGGAATGATCTGTCCGCAAATGCCAACTGGTTCATGGCGAGTGTAGCACATGTAGTCACCATCTGTAACGAAAAAACTATATATATATATATATATATATATATATATATATATATATATATATATATATATATATATATATATATATATATATATATATATATATATTATATCGCATTCAAATCCCAATATTAACTTCTTCACTACCTAGACACAATGAGCAACATTTCACCCATCCACTGCAGAAAAAAATTAAAATTCAACACCATCCAATTAAAACCCTTATCATTCGGAATACACCAGTGTGTGTAATAAGTTTAACTAAAATAGTTCAAGGGTAGTGCCAGAATAGCTTGGCGCCTCTAGGCGCCAAGCTATTCAGGCCCCACCCTTGAACTAAACCCATTGGTCTATATCCTTATTTGTAAGTATTATAATGTAGCTTGCACATGGCAATGCACAAATTTGAAGCTTTTAGCCTCAGTATGATATGGGTTAATTAACTGCAGGAGGTATAGACCCTCATGAGCTCCCGCAGTCTGGTGTTCAGGTTTTCTTGACAAGATGCTTCTACCATGATTAACCCATTACATCCTGACAATGAGTGTTCTGATTTGCTTATTGTCTTATGAATGTTACATTACTGATAAGGAGATAGATTGACCAATTTAGTTCAAGGGTGGTGCCAGAATAGCTTGGCGCCTCAGGCGCCAAGCTATTCTGGCACCACCCTTGATCCATCATAGTCAAATTATTTCAAGTAGTAGTTTATCAGGATGAAAAGAGTTAACACGATTATAATTACTGATTTTACAATGACCCCACCGCCCCTACTCTGTGCATAATGCCAAGTCTGTTACTGTAAGCAGTACCAGTGGCTGCATGCACAAGGGCATAACACACACAACACTCACTGATTGGGATGGTCTTTCCGTGGATCTTGTCGGCCCAGCCAGCATAGTAGCGCATCACTTGAAGGGAGAAGAAAATGTCACCCAGAGCAGCCTGGTATGGCTTGCCATTGTCAAGTGTCTCCAGACTCTATGAAGAAAAAAAAAATGACATTCAATATTAATTAGTATGTAACCCAAACTGCAAACGTTTCTTGGGCTGATGTCCGCTGCTGTTGGCCTGCACTCAGCTGTGTGCGAGCCAACTGCAGTCATGGTCTGTTCGATGCTTTGCGCACTGACACACAGCATGAGGCAAAAAAAAAATCCTGCCAGGGCTGAAAGAATGTAAACAGTTTTATTTTTTAACCATATAGCTTTTATCATCAACCCAACACTCAAAAGGAAGAAGAAGAATTTATGTTTTTACAGAAGGGTGAAATCACTCCATAAATTTCTTACTCCTAAACAGTTCACAAATTATAATGTTAGATCTGTTAGGAATTCATTTTCATGTGCTCAAATATTGTGCAAAAGACTAATGGGGAAGGTGGTGGGCAGGTTGGGGTGGTTGGAAAGGGGGAGGTGGGGGGGGGGGGGGAGGAGTGTGTGTGTTTGTGTGTGTGTGTGTGTGTGTGGGGGGGGGGGGGGGGGGGTATAGGGAAGGGGTGGAGGGTGTGTTTTAAATTATGTAGATGCTGATTTGTAACTTTTCTTTTAAATTCCGAAAACTTGTAATGTAGTTCTCATACTTCTAACTTATCTGCTGCACACTGTGTACATAATGCCAAATACTATAAGATATTGATAGCAGAGTTTGCTACACGGACCCTTGTAGGCCTGAGGGAGGTCAAAGGAACCATTGTACCCCAAAGGCCGCAGGCCTGAGGGGTACAATGGTTCCTTTTACCTCCCTCAGGCTTACAAGGGTCCGTGCAGCAAGCCCCTGCTACCAATAACGTATTTGTTTTCATTCCCCCAATGTTCCCACCTGGATCACGCCAGACATGACTGACGACAAAGGAATATACATTTACACATAATAGACTTATGCCGTAATTTAAAATCTTTTATGATATTGCTGTCTCTAGTAGTGTGCCTGTTGTTTCAAACAACATTAAGTAACTTTGTACTTTAGAACGTTTGGTGATCTTTTATAGAACCCCAGCCAGCACACCAATATAGGTCCAATATTGGCCCAATATTGGCTCAGATATTGGGCCGATATATGGGTGGCAATATTGGTCCAATATTGGAAGCGCAAAATGGCCCATTGTTGGCCCAATATCGGGTAAATGTTGGCTGCCAAGCTGGATCCATTGTTGGCCCAATATTGGGTGAATGTTGGCTACCAATATAGTGCCAAGCTGGATCCATCATAGAACCAGTATGGTGAATATTGGCTGCCAATATAGTGCCAAGATGGATCCATCCTAGGGCCAGGATGGTGAATATTGGCTGCCAATATAGTGCCATGCTTAATCCATTCTCTGGTGCCAAAATGTAGCAAATATTCTGCCAACCTTTTTCCAACATGAATAGTAGTGTCCCAGATTTGGATATTGGTAATTTAATGCAGCTTTTTTTCTGAGGAAAAAGACCATCATGCAAACATATATTAATCTGATAGTTATCAAATCAAACGTTCATCAAAATATGTAACTCAAAACACAACTAAAAAGAAAGACCTGAACTCAGATTCACAGTGATGCACAAGTTTAATCTGATTTTCAGTTTTATGAAAAGAAAACACTAACTATACCGAAATGAAGGACAATGATTATCTCATTTAACCCTTTCCATCCTGATACATTACTGCCTGAAATAATTTGACCATGATATCTCAAGAATAGTACCAGAACAGCTTGGTGCACAGCTCTGTCACCACCCTTGAACTAAAATGGTTGATCTATATATCCTTACCCATAACATACCTTTCACAGGGCAATCTGAAGTTAAAAAAAAAAAATCAGCCTCAGGCAGGATTCAATGGATTAATTACATCCCCCCCCCCCCCCCCCCCCTCACACAAAAAAGAAACCTGTCTGTAACAATACACAAAATGTAAAAAAAAAAAAAAAAAAAAAAAAGCCCACAAAAACAATTGTTCTGATACATGACATACAAAAACCATCTCTGAATGTACATACACACAGATGTTCAGGTACTGGCAATAGGATCTGTAAACATAACAGATTTTGTACACAGCACATTTTTTACCTGCTCCCATAAATAACTTTCATACAGATTAACAGAATATACTGACATAATTCGACTGGAGACTAAATTTCCTCCTAAACATACAGGATTTGGCACAAACAACATTGGTTATGAAAAGAAAGAAGAGAATCTCATGAATTGTCCTTATTAACCCTTTTCATCCTAATACACACATGCTTGAAATTAATTTGACTATGATAATTCAAGGGTGGTGCCAGAATAGCTTGGCACCTGAGACACCAAGCTATTCTGGCACTACCCATAAACTAAAATGGTTAATCTGTCGCAAAATTTGTAATGTAGCCTTCAAGCAACTCTGACAAAATCAGCCTCTGGATTGAATGGGTTAAAAATAGTATCAAATAAAACCTTAAATGTAATGAGGAGGGGGGGGGGGGGGGGGAGTAAAAGTTCATGCATGCAGCCAGTTAGCATTTTAATAACTTGCAACTAAAAGCAGGTTTGCTCTACATTGCTTGAAAGCCCTAAACTAGCCAGTAGCTGCCATCACTTTTCAAACATAAACACTTCTGCAACAGATGGTTACAAAACATGTATGTCTTATTAAAATGTTATGTGCAACAACAAAAAAACATGAGGCAAGCTTAAGTGATCAGGCAAACTATACTTGTAAAAATAAACAATATGTTTACAAGCATCTTGGCCCGACTGACTTAACAGTGTAGCAAACTGAATATTTGAATCAGAATGAAACTTAATATTTTATAACGTTTCATAACAAAAGAAATTGTAGTTTTAACAAAATCACAAAACATGCACTACATTCTAGTTTCTACTTAATGATAAATCTGATGACAACAGGTATGATTAACCCTTTGGCTGTCTGTATTGCACTATAAGTCGCAATGATTCCTGCAGGAATCATCACAAAGTCAGGCAGTACTGATAGCCAGAGGGTTAAGCAGCTTGCAAAGAAACTAAAATAAAACTATACTAATCACTGTCAGTCTGTGTCCTGCAGGAATCATCACAATGCCATGCAGTACTGATAGCCAGAGGGTTTAGCAGCTTGCAGAGAAACTAAAACTATACTAATCACTGTCAGTCTGTGTCCTGCAGGAATCATCACAATGCCAGGCAGTACTGATAGCCAGAGGGTTTAGCAGCTTGCAGAGAAACTAAAACTATACTAATCACTGTCAGTCTGTGTCCTGCAGGAATCATCACAATGCCAGGCAGTACTGATAGCCAGAGGGTTTAGCAGCTTGCAGAGAAACTAAAACTATACTAATCACTGTCAGTCTGTGTCCTGCAGGAATCATCACAATGTCAGGCAGTACTGATAGCCAGAGGGTTTAGCAGCTTGCAGAGAAACTAAAACTATACTAATCACTGTCAGTCTGTGTCCTGCAGGAATCATCACAATGTCAGGCAGTACTGATAGCCAGAGGGTTTAGCAGCTTGCAGAGAAACTAAAACTATACTAATCACTGTCAGTCTGTGTCCTGCAGGAATCATCACAATGCCAGGCAGTACTGATAGCCAGAGGGTTTAGCAGCTTGCAGAGAAACTAAAACTGTACTAATCACTGTCAGTCTGTGTCCTGCAGGAATCATCACAATGTCAGGCAGTACTGATAGCCAGAGGGTTTAGCAGCTTGCAGAGAAACTAAAACTATACTAATCACTGTCAGTCTGTGTCCTGCAGGAATCATCACAATGCCAGGCAGTACTGATAGCCAGAGGGTTTAGCAGCTTGCAGAGAAACTAAAACTATACTAATCACTGTCAGTCTGTGTCCTGCAGGAATCATCACAATGTCAGGCAGTACTGATAGCCAGAGGGTTTAGCAGCTTGCAGAGAAACTAAAACTATACTAATCACTGTCAGTCTGTGTCCTGCAGGAATCATCACAATGTCAGGCAGTACTGATAGCCAGAGGGTTTAGCAGCTTCCAGAGAAACTAAAACTGTACTAATTCACTGTCAGTCTGTGTGTGCTCGCTTTGCCGCCTCCCACCTCTGCTTATTCCCATCGCGATCAATTGATCCAGTAACTGAGTAAGCCATTTAGTTAAAACGTGGCCTATGTCTGTTGCACTACCATGGCACCTTCTCACACCATCTGAAAATAAAATGCATGTCTGATTACTGAATCCTGTAGAGTTGACTTTAAGAGAGGTCACTGAAATTGGTGTTTATACTGTGGAAAGTACCCTTGGGCCAAGTCTGAACATTTACAGAAGACTGTGGCTTGCTTAGTCTCAGAGAAATACCAATTGATGCATGTTTCATGACGGGCAATGGCTAAAACTAAAAACCATCTGACAGATGACCCAAAACAAAGACTCACTTCCATGCAGTCACTTGAATGGTTTGATCCCATTTTGGACTTCAGTTTTCTTTTAAGTCTTTTAAGTCCCTTCTATTTATAGAAAGGAGCTTTTAGGAAAGGTCGCAGTGGGGCGAATTTAATAGCATGTCCATGTCAAGGCATGCAGGCTAAACCTCTAATTGAAGCAACAAGATAAAAATTACGTCTTGTCTAGTTACACTAACTTCGCTGCTGAACGTACATTTGGCGTGAAGCGCCGTATGTGCGAATGTATGCGTGCATATGTATGTAAACAAGAGTTCTTATCTTTGATATTTCTGTACACACAAGCTTGAATTTAAAACTTGGTCTTGGTGAAATACTTTCTTAAGTGGGTGGCGGCTAAGACAACCTCCGAGCATATTGTAATGAATGACACATTGAAGACATAAACAACCGTTTATAGGAAGTCGGTTGACCCAGATTAGAGACCGTAATTTTTGTCATAATTACTTGAACCTATAGCTAGTTTGGAGAAAGACATTGGATAAGTTCGTTAGCCAGCTTTTCATCCTTTCAACTTCTTTAGTAAAAATTAATTCTTTTCAGAAAGGCATTAAAACACTAAAAAAAACTTTACTTCTAGAGAAAGTCAGACCGGCGGTGACGTAAAAGAGGCAACTCCGTCACTACGGAGATTCTGACCTAATACTCTAAATATAATAATAATTAAATTTATAAAGTGCTAACTCCCTGCAGTGCAGACTCCAACATCTGAATGAGCTCTAAAATATGATGGCATTCTCTCTTGCACGAGTGGCCCTCTCTCTCACACAAACATGCGCGCATCTCCAGGAGGAATAGATCCTCATGCGCACTCCAGGCGCCTCTTGGAGATGTTTGGAGCGCGCGTGCATGCACGCACACACACATCGACGCGCTTTAAGAAGTGGATGCAGGTGACCAGTGTACTTAGTATATCATGTAGTTAGGTAAAGTCAACCTGCTTTCACACAAATTATAGCAAGACTGAAATTGTACTATGGAGTTCTAGTTTTGACACAATTTTCTCAAGCCTATGAAGTGAAACTCATATCATGTAAAACTAAATGAATACGTAAAAACTAAAACTTGCGTCATGACAAATGATGTTTGACAAATCAATCACCTCAGCTGTTTGGCCCAGCGCTAGAAGTGGCCACTTCGTTTGTTCCAGGCGCAGTACAGCAGGGAAAATGACTACATTTTGTTTTTCATGAATTTCTTATGTACCGTTCAAGTGTGTGATGCAAAGCTTTGTTTGTTTAAAAGCGGACATTCTGCCCAACACACTGACATCAAACACACTATAGTTGTGACAAACCAGTAGCCAGCAGGATAAGGTGGAAATAAAGAGAAAAAAACAGATCTCACAAAGTTTTGCATCACACACTAGAACGGTAAATAAGAAAGTCATGAAAACAAAAGGTAGTCATTTTTCCTGCTGTACTGCGCCTTGCAGGAAGCCCGCTCAGCTAGCCTGACAGCTGAGAGACTCGCTGCCTCAGTGTGCGAGCACGACTTGTGACCCAGTTTCTCGGCTGGCCTGGAACAAACTAAGTGGCCAAACTGAAACAGCCGCGTGGCGCGTATGTCTTGACATACGCTTCACGCGGCTGTTTCAGTTTGGCCACTTAGTTTGTTCCAGGCCAGCCGAGAAACTGGGTCACAAGTCATGGTTGGTTGGTTAGTTCGGGTTTAACGTCCACAGCACCGAGGTGATCATGGACGGCCCTGACGGGCGGGTTATGGGGGACAGGGAAATCTATTGCCTATGGAGTACGACCTGAACACTGATCAACTCAGGCGCACTCCAACTGTGCCACTTTGATTTAGTCAGGACCTTTCAACGGACATGCTATTGAACAAATCCGTTTTTTTCCCTGGATTGTGAGTCCAGCTACCGGGGCCAAGTCATGCTCGCGCACTGAGGCATTATAGAACTCACTGACGCATTGGCAGATCTGTGAGACTTTTTCAATAGATAATTCAGCATCAGAATCAGATCAAAGACAAAAGCGAGGACAGCACTCATATAGAAGGGACTTTGTGGGTTATGTTTTATCCCATCTTGTTTTAATAATAAAACAGAGCATTAATTACTTAATTATAATTTACCAATCATTGCGTTGTGCAAGTTACACAGTCTGCTGAAGGCTTCATTCCCCTTTTTTCGTGAGGTTGTACAATATATCCAGACACTGACTTGTCCTCATCAAAAAGGGCATTGTCCTCCGTACACAATCTTTAAAGTCCAAGCCTCCAATGGGATAAGTACAGAATCTGCAAACACACACAGAAAAAAATAAAACGGTTTTTACAAATAAAATTTGTCCAAAAGAATCACAATCAAAATTTACCTTTCTCTGTAGTTTTCCTGCATAGAGCAGAAAGCATAAAACGAAACACAAAACTGCATGTAAATTATAATAAAATATTAGTTTTTAAACCTCCAGCTACATAACTAAATTCATCAACCCAAGCAGCACACCACAAAACAAGAAAATGCAAACAATATTCAGATTTCAAATGTATAATTACCATGTTGTTCCTGGTCGCCGCGCGTTGTCTAGGACTGTGTTGAGGTTCTCCAGCTCTGCACGATCTTGTAGTGGGAATTCCTGATTTTTCTCCTCTTCGACCAGTACGACTCATCTTTAAAATCCATATTTTCTCAAGGAGAAGTTTAAAATCATACTATACACGTACGTATACCTTAATCAGCTAGTGCACGTGGCGTCAGCGAAAGAAATATAGAAGAAAGAAAGCTGGAACTTGGTCTGGCAATGGAATTTGTAGCCTTGATCTGCAGTCAAATTTGGCGGAAATAATCGCAGCAGGTGCTATACCGGCATGCAATGCAGTGTCTGACAAAACATAGAATGTGGCGAATAAATGTTATATAAAAAAAATTATTTAAACAAAAAAAAAGTCACGGCGTGCCCAAACTATGGTAAAAGATTGCCGTTGTATATTTATTTTCAAGATAAATGTCGGCTAGATTTAAAATTTCATCTGTCAATGTTGCGAATTGGGCCAGACTGGCTCGCCTATCATGTGCCAACATTTGCAGTCGAAGCAGCGCGCGGGCGCGGTACAGCCTCCGGCGGCTCGCGTGATTGTTCCAGCTTGGCACCAAGATTGATTATACCGGCGCGCGCGCGGGCTCACGCGATACCGGCGCGCGTGTTGGTTTCAGCATGGCGCTAAGCTCTCGCATACTGGCCCAATATATCGGCCATTATCCAGCAATGGACCAATATTTGCCCAAGATACTGTGCGTGCTGGGACAAAACTGGCATCCAAGATGCATCAGAAAGAGGGATAAAAAAAAAAGTCGGCCATTAGTCGCTACAAGGGTTTTTGTATCCCGGTCACATGGTACGGTTTGCACTAAAGCGATTGGTCGTGTGACTTAGGGAGGAAAACAAATATATTTATAGTCTTGCAACAAGTCAATGGATACTGTCGGATTAGCTTAATGGTAAATCTAGCATTAAAGCTCAAGGCAAAGGCACCAAGCAAATCCAGCACTACCATTTCCCTGTCATGACTGATCCATCTCCAAAAACTGATCCTGTTAACCAATTCAACCTCAAGGTTGCATTTTCAAATTTGGGAGTATCACCTAAAGACTATGTATTCGATGCAAACTAGATGGACTGACCATGATAATTCAAGGGTTGTGCCAGATAAGCTTGGTGCCTTCAGGCACCAAGCTCATCTGGCCCTGCTCTTGGATTAT
This sequence comes from Semisulcospira habei, assembly GCA_036245525.1. NCBI lineage: Eukaryota > Metazoa > Mollusca > Gastropoda > Semisulcospiridae > Semisulcospira > Semisulcospira habei. Next base: position 53,726,114 of record BTPG01000001.1, read on the forward strand.
CATGGTAAATCCATCTCTTGCTGTAGGGCATTGGGGCTAAATGGTTTAAACCGCTTTGTGCATGCAGCCACTGGTACTTTGGTAGACTTCACCAAGAAAGTTAATGAAATAATAGTCATAATAATAAATGTGCATACTGCAATGTAGGCGATATTCTGCTCCATAAGATCCGCCAGTTTGTTCAGCAGCATTCCTCTGCAGCTTGCATCCATGCGTCGCCATGGTGACCCGAGTTTGAAGGCCTCGCGGGCAGCTTCCACAGCCTTGTCAACGTCAGCCTGAAAAAACAGCAACATATCCCGGTAATCTTTGAGCCGATTCGCAGAATTGGGTAAAGCACCTATATAATAACCAGTATTATTATTATTTACAATAATTTCAAAAACACAATCTGCATCCAGAAGCAATGTAAATTAACCCATGACACCCGAAGCTGATTTTTTAAAATTTTCTTATTGTCCTATGAAGGCTACATTACAGATCAGACCAACTATTTTAGTTCAAAGGTGGTGCCAGAATAGCTTGGCGCCTCAGGCGCCAAGCTATTCTGGCATCACCCTTGAACTATCATAATCAAATTGTTATTAATTTCATGCAGTTGTGTATTAGAATGAAAAGGGTTAAAAACCAAAGAGCAAAAGGGACGCAAGCAGGGAGGATTTGCGAAAGCAAGAGGCACATTTCCATGTCATGATGAGGTTTCTTCTTTTCTTTTTTCTTCTTCTTATAAAGAAGCTATAAAGCCTGTTTAACAAATTCCTCTGCTGCCTAAAGCTCCATCCAGAGTGAAGAGGACAAGTACTTAACTCTTGAACTCCCAGACTTCCGTTTACAGAATGGAAGTCATTTTGTTCTGGGAGTTTAACCCCTTACATGCTGGGGACAACAGACTTTTTTAAGTCAATCAGCCCAACGCATGTATTTCCCAAATTTTGGAGGCGTCATCTAATGACTATGCACCTGTTGCAGGAGATGGATCGACCATGATAATTCATGGGTAGTGCCACATTAGCTCGGCGCCGACATGCACCAAGCTAATCTGGCACTACCCTTGAATTAACATGGTCGACCCACCTCCTGCTGCAGTGTGTCAAACCTGAATGGGTTAAAACATATAAACCAACTAATATTATTTTAGGGTGTGAAATGCTGAAAACATCAGAGAATGGAAGAGGCATAAATCCTCATAAACCACTGCATCTGCACGGCCTTATGAGGATCTGTGGGTCTTGCAGTTGGGTAGTGTTTACTGTATTCCATCAGCTAACGGATGAAAGCAAACAGAAGAGATCTGATGCAGAAGGATCCAGGCAGCTCTGTAAAGATGCAGGACATTACCATTTTGATGGGAAAGGGGATCAGACAATGCTGGCCACAGACTTTGGCTGCTGAACAAAAATCAATGCTTGCAAAAGGGACAGAATCAGTACTCAAGCCAAACAGGGGCAGACAAATTTCTCGCACTACGATCCTAGCAAGCACCAGGTTCTTTGACAGACATCAGACATAGTTGGCCTGCAAATGGCTGCGTGCGGGCCAGCTGTGACCAATATCAGCTACATGACTTTGTGCTCATGGGGATATGAAGTATATGTACATCGGAGACACTGTTCATGACAGACTAATGCACAAGGGCTGTTATCCTTTTTGCCTTCATTTGGTAGCAATCACCGTCTTCAGTACATTGTAGACTAATGGTACAGTAAAATTTGGACATAATTATGCAATCGTCTCCTTTTTATATCAAAAGTTTGTTATAAACAAAGGTATCTACATAGAAAGAGTGCTGTTGGGACCTCCGAAAAGTGTTGTAATCTGACTTTTGTTATTATAACCGACCTTGTTAACCCTTTTAGTCTCAAGATCCTATTTCTCACATTTTGGAGGTGTTGCCTAATGACTATGTACCAGTTGTAGGAGATGGATTGATCATGATAATTCAAGGGTATTGCCTTAGGCACCAAGCTCATCTGGCATTACCCTTGAATTATCATGATCAATCTATCTCCTGCTGCAGGGTCCTGGGGCTAAAAGGGTTAATAGCAAAGTAGACTGTATATATATATATATTGCTTTACAATACCATTTTGACATTTTCGGAAACAAATCCCAGTGTGTATCATGAATATATTCATGTATCCCATTAATGAGACCATTAAGATGTTTCACACTGCAGTGTTTGCATAGTCTTGTGTGTGATATACATGTACTGACTGCAGAAACAAGCATGCACGTCTTGTGGGGATGGGGTGCATGAGATGGGAGTTAGCATGTGCATGCATATATATAACATACATAGTGTGTGTGTGTGTGTGTGTGTGTGTGTGTGTGTGTGTGTGTGTGTGTGTGTGTGTGTGTGTGTCTGTGTGTCTGTGTGTGTTGGAGCTGGGGGGGGGGAGGGTGTGGGTGGGGGGGGGGGGGAGGGTGGGGATGGGAAGGGAGCATGTCTGTGTAGGTGTCTATGTGTCTGTACTACAATGAACAGACAGCAGCAGTGATGGTGAAATTGCAAGGAGCAAATGGACAAAAATCAATGCTTGTCAAATTTGGAATGCTGGCGAGAGCTTAAATTTGTGGGTGGGTTAACTCATTCAACATGTGCCCTATATGGAACTATATTTGGCTATTTGCCGGGTATGGATGCTGCACATCTTGAATGAGTTAACCTCTTCACTCCCAGAGACTCAGCCTCAACACCAAATAGTCCCATCCATACAGGATGCACACAAATGGAGCAGTGACTAAAGAGGATGAGAGCGTCAGGAACACTTCACGTGCCGGGGCTCATGACGTTTTTTTCCTCTTTAACTCATTTAGCCCCAACGCCCTACAGCAGGAGATGGATTGACCATGATAATTCAAGGGTAGAGCCAGATTAGCTTGGCGCCTTCAGGCGCCAAGCTAATCTGGCACTACCCTAGAATTATCATGGTCAATCCATCTCCTGCAACTGGTTTTTAGTGGTTCAAAATTTGGGAAATGCGTCCCTGGGTTAAATGGGTTAATGTCTCATGATGTGCTACCCTTTGCAGGTGGCTAATATTCACCTTTTCACCACAGCAGAGCAGTGAACGGATATGCATCCAGTTCAAAGCCAGCAGTAATAATTAACCCCAGCTAAAAGCTTCAAATTTGTACACTGCCATATGTGCCAAGCTAATCTGGCAGTACCCTTGAACTATTTAAGTCAAACTTATTTCAAACACTGGTGTATTCCGAATGATAAGGGTTAAAAGTATCATTTAGACATCATCAACCATCAGGTGAAATAAATCGCTAGTATCAGAAATAAAGAAGAGAACATGACACAAAATGATACCTTGTCTGCCTCCTGAACATCGACTATCTTTTCCCCTGTGCACGGGTTGATGGTGGGGAAAGTCTTCCCACTCACAGAGTTCACAAACTCATTGTTGATGAACAGCTGAAACACATAAGAAAAGAGATGGTAAGAAAACGGATTATAAGATAATTAACCCCTTCCCTGACAGATTGTGTTCCTGGAATATTTCTTAATTTAACGTCAAAAAACCTCTCTCATCAAAAGAACACAGACACAAAGTGGTGTCAGCAAAGAGGTGTAGATCCTCATGAGCACCCACAACTTTTGGGGGCCCCTGAGGCGCTATACCCCTTGCAGTTGGGTGGTGCTCACATTTTCTCAGCAGCAAAGGAGTTAAGGTAAAAAAAAAAAATTAAAAAAAAAACACACAGAGACATCAACCTCCTTTTGTGTGCAGCCACGAAGGGTTTAACTCATTCGAGACGTGCCACCTCTGGATACGCAGCTTATAAGCCGCATACCCGGAGGCAGCACGTCTCTAATGAGTTAACAAAGCACATTCCCCATTACCACAGGTAATCTGTACAGATAAGTAGGCTGGAAAGTAAATTGTCAAGAAAGGTTACTTGATGGAAAGTCAATGAATTTTATTCCACTTACATCACATCTATTTGACCCAAGTAAGTTCATCTTGTGAGTGGCAATAAGTGAAAGGGTGACCGGAACTGTATTTACCAGTGGCTGAACATGCAGATGGGGTTAGAAATACCAGAATGGTCATATAATTTGTCATTTCTGTTTTTACGTGCATCATTAAAATCCCTTGTGCATGCTACAGTAACAGAGGCTGCAAGTAAAAGGGGGTTAACATGTTTTTAACTTGTATCCACTTCAGAAAAGCTTGCTGTTTATACTACCACAAAAATAACGTGTAACAATTATAGTGACATGCAGTCTACAGCATCTGGTAAAGGAAATTAACTAGCACTCTTGCTGGTGTTATCTCAGCTGCATGATCATCATTCCAATTAGGTAAAACGTTGCACTGTCATTTCCTTCACTTTACCCCTCCTCCCCACCCCCCTCCACCTTTGCCCCCAGCAGATGCACCATCACCTACCCCATCTCACTCATGACCACTCCAGGGAAGATTCCACTCTCAGAGGAAGAGAATCACAATATCTTTTAATCCTTTGCAAATATATATATTTGCAACTACTCAAAGGTCAATCTTTTCACCAGTCCACATTATGCTCCATGGTGAGGAATGAAGTTGGTTTGCAAGTCTGGTGACTTTGTTCAGTACAGTGAAAAGTACATTTGAATAATATCTGCCACACTTAGGGCACCTTCTATATATGTGCACACTCATACTGGAATATGTTGTGACAGGAGTATTGCAATGTGCCTGTGCTCACATTTAATTGTGGTAATAAATAAATCATGTGAACAATGATAATGAGCTAGCAAGTACATACATGTTCATGAATTTATATTATATCTGTAAATGTATACTCATGCCAAGGTCAGCACATCTGCACTTACTCAGCCATATAACAAGCCTGACTAATGATATTGTGACCTAGCTTTCTCCCAGTCCCAATAAGTAAAAGGGCCTCAGGCCGAAGTTGGGCGCATTCAGCCCATGCATGACTGGGGCTGATGTCTGCCTGAGAACATTGTGTTTGCCAGCCTGCTATCTTGCTCTTATCTTCAGTGAACTAGCTGTAAATCCTATAATTATGATGTCACCAACCTACTTTTCTGAAAGCATGACAAAACAGAGTTGAGTTTAGGAGTCCCTGATAAAGACTAAAAAATAAGGGAATACACTTATACAATGTACTGTATGCTGGTCTGTGTTTTTGAATCTTAATGACCTAGGGCATAAGGTCCAAATCACAGACCACCACACATCTGTACAAAGTTGTCACTATCACAGTGTTCGCAATAACTGATAATTCTTGTTATTTCACCAGTTTCTTAACCCTTTTCATCATGATACACCCATTGCTTGAAATAAATTTGACTGATAGTTCAAGGGTGGTGCCAGAATAGCTTGACACCTGAGGCGCCAAGCTATTCTGACACCACCCTTGAACAGTTGATCCATCTCCTAATCTGTAACGAAGCCCTCACAGGGCAATTATCAAATTTGACAAAATCAACCTCAGGATGTATTGGGTTAAGGCAAATATCAGAAAAGAATACCGAAAGCAAAAAAATAAGTGAAAGATAATTGTGATGCATAGTTGTGTGAACGTTATTCCCCCCACCCCCGTGAAAAGAAAACAAAAAAAAGTTTAGATTTTTGTTTGAAGGTTGAACCAGATGTGATTTTGCATCCTTTAAAAAAAAAATTCAATAATGCCAAACACATCTGGTACTGAAAGAAAATACTGATTGTCAAAAACTTTACAAATGTATCAAACATACATGTTTCCTTTCCACATATCAACCTGGGACTAGAATTAATGTAGATCTTCAAGGTAACATTGTGAAACCTATCATATGATGAAAATTCCTAGAAACATAAATAATACAAGTATCTATTTCCTTGTTATTTGTACGAACTTTCTTTTTGCCTTGGCAGCAAGTCTAAGAATATCTAAGTTCTTATAGTACACACTTTCATAAGCTTACTAGCGTGCAGATCATGCTGTGTATGTCCGCAAAAATACAGTGGGTATCCAAGAATTGGTTAGTGTGTTCATATACAGTGCAAAGCAAATCAGCCTAAATAAGGCTGAGTTGGTATACCTCGCCCTTTACCTAGGTTAAACGCAACAGTGGCGCCATTAGTGCGATTTTCACATCTGTCCGTTCATTCGGACTAATCCTGTGCACCAGAACTGCGTGCGCGGGTAGGCTTCTGCACTTGTACTGTGGTCTCATACGTTCCCGCGGAAGATTGTGATCATAGTCGAAAAATGGTTCGTTTCCAGTTTTAACATTACCCCCCTTAAACATATAATGTCCGAGGGCGGCGTACGTCCCTACTGGAAAAAGATAGGTCTCCGGGGGTAGTTCATTATCATCAGACCTTGCATATTCCTGGATCAAGTCGATTGTGCTGCACTCGTCTCTCGTACTATGGCTATGACAGTGCTTTCTGCCGCAAAGCGAAGCAGATGTCGCAAAATCACCACCATTGAGGAAAAAAACTATTTTTCAAATCTGCCAAATCGTGTAATGTTTTGTAGTGCTAGCATAAGGATTGCCGGATTATTGCTGGACTGCATATAGGAAAGGGTTTATTCTTTATTCATCTTATTTTGCAGCAATCAAAAGTCACGTGATTTTTTCTCTGACATTGCTCATTACAAGTGCAGAGAGGCACGTGCTCTATACCAATCTGGTGCACAGGACCGATCCGAGTGATCGGTTAGGTGCGAAAATAGCAACAATGGCGCTGCTGGTGCATGTCACCTATGCACAGGGCGAGATATACCAACTCAGCCTAAATAAGTACAATTGTAATGCTGCCAGTGTCCATGCTAACAGCCTTTCCTGCTTTGCTCACTTGAATACAACCCTCTTGTGTACATATATTTATGCAACCCCTAGTGTAACATACATGGGTCAGCCAAGTAAGTGAGCTTAACCCTTTTAGCCCCACGCCTGCTTTTCCCACATTTTGAAAGTCTTACTGAACGACTATGTACCAGTTGCAGGAGGTGGATTGACCATGACAATTCAAGGGTTGTGCCAGATTACCTTGGTGCCTGAATGTGCCAAGCTAATCTGGCAATACCCTTGAATTATCATGGTCAATCAGTCTCCTGCTGTAGGGTGTTGGGGCTAAGACGTATGAGGGTTAAAATCCTGCACAAAGCACTAAACAGGGTGCTCTTCTTTAGTGGAGCACCTTGCTTAATGGCTTCAGCAGGATCTACATTCACTCAGGCCAGTATCAGTGGCTGCGCACACAAGCAGGTTAAGTTACACTGCAGTTGTATTAAATGTCAAACTTCAGACACATCTAGACAAACCTGCCTGCACAGCCACATTATATTATATGGAGCAACATTTTGCTTGACATAGTGCCGATAACAGGCAGATGTGATTACAAGACCTGGACCAAAATGCCCGAGTCGTGAGACGAGGAGGACATTTTGATTCGGGTCAAGTAATCACATTGGTTATCGGCACTATATCAAGCAAATTGTTGCTCAATATAATCTATGTACCCAGTCCAAAACAAAACATTCATTTTGCAGCTGATTGCGGTGTTCAGACAAAACACATGAATGGCAGACAAATGCATATCAGTGTCGCCTCAGCACATAGATTGTCTGACTATGAATACATCAGTGCTTTGTATAACCGTGCATGTTACAAAGTCAATTATACTTATAACTAGATCACACACAATTGTGGAAAACACAGGTTTGTTTATTTAGTTCTTTTCTCAGGTTGTCACTAGCTGACATCTCGTCAATTTCACTAATCAGTCCAGCGACTCACACGTTTCCTGGCGTCTGTTCTCCATTTGCGTGTGTGTATAGGATGTAAATTTTGAGCATTTGTACACACTAAGAAGTATTTTATTACTACTACACATAAGTAGATTGGTAATGTTACAATATGAAAATATTTCACATTTCCATTTTGAAAAATGCATGTATCATGAAGATCGAATCTTTTTCGCATGCATGGGATTTTGGGAAGGAAAGTAAATATTAAATGAATATTAATTTGCTTGTTATACAAGATATCAATACATCTGTCAAAGAAGGAAAAACTTTATAGAGTGGGTACATACACATAACCACCACCTGGTCACAGCTGTGCATAGGGCATATTTGTAGCCCCAGTAAATTGTCAATGGACCCTATCTGACCCTGTGGTCAGACTGACCCACTATCACTTGAAGCACAACTTAAGCTCAGTCAGCCTTGACAGTTAAGGTCAGTTCAACTTAGTTAATGGAAGATGCACTCAAGCATGAAAGCTCTCTCTATGATCTATCTCAGTGTTTCCTCTCAGTGTTATGTCACTCACACCTCGCATTAATGTTACACAGACCTTGTGTGGTTGGTTGATTTGGGGTTTAACGTCCACGGCACCGAAGTGATAATGGACGGTCCTGACGGGCGGGTTTATGGGGGACAGGGAAATCTATTTCCTATGGTGTTTGACCTGAACACTGATCAATTCAGGCACACTGCAACTGTGGCACTTTGATTTACCAGGATCTTTCAATGGACATACCATGGAACAAGCCCATCCTTTTTCCCTGGATTACAGACCTTGTTAAATGTGAACCGTCGATTCATTTTTTTTTTTTTCTATTTTTTTTTTTTTTTTAAATCAAGTATCATAATGTATCAAATTATAAAATATACCTGTGTGAATTTGACCTCAGGGTTGCGAATAGGCTCTGGGAGACCCATTGTCGATCTGACAATCTGCAAAAAAAATATTTAAAAATAAGTTACGTAAACAATGTTCACTAGCATAACAAAGAAAGTTTTAAATACCCCATATCCCTGTCTTTGGCATTAAAGTATGAATTTAAAAGTTTGTGCTCACTAGCTATTTTCATCCCTATACTGAGAACTGAAACTTTATGAATGGCTTACGAACTCGAGCAGTGATCATTTCGAATGATATGCCTAAGAGCACGAACTCGAATGCCATAACGATCAAAACAATTGTATTGCCATATATACAGCTGATCACAGATCCGCCATGAAGGTTCGGTTCCGCCGAAAGAAAAACTCGTGTACGTGTCTCACTGCCGCTTTGCAGAAGAGGGAGAAACTGATCAGCAGATGCAATCACAGCATCGATGAAAATAGCATTGCGACACAGTTGTGATATGTATAGCAACCTCAACCTGCAAACACAAGTGTGTCGTTTGCATAAAAAAAAAAAAAAAAAAAAAAAAACCGATGTAACATAAGAATTAGCTCTTACCTCAGGAGACAGCAAGACCACGCCGACCGAGCGAAGCTGCGAAGTGGTGAGATCGGCACGCGCTACGGGAGTCAAGGACGCCGGCTGTCAAAGGTTGCGCTGACGGCCAGACCAAAGGCGCCCGTCAAGTGCGCGTTGATTCAATAATGTATACGTGACGTCAACAGATACTCAGGGGAGGTACATGACGGACTAGCTGAAAACTGATGAAATAACCTCGAGGAGGAGAGTAGGTGAGTCATCAGCATCAAAGTTAGCTTGAATTTTGTTGCCGGTCTTGAATGCTGCTGCAAACGGGCTTTGTGATAATTTGCATTCTTAAGTCAATCGCCAGTGCCGCACTAGATTCTAGCTCTTACTTTCCGCAGTGCCCACTCAGTCATATGCGAGCTCAGTCCGCATCACATATTCTGAGGACAGTGTAACAGTACCTACGCCCTCCCTTATAGATAGTCTACAGAAGAGCCCACAGCAGTCTATGATATTTAAGACTTCCCTGGAATGTGTTGCCGCCTACACGTGCCGGCCGTTATTGTCTGTTCCACTTTCACTCTATTAATTTCTCTCTTAAAGAACTGCTATGTGGGTTAAACTGGCTGGGACTTATATATATATATATATATATATATATATATATATATATATATATATATATATATATATATATATATATATATATATATATATATATATTATATCACAGCAAGAGCATTCTCAGATTTTATTGAAAAATTACGTCTTTTGGAACTATTCTGATTGAGTGCATTTTTTGGCTTTGGGTGAAGCCTTTGTTATAAGTAAAGAATAATTGCACCACAAAATTGCGTAGGTGTTGCCTTTTCTAAATTAGTCTGTCTTCTTCCACTGCAACACCTCATAAAGCGTTAGGGATGCAATCCGCGCTGTGCTAGTGGTGCTACCAGTAAAGTCTGGAGGCTGCTTCTAGTACATGTGTTGTGTTTGCAATTTCAGGTTACATCCCCGATCAACTATGTGCCAGTGGGACATTAAAATGGATTCAGGTTACACAGTATGCCTACCTGAAGAGCCCTCCCCTTGGGGTGAAACCGGTTGTGGGCGGCAAAAACTAATATCTATCCAGCAGGTCCAAGATCTGAGGACAGTGTAACAGTACCTATGCCTGTACCTAAGGCCTGTTTGGGAATATTCATGCACTAGCCTCCCCTCTCAGGGGGGGGGGGGGGGGGGGGGAAGAGAGGACTGGATATTCTCCAGCGGATTGCGGGGCACCTGGGGGTAGTCCCTATTGCTAAATGCAGTAGGTGTTCAGTGGAAGGCTAAAAAAAAAAAAAAGGTTTGTCATTCCTTTTCTCCCACTACCCTTTCTTTCTAGATCTCGTGAGCGATGCAGTCATAAAAAAGGCAGCTGATGTCCTGATGACACAATGTAAGCTTACCAGCCTGGAATTCCATGGCGTTAGCACAGCATTCTCAGAATTTATTGAAAAATTACGTCCCTTGGAGCTATTCTGATTGAGTGCATTTTTTGGCTTTGGGTGACGCCTTTGTTATAAGTAAAGAATATATATATATATATATATATATATATATATATATATATATATATATATATATATATATATATATATATATATATATATATATATATATATATATATATATATATATATATATATATATTATATATATATATATATATATATATATATATATATATATATATATATATATTTCTTTTAGGGACAATATCCTAAAATGTCAAGCTTGTCCGTCCTCAAACACAGGCTCTAGTCACTGACACACACACACACACACACACACACACACACACACACACCACACACACACACACACACACACACACACACATACACACACAGCCCCAAAAAGACGTTCTCTAGCAAGGTTTGCGTAGCTAGACGTGACGTCTTTTTATCTTGTTACTTCTTTGCCAGAATTTATGCCCCGCACATCAATACGGTAGACAAAAACAATAAACTCAGTCATTGCTTCGTGCAAAATATCAAAAAATGAAGTTCTCACTTCTAGCCATTTTTATGTAGCTAATTACGCAACAGTGGCGCACACTTTTCAAGTGTGAAAAGTCTTATAACGAACATTTCTTGTTATGATAACAAGGTATCAAAATATCTTAGAATGGTCAATGTAAACGTTACATTCCTCTATTTGTCTGCTGAAAATGAGATATCAATAGACAACCGTTTAAAAGAATTGTTATCAGCATTTCACATGTATGCAGTGTAAATAAGAGAACTGAAGGGATAGGTCATTAATCATACAGTCTTAACCACAAAAAGTGCATGAATTTGAAAAGCAAAATAACACACAAACAAAAACACTTACTGCAGTTTTTTACCGAATGCATTCACAAGAGGCTGGTTCTTTCAAACTGGAATCCAACAGATACCAGTATATGTAACAACAAAGTAAAGATTCATGACACAAATGCACAAAACTATCCATCATGAAACATACCTGTCACTGAACAACAGTTCACATTCCATGTCCAGATGTAAGTTGTCCTCAACAAACACACGTACAGCTCATTAGAATAAAGTCAGAAACAGCAGTCGAATGCACTTTATATTAATTTGTGTATAAAGAAAAGAATCAGTATATATAACACAGCCAAAAGACAATCTTTATTTTATTTAATTACATATGTCACTATTGCCTACTGAAATTTTACATCAGACATGGGTTAATACTTAAGAAAGTTCACAGAGGCATTGAATTTGATCAGTGTGCTTTTATGAAAGATTACATAATGAAGAACACACATCTTAATGCAAGGGAAAGTAACACTGCATAAAAATTTTGACAAAGACTTCTTTAAGCTTATGAACAATGCCTGTTTTGGCAAGACAAGGAAAATCCACGTCAACGTAAAGATGTGAGACTGGTTACAACTGAATCAGGTGCAATTAAACTTACAGGCAAGCCACAATACACAGGGTATAAAGAGTTTCATCAGGCATTGTATGCAGTGACACACAACAACAAAAATGTTTGTTGATCTCAACAAGCCAGTATTTATTGGTATGACAATACTTGAACTGTCAAAGCTGTTGATGTTGAATTCTGCTATGATTACTTTAATTAAACTGAAGTATCCTGATTGTCGGCTGTTATACACTCATACAGATTCTATAATCATAGACGTGCCTACTGAAGATTTTTTATGAAGACTTGAAAACAGAGTTGCATATAGATGACACATCTGATTATCCTAAGGATCACCCACTATACATCACACAAAACAAGAAAGTGCCTGAGAAGTTTAAAGATGAACTGAATGGAGTGCCAATACTTCAGTACGTTGGACTGAGGTCAAAAATGTATTCCATACTGCACCAGAAAGTCATTCAGTCTAAAGCAAAAGGTATTTTTTTTAAAAAGCGATAAAAATAAAGATATTCATCATGAACACTATACACAAGTTTTAGATGGAGAACTAATGCCTGTTTATCCAAACAAGACACTGAGGTCAAATAAACATAACCTTGAAATGATCCAAACACATAAGAAGTCACTTGCTGTTGGTGACACAAAACGTATACTTTTCAGTAAGGAAAAGGTTTATGCTCCTGGGCACTACAAGCTTAAGTTATATGAAGACATTTGTGATGAACTGGTTAATGAACTGATTGATGAATTAGTTAAAAATGAGTAACAGTATCTGTTGGAACAATCTGTAATTCTTCTCTGACAAATGCCCTCTGAGGAGCAGGCTTATATAAATAATAAATCGATGAGTTGTCAGGAACTTTTTTTTTTTACATTGTGAACAAACGTAGACCATATTGGATCAGTTGCTCTACATTTTGCATCATTCTCTGCCTCACCGGGTTGATATAGATATCTTATCTGCTTCATAAACAAACTTGTGTCAGGTGTTTTTGGCATTGTTGTTGGTGGTGGTATAGTTTTAATTTAATCAGCAGGTTTTATGTGACCTTTGTTATGTGTACACCCGGTATTCCTCGCTGCACTAGCATGCCATGCTTTGCAAATAATTGACTAACTGCACCTTTGAATTCACTTCCATCTTCAACTTGCACAAGCCTATGGTATTTTAAAGGACCACGGCTATATATCTTTGATAATGCTACTGCTACGGTATTTGCGTTTTTGTCAGTTAATGGTTCTGAATCCTTGTACTCAATGTCATCAACAGTCAGTGTATACTTGTATCGCTTTTTTCTTATAGTATCATGTGTAAGAAATAAGAGATCCATTTGATGTGTGTCATTAGGGGTGGTGTTTTCAAAATGTGGTCATAATATTTTTCTTGGAGCAGGCAAATATATCTGCAATATAGCTTGCCTTTGCAACCACTGTTTTACTTCATCAAGAGTAAAATCACCGCCTGCAGCAGCAGACAATTTTTCTATTGCAGTTTTTCCTTTCCAGTAGCCATCTGGGGAGTAATATATTTTTGATAGTTTAGCTTCAGTCATTTTTTTTTTTCTAGCAAGAAAAACTCCTATAAAATAAACAAATGTTATTCCTACTAGAACAAACATTATTTCTCCATTTTTTGTTGCTGACTAGGCTGATAGTAATTGCTAAGTTTTGGTTGTGGTATGCTCACGTTTTCACCAGTAACAAGGTAGTATTCTTTAATAGCATCATCAACATTTGAAAATGTATGCTGTGTGTGACCCTCCAGTCTAATTTTTCATAGATGAACTCAAGTCTTTCTATTCTTTTATCACCCCTAATCCTGTTCTGCTTGAGCCAGTTTCTCTGCTGCTTCATTGTGATGTCTCATTTCTTCTACACTCTCTTACCTACACATTCTTGAAAAAAGATAATTTGATCCACTGAAACCCAGTGCATTCACCAAAGCACCGCCAATGATAACAATCAGTGTTGCCATATTTTTTTTAACATAGATAGATTTTCTGAAATAATTCCTTGCTTAACAAGAAAGTCTTTTCTCGCACTTGATGCTGTGATAATTGCAACTAGCTTGGTACTGTCCTCAAAATCTAATTCGCCAAGGTTAGCAGGTCGCATTTTGATAACACTACATCCTAGCATAGTGTAAGTGACTGCAAGTCCACTCAGAATGGCAGATTGATAAACAAGGTTTATTAGGTTCTTTGTGTCACTCATTTTCTTATGTCACAAAAATTAAAATAAAAAATGCATTCACTGCATGTAAAATGGATCAGTAGCTTTTGGTGCAGCTGCTAATGTGGGGGTTTCTTGCTTGGCTTTTTGTGTTTCTGTTTTTTTTTTTTTTTTTACACTGTTTGAGTTTGTGGCTTGTATTTTTTCCATAATGTGTAACCTACGTAACCAAATCCTACAACAAATCCACCAATAAAGTATTTTGTTATTTCAGGTTTTTTATGTTTTTGTGTGATAGGCTTACTTTGTTGTTGTGGCGGTGGTGTTGGTGGCAGTGGCAGTGGCACTGTTGGCTGTGGTGGTGAATCAGTTATCGCCTGTAGTCATCACTTTTTTGTTTATTCCACTCAGCTAATTTATTTGCCCGCTTCAACTCTTCCCGGACTTTTGGTTTTAGTAACTGTTGGTTGTATGGTCGTCTGATTGTACTCCATTTTCTTCTGTTTTAAAATTTATTTTTGAAAAATCAATATGACTCCCTGTAATCAGTAATGTTACAGTAGGGGCTAGGTACATTCCAGACTTGTAAAATATAACACATGATAATTTACCAATTGTTCTTAAAACAATGTGGTTGTTTTCAAGGTCATGACATAGACTGTCAGTGTCCATAGGCAAAATGTGACTTTATGCTTTCATGTACAGGCATACAAGAGATCACCCTAAGTCATGAGTTATTAGTGAACCAATGTAATTTTCATACTTAGCATGTAGTTTTATGATGCGGTGAGTGATTCAATTTCTTCAGTTGTATACTGTTTTCCAAGATATGTCTTTGATTTTTCAGAAACTAAAACAGCAAGAAGCCTCTCTTTCTTTGATTCCAATTCCTTGTTCTCTACAGCACATATATCACTCAGAAAAAGAAGTTTGTTCTGATTCACTTTATACAGTAATAAAATTAAAATGTAATAAAATAATTCTAGAAAGTTACATGGACAGTAACTTGATAAATTTGCCCACGACCTGAGCTGAGAAAATAATCAATATCAGCTCAGTGACAGCCTGGGAGAGAATCTACCTGTGTGTAAAATAATCCACTTCCTCCAAGTAGATTCCTGGTTTTACTTCACAAACGAAGATTCTATAGGGGTTGCCAAAGACGTCTGCAGGCATGCTAGTGGCTGTGGAGGCCAATCTGGGACAGGTAGGTTCGACCACAGTTGCTGCAAGGGGAGGTCTGGGCCAAGGTTCTGAGTCGTGGCATCTCTTTTTTCTCCTGAGCCCCTTGTCCTTAAGGTTAGCTCTGTGAGAGTCCTCAAAGGAGATGGCTGCCTTGTAAATGGTGGAGTGCCAGGTGTCGCAGTCCGCAGCAAATGAAGACCACTGGGGGTGGTTGATTTGGCAGGCACTAAGTGACTTCTTGAGACAGTCTTTGTATCTCTTCTTTGGTGCCCCTCGGTGTCCAGTGGCGAGCTCGCCGAACAGGGTGATCTTGGGTAGGCAATGATCCTCCATCCTGGAGATGTGCCCCGCCCAGCGCAGCTGTGTCTGCAGCAGCAAAGCCTCGATGCTCACAGTTTCTGCCTGTTCAAGGACCTCGACGTTGGTGACATAGTCACTCTAGTAAATGCCAAGGATGGTACGCAGGCAGCACTGGTAGAAGCGTTCGAGGAGTCGTAGTTGGCTGCTGTAGAGGGACCAGGACTCGGAATCATACAGCAGGGTGGTGAGGATGACAGCTCTGTACACGCTGATCTTGGTGTCTGTTTTCAGCTGTTGATTGTGCCACACCCACTTGAATAGTCACCCAAAAGTGCTGTTCACTTTTGCCAGCCTGCTGTCCAGCTCCTTGTCCGGCTTGGCGTCAGACGTGATGATACAGCCAAGGTAGGTAAACTGTTGCACTGACTTTAGTTCAGACTTGCTGATGGTGATGTGGGGAGGGTGATGCTCTTCCTTGGGTGCCGGCTGATGGAGGACCTCTGTCTTTTTCAGACTGACCTCGAGTCCAAAGAGCTGGGCAGCATCTGTGAAGCAGGACATGATGCGCTGCAGGGCTCTCTCTGTGTGTGCAACAAGGGCAGTGTCATCAGCAATGAGCAGCCCACGAATCAGTCTATGGTTTCGGTGTGGGCCTGCAGTCATCTGAGGTTGAACAGGCTGCCATCAAGACAATACCTGATGTGCACTGCATCGTCATCGTCGAGGTCTACTGTGGCCAAGTAGATTACTTCCCTTGTTTATGTACAGTTTTAATTACCAATCTTAAGCATTATATTATTTATCCTATAACATTTCAAATTAAGTTTTACACAACAAATGAAGTAATACTTTCTGAATAAAGATGATTTATAAATCCATGTAAACTTGCTTAATACCTTTTGAAGGCAGTCAGTTGTTTGGTAATAATAAAATCAAACCCAGTTGAATGAAATCTCGAGTGTGTAAGGGTTTATATATAATAATATTGATATACTTGCCCACGTCGTGGGCAACTCCTATAAAATCTTCGTTGGCGAAGTCAAGCCAAGATATACTAACAAATACAGAGTCCGAAATAGCTCAGGCCGACCTTGGCTCGCCCGCGCAGTCGTGCACGCCGGGGCCAACACTGAGCAGCGGACGGCACCAGCACAATGGTCTGTGCGCACTGGGCATGATGTAACGATGTGGCAGACATCAGAATGCAAAAAACAAACAAACAACTAATTGTTTCTGAATGATGCATTTAAACTGGTACAGTCGGCAAGGATGAGCTTCAAACTGAAAGTAGACACACAATTTATTTAGGTCAAATTCTGACTGATTATCCATCTAAGTCTGTTGCGGATTTTTCAGCTGATATGCCACAGATGGTGTGTGTGAATACAGCGAGTCTGTAGTAATATCATAGTTGCCACTTCCATAGAAAGTTCATAATAATTATAACAGCGGTGTCCAACTTCCTATACTCAAACTGAAACCGGCCGAAACTAAGGACAATTATCACTCAAATTTTCTTATGTAGTGTTGATTTCTGAGACCAGGGACGCGACTGAACAATTCAGCACTGAAGCCGTTCCAGTTTCCAGGCTAGGTTCTTGCGGGCGGAGATACGTCACGACACGGAACGCGCCAGAGCCGATACAAAGATTTCTCAGTTCAGTCGGCTGAACAGCCGACTGAACTGAGAAATCTTTGTATCACACTGCATCGATGAGACGCCGGCACCTTTCAAGACCACATTCCCATCAGTGATACGCGGCAAAAGGTCGGCATCGGGCCGACATCGGCCGCCCGGCGTTGCGGGCCCGCGGCGGCACAGCGCACTGGGACTTGTTGGTCCCTCTCGATTGGCTACCCGGCTTTGGTCAGTCGGAGCCTGGACGCCTAACTGTACTTGTTCAGTAATTGCATAACATGAACGCTCACTGCTAGCTTGACGGGCGCCTTTTAGCCAGACAATACGTTACTCAGACCACAGGATTCGGGAACTTATACGAGTAATATCTCCTGACAGCTGTTCAGTCCTAGCCTGAGAGCCTACACAGTAAGTAACTCGTATTCAAGGTTGCCTTGTCGTCTAGTGCGAACACTCTAGACTGCGGGATTCGGTGCGCTTTATCAGCAGTGTACCATTCTGGTGCGATCTCAGTACACGGTACACTCAGTTTAGTGTGACCACACTGCTTCCAACACGCATCCATACAGATTAGATTTTGCGGGAAATGATTAAGCAGTTTTTTTCTTATACACTAACCTAAAACTGCCCGCGAAGTACATTAATGACTTAGACGGAGGGGCGGTACAATGGGTGTATGTATCAGTTGGGAGGGGGGCGGGCGGAGGGGGGTAGGGGGCGGGGTGGGGTTCGGGGGGGTGGGGGGACCGGGGATTACAATGCACTGACTTCACACTGAATCAGTATTAGTCACCTCCTAATTACGACCAGCTGCAGGGGCGGATCAGTTACCTCGAAGGGGCGGGGGGCGAACTGAGACTCTCATCACTCGCCAAAACAAAATAACAACAACGGGGGGCCGCGGGGGTGGGAGGTGGGGACTGGGGGGAGGGGGGGGGGGTAAGAGTGTGCGTGTCGAAACTGAAATAAATAAATAAAATAAAATAAAATAATGAAATAAAAACCGCGGGGGGGGGGGGGGGGGGGGGGGGGGGGGGGGGGCTCCCAACAAGGCTTTGCTATAGCATTTTAAAGAATTTTTTTTTTTTTTTTTTTTTTTTTTTTTTTTGGGGGGGGGGGGGTCCAAAACAACTGGAACCATCCACCCACCCACCCACCCCCCAGATCCGCCCCTCAGCTGCTGTAAAATATATAGCTCTGTAAATCCATTAAGTATAGATTTACTGCTGTTAACTAAAACCGCACGAGGCACACAGATGTAAATGAGACCAGCAAGAGGCACAGGCCTAGATCTTTGCCTCTTGCATTTGGATTTTGTACTCACCTTTTCAGTCTTGCCGTCTTAATCCCTTCACTGCCAGTTGACGTAGACAGCGTTTCTTGCCAGTGCAGTCTTCGTTCAACGCCAAGAGCACCACTAAGCCGTCACAAGAACTTGATTCAAAGGGATGTCAGCAAGAGGCATAGACCCTCATGAGCCTCTGCAGCTGCGGGGGCACAGGGGCGTATCTGGGGAGAGGGGTTCCAGGAGTTCCGGACCCCCCCCCCCCCCTTCCCCCCAAAAAAAAAATTCCTTAAAAAAATGTTATAACAAAGTCCCTTTTTGGTGTGTTAACACGCACGCGCTCTCTCCTTCTCCCCTCCCCCCTCCCCCTCCCCCCCCCCCCCCCTCCACCCTCCCCCCACCCCCCACCCCCCGCGCTTTTCGATATTTAGGCCCCTGGAAGCAAAGTCTAGCGTCGGGGAAGCCTTTTGTATCAGGTTGAATGTACCAAACCTCAAAATGTTGGAGCACCCTCCCCCCCTCCGAGGTAACTGATCCGTCCCTGGGGCTCACGAGGATCTATATGCCTCTTGCAGCTGGATCGTGTTCACATTTCCTTGGCAGTCAAGGGGTTAAAACATCGTTGCTAATACGCCATTCAACGCCAATAGCTGTTTACGTGTATAGCTCACAGGCAGCCGCATGGTCGGATGATCGTTGATAACTGGTCACCTCTTAACCCCATCCCTGCCACTGTACGTACATTTCCGTTTATGAAAACTGTGTTCGTTCAACGACCAAAAACCAAAACCGTCTAAGATATACCTGGATACAAATTGGTCTCAACAAGAGGCATTGATCCTCATGAGCCCCTGCAGTCGCGGGGGCTCATGAGGATCTATGTCTCATGCAGTTCGATCGCGTTCACGTGTTATCGGCAGTAAGGGGGTTAACATCGCTAGTCACGTAGTGATTGAACAGCACCAAGGTAGGTGTCATATCTGAGAACCCAGCGTGTAGTTGAGTCACTTTACTTACTTACTTACGCCTGTCACCCCTACCCGGGTATAGGCCGTCGACGAGAGACCTCCAGCAACTCCTGTCCTGTGCTTCTCCTTCGATTCTACTCCAGGTGGTTCCCAGTCTCTTGATGTCTGCTTGGAGGTCTCGACGCCAGGAGTTTCTCGGCCTACCTCTTTTCCTCTTTCCCTGGGGGTTCCATGACAATGCCTGCCTAGTGATAATGGAAGCTGGCTTTCTCAGACTGTGACCGATCCATCCCCATCTTCTTCGCCCAATTTCATTCTCTGCTGTTATCTGCTCTGTTCTCTCCCAGAGTCTGACGTTGCTGATCTTCTCTGGCCAGTGGATTTTCAAAATTCTTCTAAGGCAACTGTTCATGAAGGTCTGTTGGCTGTGGTTTTTGTCAATCTCCAAGTCTCTGCTCCATATAGGAGAACTGCTTTTACATTGGAGTTGAAAATCTGGACTTTGGTGTGTTGTGACAGCTCTCTGGAACTCCACACTTTTTTTCAACTGGAGAAAGGCTGCTCTGGCTTTACCGATTCGTGCTCTGACATCTGCATCAGTGCCGCCTTTTTTGTCTATGATGCTTCCGAGATAGGTGAAGGACTCCACCTCCTCCAACGGGGTGCCAGCAAGCAAGACTGGTTCTTCCCTGGTTGCGTTCAGCCTCATTGTCTTTGTTTTCTGTTTGTGAATAGTGAGGCCCACTTGGGACGAGATGTCAGCAAGCCTCGTGGTCTTGTCCTGCATTTGTTGATGAGTGTGGGACAGTAATGCCAAGTCGTCTGCAAAATCGAGGTCGTCAAGCTGTGTCCACAGTGTCCACTGTATTCCACTTTGTCTGTGCTCTGTGGTCATCTTCATGACCCAGTCTATGGTCAGTAGGAAGAGGAACGGAGACAGCAGACACCCCTGCCTGACACCAGTTCTGACTTGAAGCTCCCTGGTGAACTGCCCTTCGTGGATCACGCGACATGTCATGCCATCGTAGCTGCTCTTGATCAGGCGGACGAGCTTTGTGGGTACACCATAGTGTCGTAGGAGTTTCCACAGAGTCTCTCGGTCCACACTGTCGAATGCTTTCTCATAATCCACAAAGTTGACGTACAGCGGGGAGCTCCACTCCAAAGACTGTTCCACGATGATGCGGAGAGTGGCGATCTGGTCTGTACATGATCGGTTCTTCCTGAATCCTGCTTGCTGGTCTCTCAGCTGGGGGTCAACGGAGCTCCTCATTCTTTCCAGGATGATACTGTTGAAGACCTTTCCTGGTACTGACAGCAAGGTGATTCCTCTGTAGTTGGAACACTTGCTGAGGTCGCCTTTCTTGGGAAGCTTGATTAGGTACCCCTCCTTCCAGTCAGCCGGCATCACCTCCTCTTCCCAGATCTTTCCTAACAGTGGGTACAGCATCTCCACTGTTGTCTCTAGGTCTGCTTTCAGAGACTCCGCTGGGATGCCATCTGGCCCTGCTGCTTTGCCTTTCTTAAAAAATGCCACTGCTCTTCTGATCTCTTCCCGGCTGGGTCTGTCACAGCTGATGGGTAGGTCGGTCTCTGCTGGCTGGATATCTGGGGGGTCGGGTGGGCTAGGTCTGTTCAGTAACTCTTCAAAATACTCGGCCCATCTGTCGAGTTGGTCTACTCTGTCTGCAATAGGCTTGCCTTCTTTGTCTTTTACTGGTCTTTCTGTATGGCCATACTTGCCCGACAATCTTCTGGTAATGTCGTAGAGCTGTTTCATGTTGCCGCTGCCTGCTGCCTTTTCTGCCTCTGCTGCCAGGCTGTCTGTGTAGGCCCTTTTGTCTGCCCTGATACACCTCTTCACCTCGCGGTTGGCTTCCGAGTATTCCTCCTGTGCCCTTACTTTGGCTGCTCTCGTGCGACTGCTGTTGACAACTGAATTTCTTCTGCTTCCTCACTTCTATCTTCTTCAAGGTCTGTGCCGACAGCCAGTCCTTGTGATGGTGTTTCCTGAACCCTACAGTGTCTTTGCAGGTTGAGTTCAGCGCCTCTCTAACTGCCTTCCACTGCTGCTCTGTGGTGACCGCCTCCTCTTCATTTACTAGCTCCTGAAGCGCTTGAAACCGGTTGGACAGCACCAGTTTGAACGCTTCTCTAACTCCAGCTTCTCTCAGGAGGCCTACATTATAGCGCTGTCTTCTTGTTGTCTCTGTGCGGCTTTTCTTTAGCTTGAGCTTCATTCTTAAGGTAAGCAGATGGTGGTCTGAGGCGACATCTGCTCCCCTCCTCACTCGAACATCTTGAAGGGATCTTCTAAATTTCTTGCTAATGCAGATATGGTCTATTTGGTTCTCTGTTGTATGGTCAGGTGAGACCCAAGTTGCTTTGTGTATTCTTCTGTGTGGGAAGATGCTGCCTCCAATGACAAGTCGGTTTAAAGCACAAAAGTCTACAAACCTCTCCCCGTTCTCACTCATCTCCGAGCCTAGTCCCTGTCTCCCCATCACCTCTTCGTATCCGGTGTTGTCCTCCCCTATTTTGGCATTAAAATCGCCCATGACGATGGTGATGTCTCGCTCCGCACATTTGTCCACGGCACTCTGGAGTCGGTCGTAGAACTCTTGTTTCTCTTCCTCGTCACTGTCATTAGTGGGCGCATAACACTGGATGACGTTCAGCTTGAGCTTTTTCTTGGTTCTAAAGGCTGCTGTGATAATTCTTGGCCCAAGAGGTTCCCAGCCCATCAGCGCTCTCTGTGCCACTGGTGACAGCATGAATGCTACTCCTTCTGTATGTGGGGGGGGGGGGGGGCATTCTCCTCTTCATGACCTGAATACAGAATCATCTCCCCACTTAACAGCCTTTTCTGGCCAGACTGCGTCCATCTGGCTTCACTGATACCTAGCAGGGAAAGGTTGTACTTTTGTATTTCCGCTGCTATCTGGACGGCCTTGCTGCTCTGGTACATGGTCTTGACGTTCCATGTGCCCATGGTTGTGTCCCTGGATAGAGAGAGGCGGCTCGGTCCTGTGGCTTCCGAAGACTTCCGGCTTTCACCACAGGACGTCATAAGTCTTCTGGTAGAAGAACCTTCCTCCTCCAGGAAAGGAATTACTGTTAGTCTTTTCGTCGGCGTTTTTGTAGCTATTTCCTTTTTTGCAGGGTGGGGAAGCTACCCCCACGCCCAACCCCCTTACTAGGAGGACCAGGGGTTTTCTGTCGGGGTCACCTTCCCTTAGACCTGTTGGTTCACGGCACCTTATTTCATTCGGTGCACCCCTCTCACGAGGGACCCCCTATCCACCACCCAGGGGACGCGCCTCAACGCCATATGGTCCCAGCGCGAGGTGAGTCACTTTAGTTAGCGGATTTTCCTGCATAAATCTACACAGAACACACTGAAATCCTCCCACTTGGAATATTGCCAGGACGTATGGTTTTCGATTTGCATCAGCCGTTTTTGTCTACCGTATTGAAATGGGGCTGGGTAGGAGCGCATTCCGGAGCATGCACATGACGCTTTTGGCTTGCGGGGCTGAAATTCTGGCAAAGAAGTAACAAGATAAAAATGACGTCACGACTAGCTACGCTAACTTTGCTAGAGAACGTCTTTTTGGGCGCCAAGCGCCTTGTGTGTGTGTGTGTGTGTGTGTGTGTGTGTGTGTGTGTGTGTGTGTGTGTGTGTGTGTGTGTATGTGTGTGTGTGTGTGTGTGTGTGTGTGTGTGTGTGTGTGTGTGTGTGTGTGTGTGTGTGTGTGTGTGTGTGTGTGTGACAGCGACTAGACCCCGCGTTTGAGGACGAACAAGCATGAAAATTTTAGGATATTGTCCCTAAAAGAAGTATCTCGAGACCTTTTTATTTTTCTTTCGATATTTGAATTAAGGTGCTCATTGGCGAGAAAATGATCGTTTCACACAAACCGGTTGATCCACACTGTAGTCCGTCCTTTTCCTTATTTTTACTTGATATTTTGCATATAGCTAGATAAAAGGGGGATATTGAATGAGTTCGTTAACCAGCATTGTACCTCTAGAACGTTTTGAGTGATAATTAATTATTTTTTTAAAAATATATTTTCACATATTTGGGATTATTAATTTCACGAATTATATGGGTTAAACTTAAAACAATCGAACCTTTTTTTACGAACCCCCCCCCCCCCCCCTACCACCCGCCCGCCCCCCCCCCTCCCCCCCCCCCAAAAAAAAAAAAAAAAAAAAAACAACAAACAAACAAACAATCAAAAAACCCAATCATATCATTAAGAGTCGCATGATTTTTAATATACGGTACTTACATAAGCCTACTGTTTGTCTCAGCTGTCGGGTACGATTAGGTCAGTTGTGACCTGTATGCCCTAGGTATGAAAATCAGACCATTTTCTGCACCACTTTTTCGGAGTCATTTGTAAAACAGCTAACATAACTTTAATTTTTCTTTTACGATAAAACTGTCTTATCATTAATACCCGCATGATTTTTCATAAAAAGTGTTTGCATAAGCCTGCTATTTGTCCCGGCCCTGGGGTACGATTAGGTCAAATTGTGACCTTTAAGCTCTAGGCATGAAAATCAGCAAGAAAATTGCAAAGTTGATCCTCCGATACGTCAATTGTTGGTACTGCGATGAGTGACGTATAACATCGAGTCGTCACTATGAACACGGCGTCGTGGGGCTAATGATGCCATGACGTGAAGCTTGAAGTGACGTCATTTCGCTGCTCGTGCTATTATTATTCTTCAGAACAGCTATGCTACGCCAGACCACAGAGCTTACAAATGGCGGGAATCGCGGTGTGTCCGTTTTTATTTATGTGTGCCAGTGTGTGTGTGGATCAGAGGGTGGGTTAGAGTAGAAAGAGATGGATTCCTGTCGCTACACGAGCCCACAGAGCGTACTAGTAGCGGGAAGCTCCGTGTGTCCGTCATTATTTGTGTGCGCCGACGTGTGTGATGATCAGGGATTGGCTTAGAGAGGAGGGAAATGGATCAGCATTATAAGCCTAAAAATATGAACAACTCTGAATGTTCCTAAAAGATAAACGCATCTGAGCTCCAAACAATACGGTATACTTTCAAACCCTCATGTTGTTTAGCCATGTTTCATATATAATTCAGTATAAAGTCTGTGTTATTTGTTTCAACATCATCTCTGGTTCTGCCCCTCCTTACTTATCTGATCTTGTCCAGCTGTATACACCGTCCCGCTCACTACGCTCTGCTTCAGACACTAGTGTTTTCCGTATCCCTAGACGTAATAAGATCACTCAAGGTCATCGTGCATTTTCGTATTTTGGTCCCATTACATGAAACGCTCTCCCAGCTGATGTGCGTCACTCATCATCTCTTTCCATTTTCAAATCCAAGCTTAAAAAAACACCTTTTCTCTGTTGCATATACGTAAAGATCATTTTGTCTGCCGGCTCTTCATGTGTGTGTGTGAGATGTGTGAGAGAGAGAGAGAGAGAGAGAGAGAGAGAGAGAGAGAGAGAGAGAGAGAGAGAGAGAGAGAGAGAGAGAGAGAGAGAGAGAGAGAGAGAGAGATGGTGATGATGATGAAACTTTATTTATCAACGGTAAAAAGTTTGAAACAAATCGTCATTTTACAAACTTGCCGTTGCTAACATCTACAACATAAAATAGATTAAATAATAATAATAATAATAATAAATATATTTTCAATTATTATTTTATGCAAAAATAAAATTTAAAAAAAATTACAGAAAATAATAATAACACTCAACATTCATCTTATACCATACACACACACACACACACACACACACACACACACACACACACACACACACACACACACACACTGCACCTTACGGTATTTTTGTTGTTGTATGTGCTTGTTTTTATATTTTGCTTTGTGTGTTTCATTACTGTGATTGTAAAGAGCCTAGAACACCTTTGTGATTAGGCGGCGCTATACAAATTACCTTTATTATTATTATTATGTTGTAAGTGCGCTAAAATCGAATCAAAATGTCTAAACCAGGTTGTGTTCCTCTGTCCCACCTTTTGGTCTCACTCGGACATCGGGCAACAGAGGCGGATCTGGGGGGGGGGGGGGTTACAGAAGTTCCGGCCCCCCTCCACCCCGACCCAAAATTCATTAAAATGCTATAACAAAATCCCTTTTGGGGGTGTTTGAAACACCCCCCACCCCTTCCCCGTTGTTTGATATTAAAATGGTGAGTCTTAAGACGCACGCAATTCCCCCTCCTCCCCCCTCCCCTCCCCCTCCCCGTTTTTCGATTTTTCGGCCCCTGTAAGGCAAGGTCTAGCGCCGGGGAGGTATTTGGATCAGGTTGAAGCCCCCCCCCCCCCCCACGACCCCTGTCGCGATAATTGATCCGCCCCTGGGCTACACAACTTCGGGGTACATCGCCAACGCGCATCCATGCAGATTAGATTTTGCGGTAAATAAAGGTTATGGCAGTCATGTGAAGAGTTGTGCCCCTGCCGACCCTCAGAGTCAGGGGCACAACTCTTCACGTGACTGCCATAACATCGGGTTTCTCCCCCTGTGGTGAGAGCGACATGAATGCAGCCGTTTTGAAAACTGAAATTGAATGCAGCCTTTCAAAAATAAAAATTTTAGGACAATAGCTGAAACGAATTCCTGCCACTGCTCTCAGGGGCGATGTCTCACCCGTGCGCTGGGGTGAGATCAAAAGACGCTGTGGCAGATGAACACTGACAAGAGAGACCGTTTCACTCGGGCGACTGAGGCTGGGCGGAAACTGACATGGGGCGCGGGGATGTGACCTACCTTGGTGCTATTTACTACCACACGTGTTAAGAAGTGACCAAATACCCGGCCTGAACTGTATGTATACTATAGTAGGGAAACACAGGGGCGGATCTTCCGAGGTGTTGGGGTGGGGTGTATGTGTGTGTTTGTGTGGGGGTGGGGTGGGGAGGGGGGTCCATTATTTGCTATATTAATGCTATATTAATCCTTTTCATTCTGATACACTATTGCTTGACACAATTTGACTATGATAGTTCAAGGGTGGTGCCAGAATAGCTGGGCGCCTCAGGCGCCAATTAAGCTATTCTGGCGCCACCCTTGAACTAAAACTGATAGTTGATCTGTCTCCTATAATCTGCAATGTATTGCCTTCAAAGGGCAATAAGCAAATTACAGAAATTCAGCCTCAGAATGTAATGTTTTAATGCTGTATTAAAGTTTGGAACCCCCCCCCCCCCCGCCCCCTCCACCTAACGCGCATTCAGTCCTCCTGTAAATTGACCTTATAGACTGAGGAGTACCGCGTGTAAAGGTCACACATGAGCCCCCGCAAGTGCGGGGGCTTATAAGGATTTATGCCTCTTGCTGAGACCACTTTGATTGTCGGTATCAGTTTTCAGCGTTTCCACATCATACGGAGCTGTATGCTCAGTTCCGAAAATGAAAGACTGAGTTTAATTTTGAGTGGCGTGTTGTTCCTCATCCATCTCCCGTCTCGTGCAACGCTGACGGACGAACGTTCCAAAGCAAATGCTTCAGGAGAGAACCGGACACATGCTGATGCAGTGACGAGGATCAATCACTCGCTGTGTGAAGCGATACGCTCCTGAAGCGCTCGTCAGAACTGACTTGTCAAGTTCTTCTGTCGGCTGTATGGAAGAGTCGCTGCTCAGTGGCGCACGCAGTCCTGACGAAGGGGGTATCACATGTGTGTCGTCTGCTAGATATGTCAGTGGTCAGTGGTTAAAATCAGTGGGACGTACGTGGTGGGTGCATTGTCGTTTGAAAGACGGTTTATAATAACCCGTTCAGCGCCAAGAAAATTTGAACGCCTCCCAACTGCAAGAGGTATAGCTCCTCATGAGTCCCCGCAATTGCGGGGGCTCATGAGGATCTATGCCTCTTGCTGACACTGACCACTTTGAAATGCCGCATGTTTCTGGCGGTCTAAGCCGGCAGGTTTTTGCCTCGAATTAAACAAACACAGAACTATAGTCTTTGGTCTGCGTCAGCTGGCTGACTGAATGGGATACTAATAAGGTCTTACACCCGTTCAGTGCTGAGAAAATCTGAACGCCACCCAAATGCAAGAGGTATAGATCCTCATGAGCCCCCGCAAGTGCGGGGGCTCATAGGGATCTATGCGGCCTCTTGCTGAGACCACTTTGACTGAATCCAAAGTTCCTGGGACGTCTAAATGTTTTTGGCCTTGAATTGACGAAGATTGAAGAAACGCAGTGTACGCGGTCCTTCCAGCTGAGACGTAATGATACCCCCTCTCACGCCCCCCCCCCCCCTTTCCCTATGGCCACCCGAGTCCTTTAGCCTTGGCGCTACCCACGCTTAGCCAGGGGCCGCAACCCAGCCTTGTAGAGTCGGTCGGCTAGTAACTTTGTAGTACTTCAGAGGCTGTGCTAGTTAGTCCGTGTTTTAGCCTCTTTAACTTTTAAACGGCTTGACCGATCGAAAATCCGTAACTTGCAACAGTTTCATCGTAAAGTTTCCCTTTTATTCATAACCTTTGTGTTTAGCGATTTTATGACCACCATAGTTCAATTAGCAATTTTCTTATGTTTACAAATTTCAGTGAGCTCATTTAGCGGACTTTAAAATTAAATAATACATTCCTAGTACCTTTCTCTAAAATATTGTTTACGTTAGTCATTCGCTGTTCAAATTTTCTGTCCTATGTTTCAAACCCGAGGCATTTGCGCTAAGTAATTATTGAGTTACAACTCTTTTTGTAGTACCTAGGAAACACAGATTTACCCATCTTCTTCGGTCCGTTTGGGACCATTTATTTCTTCAATAACGTTACCGATGGCATTACTAATAGGAAGGTACACTTAGCCTATCAATTTCAGCCTCCAAACTTGTTGTGTGCTGCTACACGACCAGGGATGTAACTCTTATCAGTAGTTACCATGTCCCCTGAGTGGCCTCCCCCCCCCCCCACCCCCACCCCCGAGTAGCCTCCCTTCCTCATCTCGCGAGAGTGTATTCGCGCCAGTTCTGTGCTTAGCTTCCATGTTGCAAGGATTACCGGTTTTCAGTATCCACATTGCGTCGTCTGGTTTACCTTCTACCCCTTGATTTAGCTACTAGGATATGACGAGGTAAGGCCTCGAAAATTGCCTAGAGCCGGCGAGAGGGGCGACCCTGAGCAATTCTCCGTGGAATTACGGTCTTTGCCGTTTGTTTTCAACTTCGACTGTCACGGAATGGATCGGTCGTGCGCTCGGTCCACGTGGCCTCATGCCATGCGCGGTTGTCTCATGTTTTCGTTCCATGTTACAGTGCTCAGCTCAATGCCTGCACTGTTTGCGGGGAATTGCAGTGGCCTAGCGACTCTCACGATTGCTGCCTTCCCTGTTCGGGCTGTGCCTCAGATAAGACGTGTGAGACCTGCGCAGCCTGGGAGGAGGACCGCTGGTTAAACCTCGGGGGGTTCTTACGGCGTAAGCGCCCTATGTCGTCTACCGAGGCACCAGACCACCCGGCCCCTCCGCCTCCTTACAGCGCCTCGGGCGCGGTCCCTCGGACAAAGATGGCTCGTCGGCTCGACCCTCCCGGTCCCCGGACCCCGGTCGACCACAGTCCCTGCACTGCCGCTCCACGGAGACGGGACTTTTGCGGCGGTATGCTCACACGGCCTCGGCAGAGGATGCGGTACCTATTCCCGCAGGACATGATGAGCCTTCCGAGACCAAACTTCTAGAGCACAGTTTGCAGGAAGCCACGCGCACCCGCTCCACAAAGACGGGTCTCTCGCGGCGGTACCCCCCTCACGCGCTAGGGGAAAGAGACAGAGATTGGCGCTGTTCCCGACCAGCCAGGCGGGGACTTGCCCCCACGCGCAAAGGAGCCCATGTGTCGCCATCGGTCGTCACCTCACGACACGTTGAGCAATACCTCGGGGCCTCATTTGTCTTCTCACGCCCGGGCTCGGATTCGGTCTTCGCGTGCCCGTCCCTCGGAAGGGAATCCCTCTCGGCGGGAATCTCGCCACTCAGGTAGGAGCAGGAGTGATTCTGTGGGGACCCCCCGCCCCCCCCTCACCCCCCCCCCCACCAGGGAGTCGCAGCGTCGGGGGCGGGCGGAGAGTAGCAGACATGTTGCCCACACGTCCTACGTCGTTCGCCGCTCGCGGAGCTCCTCTTCACGACCACGGGTGGCTCGGAGTCGCCAAGGACAAGTGTCTCAGCTCGTGACGGGGCGGGAGTGGTCCCGGTCGCATGCTTCTTCACTCCATGGTTCCCGCCGCGGGCAACAGTTTTGGGAGGTTAGACGGGGCATCATCCCCCCCCCCCCCCCCCGAGAGACGTCGGTCTTTCCACCAGACCCATGGTGCTTCCCCCCGTCCTGTGAGAGAGGCCCTCTCCGTGACGCCATCCCGCACACGTGACTTGGCGCGAGGTGAGTCCACCTTCTTCTTCTTCTGTTGGCAGTCGGGGCCGTCGGGGGCACTGGGGCCAGATCTACTCTCCCGTCCTTCGTCGGAGTTTCCCTCGCCCCCGCCTAGATCTTGTTCATCTGACCCTTCCCCGCGTTGCGGGCAGGCAGGCGCTGCGCGACGGTCTCCACCTCTCAGATTTTAGGCGTACTCCTCCCCGGCGTTTCGCAGCGGCTGTCGACGACGAGGTGCTCAGCCTACACCCAGATGATTCTGCCTCCCCACGTCGTTGAGCTACAGCCGTTCTGGATCGTCTTCCCGCTTCGCGCCGGGCACTGAGACTCGGCGTTCGTTAGAAGAGGCCACGGAGCTCATTCTGCGCTGAGCTCAGTGTGACCAAAGCCCTTACAGGGGCGGATCTGGGGTGGGGGGTGGGGGGGTGGGTGGAGGGGGTCCGGAACGATTTTTTTGCTAGTGAAATCTGTGTTCGTTTAACGACCAGAAGCCAAACGCGTCCAACTATGGATACACGTTGGTCTCAGCAAGAGACGTAAGTCCTCATGGCCCCCCCCCCCCCCCCGTCAGTACTTAAACACGTCAGTGGTCCCTGACGTCTGAGCAAGGTATATATTGCTTTCAAGTAGGTCATTCCAATGCTTTCCCGACGGTAGTGGCTAAACCGTTGGGTTTCAAGCGAACTCAGTGAATTTTAAATAACTGGTTCCAGGTTTGGTGATCACGTTTTGCTCCTAGTGCTGTCCTGAAATACGTTGTGATCAAAAGTTTACTGGAAAAAAAAAAACCCCACACACAAGTGGCAAGCTGTACTGGTTTTCATGGCGAATTATAAGATGTAAAAATGTAAATTGTTCAAAACCGCTTTAACCACGTCTTCGGCTTGAACCACAGACCATACAAACAGACTAGACAAATAAGAATAATGTTGGTGGTTCAGGCGCCCGAGACCGACACTGATAGTTCAAAGACAGTTCCAAATTTGTGCCTGACTGGCAGTTAAATTTGCTGACGAAGGGTTTATTTTAAACAACAATGAAACAGCACACAGAGAGAGGGTAGATGAACTTGTGGCTGGTGTTCGGACAGCAACCTTGACCTGAATGTGCCTAAAACCAAAGAAACAGTCATGGATTTCAGAAAAATCAAAAGTGACATTGTTCCCCTCGGGTAGCGATGTTGAAACTCTTGATTGTTTTAAGTTTCTCGGCACCCACATCTCAAACGATCTCAAATGAGAAAAAAAACTTTGATTCTTTAGTGAAAAAAATCACAGCAACGACTATTTTCTCAGACGTCTTAAAACGTTTGGCCTCAGCAGACAAATTTTGACTAACTTCTACCGGTCAGTTATTGAAAGTATTTCGACCTTCTCCCTGACTGTGTTGTTTGGCAGTATCGCACAGAAAGAGCGATCCAAATTAAACAGAGTAGTAAAAACTGCATCGAAAATCATAGGTTCTGATTTGCCCTCATTGGAGTCACTCTTCCACGAATGAATGCTACAAAAGGCTAAAACCATCCTCAGAGATGATTCCCAGCCAGTCCAGGAGTTGTTTGAGATGTTGACATCAGGGTAGCTACAGCAATCAGAACACGCACGAGTTGCTTTAAAAACAGTTTTACCCAACCGCTGTGCAGTCTTTTAATGATGTAAACAAACGCCAAACATGATCCACCCGTCCCACTGTTTACTTATAATGTATCAGCATAATACTTCGTCTGTGATGCAAGTGACGTGTTTTATATTGTGATATGGTTTCTGTGTGATTTGTGTTACTGTGAAGTCTTGTTTATTGCCTTTAGGTTTAGACCACAATAGTTATTAATGTGTGTGTGTGTGTGTGTGTGTGTGTGTGTGTGTGTGTGTGTGTGTGTGTGTGTACGTGTGTGTGTGTGTGTGTGTGTGTGTGTGTGTGTGTGTGTATGTGTGTGCACGCGAGCAGTTTAATTATATTTTTATATGTGTTTTGTGTGTGTTCATTTTTGTGTTTTTTGGCGCAGCACCGAGACGATTTCCTAATGTATTTTTACATAGGGCAATAAAGTTCTATCTTATCTTATTGCTGGTAAAGTACCATCCTCCGAGATGATTCCCAGCCAGTCCAGGAGTTGTTTGAGATGTTGACATTGTGATTCACGTGAGGGTGCTTGTTTACCTTACCTTATCTCATCTTATTTTATCTTATCTTATCGTATCTTATTAGATTTTCGTCTTAGGCAACACATCCAAGTATATCCGGAGACCTTACCTTACCTTATCTCATCTTATTTTATCTTATCTTATCGTATCTTATTAGATTTTCGTCTTAGGCAACACATCCAAGTATATCCGGAGACGTCATTAACCCTTCCGCACGCAGCACAGAAACAAGCGGTTGCATGCCGGCACAACGGGGGGTAACTAACGTTGAGGAAGACAGATAAGGTAAGACCTGGGACAAAAAAGGTTTTTCAACGTTAATCGGTAGAGAACACTATGTAGAATTCACACTCAAAAGTACGCAGAAATATCGGCCTTATTGCACCCGTAATAATTAATTAAAAATTACTTTACCAGCAATAAACCTACGTTCTTTCTCCGGGTACTCCGGCTCTTCCTCCCCCACGACTTGGGTATCAGTTTCAGCCAACTTAATCAAATTTCAAATACAAACGATTTTGAATTTCCAAAAACTATAGTAGCTTGCTTGAGCTTGCCCTTAGCACCACGTGAATGTTCTGTGTTTATGTACAGTGTGTGAGTGAATGCGCGTGATTCACGTGAGGGTGCTTGTTAGGTTCAGTTCGCGGCGGCGCTTTGAGCCGATTTTCAATTGGGATAAAGCGCCTATTTAATGCGCTTATTATTATTATTATTACTCCATTAGTGCTTCGCCATAAGCAGGTTAACGGCTCTCAGCTGGTTCCCCTAATCCGATTAAAGCAAGTCAAGGGTCAAGCGAATTCTTAATCTGCCCGGAGGTATGGTGTTCAAACCTGGCCAGAAACTCCTCTCTCTCTCTCTCTCTCTCTCTCTCTCTCTCTCTCTCTCTCTCTCTGTCTCTGTCTGTCTGTCTGTCTGTCTGTCTGTCTGTCTGTCTGTCTCTCTCTCTCTCTCTCTCTCTCTCTCTCTCTCTCTCTCTCTCTCTCTCTCTCTCTCTCTCTCTCTCTCTCTCTCTCTCTCTCTCTAAATCTAAAGGGTCCAATGCTGCATGGGCGTCAACAACAGCACTATTCGGTCTAGAACAGTTAATTAAAACCCCCACTAGAACCACATGTACATCTTCAACCCTGATTGATCATATTTATGTGACAAATGATGATAAAATATCAAATGTACATGTTCCCTCCTTAGCTGTCAGTGACCATAACCCAGTATGTTGCACAGTCTCCATGAAACTAGACAAAGAGAACAAAAAGAGACATAAAACAATTAAATATCGTTCTTTCAAAACATTTAATAACGGCGACTTTCTGCGGGATCTGCGCAATACTCCTTTCAGGGACGTGTATAACCACACTTCTCCTGACAGTGCCCTGTCGTACTGGATGGATCTATTCCTTGGAGTCCTAAATAAGCATGCGCCCATACGAGAAAAACGAGTTAAGCACTCTACCCTGCCACCCTGGTTAACAGTTGATGTCAAACAGGCCATGTCATTTAGAGACAAACTTAAGAAAGAAAAACAGTTTGATGAATATAAGAAACAACGAAATCGTGTAAAATACTTAGTGAGAGCGTCAAAAAAACTGTTCTTCCAGGAAATGATTAGGGACAAAAAAGATACAGCATCGGTGTGGAAAGCCCTGAACGTTATAACAAAGGGTAAATCAGCCCCTGAAATACCATCCCATTTGTCAGCTGATATATTAAATAAGCACTTCCTATCGACAGCTGAAACACTTGCTCAGTCAGCTGCAAGTAGTAACGCAGAGTACCAAGTTCCTAGTGTACTGGAAAAATACTGTGAGGCCAAAAATATACTGCAGACATTCATCATTCCTGATATTACCGTCGCTGAAGTCGGCAAATTCATCTCTAGCATGCCGAACAAAAAGTCCACCGGGATGGATGGTATAGACAACAAAATTCTGAAAATGTCACTACCATATACGGTAGAGGCACTCACTTATATCTTTAACCTCTGTATAAAACACAGCACGTTTCCAACTATTTTCAAAGAGGCCAAGGTAATTCCAATTCCTAAATCAAAAGATCTTGAAGATGTCAATAACTACCGTCCTATCTCACTTTTGTCGGCCCTGTCAAAGCCCCTTGAAAAACACATACAAAAACACCTCCTCGATTTTCTAGAAAAGGGCAATTTCATAAATATTCATCAGTCCGGCTTTAGACCGAAACACTCATGTCAGTCAGCACTGGCACACATTGTAGACAGCTGGCTGGTATCAATAAATAAAAACCTGATGTCTGGAGTTGTTTTCTTAGACCTACAAAAAGCATTTGATCTTGTCGGCCATGACATTCTCTTAAAGAAGCTAGCATCATACCATATAAGTGAAACTGCCATAGCATTTTTTAGATCATACCTAAAAGACAGAAAACAAAAGGTATATACTCATGGAAAATACTCTAAACAAGGACAAGTTAACTACGGTGTCCCCCAGGGGTCGATCTTGGGACCTCTTCTATTTATAATATTCATTAATGATTTGCCTTTGCATATTACTAACACTGATGTTAATTGCAACCTGTTTGCGGACGATACGAGCCTCCATGTTTCGGGTAAAAAAACAGCTGACATTAACATTAGCTTACAACGTAGTCTCAGCGAGGTTTCCGACTGGTGTAGAGAGAATCATATGGTTCTTCATCCAGGAAAAACAAAGAGTATTTTAATCACTACACGACAAAAACACCAACGCCGACCACAGCCGTTACATTTACAACTGAACTCTAAACCGATAGAACAAGTCACAGAGCGTAAATTCTTGGGAATACACGTTGACGAACAATTATGTTGGGAGACGCATATAAATACAGTCTGTAAAACCATTGCTAAAAACACTTTCCTGTTGTCCCAGCTTAGACAAGTAACGGATACACATACTCGTAAACTGTTTTTTCATGCCCATATCAAGTCTCACGTTGATTATGTCTCCACAGTGTGGGACGGTTGTAGTGATGTTCACATGAACAGGTTAAACTCTATATATAAAAGAGCTGTCAAAATGATAGATACGCGGCCCATTCCTACCATAGACAAATTTAGACATCTAAACATTCTCGGCCTGCGTCAACAACTTAATTTCAACAAATGCATCCTCATGCACAAGATATTAAATAACATGACACCGCAGTATCTAACCACCAAATTTGTGCCACAGCAAGAACGCGAACGGTCCTCAAGGAAGAATACTTTACCCCTACCTCTGCCTAGAATTGACCTCTTTAAAACTAGTTTATCCTTTTCTGGACCGTTTGTATGGAACACTATTCCTGCACATTTGAAGACTATAGCCTCACTTGGAATCTTTAAAACGAAACTTTTCGATTACCTGATGAGCCAAACATAACAACACTGGGCATTTAAACAAACCCTGATGGTTAATGTTTTATGTAATATAATTATGCATTTATCTATATTGTTGGTATGTGTGTGTGTGTGTGTGTGTGTGTGTGTGTGTGTGTGTGTGTGTGTGTGTGTGTGTGTGTGTGTATGGTATAAGATGAATGTTAAGTGTTATTATTATTTTGTGTCATTTTTTTTAATTTTATTGTTGCATGAAATAATATGTGTAAATATAATTCTTTATTATTATTATTATCTTTTAATCTATTTTATGTTGTAGATGTTAGCAACGGCAAGTTTGTAAAATGACGATTTGTTTCTGTCAAAACTTTTTACCGTTGATAAATAAAGTTTCATCATCATCATCATCATCATCATCTCTCTCTCTCTCTCTCTCTCTCTCTCTCTCTCTCTCTCTCTCTCTCTCTCTCTCTCTCTCTCTCTCTCTCTCTCTCTCTCTCTCTCTCTCTCTCTCTCTCTCTCTCTCTCATCTTCGGGAGTTCGAGCTCACGAATGCAGCACACACCAAACAAAATTCAGGGACAATTAGCGAAGCAAATTAGGCGATTTCGTCACTGATCAGTCTCCTACCGTTTGGACTTTATCACCAGTGTCACGGCCAACTGATCTACGCTGATCATAACGGTGTAAATTTGGACTTTGTGCAACCACAGATTTCTCCCATGGGACTTGTTTTCCTGTATCGCCATTAAACTGAGCACGGCGATCATCGATGTGACTGTTATTAAAACACTGCCAGCTGCGTTTACTGTGTAGTACTGTGTATTACTGTAGCACTGTTGTGACAATCGAACTGTGCAGACTACGGTGGCAGACAAAGACACTTCATCCGCAGACTTACCTGAGGTTGTTTCTGGAACTACAACATCACCTGTCAGTGACATTCAGCGTATAATCGACAGACAGACACAGGTGATTGACGAAAAATTGGGGTCTCTTCGTGTTGACCTTAGTGGTGTGCTGGCATCCATACAGGCGATTGGCACTTGAAGCAACGCGTTTGCAGCCTGGAGGACACCTGCAAGAAACTGACTGAGAAGCAGGATGAGGTTTCCGAGTCTGTAGAAGACTTGCAGGAGGACGTGAAAGATCTGCGGAAACGCTACGAGGAAGAACTGGACAAACTAGAGGCGTTCTCTCTTAGGGACAATCTGCGATTTTCGGGAATCGTGGAAACGCCTGGCGAAACCTTTGATTCCTGTGCCGCCAAAGTACTGGATTGTCTGCAGGGTACACTGTACAAATATTCCTCATCAGGATTAGAACAAGGAGATAGAGACACATTGTCTAAAGCTCGTGTCTCAGTGGACCCCCTGCCTGGTTTAGCGAAACATCATCACTCCGATGTGTGGGACGTATTTGACCCACGCACAGCTGTGCGCGGGCCAACTAGGACCCACATCGGCCCGAAGGCTCAGTTGCTTGAGTGACTGAGCTTAGTCCTGCGCAAGTCACGAACTGCGCAGGGCCAAGCTCAATCATGTAACTGAGCCACGGAGCCCATTGCACAAGTGAACATATCAGTCCTGCGCCAGCCACTGAGCAAGGTGCTCCGCTGTAGCGGAGCACCTTGCTTAGTGGCTGGCGCAGGACTAAGCTCACTCATGCAACAGTGTTGCTCCCCGTGACTTTGCTCTCGTAGTACTGTACACAAACCAAGGGGAGTCAATTCCGCCAGCGCTAGCCTCACCTCTCTGGTTTGTGAGTTTGCTCTCGTAGTACTGTACACAAACCAAGGGGAGTCAATTCCGTCAGCGCTAGCCTCACCTCTCTGGTTTGTGAGTTTGCTCTCGTAGTACTGTACACAAACCAAGGGGAGTCAATTCCGCCAGCGCTAGCCTCACCTCTCTGGTTTGTGAGTTTGCTCTCGTAGTACTGTACACAAACCAAGGGGAGTCAATTCCGCCAGCGCTAGCCTCACCTCTCTGGTTTGTGAGTTTGCTCTCGTAGTACTGTACACAAACCAAGGCGAATCAATTCCGCCAGCGCTAGCCTCACCTCTCTGGTTTGTGAGTTTGCTCTCGTAGTACTGTACACAAACCAAGGGGAATCAATTCCGCCAGCGCTAGCCTCACCTCTCTGGTTTGTGAGTTTGCTCTCGTAGTACTGTACACAAACCAAGGAATCAATTCCGCCAGCGCTAGCCTCACCTCTCTGGTTTGTGAGTTTGCTCTCGTAGTACTGTACACAAACCAAGGGGAATCAATTCCGCCAGCGCTAGCCTCACCTCTCTGGTTTGTGAGTTTGCTCTCGTAGTACTGTACACAAACCAAGGGGAATCAATTCCGCCAGCGCTAGCCTCACCTCTCTGGTTTGTGAGTTTGCTCTCGTAGTACTGTACACAAACCAAGGGGAGTCAATTCCGCCAGCGCTAGCCTCACCTCTCTGGTTTGTGAGTTTGCTCTCGTAGGTTGTTGGGGGTCGTCCGCCGCAAACTGGGAGGCAAAGGGGCGCGGTGCGGAGACGTGACTCGAAACTCCTTCACTGCCGAGAAAAGCTGAAAGCCATGCAACTGCAAGAGGTATAGATCCTCATGAGCCCCCGCATTCGCGGGGGCTCATGAGGATCTATGCCTCTTGCTGACATCACTTTGTACCCATGTTATTTGGGCGTCGAATTAACAGGGGTTTTCTAGCAGTGAAGGGGGAAAAACAATATCGACAATGACTGGCACAGATTAAAAATTATATGCATACTTTTTATTCACCACAACGCCATGAGACATACATGAGAAATCAGCCTCGCCCCTAAGCCCCACCCCTACAACTCGCCACTGCCTCTACTGATCACAGACAACATCGCATCCATACAGCGTCCGCCGATAATTCGTACTAGGCAAATTAAACGTTAAATCCAACGTATCCACGACAATACACATATGTACTGTATATTCTACAGTTTGTGCATAGAAAACTGTTACATTCGACCCCATAGACTTAGTTTCAATCATCTTCACAGCACAAACGCCTAGTTTTACATGTCTACATGTCCATGTATTTAAAAAAAAATTTAAAAAAAAATACAATAAAGAGAGAGAGAGAGAGAGAGAGAGAGAGAGAGAGAGAGAGAGAGAGAGAGAGAGAGAGAGAGAGAGAGAGAGAGAGAGAAAAAAAAAAGGGAAACGAGATTTTCATTGTATCGCGCTTTCAACCTGGACATTAACTCATTCGAGACGCGCCGTCTCCGGATACGCGGCATAAGCCGCGTATCCGGAGGCGGCACGACTCGAATGAGTTAAATGGACATATAAGCTGTTGTCAGCTGACGGCAGATATCAGCATGCAATTCCAAGACTCCAAGATACTCTCTTGATTTAACTTTTGCGTGTCAGTAGCGGTTTTTGGCTGAGGTGCGATAGAAAAAGTGAGTCTGTGTATTGGGCCCTCCGATGTCGGTCCTGCGTCCGTCGTCCGTCTTCCGGCGTCCGTTCAAACTTCAACGTAAGCATTTTCTCAGAGACTATTCAAGCCACGGACTTCAGACTCTGCCCAAGGATACATTTTGACAAGACCTTTCTAAACACACCTATTTCAGTGACCCTTCTGAAAGGTCAAGGTCACAGGGGACAGCAATATTTTGGGGACTTTTTTTTCTTCTCAAGTATTATTTTCAACTTCACAAACCCAACCTTGGTACAGAGATACCTAGTTTTTGTATACTTTGAAATGAGGCTGGGTCGGAGCGCATTCTGAAGCATGCTCATGACGTTTTTGGCGTGCGGCGCACTCGGAAATTCTGGCAAAGAAGTAAAACGATGAAAATGACGTCACGTCTAGCTACGCAAACCTTGCTAGAAAACGTCTTTATGGAACCAAACGCCGTGTGTGTGTGTGTGTGTGTGTGTGTGTGTGTGTGTGTGTGTGTGTGTGTGTGTGTGTGTGTGTGTGTGTGTGTGTGTGACGGCGACTAAAACCCGCGTTTGAGGACGGACAAGCTTGAAATTTTAGGATATTGTCCGTAAAAGAATTATAGCGGGACCTTTTTTTTTCGATTTTATGATTAAGATGCTCATTGGCGAGAAAATGGCCGTTTCACAAAAACCGGTTGATCCACACTGAAGTCCGTAATTTTTCTTATTTTTACTAGATATTTTGCGTATA
This sequence comes from Semisulcospira habei, assembly GCA_036245525.1. Classification (NCBI taxonomy): domain Eukaryota; kingdom Metazoa; phylum Mollusca; class Gastropoda; family Semisulcospiridae; genus Semisulcospira; species Semisulcospira habei. The sequence continues at coordinate 53,765,806 of BTPG01000001.1, forward strand.
GCTAGATAAATGAACATATTTAATGAGTTTGTTAACCAGCATTGTACCTCTAGAACATTTTGAGTAATAATTAAATATTTTTTTTGAAAAATATATTTTCACGTTTTTTGGATTAATTTCACAATTTATATGGGTTAATCTTAAAACAATTGAATCTTTTTAATGAAAAAACAATCTTCTCATTAATAATCGCATGAATTTTTGTATTACGGTATTTACATAAGCCCACAGTTTGTCTCGGCTGTCGGGTATGATTAGGTCCATTGTGACCTGTATGCCCTAGGTGTGAAAATCAGACAATGTTCTGCACCACTTTTTAGCAATCATTTGTAAAACAGCTAACATAACTTTATTTTTTCTTTTACGAAAAAATATCTTCTCATTAATACCCGCTTGATGTTTCATAAACAGTGTTTGCATAAGCCTGCTGTTTGTCCCGGCCATGGGTTAGGATTAGATCAAATTGTGACCTGTAAGCTCTAGGCGTGAAAATCAGCAAGAAAATTGCAAAGTTGATTCCCTGATACGTCAAATGTTAGTACTGGGCTGAGTGTCGTATAACATCGAGTCGTCACTATGAACACATAAGCGTTGTGGGACTAATGATGCCATGACATGAAGCTTGAAGTGACGTCATTTCGCTGCTCGTGCTATTATTCTTCTTTAGAATAGCTATGCTACGCCAGACCACCGAGCTTACGAATGGCGGAAATCGAAATGTGTCCGTCTTTATCATTTCTGTGTGCCAGTGTGTGTGGATCAGAGTGTGGGTTAGAGTAGAAGAAGATGGATTCCTGTCGCTACACGAGCTCACAGAGCCTACTGATGGCGGGATCAGGGGTTGGCTTAGAGTGGAGGGACAAAGGATCAACATAATAAGCCTAACAATATGAACAACTCTGAATGTTCCTAAAAGGTAAACGCATCTGAGCTCCAAACAATAGTAACTTTGGGATGCAATCCTCATCTTGTTTTCTTCTCAAGTATTATTTTCCACTTCACAAACCCAACCTTGGTACAGAGACACCTGATGGTAAGACCCATCTATGCATACTAATTTGGATGACACGTCCGAAAGGTTAATGGTCACAAATAAGAGGTCAGCAAAGGTGAGGAAAATGCCGATTTGGGATAGAACTGTACTTGTTATCAAAGTTTTTGCAAGCGTTTTAATCAAATTTGGCACAAAGGTGGTTGATGATAAGACTTTCCTGTGTATACTAATTTAGTCGACCCATTGCATAGGTCAAGGGTCATGGGGTGATCTATAATTTTTTTTTATTTTTAAAAACATGTTATAAATTTTTTTTTCGTAAATACCATTTTGAACTTGATACAGAGATACCTAATGATAAGACCTATATTTGCATACTAATTTGGATGACCCCTTGAAAAGGTCAAGTGTCACAAGAAGTCGGCAAAATTAAGTGTGTGAAAAATGGCAATTATTGTTGGAACTGTAGTTCTTAACAACGTTTTTGCTAACACTTTATTCACAGTTCGCTTTAAAGTTCCTGCCTGATGGTAAGACATTTTCATGTATTCTAATTTTGTTGACCCATCGCAAAGATCAAGGGTCACGGAGGGTTGACAAATGTGTGCACAATCCATACATTTTGAGAAAACCAGGATTTCGCTGGCACAGAAGCTAATCCTTTACTTATGTTAAGTCACTTTAACACTTGCTCATTTTCTTGGCATGTCAGAAAGGTCAAGGGCACAGAGGTCACATATTGTTTGGATCGGTCATACACGTGAGCCATAGGGGCTTTGCCTTTCTTGTTTCTGTTAGGAATCATCGCAACAAAAACAGCTACCGACACGCAAAGGGTTAATTAAGTGTGTGCATATATACGACACATTTCACGTATAGGGTATTTCTGCCAGTATGTTTGTTTTCGTAAAAAGCGAGATGGACAGTGTAGTACATATCAAATTCTCGCATTACACAAAAAAGCACATACCGTTACGTAAGCTTTTACCACTGAAAACAACGTTAACACGTTCAGCGCCGAGAAAATCTGAACACCATTACACCAACCTACTGAAAGAGACATAGATCCTCACGAGCCCCCGCAGTTGCGGGGGCTCATGAGGATCTATGCCTCTTGCTGACACCGCTTTGAACCTGTGTTCCTGGGAAGGCTATAGGGTGTCTTGGTGTTGAATTAACCCATTTAGTTCCAAGGCCCTACAGCAGGAGATGAATTGACCATGATAATTTAAGGGTAGTGCCAGATTAGCTTGGCGCCTTCAGGCGCGAAGCTAATAGTCTCGCACTACCCTTGAATTATCATGGTCACTACATCTCCTCCAAATGGCACATGGGCGTTAGGTGATGCCTCCAAAAACATTTGCGATGGCTAAGAGAACGGCTGATGAGAATCGAAAACAAAACGTCTTGCGGGGAATCTTCGACTAAGTAGGCTTTCAGTGTGTTTTGTGTAGATTTGTGTGGTTTAATGCGGCCTTAAGGTTATGTGAGTTAACGGAGATTGAAGAAAACACAGTATGTGCGACGGTCAGGGCACTGAACGGGTTAGCGGTGTTCAAAGCGTACCGAGCATGGCTTAGAAGTTTGGAGAAGCGCATGTGGTTTCTGTTGTCTCACTAGTCACTCTGTGCCGCGCTACTTCTGTATCACGAACATCCTGCTGGTCAAGACGCAACTTCCGACCTACATTGAGCAGTCGACTGCAGCAAGGCATCAACTCAGCCAGCGTTTTCTTGAATCGGGAACCCCGAGAAAGGTACACGAACAGGTGAACGGAGGCATTGGTCAACAAAAGAAAGCCTCTCATCCTGAGCACAAGCAGAACTGTGTTACAGTAATTACCGTTTGGGTTGAAGGCCGGTACGGTCAGAACGAGAATTCTGGTAGTGACTTGGGGAATTATGCAAACGACGTACACAACGGATATGACGATCAACATCCGGGTGATCGCTAGTTCCTTTCTATTGGAAATCTCACAATCTGAGTTTTCTTTCCACCACACGCGGTTTGATCTGAGCTTTAACACAATGACAGTCGTTGTGACAACTACGGCTAGGAAGGACCCCAGCGATATGCCGACATTAAATACCGTGTCAAGTAATTCCATAAACTGTTTGTTCGCACGGTAAGCTTCAGTGTGCGCGACTGATATATATAAAACATTCTGCGGTACGACCCTGACACAAATATATTTGAACCTAAATGACACTACTTCGCAGCCTGTCAGTACTAACGTTGTAGAGACTATTATCACAGTAAGTATTGCTTTTGTTTTCAACATGTACTGCTGTATTCTTAAAGGTGTGATAACGCTGATACATCTCTCAACCACGATGATTAGTGTGATCAGATGAGACGCTCGAGAAAAACCACCAACAAAACCACCCACACGAAGCTGAAAATCACCGAAGGTAGTTACATAACTTCTCAGCAAATCTTTTTCGAAAGTGAGTAAGTAGCTGATAGCTTCTTCCGTCAAACATGTTACCACGTACAAAAGATCAGTGAGAGACAAGGAGAACAGACATAAATTCACACGATCCTTCAAACCCTGTTTGTAAAATACAGCACAATTTATGATGTTGCCACAGATTCCCACAGCACCGGTCAAAGGAATAATGGCAACGAGCATCACAAAGTCTAACATCTTTCTCTGTTCTTTGCCTAACAGATCCTCCGGGTTATCGCAGGAAGACAAGCCAAGCAGTGAAGCGTTTACATCTACGCATCCAGTGGTTGACGCGTTTTTTGACATTCTCGGACGCTGCAAGGAAAAACGATCCAATCACAAATTCTGCAACGCGTCATAATGTTCACCCTGTGCTACGGTCTACAGCACAGATCACAATAGACGTAATTAGACGTAGGTCAAAATTTGGACCGGACAAACATTGCAAAGCCCGGACAAACAAGGCGCCCCGTTTCAGTCAATAGCTGCCAAAGTGTCGCAGAGCGTTGCCGACGGCAACGCTCTGCGACACTTTCGCAGTTATTGAATGAGTTACTCGCTATGTTCGTCAAAACACGTGCAAATTTGGACATACGTCTCATTTGCAAGAACACAATCTATTGCTGCAAATAAAATTGCGCGATGCTAGTCTATGGTCACAAACCAGCACAATTTGATATCTACAGCTACAGAGGACAGTAAACAATAAACTCGTCATCACTGTTTTTACGTGACTGCATTTTGTCTGTACACAACACACCGCGGCCTAGTTGCATATCTCAGCACGCATCACTGGACACAGTAGTGCAGGTATCAACAAAAGACATGGGTGCGGCACTTGCTGAACACAGTGTGTCGTCTGTCAGTGCATTCCGTCCTGACTCAGACGGTGTGTCGTAATTAACACAGTCGGGGCTTGGCATAAACAGATCCGGAGGAGAATTAAAAAATTCGCTTGCCTGTAACGCCAAATGTCCCTGAAGTTGTTTTCTGTCCCTGTCATTAGTTTTGTCACAGAACCTTGGTGTCATGGTGATATTGTTGTTGGCGATATTGTTGTCACTCATGTTGTTGATGACTGTGGTGTTGTCACTCATTGTTGTATCGTGGTTATTTTCGCTGTCAGTGGCCGTGGTTACGGTATCAGTCTTAATGACATCTGACTGTTGTGGTCGTTGCTGTAGCTGAGCACGTCGTTGCGCTGAACGCTGCTGGTCTCGACGTACTTGAGCTGGGGCTTTTGGTCACGTTATAATATTCAAATGAGGTAGGTGAGGCAGTAAGAGGACCGGTGTTTTTTTTTTTTTTTTTTTTTTTTTTTTTTTTTTTTTTTTTTTAATCTTCTGCCTTCTTTGGCATTTTGTACAGAGGCATTATGTTGGAATTTGCTTAAAATCTCTTAATAGATGAGAAGAGACATGTTTGGTGCTTTGATTCATACCAGTCTTGGATTAACCAGCGGACTCTTTTTGTCCTAGTTTGAGTTGCCAAGCGGATGGTGATATGAGGTGTGTACCAGTTTTGGTAGCGCTTGGATGTAGGGTTGGTACAGAATCATGTTGATAGCCAGGAAATGAGACGGGTGATGTGGTTTTTTTTTTTTTTTTTTTTTTTTTTTTTTTTTTTATTTTGTGCATGGTAAATATGCAGCAAGTGGGCGGTAGTGTTGTTTAGGGGATTGAAAAATTAGGGGATGAGGGGGACAGACTAAGACTAAGGCATTTTAACAGATGGGACTACAGAGGAGGCCCACTGTGTACTATGGCCTGTCTTCTTCGCCAGTGGCCGGTCGGTAATGACGCAGTTCCTTCTTGTTGACAGCTAGTGAGGCGGAGAACAATCACGGACAGTTCTCCCTCTCCGGTCACCTTCCAGGAGACAACACGGTGGTCCGTCATCAGGGTGGCCAGTAGTGTCTTTACAGCAGTCGGTAGACCAGTAGCTGGCATCTTGACAGGCGTTCAAAGTCGTAATTTTGGGAGACCTGAAATTTCGTGTTCATACGCCATGCAAGGGCAGACCACCGAGAGAGAGAGAGAGAGAGAGAGAGAGAGAGAGAGAGAGAGAGAGAGAGAGAGAGAGAGAGAGAGAGAGAGAGAGAGAGAGAGAGAGAGAGAGAGAGAGGTTTCACTTGCCGTAAGTAAGAGTTTGAAACTTGAAACTGCTCACAGGAGCTTGAATCCGATTATGTGATCACAATTCCTAAAGTTTGAAGACGACACGATTTTTGAGGACAGCACAAGGTAATAGGCACTGCGTGTTTTATACTCTCCAGACAAATGAGCATCTTTCACAGTGCCGATAATAATAATAATAATAATAATAATAATAATAATAATAATAATAATAATAATAATAATAATAATAAGTGAATTAGTAACATTTTCCAAACATTATTTCAATTTGCACACGAGTAGGTTATCGTTATGCATTTTATGTTTTATGGTTAGCAGAAAGATAAATTTGTGTTTCACAGACGTACTCATGACAATAAAGTTATATACTGACGAGCAGAAGAAAAATGTGACATTTTTGGAATCATCGGAAACACTAAAGTGTTTCCGTTGATTCCAGAAATGCCGCATTTCTTTTGCTCGTCTACGTATTTTTGTGTAATGCATTATACTGCCCTTTGACATTAGGGCTATTTTATGTTTAATTGCTTCCTGCTGTGTCATATGTTTTATGTTGTTGCTAATAATATTAGCCTATAACTGTTTCTAAGTGAACGGGAAAAAAAGTAATAATCTGAATGGTGGACATTCTCAGTGGTTACTAATTGGGATGCTAAATTTATGTAACCTGTTCTGTTCGGTCAAGGATGGCAAAAGTGTGTGATGCCGTTTGCTTTTGATATCTTGCAGGGGCGGATCTGGGAAGGGGGGAGGGTCCAGGGGTTCCAGACTCCCCTCCCCCTCCGACCCAAATTTTTTAAAAGTGCTATAACAAAACCTTCCCTCTACCCCCCTCTCCCTCCCCCCCCCCCTTTTTGTGACTTTTTGGCCACTGGAAGAAGGTCTAGCGGGGAGACCTTTTCTGTCAGGTTGAAGGTTCCTCCAAACAAAAAGTTGGGAAACCCCCCCCCCCCACACACACACACACACACACACACCGCCCAACCCCCAGAGGTAAATGATCCGCCCATGTCGTATTTCTTATTCATCTTGTTAGCTAGCAGAGGCCTCATTGATGTTCACTTTTTGAGGTACTCGCCTGAGCTTCAGGACTGAGCGAGCACACCTCCGGCCTCGCAAACCATTAAGCAAGGTGTTCCGCTACAGCGGGGCACCTTGCTTAGTGGCTTGCGCAGGACTGATCACTCATTCAGCCCGCACACACCACAGCAAGACATGGATCGAGCATGATAGTTCAAGGGTGGTGCCAGTATAGCTTGGCGCCCATAGGCGCCAAGCTATTCTGGCATTACCCTTGCACTATCATGCTCGATCTGTCTCTAGAATTGTATTACAGTCCTTCAGAGGGCAACTTCAACATTAGGGGATTTCGGTCCCGGGGTAGAATGTGTTAATCCCGCCCATGCAACTTAACCCTCGTCCGTAGTTAACCCCTTCATTGCTGCGGAAAATTTGAATATCACACATCTGCAAGAGGCACAGATCCGCATGAGCCCCCGCAATCGCGCGCACGCTAACACACACACACGCGCGCGCGCACACTAACACACAAACACACACACGCACGCGCGCACACTAACACACACACACGCGCGCACGCGCACACACACTAACACACACACGTGCACACACACATACACACAAACACACACACACACACACACACACACACACACGCACACACACACACACGCACGCACACACTAACACACACACACACACGCACGCACACACTAACACACACACACGCACACACACACACACACACACAACTTTAGAACTTCTTTGGATTTAAAAAAAAGTTCTAGAGAAAAGCTAAGTCTGAAGCTGCTGTTTGAAGGCTGACAGTGATGGAGCCTGGCGGACATGGGAAGGCAGAGCATTCCAGACATGGGTTCCTGATATTTTAAAGACCCTTTTACCAGAAGAAAGTTTCATATGAGACCAGTGGCAGAGAAGGGGTTACCGCGTCGAAGTCTCGGGCCTGTCTGTCTGTCTGCCTGTCTGTCTGTTCCATGTGATAGGCCCGAGAAGCTGTAGAAAATTGATCAAGCAAAACGTTCCGTGTGTCTCTGCTTGAATGTGTCCGCTATCAGGGGATGCAATCTGATGCAAGGATAACTTCCATTTGCCATATTACAGTTTCAAGGACATAACGTGTCTGCTGATTGTGAAGGGATTAAAAGCGAAATCAATGCCAGGACTAAAAAGCAAAGAAAATCCAACCAAACAGTGAAAGAAGCACGCTTAGAAAAGACAGTTACAGCAGGATTGGTGCAGATACATAGCAACCCACCCACCCACCCCCCCCCCCCCCCCAAAAAAAAAAAAAAAAAAAAAAAAAAAAAACCAAAACCAAACAAACAAACAAACAAACAAACAAACAAAAAAACCGGTAAGTTCAGTTTTTGAGAAAAGCGAGATTTAAAAAAAATATTGTTGTTCTATAAAAAATCTCACTTTTCTCATAAATGGATATACTGGCATTGGCTTAACGGCAGGCTGTAAGTACAGACATAATTACACAGGTAAATGTTCGTAACAAAGTGCAGCTATAATTGTATTTTATGATGTAGCACTTCGCTTCTTTGGGCTGTTACTTTAGGTTCATGCTACAAATACGCGTTGTCAAATAACCTGACCTATACTGTAAGATCGTTACCGGAATTAATTGCCTGGTCTGTGATTTTAAACCTGACGCCGGCTTGAAGCCGTCAGGTCCAAAACCACAGACCAGCACACCTGTAATGTTTGCTTTTTGGCTAATGTGTACTAATTAGTTCGTAACTGTCTGCAGTCTTCAATAACTGAACATAAATGAAATAAGGGTTGTTTTTGTAGTCTGTAAGTTTGAACTGCAATAAACGAAGGGGAACTAATTACTTGATGTAAGCAGAGTGATCGTTAGTCGTGCACAATGTATTTTACGGACACACCCCAAAAACGAGAGTTGAAACTAAAGGCCATCGGGCCGACGTCGGCCGCCGTTGGACCGCGAGCGACCTTGTCCGCCCGAAGACCTTTTTAGCATTGGGTACATAACAAAAAGCGAAAACGCTTTTGCTCTATAGCCTGTGCTGTGTGTGACGCTGTCACGGCTGATAGTTGGAATCCACATCCAGTTTTCAGACGAAGGTAGCCGTCTTATTCTTTCGTTAACCCATTAAGCCCCGGGACCCTGCAGCAGGAGATGGATTGGCCATGATAACTCAAGGGTAGTGTCAGATTAGCTTGGCGCCTTCAGGCGCCAAGCTAATCTGGCACTACCCTTGAATTATCATGGTCAACCTATCCCCTGCAACTGGTACATAGTCGTTAGGCATCACCTCCAAAATTTGAGAAATGGGACCTTGGGGCTAAAATGGTCAACTGTATTGATGGAGGTAAGTTTGCTGTTAGTGTGTTCATGTTGCCCCAGAAGCAAAAGGTCTAAGGGCGCGCGATTGCCGCAGTGGACCCGCGCGGACCCATTGCGGCCGTCGCGAGCCCGAGGACCTCTGCTTACTTTTGGGCTTCCTTGTTGGTCGGTTGTTTCGTTTGTTTGTTTGTTTGCTTGCTTGCTAGTTTGTTTGTTGTTCTTGTTTGTTGGTCATTTGTTTGTGTTTTGGTTTGTTTGAACGTTGCTTTGTGCTTGATTTGACATAATTTCAAAGTTTTTACGTTTGTAAGCAGAAAGCGTATGATACAAGTTATTCTGATAACTCGCTTTGAATGGATGGAACACAGTCCACGGAGCTGACACAAGAATGGTTTGTGAAGGGATTCAATTTTTCCCGTTTCAGTCTCGCAAACACACATAGAATGATAATTGTGTGCTCGACCACCTGTTTAACACGGATAGTAGGAAATATCAGAAATGGGGGAGCATGAGGATCTATAGCTATGTCTCTTGCGGTTCAATCTTGTTTCTCGGCAGTGAGGTGGGTTAAAGGGTCAGTGTAATAACAATTTTAAAGCAACAACTGATGATCCGACACACCACGGCACACAACTCTTGCATACGTTTGTTCATCAACTAACGTGGCTGAGTAGGTATACCTCGCCCTGTGCCTAGGTGACATGCACCAGCGGCGCCATTGTTGCTATTTTCGCACCTGACCCGTCGCTTGGACCGGTCCTGTGCACCAGATCGGTTTAGAGCGTGTGCTCTCTGCACCTGTAATGAGCAATCTCGGAGAAAGAATCACGTGTCGTTTGATTGCTGCAAAATAAGATGACTAAAGAATACACCTTTTCCCATATATGCAGTCCAGCAAAAATGCATCCTTATGCTAGCACCACGAAACATTACACGATTTGGCAGATTTGCAAAATAGTTTCGTTTTTCCTCAATTCTGGTGATTTTGCGACATCTGCGTAGATTTGCGGCAGAAAACACCGTCGTGGCCGTAGCCGTACAAGAGAGAGGAGTGCACTACAATGGACTTGATTCAGGAATACGCAAGTTCTTAGGATAATGAACAAACCCCGGAGATCTATCTTTTTCCAGTAGGGACGTAGCCTTCCAACATTTTATGTTCAAGGGGAGTAACGCTAAAACCGGAAACGAACCGTTTTTCGACTGCAATCACAATCTTCCGCGGGAACCTACGAGACCACACTTCAAGTGCAGGTGCCTGCGCGCGCAGTTTTAGTACACAGGACCCGTCCAAACGAGCGGACAGATGCGAAAATAGCAGTAATGGCGCCACTGGTGCGTTTATCCTAGGTACAGGGCGAGGTATACCAACTCAGCACTAATGTGTGGTTGTTGGCCTTTGCTCGACTGGCCGCTCGACGCAATACGTGCACGACGCACGATGACGACCATAGATAGAATTTGTTAACCCTTTTTATCCTGATACACCCGGCATTGCTTGAAATCAATTTTGACTGATAGTTCAAGGGTGGTGCCTGAATAGCTTGGCGCCTAAGGCGCCAAGCTATTCTGGCACCACCCTTGAACTATAACACTTGATCTATCTCCTAATCTGTAATGTAGCCTTCATAGGTCAACAAGCGAATTATACAAAATCAGCCTGAGGATGTAATAGGTTAATGTATCCTTTGTAGACGTGCCGCACACCGTTACGCGGCGTGAACCTACATATAATATATCCAAATGCAGCACGCCTCGAACGTGATAACACCTCCATGAGTATATGGGTGAAATGAAATGTAGTGTTCGGCTTTAGTTATCAGTTTCCAGTCGATCCAGCTGCAAGCGAAGGACCTCGGGCCGACGTCGGCCCGCGTGCTCTTTGCTTACTGGTATGTATATAGCTTCGAGTAATAGCAGGCGAAGTTGCAAACTGCACTGTAAAATCAGTATATGAATATGTTTGGCAGCAGCAAAAAACAATTTTTTTTTTGTTGTTGTTGTTTTTCTAGAAGTATGGATTGTTTGTGTGTTTCCTTGACTCCGACTCGTATAGAAGGGCTCGAAATGGGCTTAGAAAAAAAGAGGTAATTATTGCTTAACCCTTTTATCCCGGGATCATACAGCAAGAGGTTGCTTGACCATGATAATTCAAGGGTAGTGCCAGATTAGCTTGGCGCCTGAAGGCGCCAAGCTAATCTGGCACTACCCTTGAATTATCATGGTCTAGTCTGGCACTGCCCTTGAGTTATCATGGTCAATCCTTCCAAAATTCCGAGAAATGGGACCTTGGGGCTAAAAGGGTTAACCTTGTTTGGTTTGAATATACAGCATTAACGCAGTCTGATCTAGGGCAGGGTTTGATTGCTAAACTTCGCCCATACAAAGGGTTATCAATGTTGTCTTGCCTCAGCTAAGGCTTTTGTACCCTTCTTTTCACAATCTGCGTGAGTAGGCAGACGTATAACTAGAGGCTTTCCACTGTCTTTTGAGCGTAACGGAAAGAACTCTCCTGCGAACGAAGGAAAAGAAGAGCAGAAATGTCTTCCATTTTACGACATTTAAACTTCATAATTTATGTTAGCCATTTTGTCCAGCGTTAAACTTATCGTAAGACGGAAAAAGAACATGTATGAAGAATACATTGCAAAGTATTAAACCTTTACTGCTTGGATTAGGTCACTTTGAGCTCGTGTGCGAACCACCCCACCCCAGCGGTATATCTTGCTGCAATAATCAACTTCTCCATGTCCTGATATCAATTTCGTATGGTTTTAAATGCACACGAGGTTTTACCCGGCTTTGACCTCCAGGATAGGCAGCCCTAGACCTACCAGTTAATCACACCTCACCAGTGTAGACACGACAGAAACGCAAAATGTTTCAGTGTATTCAAAAACCTCTGTCAGCCCAACTTCATTGTTGGCCCTTTCGCTGCCGCGAAAAACAGTGAACACAATCCAACTGCAAGAGGCATAGATCCTCATTAGCCCCCGAAATTTCGGGGGTTCATGAAGATCTGTGTCTCTTGTTGACACCACTTCGCATCCACGATCCTTGGAAAGCAGGGGCTCTTTGGTGTTGACTCAACCAAGATTGCACACACACAAACAAAACAAAACAAAAAATAATAATTAAAAAATAGAATAAAATAAATAAATAAATAAAAATTCTGCGTCCGCTGTTAGTAGAGGGTTTGTACATAATAATACTAACGATCAAGGGTTTGTACATAATAATACTAACGATCAAGGGTTTGTACATAATAATACTAACGATCAAGGGTTTGTACATAATAATACTAACGATCAAGGGTTTGTACATAATAATACTAACGATCAAGGGTTTGTACATAATAATACTAACGATCAAGGGTTTGTACATAATAATACTAACGATCAAGGGTTTGTACATAATAATACTAACGATCAAGGGTTTGTACATAATAATACTAACGATCAAGGGTTTGTACATAATAATACTAACGATCAAGGGTTTGTACATAATAATACTAACGATCAAGGGTTTGTACATAATAATACTAACGATCAAGGGTTTGTACATAATAATACTAACGATCAAGGGTTTGTACATAATAATACTAACGATCAAGGGTTTGTACATAATAATACTAACGATCAAGGGTTTGTACATAATAATACTAACGATCAAGGGTTTGTACATAATAATACTAACGATCAAGGGTTTGTACATAATAATACTAACGATCAAAAACGAAATGCGACATTTTTTTAATCATCGGAAACACTAAAGTGTTTCGATGATTCCAAAAATGTCGCATTTCTTTTGCTCGTCAGCATAATTAACTCATTCAGCCCCGACACACCATAGCAAGACATGAATCTAAAGTGATAGTTCAAGAGCTGTGCCACAATAGCTTGGCGCCCATAGGCGCCAAGATATTCTGCCCCCCCCCCCCCCCCTCTCACCCCTTGAACTATTACGCTCGATGTCTCCAAAAGTGTACTACAGTCTTTAGAGGGCAACTTCAAAATTTGGGGATTTCGGTCCTCAGGCTAAATGTGTTAACAAGGTAGCATAAAACAGAAGTCGGACATCAAGTTACTACACATTTGTTTTGGAGGCCCACACCAATTTCATAACTGAATAACTGAAGACATAGCAGCCGGCAAATAAGACTATAGTCTGACTAGGGCCTTTTGCTATATTCAAAAATTAATTTACTTATTCGTTTGGGAGGACTCTTTGACGAATTTTTCATTTTCGTTTTACGTTTGGACAGGCGGACGGTGTCAGATCCTGTCTGTACAGAAACCTGGTCGCATTTTGTCAAGACTGATTAAACCGAGTCCAACGTGTACCTTTCAATCAAACAGTCTGAGGGTCGATCTTCCCCGTATTCTGGCAAAGGCAGTTGGTCTTTGATAAGGAACAAAAGGCTCTCAGCGGTTGAGTATGGGCTAGAGATCGATCCTCAACCCTGCTCCGCTTCTCCGCTTTTGGGGCATAGTGTATGGGGTTTGCAAGGGACATTAGCTTCTCATGAACTTCTGCAATATGCAGGGACTCATGAGGATCTATGTGTCTTGCCGACGTTAATTTGTGTTCCGCAACACAGCACTCCAGTAACCATAGATTAGGGAGTGAAGAACCCTACGACTTTGAGACAAAAATAAATGGAAGCAATAAAAGACACAGATCCTCATGAATCACCGCGAAATACAAAGGCGCATGAAGATCTATGTCTCTTGCAGATGTTTTTCGTTCCGCGTCAACAATTGCTCGACTGACGATAGAATAGAGAAGGCTGATCTGGACAGGAGGACAATATTAAATTGTCCAACAAGAGACTTCGATCCTCATGAGCCCCCACATAAATGTGGGGGCCCATGAGGATCTATGTCGCTTGCAGATGTATTGTGTTCGCCAGTCAGCGCTTGAGCAAGTACCGATAAGGATCCGATTTAGGCAACTTAGGCTACACGCCGTATTGTAGTGAACATATCAGATTTAACAAGTGTTTAGATGGAAAATTAATGGTTGTGACATGAACGAGAGAGAGAGAGAGAGAGAGAGAGAGAGAGAGAGAGAGAGAGAGAGAGAGAGAGAGAGAGAGAGAGAGAGAGAGAGAGAGAGAGAGAGAGCGAACGAACGAACGAACGAACGAACGAACGAAACTTTATTTTCCAAGGATTGAGATATTAGGCGCGCGGGCCTTTCTTACAATCTGTCCTTGCTAAGCTACTTAAAAAAAAGGAACACCAACCAAACAACAAAAACTAACTAATAATAAACGTCACACACACGCATACACACACGCACACAGACACGCATATACATGTACTCGTGCACATGCGCACTTTCGTAAATACACATACACACGTACGTGGGCACAAAATTATCTAACATATAAGTAGGTATGATATTTTGTGTACTATTAAAAACACGTTAGAAAACAGAACAAGCAATTTGGAGGGTAGATGGAAAGAGAGAGAGAGAGAGAGAGAGAGAGAGAGAGAGAGAGAGAGAGAGAGAGAGAGAGAGAGAGAGAGAGAGAGAGAGAGAGAGAGAGAGAGAGAGAGAAAGCATGTGTGATCAGTGATCACAATGCACTACCATAATCAAGTATTGAGAGAGATGATATGAAAAAGTACTCTATTCAGATTTTAAAATATGACAATATTTTTTGTCTATTTTCTTTCATATTTCACAGCATGAGCTTTTTCATTTTCTTGTCACAACTCGGTTATTAAATACGTGGCTATCACTCATCAGTATCAGATTAAGCAATCACTAAACAATAATTACTTTCAGCCACACAAAACGACAGATGTACTTGAGTTTAGGTTATGAATAATAATTATTAAAAAAAACTTCTCTCTTAATAACTGGACTCTTACACTGAGTGCATGTCAGCTGAGCTAATTATAATCATTTTTCTCCAATTGCATCTAAAAGTGAATAACTATGACCTGTCCTTTTAAATGTTTTTCGCTGGGTACTATTTTGCTGACCGTTAATACTGGTACCAAACAACTTGCGGGCACCGCGCTGGCGCGGTACGCCACGGATGTGTATTTAACCCGTTCAATGCCGAGAAAATGTGAACGCCTCCCAACTGCAAGAGGTATAGATCCTCATGAGCCCCCGCAGTTGCGGGGGCTCATGAGGATCTATACCTCTCGCTGACACCACTTTGGATCCATGTTCTTGGTACAGCTAGGGCTTGCTGATGTTGAATCCACGAAAACTGCAGAAACACAGTTTGCGCCGTCGGCTGGCCCTGAACGGGTCAACACTTTAGTATTATGGCGTGTATTTCTAAGACTATAGTGAGCCTGCTTTTAGTGCGAGCAAACAACTAGTACTAATGTCAGCCGGGGGAAAAAAAGCCTTGCTGTGAACTACCTACTGTTCTCAATCACTCTGAGAAACACACACCCTGCCTTGATCAGCGCTAGATAGGCTATGATTTTGAACCGTACCGGGCTTCCAGCCCTGGTCGACTCACGACAGATAAAAGCATAGAACCTTAAGAATTGCCTGAAGCAAGCATTGATTGAGTTAGATCGAAGTCTGTTTTAAATCATTTAATTCCACGGCCGCATTTTCCAGATTTTTGCGGTGTCACTTAACAACTATGTACCAGTTGCAGAAGACGGACTGACAATGATAATTCAAGGGTAGAGCCAGATTAGCTTGGCGCCTGAAGGCGCCAAGCTAATCTGGCACTACCCTTGAATTATGGTCTATCGAACTCCTGCTGTTGGTCGTCGGGGCTAAATGAGTTAAAAATGGAATAAGAAATGCTTCGGTCTAGCATCAACGCACACTGGTTGTCTACCTCGATTGGCTGCGCTGATCCCGCCGTGAGATGGCCTTAATCGCCTGCTCGGCGTTAAACACCAATAATCAATCATAATCGCTGCGCTGATCAGCGCAGCAAATCGAGGGCGGACAACCATTGTAGCGACACCGATGTAAATTTGGATATAATATGCCTGTTGTAGATGGAAAGTTTACGCTAGAATTCACTTTCGCCACAAATTAGATTCCTGTCAGGTGACTATTTGTCTTGACTCACATAAACGGGGCTGCGCACTTACCGAGTTTGTCTTCCCTCTTAAGGCACAGTAAGGAGTTCAAACGTGTGGTATCATGATATATGATATCATATACCACGGGTCACACAATAATATTCAGGACATATCCAATGCAAGGCCCCGTTTGTGTTCAGTAAGCGTTTTCCTGTTTCACACACACACACACACCTAAAATTAATACGTAAACAACATATTGGATTAAACAAAATCGTGCAATTTCTAACAAAATAAATAAATAAATGACTCTTAACTCTTTTCTACTTAACCCCTTCCCTGCCAACGGACGTACATTTTGTTTCTGAACTCTGTTTTAAAAAGTCACAACTGTACAAAAGTGGTCTCTGCAAGAGGCCTACATCCTCATGAGCCCCCGCAGTCGCGGGGGCTCATGAGGATTTAGGCCTCTTGCAGTCAGATCACGTTCGCTTTTCTCGGCAGTTATGTGGTTAATTTGCTTATATACTAGGACCGGTGCTTAAAGTACGCTCGTCTACAGAAGTACAGAAGTGCACTTGCCGGGGCTCGTGAGAATCCGTGTCTCTCATTTCCGAGATGGGCACCAGCTGTTCCTTGAAATGATGGTGTTATTTTGGGTTTAGCGTGTATTTGTCTTAACCCCGTTTTAACTCTCTTCCCCTCTCACAAGGTGAACGCCTTTCCGCCAGCCATTGATTTTCAACGCCCCCCGTGTTGTAGTGTACATAGCGCTTGCACAGGCACAAAGAGCACATGTCCAAGAGAGGTGAAGAGGGGGTTTTCATGAGAAAAAAAAAACCCAACAAAAAACAAAACAAAACAAAAACAAACAAAACGGAAATATTCCCAACCAGCAGCAGCAGCACTAAGAAACACTAACACAACATCTGCAGCAGCAACGTCATCATCATCGTCATCATAGTACTATACCACCACACTCCCCACCCTAAGCAGACTGTCGTAATGTATTTCACTATTTGTGGTACGTGAGTCGTTGTCTAAAGCGTGCGCATGCGTGCGCGAGTTGTGAGTGCGCGCTTAGAGTTATAATTATTATAAGATAAGAGCATTATAAATACCGTAATTATTATTATTATTATTATTATTATTATTATTATTATTATCATCATCATCAACAACAAACAACAACAAAAAACAACAATAGCAACAACAAAATAACAACACTGAACAACCACATAACAACAGTAAAATGCAAATTTAAAAAAAAACAGAGTATTTTTATTTGTGTTTTACTTTTTTATATTGTTGTTGTTGTTGTTGTTGTTTTTGTTGCAGTTAGAAGAAGGATCAACTAAGAAAGTCAAAGGATGTATTATGAGATTTTAATATCAATATGAGCGCACTTAATCAAATTTCAAATATAAAACGATTTGAATTTCCAAAACTTCAGTAGCTCGCTTGAGCTTGCCCATGGCACCACGTGAATGTTCTGTGTTAATGTGCAGTGTTTGAGTGAATGCGCGTGATTCACGTAAGCGTGCTTGTTGGCCCGGTTCATTTTGCGGCGGCGCTTTGAGCCGATTTTCAATTTGGATAAAGCGCCTATTTAATGCGCTGATTTATTTATTATTATTATGATAGTCAACGCATAGTACGTGACATGATGAATTTTACACCTCCAGGTCGACCGGGCGTTTGGGATGGGTGGTTTCTAAACTGATTTAGCACCAACACACCACAGCAAGACATTGTCATACCATGATAGTTCAAGGGTCGTGCCAGAATACCTTGGCACTCCTAGGCCCTAGCCAAGCTATTCTTGCATCATAGGGGCGCCTAGCTATTTTGCCATCACCCTTCACCTATCGTAGTCAGTCTTCAAAGGACAATTCAAAACGTTTTGACCTTGGTCCACAATGAGTTAACCCAATTTAACTGTATTTCACCAAGTTTGGAGGTGTAACCTGACCAATATGTACCAGCTGCAGGATATGGATAGACCACGATAATTTAAGGGTAGTGCCAGATTAGCTTGACGCCTTTAGGCGCCACCTAAACTGGCACTACCCTTGAATTATCATGGTCGATCCATCTCCTGGGGAAGTGCAATGGGGCTCAATGGGTTAATTATAGAAAGTTGGAAGGCATGCATACCTGGAGTGGGATACAGGCATTGTATTGAACCTGGAGGTCAGATGGTGACACAAAGGTGCAGGAATTAAATATTTCAGCCAGATACCGACACCCAGGATCATGTACACTTCCCTGTATTGAAGAGGGTGGCCGAGTGGCATGAGGGTGATGACATAGGGGTTCATATGGCATGATTAAGCTGAGTGGGAAACTGCATTACCCCGAGACAAGCACTCTTTACTGTATTAAACCGTATGGACGGGAGATACAGTCATGATGTACCAGAAAGAGGGGTTTGTGGTATGAATAAGCCCAGTGAGACACTGTATAACCCCGAGTCATACACTCTTTACTGTATTAAACCGGATGGCCGGAAGGTACAGATATTGCGAGAGGGTTGTGACAGACAGGTTCTTGGCATGAATAAGTACAGAATTACCCCGAGTTATGTACTCTTTACTGTATTGAGCAGTGTGGCCGGGTGGTGCAGGTATGGTAAAGGTGGTGACAGAGGGGTGTAGGTTTGAATAAACCTAGTGGGATACTGTATTACCCCGAGTTATGCACTCTTTACTCTATTAAACCGTATGGCCGGGAGATACAGGCATGGTGTAATGTTGTGACATAGGTACTTTTTAGTTCCCAGGGTCACCCTGGTCAGCCCCACAGGGTGAGTTTTTCTCTCTATTCTGGGGCATGTGTTTCTGTCTACCCGAGGTCCATTCACCTGTATTTGCCTTTTTAAAAATCTCCCTATTGTCTGCACTGCCTGTAGCTCTTGATATTGGATGTGTGTTGCTAAATGGTCTTAGCTTTATTTAGGCCCCATGTGTTAGGTTTATTTAACGTATTTGACCGGCTGGCGACATACATTCAATGTTCTGTTTATTTTTTTTTTCACAAGCAGTGCAGGCACGTCCTGAGAAAGCCTTGTTGCTGTCGGGACGTTAAGCAATGTACAATCAATACAATCAATAGGGGTTCATATGACATGAATAAGCCGAGTGGGAGGGATACTGTATTACCCCGAGTCATGTACTCTCTACTGTTATTGAACCGGGTGGCCTGGTGGTGTAAGGGTGGTGACAGAGGGGTGCAGGTATGAATAACTGGAGTGGGATACGGTACCCCGCGATCTAATTGCTGGCACGCACACCGGTGCTGTTCTGTTTTGTCAGATCATGTGTCGAGCCACTGTTGTCACGCCGATTAGGACCCCAGCCGGAGCAGAGACGTAGGTTGCACTCGAAGCAGGTCTAGCAAGAGGCATAGATTCTCATGAGCCCCTGCTCTGCAGGGGCTCACGAGAATCTATGCCTCTTGTAGACGGAAGGACCTGTTTTAGGAAAACATGCTGAGGTTCTATCGACAGAAAATAGAAGGTTCGTTTACTGTCAAACGACATGTGTCATGGCCAAAGTAAGTATGTCGCGAAGGCTCATGAGGATCTATGTGTCTGGCAGACTTCAGGATCTGCCTTAGGGGGACATGCACGGGTTGTATGGACAAGAAAATAGAACTGAAGGCAAATGTATAGCATGCTACCGCAAAGTAAAAGACATGTGCCATGATAAAAGTAAGTTAGGCAAGAGAACGGATTGCCTTCGGGCTGTAGTGTTGGCAAAACCGTTTTGTGGGTGTATTTATAAGTATTTGGAGTGTGACTTTGGATCGTGGTAGGTGAAGTACCTACTCCAACCTTCGTCAGTACAGCGGCCTGGCTTTTGGCTTCCCGCTACAGTCGCGATGGATGGAACGACCTTGGAAGTCTCAAGTGCGGTGTGCTTGATTAGCGTACAGCTAAAACGAAGCGACTGCTAGAGTTCGAGGGTCGTGCTAATCAGTGTGGCGCCTCAGAGCGCGACTGAACCGAACCGAACCAAACCAAACCGACCTTAAATTATGGGGCAAGGGTTGTGCCTGATTAGCTTGGCGCCTGTCCAGGCGCCAAGCTAATCAGGCACAACCCCTGAAACAGTTATTTATCCAGTCCTTGAACTGCTGGATTTAAACCATTTACAGAGTTTCGTACGACGTGCCAAGGAGGCGATTCTAAAAATGTGAACCAGTGTTGGCTGTGGAAATTGTTAGTATAAAGAATCAGTTACGAGTGCCCTTTGTTACTTTCACTTCTGTGTGCTAGTGGCACCTACGTTTGATCAGCCTTGGTGCCAGAGCGTGTGTGAGTGCAGTTGGTTACAATATGTGTGGCATTCGTCCACGTGAAAACTGCATAGTGCTGGACCTCACTGTGGAAGGATAAGGCGCAGCTTGCGCAGGTGAGTGTCAAATTAACCCTTTCACTGCCAGCAGGCGCAGATTATGTTTAGGAAATCATTGCGAATTCAAAGACCCTCAGCCGTCAAAGGGGCATGTATACAAAGTGATGTTTCAGCTAGAAGCATAGATCCTCATAAGCCCCCGCAACTGCGGGGGCTTATGAAGATCCATGCCTCTTGCGGTTGGGTGGAGTTTGAGTATTCTTGGCAGTTCTGAGTTAAAATGTTAAGAGTACATTTCAACCTCGAAGTCTGTCTGTTCTGGTCACTTATTTGTAATTTATATTAGTTCGTCTTTTTCCCGTCTGTTGCGTGACGTGTCCTTAGTGCGGTCTCAGTGGTAAAATGCCCAAAATGTTGATTTTCGTGTTGTCACAGAGAATGAAAGAATACAACTACCTGTGCCGTTGTTCTGTGACTTTGGGCCTTGCGGGCCACACCTGTAAAGTCCAAATCACAGACTAGCTAAACATGGATGTTTTGGGGGCTATGGTTGAGGGGAGGAGTGCTGCGAGGTAGGGGCTAAAGGTAATGCCCCCCAACACAGGCATGGGATGGTCGTTGACAAGTGACAACTGATCCCCTTAATAAGCAAACAATAGTAGTAGGTGCTGTTTACTACTACCCGTGTTAAGAAGTGACCAACTACACCACGATCATCTAATGCCTGTTGGCCGTAAGGGGAGAGTCGAGGTAGAAATGCAGTGTGTTTCCACGTGTTGTATGTGAACACTGCATTATTTTTATTTTAAATGCCAAATCTTAAAAGCATTAACTCATTTAGCCCCGAGTCCCTACAGCAGGAGATAGATTGACCATGATAAAGGCGCCAAGCTAATCAGGGCACTACCCTGGAATTATCACGGTCAATCCACCTCCTGCAACTGCATATGGGTACATAGTCATTAGGCAACACCTCCAAAGTTTTGAGAAATGGCACTGTGTGGGGTAAAAGTGGTTTCCAAAGACACACTTCTGTAACAAACGGTTACGAAACGCTACACACAGGTCTAGTTATGGTTTGTTTAGACACAGGAGAATCCAGTTCAGCACACATCGTCTTAATATCAAGTAACCTGACAATGACTCCACTCCGTTCTATAACTACAATGTTATCAGAACGAGAAACAGCAAAAAAAAAAAAAAAAAAAAAATTAAACGCTAACGGCTGCACAGAATAAATAAGTGCGATTACGCATGTGCTGTTGCTGCCTGTCCAAACTGCTGTTAAAGTTCACTAGGTGTGTCGACAAGACATAACAAACACTCAAATGTTGCCGAAACGTGTCTTCAGATTTATGCGTAAGGGTACTTTAAGGAAACACAGTTGTTCTACGTTGCACCAAAATGTAACCTCACACTCCCACGATCACATGCAGTACGAATGCGACACTACACGAATACAATTACCAGATATTTGTTATGCCTAACCTCAGATTTAAACCCTCTGCACTGCCGAACAATTAAACGCAATCAATCAAACTACAAGAGGCATAAATCCTCATGAGCCCCCGCGACTGCGGGGGCTCATGAGGATCTATGCCTCTTGCTGAGACCAGTTTGTATCCATGTTTCTTTGACGGGTTTGGGTTTTGGTCGTTGAAGGATTTCAGAGAAAAAAAAAATAAAAAAAAATTAGGTACAATAGCAGGGAAGGTGTTGAGCGTTTTGGGTTCACAGTTTAAAACTAAAAAATCTACATGCATGTCCTCTCCTCGTACTCACACACTAGTTTTGATGGTTATTCAGATTATACCATATGTATGTACGGGTTTGTATAGGCGCCAAACTGTTCTTTCTACCACCCTTGCGCTATCGTGGTCGTGCCATATCTTGCTGTGGTCTGTCGCGGGCAGGATGAGTTTAAACTGGCTGAAGCTCGCATCTACACTAGTCCTTTTTAGATTGACTTACTTTGGATTATTTCTTATTTTTTCCCCATGCCCACGGTCAACCAGGTTGTGTGGCTTATTTATTATTAAGTCAGAATTGCTAAACAACAAACAGGAGGTGAGGGTGTGTGCGTCACGCGGAGTGCATCTCGGGTTTTTTTTTTTTTTGTTTTTTTTTGTGTGTGTTGAGATTAGCCATGGCTAATGCCTCGAACTTTCAGGATATACTCTGCGTGAGGCGTATACTTCCATTTCCTGTCTGTTACACAAACACACACACACACACACACACACACACACACACACACACACACACACACACACACACACACACACACACACACTCACACGCATGCACACACACAAACACACACAAAATGATCTTATCGGAGTATTATCTATAATATGTATGTCAATTGCTTGTGCTGTTGAAAGTCCATGTGTTGTATTTTTGATATATAATAATCTAACGCATACCTTAGTCTCAATGTTAATGTTATATTTATTTCTTGAGCACAGTTTATGTTTGTGTTTCTGCCATTTCTCTCATGCCCCCAGTGGGTCCGAGATTGAATAAATGAAACTGCGACCTGCGACCTGCCGCAAATCTAACCAGGCCCTCTCGCTACTCGTGTATAAACTGTACAGGCAGGTCGACTGTTTTATTACGTGTGGAGCTAATCAGCCGTGTGAGGAATCAAGCCACCCAGCACAGAGCTTTACAGCCCGGGTAAATCATGTCCGCATGATCACACGTTCTAAGCTCTTACTTAATCCCAAGTTTTACCATGCCTTTTATTTACTGCCTTTTTAGGGACAGATAGATACGTGTTCAAACGAGGCCGAGCCTTGTGTAGTAGAGGAGTGGATTCTCATGACCCCCTGCCCTGCAGGGGGTGATGGAAATCTATGTCTCTTGCAGATTGATGTTTTTAGGGAGTGACTTTGTAAAGTCGTCCTGGAAAGTTTTTTTTTTTTTTTTTTCCTGACAGGAAAATGTGTAAAGTAGTGTTTATGAGGATCTACGTTATGTGTTCCTATGACAGATGATGAACCCTTTTCAAAAATAATAATAATAATACCGTTATTATATAGGCGTTTTTTTCTCAATTTTTGGGCAAATCGACTCAAAGCGCCGCAAACTGAAACCCAACACGCACACTCACGTAACAGACACGGATTTAAGCCATTTAAGACAAACACAGTACAAGACAGACGAAGGGCCAGTTCAGCTACAGAAGTTACAGAGATTTTTGATCGCTTGTATTTGAAATTTGTAAAGTGGCCTGAAACCGGTACCAAAGTGTGGGGGTTGGGTGGATGGGTTTCACACATTATGTTGGTTCTAAATCACAGTCTTTGGACAACACAGATCTGAAAACGCACACTTGACCCATTAAGCCCCAAAGCCCTACAGCAGGAGATGGATCGACCATGATAATTCAAGGGTAGTGCCAGATTAGCTTGGCGCCTGAAGGCGCCAAGCTAATCTGGCACTACCCTTGAATCATCACGGTCAATCCGTCTCCTGCAAGTGGAGCCTAGTCGTGAGGTAACACCTCCGCCTTTCTCAATCCAGGGAAAAAGGACGGGCTTGTTCCATGGCATGTCCGTTGAAAGGTCCTGGTAAATCAAAGTGCCACAGTTGCAGTGCGCCTGAATTGATCAGTGTTCAGGTCGTACTCCATAGGAAATAGATTTCCCCGTCCCCCATAAACCCGCCCGTCAGGGCCGTAAATTATCGCTTCGGTGCCGTGGACGTTAAACCCCGAACTAACCAACCAACCAACCAACCAACCTCCACAATTTTGGGAATGCGGCCATGGCGTTGGATGGGTTAAGGCTGATGCCGACATTGAAATGCTGGGTTAATTCTAGCAAAGCGTCTTAGAACGTGTGCTTTTAAAGGGGCCTGCTGCCGGCCGTAAAAGGTTAATTCGCAATGATTCCTTTATAAATGTTCTCAGTATGTCTTGCAGGATTGCTACACAAAGGACTAATTTATTATTATCATTATTATTATTATTATTATTATTATTATTATTATTATTATTATTATTATTATTATTATTATTATTATTATTATTATTATTATTATTATTATTATTATTATTATTATTGTGTAAAATTTGCAAGGCGTAAAATTAAAGACTTTTCTGCTATTCATCTCCTTTTTACATAGAAGAGTTCTTCCGACTAGAGTCAGGGGCAGTAAAAAACACAACAACAATAATAAAAAAAACAACAACAACAACAACAACAACAAAAATCAACGTGTACCTATTTACTTGGATTGGATTGTGAAAAAAAAAAAAGGTAGAAAAGTCATAGATCAGGCAAGACAACATTGAGAACAGTTTATATCGGCACATTTTCGCGAGCAAAGCCCGCCGCCCTCGGTTCGGCACAGATCGCTTTTAACCCCTTCAGTGCCGAGAAAAACTGAACGGAATCCAGCTGCAAGAGACATAGATCCTCATGAGCTCCCGCAGTCGCGGGGGCTCATGAGAATCTATGTCTCTTGCTGAGACCAATTTGTATCCATGTTCCATGGATGGTTTGTGGCTTTTGGTCGTTGAATGAATGAAAAAAAGAGTTCAGAATAACAGTGTACGTACATTGGCAGGGAAGGGGTTAAGTTAGCTGGACAGCGATAAACTGCATGATTGACAGAGCCCATAAGCTTTCTATTTTATTTGACTAGATAATTTTATTTTTTTTAATATTTTTTTTTTTACCATTTCAATTCTGTCGGTATGGATATGACCATAAGTATGGCATCTACATGTAAAGATATTTGTAGTCTTCACCCTTTGCTTGTCGGTAGCGGTTTTAGTCGCGATGATTCCTGCTTGATGTCAAGGTGTTGTTATTCCTGCAGGATGTCAGGGTGTTGTTATTCCTGCAGGATGTCAGGGTGTTGTTATTCATACAGGATGTCAGGGTGTTGTTATTCATACAGGATGTCAGGGTGTTGTTATTCATGCAGGATGTCAGGGTGTTGTTATTCCTGCAGGATGTCAAGGTGTTGTTATTCCTGCAGGATGTCAGGGTGTTGTTATTCCTGTAGGATGTCAGGGTGTTGTTATTCCTACAGGATGTCAGGGTGTTGTTATTCCTGCAGGATGTCCAGGGTGTTGTTATTCCTACAGGATGTCAGGGTGTTGTTATTCCTACAGGATGTCAGGGTGTTGTTATTCCTACAGGATGTCAGGGTGTTGTCATTCCTGCAGGATGTCAGGGTGTTGTTATTCCTACAGGATGTCAGGGTGTTGTTATTCCTGCAGGATGTCAGGGTGTTGTTATTCCTACAGTATGTCAGGGTGTTGTTATTCCTACAGGAATCATCGCGACTAAAACCGCTACCGACACGCAAAGGCTTAAGATATGATTATACTTACTTAGCTGCACCCTCCGGTTAGCCGTCGACGAGAGACTCCAGCACCCTGCCTCCTTCGATCACCAGGGTTCCATCCTGTGCTGCTGAGGTCCGCCAGGTTCCTGCTCCGAGACTCCGCTTCCCACGGCGTCATATCTTCTAGAGAACTCCCTCGGAAGGATCTGACTTCGTCGCGTTTGAGCATCTGCAGGTGGGGACCCCCACGCCCACCCCTTACAGAGCCAGGGTTTCGTCGGGTCACCTCCCTTAGACCTGTGGTCACGGCACTATCATTCGGTGCACCCTCTCCGAGGACCCCTATCCCACCAGGGACGCCTCAGCGTGTCCCGCGGAATGTTTGTCCTTATATGCATTCTGCGGATAATCAAGATCAGAGCCTTAGTCCAGCGTAGGAGCAATGGCTATGATGATACTCTGAGATTGGGGCCCGTACCCGTTGGCTTTGCTACATGCAAAAGTGTAAATTTATCGAAGCTCTGACCTTTTTTGTGTGTGTGCTACATTTAACCTTCGCGCTAACACAAACCATTTGTGCCTCGTCGGAATAGACCCAGTGTTTGATTAATTGATTGCAATTTACTGAAGCAACATGATACAACCTTAAACAGGTGTTTATCGATCTGTGTCCTCCACTTCCGCGGTTAAAAAGCAGACCATCTGCAAGAGGCATAGATCCTCATGAGCCCCCGCCGATGCGGGGAGCTCATGAGGGTCTATGCCTCTTGCTGGCGCAATTCAAATATGTGTTCTTCTGGCCAAAGTGACCATGCTCGTCAGATAGATTATTTTCATTGGGTGCCTTTATCAAGGATTGACACACCAGGCCTGCCGACTACTGAGTGCGAGGGTGGGTTAACCCCTTCGCTGACAGTGATCCCGAAATTCGCGTCTGAGGCAAACGCACGCTGACCGAAATTCGCGTGAAGAACACAGATGTGAATGGTTGAACAACAGGCAAAGAAAACATAAAACTAACAAGAGACACACACACATCTTCACAAGCCCGCGCATTTGCGGGGGGGGGGGGGGGTGGGGGTGGGACGGGAGGGGGGGGGGGATGTATGTCCCTTGCAGCTGGATACAGTTCACTATGTCTCGGTAGGTGAGGGGTTAAATTACTGGCTTGTGACCTTCCTTAACAAAAGAGCAGAAAAGAGGACCCCCCCACGAGGCTATAATCTGCAAGAAAACCATTGTGTGCACGTTAGAATTGCAACGAGACTACTGTGTTGTCCAAGGAGCAAACTAGATCCACACGCATTGCGTCTAAACTTATTCCAAGGAATTGTTGAGACGCGTTGTTTTGTGCGCACATCTACCGTTCGTAAATCTGAATTCGCAGCTTAAAAGTGAAACAACGGGTGTTTGTGGGGTGAAGGGGGGAGGGCGGGGGGCGGGGGGAGGAGGGGAAGGGGAGGGGGCGGGGCGAGGCAGATCATTCTGCCTCTGCACACGCAGACAGTAAGAATCTGCATGTGCATGAAGAGCCTGCATTTCATGTACGTAAATTCTGCAGTGATTACGTTACTCTGGGTGCATACGTGTCCGCGCAGAAGGCATGACGCACATGTCATTTGTATTAGCCTTTTGGGTGTCGGTAGCTGACAGTGTTTTATTCGCGACGAATCCTGCTGGCATCATTGCGACTAAAAGCGCTAACGACACCCAAACAGAGGTTAACCCATTCAGCCCTGACGCACTACAGCAGGAGATGGGTGGACCATGATAATTCAAGGGTAGTGCCAGATTAGCTTGGCGCCGACAGGCGCCAAGCTAATCTGGCACTGCCCTTGAATTATCATGGTTTCGGCGTCAAGCTAATCTGGCACTACCCTTGAATTATCATGGTCGACCCATCTCCTGTAACTGGTGCATAGTCATTAGATGACGCCTCCAAAATTTGGGAAATACGGCCGCCGGGCTGAATGAGGTAAAACAATTGAAATGCATGCGGACGGTTGGTTGGTTGGTTAATTCGGGTTTAACGTCCACAGCACCGAGGTGATCATGGACGGCCCTAACGGGCGGGTTATGGGGGACAGGGAAATCTATTGCCTATGGAGTACGACCTGAACACTGATCAACTCAGGCGCACTCCAACTGTGCCACTTTGATTTACCAGGACCTTTCAACGGACATGCTATTGAACAAATCCGTTTTTCCCCCGTTTTTTCGCTTTAAAATTCTCATCAAATGTCGTCCATTGTCCTTACAAATGAAGCTAATTTTAACTCATTAAACCCCACAGCCGCATTTCCCAAATTGTGGAGGTGTTACCTAACGACTATGTACCACTTGCAGGACTGAGACGGATTGACCATGATTGACCATGGCATGATAATTCAAGGGTAGTGCCTGAAGGCGCCAAGCTTATCTGACACTACCCTTGAATTATCATGGTCGATCCAACTCCTGCTGTAGGGCGTTGAGGATGGGTAAAGCCCCTGAATTTACCAGGGACTCTGTACACAATCTCTGGTTTACCAGGGACTCTGTACACAATCTCTGGTTTACCATGGACTCTGTACACAATCTCTGGTTTACCAGGGACCCTGTACACAATCTCTGGTTTCGCGGAGTTGCAGAATGGTCAGCAGCCGGCAGAGAGCGCAGCTCTTGGGAATGTGGTTTTCACTATACCCTACGCATCCAAAGAAACTTTACTAGTTATTATTTATTTACAGATATTATTTTTTAAAGTAATGCCTGAAGATTAAAAATAAATAAATTGCACCAACAAAAGGCTTGTTGATTTGTCTTTACCGTCCGTCCTGCTTAACAAAATGCTTAATTTGTCATAGTGTTTGCCCCACGCTACAACCCAACTACAATGTATTCTGAATTGAGCTAGTGACGTGGTGGCGCACACGCGGTGGCACAGCGGAATTGTACTTAGTCAAAGCACCATCGTCATGCCTTTATGCTACAACATTAGGAACACGACAGCCCAAAAGTCAAAAGTTGCAATGTAAGAGTTTCGTTTAAGACGCGTGTTATTTCGCGCAAATCTGTTTCCTGAAAACTACTTAAATCTACCTTTTAAGAGGTCGTCATTTTTTTCTCTCCATTTTTCTACAGAGGGAAGTGTCTCACTTTAATTTTTAAATAAAATTCTTGATGTTGTGGTCTAAAAGAAACATGCACCCCCCCCCCCCCCCTTTATTACAGAGAGGAAAAGTGTACACGATTCACCTGCATGAGACATAAATCCTCATGAGCCCCCGCAACTGCGGGGGCTCATGAGGATTTATGTCTCTTGCTGACACCACTTTATACCCATTTCCTTAACGCCTGGGGCTATTTGACGTTGTACGTTTCATTATTAAAACCTGCCAGGAGAACAAAAAATGAACGTCACATATTTGCAAGAGGTATTGATCGGGGGCTCATGAAGATCTATACCTCTTGCTGAAATTACTTACTTACTTACTTACGCCTGTCACCCCTACCCGGGTATAGGCCGTCGACGAGAGACCTCCAGCAACTCCTGTCCTGTGCTGCTCCTTCGATTCTACTCCAGGTGGTTCCCAGTCTCTTGATGTCTGCTTGGAGGTCTCGACGCCAGGAGTTTCTCGGCCTACCTCTTTTCCTCTTTCCCTGGGGGTTCCATGACAATGCCTGCCTATTGATACTGGAAGTTGGCTTTCTCAGACTGTGACCGATCCATCCCCATCTTCTTCGCCCAATTTCATTCTCTGCTGTTATCTGCTCTGTTCTCTCCCAGAGTCTGACGTTGCTGATCTTCTCTGGCCAGTGGAGTTTCAAAATTCTTCTAAGAAAACTGTTCATGAAGGTCTGTACTCTGTTGACTGTGGTTTTTGTCAATCTCCAAGTCTCTGCTCCATATAGGATAACTGCTTTTACATTGGAGTTGAAAATCCGGACTTTGGTGTGTTGTGACAGCTCTCTGGAACTCCACACTTTTTTCAACTGGAGAAAGGCTGCTCTGGCTTTACCGATTCGTGCTCTGACATCTGCATCAGTGCCGCCTTTTTTTGTCTATGATGCTCCCGAGATAGGTGAAGGACTCCACCTCCTCCAACGGGCTGCCTGCAAGCAAGACTGGTTCTTCCCTGGTTGCGTTCAGCCTCATTGTCTTTGTTTTCTGTTTGTGAATGGTGAGGCCCACTTGGGACGAGATGTCAGCGAGCCTCGTGGTCTTGTCCTGCATTTGTTGATGAGTGTGGGACAGTACTTGCTGAAATTACTTGAAGCTATTTCCACGTTTCTTTGACAAGTGCGAATCTTCGACGTTGAATTTGCAATGATTTCAAAAGCACAGCGTTCATTAGTTTGTCTCCCTTCAGGTGGGAACTCGTACAGTTTGAGGGTGTACTCCCTAGATAGACCCACTCAAGGAGTACGCCAAAAGTACACTTCTATTCAAATGCGATTACACCTAAGCATCTCATTTACATTGAACAGAGTGTACTTGTTGCGTACGCCCCAATCTGGCGAGTACTTCCGCAACAGTTCTTGGGGTATTCATCAAATCATCAGATGGTTCTGGGAGCGTTCCATAAGGCTTTTCAAGTTCAGGAACGCTCTTTACACAGTAATAGTACGACGGGTAGGGAGCACACGTCATCGTGTTTGCGAGTCGGATTTTTGTTTCATTTCCCATTTGCCATAAACCAGCCATAAAACAGCCCCAGCTAACAACGGTTAAAACTGAAAAATGGACAAAAGTAGCACCCCCCCCCCCCCCCTGGTTCATACATTCCCAGTGTTCACAGCCCCCTGGTTCATACATCTCCAGTGTTCACAGCGCCCTGGTCCATATCTAAGCTTTATTTGACCTTTTTCATCTATGCCAAGTTTGCCTTTTTGACCTTCATTTCTGAAACCCGGACAGTCCATCGGACAATCCATCGAGATTTGCCATGACCTTTCTTGTCGACCCCCGGCGGGGATCGAACCCAGAACTTTGCGGTCTCCAGTCAGGCGCACTAACCACTGTGCTATCGGGACCGCTGTGATAGTAGGCAACTTGAACTTGTAATGTTTAAACCTTGGCTGATCAGTTTTTACAAAAGTTTATTAAAATTGTACCGAAGAACGCCTTGAATAAACAATGCGAAGGTGCCGATGTATTTTTGGAGAGTTCATGTGCATTTACAAATACACTTGTAATTTTACGATGCTAGGCTTGATATGTGTGAATTGTTTCGTCACACAAATGCAAGTTTTTGTTGTGACTCATTCAATGGTGTCATGGCGGCTTGGATTGTTGTGTGCAGACGATTACAAAAATGGACTAATCTGAGCTGTTTTCTAGGGTTAAGGCCCCGTTCTTGTGTTGAGAAGTGTTTGCAGTGATGGATACACACTTCAAACTGAGCAACAGAAAACGGCGAGCAACATTCAGTCTTCTGACAGCCCTGTGCATGCAGCCACCGGTACTCAGGTACACAGCACTTGTAGCTGCATGCACAAGTGGTGTTAGACTTATTGGGGACACAAGCACAACCATTAATTTTGTGCAGGCCATGGACGAGTCATGATATTTCAAGGGCATCGCCTGAGTAGTTTGACTCTAACTATATACTACCCCTTAACTGTCACGATCGATAGTATTTGGTAGTTCAAAAGTAGTGTCTGTTTAGCTTGGCACGCGCGTGCGTGTCCGTGGACTACTTCGCCGGGTGTCAAGTTTAGGTGATAATGAGAATCTCACTCGAGTGATTTTAACTTGATACCCGCTACGAGCGACAGCGAGTATGTTACGTGGTGGAGTTGTAGTCGAAGTATGATAAACACACCAGACACACACACGTAGAGTTCTTTAAAATAAACCTCGTTCAGCTGCAATCCGTCACACGTGGCTTAAGGATGTAGACAATACTGGAGTAACAGTTCCAACAATATTTAATTCAGCGATGCGATATCCACACAGTAATGCACTTTCAAATGCACAAACTACTGATACAAAGTCTCTTCTGCTATGTCCACACTACGACTCAAAGTTTCTCATACACAGCGTCTCTCGCAATAAACTGCGTGTCTCTACAACTGACAAAGCAAGACAATGTACTAACGGGCTTTCCCAACGTCCTCCTTATATATACTACGAAAATCCAAAATCTTCTACGGAAATCATACATGACGCAACCAATCAGAACGAAACACGCAGCCGAAGCTCAATAAAATAAACTCTCCAGAAATACTATAACAGGCTACAAAAACTCGGCTGCTCACTTCAGCTCTAAATTCTAGCGTATAATGAAGACACATAAAAGTATGGTATCCCTATCACCACGTTCCATGATAGCTCAAAAAGTTACGAGAACATTCCCAAAACAAAATAAAGGCTGCTCAATCCACGCGCACGGGAAAACAAAAAGTAGCGAAAAATGTAGCGAAGTGTTGCCAACTACCCGACGTGACACTTACGATGTCACTAGACAGTGCGACCTTTCCAAAACGCACCGGACTAGACACAACAAAACGAAATCGGCTCTACTCACGAACAAAAAAAAAAAACCTACTAAAAAGGCACGTGAATCGTAACCGTGATAGCTCAAATAAACATCGGATCGTTACCTACGATCAACACATGTATGCCCTCACAGGATAACACAACCACAATCGTAACAGAGTAGCACAGCGTTTTAAGACAACGAGAGTGAGATTCACCTAAACACCGATGTAAGAATCTATTTCGTACTCATTTGTTTGTTTGTTTGTTTGTTTGTTTGTTGTTTGTTTGTTTGTTGTGTGTGTGTGTGTGTGCATAAATCGGATGTGACTCTTGGCTCGCAGCATGGCTGTATCACACACGTATGATACAGCTTGTTTGTGTGTGATACAGCTTTTCCGCTCAAAGGCAGCAAAGAAGAAGATGTTAAGAAATGGAACCTTTGCCTGTTGTGGTAAAGCAAAGAACAAATTCACACTGAGTTGACATAGATGACACTGACATTTTATTTCAGTCTTCGGTCAAATATCTCGGTGTCAAGCTCGATAAAACGTTGAGTATGCAGGATCACGTCGGTGAAATCTGTTGTGGTGCTTCATACTCTCTGAGACGCATCGCATCTGTCCGACACAGTCTTTCTGAATCTGCCACTGCACAGTTAGTGAATGCTTTAGTCAGGAACCGTCTTGACTACTGCAGTTCTCTGCTTTTTGGTCTTCCGTCTAAGCAGATTAGCCGCCTTCAGCGAGTTCAAAATAAGGCTTGTGAAGCGCAGGCGAAAACGAGTCCACGAAACCCTTATGAAAGACCTTCATTGGCTTCCAATCCAATCCCGCATACAGTTTAAAATTGCGACCCTTGCATACCGCCACTTTGATGGCAGTCTTCACTCATACCTTTCCTCCAGTCTGATCACTTACCAGCCCTCTCGCTCACTGCGTTCATCGGGAGAGAAACTTCTCAAAGCCTTTCCTAAGTACCATTTCAAATCTGCCGGTGAACGCTCTTTCAGATGTACTGCTCCTTTAATTTGGAATTCCTTACCGACTGAGCTGAGAAATGCCTCCCCCCCCCCCCCCCCCTTACGTAGTTCAAAGCAAAGTTCAGTAAAAACTTACCTTTTCTCGCAGACTTTCGTGTAATCTCTACGGTTTTCTGTAACCCAACCCCCCCCCCCCCGCCCCTGCAGACTCTCTCTGTGTGTGTGTGTGAGTGTGTGTGTGTGTGTGTGTGTGTGTGTGTGTGTGTGTGTGTGTGTGTGTGTGAGTGTGTGTGTGTGTGTGTGTGTGTGTGTGTGTGTGTGTGTGTGCCTGGTGTGTGTGTGTGTGTGTGTGTGTGTGTGTGTGTGTGTGTGTGTGTGTGCGCGCGATGGTGTGTGTGTGCGTGTGTGTGTCGTTTTCGCCTGCGCATTGAGTTATATTATAAATGTGAGAAATTTCGCCATATAAATACCATGTATTTATTATTATTATTTATTATTATTATTTGAGAAGAAAAAACAGCAACTGATTTTTTACATTGTGTGTGCTGGCACAGCGGAGTTTCTTCTCCAACTGAATGTAGATGTGCCTCAGCTTCAGATGGACAGTGCCTGATTGGTTTCCACACTGGACACTCATACTGAAATTACAGGCATTCTTTCCTCCGAGTGTGTAATGCAGTCCGCCAGTGATGCTTACCATCTGCGATGATAAACACACTCGGAGGAGTGTGTTGGGAGGTACAGCCGTAGCCGGCCGCCTGTATAAAAGTATGGGGATACAAATCACCACGAAGGGCAAATAAGGGTATTACGACTTTGAATGTTAACTCATTCAGCCCCGACACACCACAGCAAGACATGGATCGAGTGTGATATTTCAAGGGTGGTACCAGAATAGCTTGGCGCCCATAGGCGCCAAGCTATTCTGGCACCACCCTTGAACTATTACGCTCGATCTGTCTCCAGAAGTGTAATACAGGCTTCAGAGGGCAACTTCAAAATTTGGGGATTTCGGTCCTGGGACAGAATGATTTAATAATATCCTTTTCTTATTAAGATAATTTTTTTCAAGTTGACAATGTTGCCACCTGTGTATTTGAGGAATACCTAGAGCTACAATGCATACTGAGGCTAAAAGCTTCAAATTTGTACACTGCCATATGCAAGCTACATTATAGTACTTACAGATAAGAATATAGACCATTGGCTTTAGTTCAAGGGTGGTGCCAGAATAGCTATTCTGGCACTACCCTTGAACTATTTTTGTCAAACTTATTTCACACACTGGTGTATTCCGAATGAAAAGGGTTAAGAAATGAGATATCACCATAAATGTACAAGTGATCAAGTGACACGTTTGCCTCATGAAGTACAGCGAAGGTTAACCATTTTCATTGTTGAATAACAAATTATCAGCTGTTTGGCACGTAGCGTTATGATGTTACATCGATTCCATACCTAAAGGCAGGGCAAGGCACTAAAGACAGAAAGGTTTCCCCTTTTATGTTACTGTTTCATTGAGTGGCTTTCACTTGTTCGTGTGCAAACCATGTTTAACCCACTCAGCGCCAGCTGACCAGACTGCGTTTCGGCAACCTTCGTTAATTGAAGACACAAACCCCTAACCCAGAAACGTGGTTTCAAAGTGGCGTCAGCAAGAGGCGTAGATCCTTATGAGCCCCCGCAACTGCGGGGGCTCATGAGGATCTACGGCTCTTGCAGTTGGAAAGGGTTCCCTATTTCTCGGCGCTGGACGGGTTAAAATGTTAGGCAGGTTACCAGTTTCACGGCAAGGTAACATGGGGGGTTTTCTCTCTCCTAGCCTTTCATTGTATCAGGCTTTCAGCTCAAGGCCTCGTTTGTTGGAGAGGTTTACCTGCGCGTAATGTGACTTGTCATTACAGACGTGTTTTGTCGTGAAACGGCACACCTTGGCACACGTCTTAGGTTTTTACTGATATGGTCACACTGGTTGTCTCCGTCGATTGGCAACAGAGGTATCGAATCGTTGGACACATCCAGTATGGGACACGGTTAGGCTTTGACTACTGTGGATTCCGGCTAGCTGTATTTCTTTGGAATCCACAGTCCGGCCGTTTGTTTTATTTCATCACTTGCAGGACGAATTGTATTTCAAATTATTTACGCTGCATTAACCCCACGGCTGAGGGAAGTGAACACGCTCTAACTGCAAGAGGCATAGATCCTCATGAGCCCCCGCGACTGCGGGGGTTCATGAGGATCTATGCCTCTTGGTGAGACCAATTTGATTCCATGTTCCTTGGAGTTGTTGTGGCTTTTGGTTGTCGAATTTCAGAGACAAAGTATGCGTCCCGGGAATGGGCTAAGCAGGGAATGGGTTCAGTTGATAATAATATTAATGGTCTGCCAAGCGCTACGTCACAGTCGCTCCAGACGATTGACGCTGATAGCTTAACGGTAGTTAATGTTGAAACACAAAGAAGTAATAGGTGAAACCCCCCAAAAAATTATGTTACGTGTGTGTGTGTGTGTGTGTGTGTGTGTGTGTGTGTGTGTGTGTGTGTGTGATGTGTGAAAGTGTGTGGGGGGGGGGGGGGGTAGGGTGGGGTGGGGTGGGGTGGTGTAGTGTCATGCGTGGGCTGTGTCAGTGCGTGCGGCAGTGTTGTATTGTGTGTGGTGTGTGTGTGTGTGTGTGTGTGTGTGTGTGTGTGTGTCTCAGTGCGTGCGGCATTGCGTTGTCAGCTGCGGCATGGTGTGTGTGGCTTGTGTGTGTGTGGGTGTGTGTGTGTGTGAGTGTGTGTGTGAGTGCGTGCGAGCATGCGTGTGTCATGCTGCGAATGGTGTGTGGTGTGTGGTGGTGGGTCTGATGCGTGCTGCGTGCGTGCATGTGTGCTCTCCTCAACTGACTTTCTGGAAGCTGTTTATAGGCTGTACACGTATTGAATTACGTAAGAGTGAGATTGTCGGCCTGGAACCTATTCGTCTTGCATAACAATACCTGTCTCCAGTGTCAATAGTCACTGGCGTGGCTCCACCTTCCTGGGGGAGGTATCTTGTTCCGTGCCCTGCATACGTTAAAGCAGCTGTCCTCTTGATTTACTTAACCCCTTGCCTGCCACTGCACATACATTTTCGTTTCTGAAATCTTTGCTCATTCAACGACCAAAAGTCAAACCGTCCAAGAAACACGGATACAAATTGGTCTCAGCAAGAGGCATAGATCCTCATGAGCCCCCGCAGTCGCGGGGGCTCATGAGGATCAATGCCTCTTGCAGTTGGTTTGTGTTCACGTTTTCTCGTCAGTGAAGGGGTTGAAAAAAATATTTGTCGCTCTGCTAGTAATTGTCATCTTGTACGTTTCGTTTTTATGGTTTTTGTTGTTGCATATACCAGATATATTTTATTTCAGTTGGTGTCGTAGAATAAATCATAAGGGTACCTGACCAAAAAAAAAGCGTGCTGACAAACTCTGCGCGCGCGCGATGGGGCTGACTCGTGTGAACCGTATTTTATAGATCAACGCGTACTCTTTAGGCGCCCGTGGATAATCACAGGCACCGCACTGCTCGCACAACTAATATAAGTTCTGTCAATCCAATACACTGTGCGTGTCACTATAATTTGACGCTTTTATTGCAAAGTTATTGCCCACATGTTGTCCTATGATCAATACGACTGACTTGACATGATCCCCACGATAAAATCTATCATACAAAAAGATAAAAAATAAAATAATAATAATTAAAAAATAAAATCAAAAATCAAAAAAAAAAAAAAATCACATAAACGCGTTCACCCTTCATGAAGGTGTGGCTCGACCTTGATAGTTCAAGGGTCGTGCCAGAATAGCCTGGCGCCTGTCGGCGCCAAACTATTCCGACACCACCCTTGAACTGTCATGGTCTGTCTGTCTCATGAATGGCAAGCAGCATTCAGAAGACAACTCGCAAATGTAAACATTTCGACGGCGTGGCTCAATTTGTCAATCCTAGCATTGTATTATTTTAGTACGGTTGGGCTGTCAGATTTACGCTATATCATTTAGTTTATTTTTTTTACTTTGATATTTTTGTCGTCGTATCCAAGTCGGCGTGTGTTTGCAGCGCGATTTTCTGCCTAGCAATGCTGCGTCGTTAAGCATGCCTTTGAATAGTGCATTCAACCGGGAAGTCACAATTAAGCGTCTTATCCAAACCGC
This sequence comes from Semisulcospira habei, assembly GCA_036245525.1. NCBI lineage: Eukaryota > Metazoa > Mollusca > Gastropoda > Semisulcospiridae > Semisulcospira > Semisulcospira habei. The sequence goes on from BTPG01000001.1 coordinate 53,803,048, forward strand.
TCACGACTGCGAGAGTCATAGATTTGCATGAGCTGCTACGGCTGCGGGGGCTGATTAGAATCTGTGCCTCTTGAAGGCAAATACTCATTGTCTTTAGTAGTTGGGACTCAAACTGAGGGGGGTACCTGAGGTTAAGCATACAGTGTTTTAAGTAGCCCAACCCGGGGGAGTCATAAAATCTCTCATGGCTCCGTCAATATCCACTTTCAACGTGTAAAGTATGCTTAACGTCCGTCAGTAACATAGTGCGCAATAAATCAGGAGGCCGACCTCGGCCGCAGTTGGCCCGCGCACTATCGTGCGTCCCGTCTCATGCGTGTTCTTTACGCGAATGTCGGTCAGAGTGTTGTGGTTTCAGTTAATTTCGACAGCAAAATCCGCGATCACCGGCAGCGAAAAGGTTGATTTTAAGTTCCGAATACTGTATTAACTCCCGAAGGCAAAAGAAAGCCACCATTTAACACACTCAGAGACTGAGAAATCACAATCAACTCAGTTCAGGCCCATTCCAGGAGCTGATCGTTCGTTAGCAAAGCAGGAAACATAGCAGTATACTGACGAGCAAAAGAAATGCGACAAATGCGCGGGGCAACTGTGGCCGACGTCGGCCTAGCCTTTTGCTGGGAAATGGTCCCATGCGGCTCACCACCCGGCTTCCGGACACCGATAATGCGCGTGTGTGAAAAGGCGCTCATGAGCTTAGAGAGCCACAACTACCGAAACAACTATACTGACCAGCAAATGAAATGCGACAATTGTGGAATCATCGGAAACACTTCAGTGTTTCCGATGATTCCACAATTGTCGCATTTCTTTTGCTCGTCAGTATACTGCTTTGTTTCCTGCTTTGCTAACGGACGTCAGCTCCTGGAATGGACCTGGACTGAGTTAATTGTGATTTCTCAGTCTCTGAATGTGTTAAATGGTGGCTTTCTTTTGCCTTCAGGAATTAATGCAGTATTCGGAACTTAAAATCAACCCTTTCGCTGACGGTTATGGATCGCGGATTTTGCGTCGAAATTAAACCACAACGCGGCTCTGACCGACCGATTGGCGTGAAGAACACGCATGAGACGGGACCCGAAAAATGGGCATAAACAACATAGGACTGACAAGAGACATAAATCCTCATCAGCCCCCGCGACTCTTGGGCGGTCCGTGGCGCAGTGGTTAAGGCGCCTGCCACCAATGCTAAAGGTGTGAGGTTCGATTACGGGTTTCCGGCGTCGGACTTTTTCTCCTGTAGTATGTGTCATCGTTAATTCGGGCGGATCGTCGGGGGTTCTTTCTCCGGGTACTTAGGCCCTTCCTCCGGCCCCTCCCATATGGTACCGGTTTCAGGCCACTTTATAAATTTCAAATACAAGCGATCAAAATTTCCGAAAACCTCAGTAGCTGAGCTGACCCTTCGCGCCACGTGAATGTCCTATGAAGTTTGTCATGTACTGTGTTTGTCTTCCGTGTGTATGTGTGTGTGTCACGTGAGCGTGCGTGTTGGGTTCAGTTCGCGGCGCTTTGAGCGATTCGCAGAATTGGGAAAAGCGCCTATATAATAACCGGTATTATTATTATTATTATTATTATTATTATTATGAATATTTATGTCTCTTGCTGATGGGTAACGTTCGCCTTGCCCCGGCAGTTAAAGGGGTTACGCGCCTACTAAAAAGAACAGCAACGACAACGACAAGAACAGCAAAACTTGCGTCTTGTCCATGTCTTTTTTTTTTTAAATTTGTTTTAAGCAATAAGTAATATAAAATACACAACGATAACAGTTATTTCTAAATCAGAAGTAGGTCAAACATCACACGGACTTCAAACATTCCGTGGATTCATCTAACCCGAAAATACATGAATATGCCTAATGAGTAACAGCCATTTGATAAAGAGTGTTTGTGTCACCGTATATCAGTGAACATAAATCAAACTGTAATCAACATCTTTCCACCAAACCCCGATAAGGGTTAACTCATTCAACTCAGACACGCCACGGCAAGACATGGATCGAGCGCGATAGTTCAAGGGTTGTGCCAGAATAGCTTGGCGCCCATAGGCGCCAAGCTATTCTGGCACAACCCTTGAACTATCACGCTCGATCTGTTTCCAGAAGTGTAATACAGTCTTCAGGGGGGCAACTTCAAACTTGGCGGATTTCGGTCCTGGAGCAGAATGTGATAACTGAAAGGAAATCCGATCTTTGAATAGTCTTTGAACCAGATGATCGCAAGGAAATGATTCCTTAATTGTCACCCACAGTTGGAGGTAGACCATCACTTTAACCTTTTGCGTGTCGGTAGCGGTTTTAGTCGCGAAGATTCCTAAACAATCCAGACCAAAAAGGTGACTGCCAAGCGTGTAAAATGCAAAGAAGTACCTAACAGAGAAAGAAACACGCTTAGAAAAGACGGGTACAACACAATTTATTAATATTTCGGGTAAATACCCTTTGTCAAAATAGACAAACAAACAGAGAGATTAGCCGCTACTTATCTTCATTCGCAGGAGGAATGTGGCAAAACTCCAACGCGATCCAACTGCAACAGGCATAGATCCTCATAAGCCCCTTCCCACCCCACCCCCACCCCATCCACTCCCCCACCCCCTCGTGGTCTGGTGAGGATCTGTGCCTCTTGCTGACAGCCACTTTGTATCTATGTTGTTTGGACAGGCAGGTGGATATCTTTGGCGCAGAATTAACCTATTCACCAGCTCTTCCCCTGACGCACGTAAATTTCGCCTTCCCAATTTCAAATGTAAAACACGTGGCGGTCGTGCCTTCTTCCATCTTGGCCACGCCACTTGGAACAGCCCCGGTCCGTAATTGTCAAACGCTCTCCTCGTTTAAATCACTTCTCAAAACCCACCTCTACTGACAACGCTGCCTTTCACTAGTTCATTTCCCCAGCCATGCACAATTGATCACCACGGTCACGTATGTGTGTGTGTGTGTGTGTGTGTGTGTGTGTGTGTGTGTGTGTGTGTGTGTGTGCGTGCGTGCGTGCGTGCGTGTGTGTGTGTGTGTGTGTGTGTGTGTGCGTGCGTGCGTATGTTGCGCGCGCGCGTGTGTGTGTGTGTGTGTGTGTGTGTGTGTGTGTGTGTGTGTGTGCGCGCGCGCGCGTGTTAGTTGTTAGCCTTTTCATTGTATCAGCGCTTAGAGCTACTTTTAGAATAAGCGCTTAACAAATCTCCTTATTATTATTATTATTATTATTATTAACTGCCGGGGGCAAGGCGAAAGCTACCCATCTGCGAGACATAAACCCTCATGAGCCCCCGCAGTCGCGGGGGCTCATGAGTATTTATGTCTCTTGTTAGTCCTGTGTTCGGTGTGTCCACGTCTGGTCCCGTTTCATTTGTGTTTTTCACGCGAATGTCAGTCAGTGCGCAGTGGTTTCAGACGCGAAATCCGCGTCCACTGGCAGTCAAAGGGTTAAAACTGATTTCAGTGACCTGCAATGGTGACATGTTCCTGTCAGTTATACACACTCACGGACTCATGTTGTCGTACACGATTGTTTAGCTCCGGCGTACCTCACTGATCAATCCTGTGAACAGGCATGAGGCTTGCAAAGATTTCAGGACCACTTCGGTATTTAGGTCAGGAAGCCGCACAAGTTTTCATTGTTTTGATGAAACGTGCGGACATATTTTTAATTGCCTGACATAGATGCACTATGACTTGTGCAAGTGACACAGTGTCTCATGAGCCCCTGCAGCCGAATCAGCGACCTCGGAATCTATGCCACTTACTCGCAAGTATTACCACATAGCGTCCTCATATGGAGAGAGTAGGGTGTGTTTTATGTCTACTACTGCCGTGTTCAGTGTCTACATTATCACGACAGAGTGGCCAAGGATCAGCTATTTGATTTGGTCTTTAAGAGCTTAGCAAACTAAACATTGATTGCTCTCTCGCGACTTGTTGGGGTAACGCTGTGCCTTCAAGAGCACGTAGGCTAAATTATCTTGTTTTCATCCCTACGTCACACGACCAATAGCTTTAGCGCAAACTGTGCCATATGACCGAGATACAAAAACCCTTGTAACTACTAATTGTGGAATTTTTGTAGCCCTCTTTCTGACGCGTCTTGGATGCCAGTTATGTTCGATAAAGTACAAAGCTACGTAGGTTGTTCGAAACGACAGGCACGCTTTTGGAGACGGCAACGTCATGAAAGGTTTTAAATTACGTCATAAGTCTATTATGTATAAATGTATATTCCTTTTACGTTTTTACGCGTTTGTGGAACTTGCTGCCAACTGAAATGCGGAATCTGCCCACATTGTCACAATTCAAAGCTCACTTAAAGACTTTTCTTTTCCGTCGGGCATTTAACACTTAGCTCATCTTTAGCTAACTGTTGACTGACTGCCTTTTATTCTGATGTTTGATCCTAGAGAAAGTGAATGTAAGGTGTTGGGAAGGAATGGGGTGGTTTAAAGTAGTGTATAAGCGAGAGTGTGTGAGAGAGAAGGTGTGCTGTTGTGCATGCGCAGTGAGTCCAGTGTTTTCCTGGAGAACAGCGCTATACAAGAACTATGTATTATTATTATATTATTATTATTATTATTATTATTATTATTATTATTATTATTATTATTATTATTATTACGTCTGTCATGTCTGGCGTGATCCAGATCAAAAGATTTCTTCTTTGTTTCTTTTACGAAAATAGTGGAGGAATGAAAACAAATACGTTATTGGTAGCAGGGGCTTGCTACACGGACTCTTGTGGGCCTTCGAGAGGTCAAAGAAACCATTGTATCCCTCAGGCCTTCGGGCTTCGGGATACAATGGTTCCTTTCACCTCCCTGAGGCCTACAAGTGTCCGTGTAGCAAACCCCTGCGACCCATAACTTATATTGTTCTTAGAAAATTAAATATTTGCCTCACACGCCGGTGTTAAAATCTAGTGACGTTTTTTGTACTTTAAAATAAACATAGAACATTTCTTATATCTCGAAGAAGCCGTTTGCAAATTAACTCATTCAAAACGATCGGCATCTAGATACGCGGTTTAAGCCACGTATCAGGATGCCGTTCGTCTCGAATGAGTTAAACAATTTATTTTCTGACCATCAACATATAGTTGATCTTTAGTAACACTGGCACAGTTGATCGTGCTCTGGTTCGCCGTACTGTAGTTCGCTATGCTCTGGTTCGCCGTACTGTTGTTCTCTATGCTCTGATTCGCCGTACTGACTGTTGTTCGCTATGCTCTTGTTTGCCGTACTGTTGTTGGCTATGCTCTTGTTCGCCGTACTGTTGTTGGCTATGCTCCGGTCCGCCGTACTGTTGTTCGCTATGCTCTGGTTTGACGTACTGTTGTTCGCCATGCTCTGGTTCGCCGTACTGCTGCTTGCCTTGCTCTAGTCCTCTATACAAAGATAGCGGGTTCAGAATTAGTGACTGATTATTCGATTATCTGCACTATCTCAGTGGATGCACTGGGCACATACCTTTCTCTGTTCCAAGGTTTAGAGTCTTCAAACAAATGAATCTTGTTCCATTCAGAGTGAATATATCGTCTTCAGTATTAGCACAGTTAACTCATTATCCCCTGACGATACAGCAGGATCTGGACTGACCACAATATGTCAAAAGTGATGTCAGAATAGCTTGGCGCCTCTAGGCGCCAAGCTACTCCGACACCACCCTTGAGCCACCATGGTCGATCTGTCTCCAGACCTGTGACCCAGACCTCAGAAGATATTCATTCAAAATTTGATAATTTCGTCCTCTGGTCTAAGAGGGTTAATACTTCGAGTTCAACAAAACCTTTTTCAGTTATTACAGAGGCGTACCTACATCGACGTAATTGTGAACTCATTCAGCCCGACGCACGTATTTCCCAAATTTTGGAGGCGTCATCTAACGACTATCCACCTGTTGCAGGAGATGGATCGACCATGATAATTCAAGGGTAGTGCCAGATTAGCTTGACGCCGACAGGCGCCAAGCTAATCTGGCACTACCCTTGAATTATCATGGTCGATCCATCTCCTGCTGTAGTGCGTCAGGTCTGAATGGGTTTAATCGCTCATTCCTACCAATAGTGTGACTTTGGTAACTTTGGAAGGCAGCGTCAGTAAACTCCGTGTGCCAGCTGAAGGGATGTATGGACCATTGATTGTTCAAGGCTAGTGCCACATTAGCGCCAAGCCTTCTCAAGCGCCAGTCTAATCCGGAAGTAAACTTGATCATGTGTGATCGATATTCCTCACTGCGGTGTCTGTAAGGGGAACGATGTAAAGAGACACTTCCTCCAGGCAATAGTACGCGATATCTCATTTTAAAATGTTTTTTGGCATGTCTCACAAATATGCTAAACAAAAGGACTAACTGATCAGCGGCAGCAAATCGAGGGAGACAGCTAGTTTGATTTAACTCTTGATGTTTGAATGTCCTGAAATGAAATACTTTTCTCCTTTCTGCATAGGAGAGTTCCACAATTGTATCGGCAAATTTTAACCACTAACCCATCAAGCCCTGACATGCTACGACAGGATGTGGATCGACCATGATAGTTCAAGGGTGGTGTCAGAATAGCTTGGCGCCTTAGGCGCCAAGCTATTCTGACACCACCCTTGAACTATCAAGGTCGATCTGTCTTCAAAACTGTCATGATAGATCTCAAAAGATATTTTTAAAAAAATGATAATTTTGTCCTGAGGATGTAAAGAGTTAAAGCCCACTTTTGGATCGATCCAGCTAGAGCAGCTCGCTGTGTATGTAATCAGAAATATGTTGAGTTTATCTCGTTCTAGTTTACACAACCAAGAGAGCAAAGTTTATCAAGCGATCAATAAGGAGTAGGATTTGAACTGGCTAAGCCGTCAGTTTGTTTTCCCAACTGACGAATGAACTAGTTGTCCCGGCGCCTGTGTTATTCGAAATCGTTGTGATTTTCTTTTTTTTTTATTTTACACACGCTCGCTCGCCTGTCGCCTTTTTGCGTCCGAAATCCAGACCCGAAAGGTGACTGCCAAGCGTGAAAAAAAAATACAAAGAAATACGCAACAGATGAAGAAACACCGCTAAGGAAGGACAAGTTGTCCTTTATAAGGGTGTTTCTTCCTCTGCAGGTATTTTTGCCCTGTGCTATCCCACACATCCCTGTGCACAAAAGGCCATCGGCTCGACGTCGGCCCCAGTCGGCCCCAGTCGGCCTCGCGCACTGCTGTAGCAGATCCAATAAAGAGTGGGACTTTAAGCTGCATGTAAGCTGGTTGCTTGTTTTCTTTGGAACGCCAGCCGTATTATTCACTACTCCGGCACAGGTAACAGACAGCTCATAGACTGATAGACCGGAAAGGGGGGTGGGGGGGGTGGGGGGGGGGGGGAGGGGGGTTGGGGGGTGAGGGGGGGGGGGGTGAGAGCACAATTTCGCATAATTGTTTTAACCCATTCAACCTCACGGCCGCATTTTTCCAAATTCTGGAGGCGTCACTTAACGACTGCGTATCAGTTGCAGGAGATGGGTCGGCCGTGATAATTTTAGGGCAGTGCCAGATTAGCTTGGCGCCTGAAGGCGCCAAGCTAATCTGGCACTGCCCTTGAATTATCATGGTCGATCATCCATCTCCTGCTGTAAGGCGCCGGGGCTAGATGGGTTAAGGTCCGTCGTCAATATAGACCGACAAGTGACGTAGATTCTAATGAGTCAGTTAAGGTCATTTCCAGCTCGTTAACCCCTTCCCTGCCACTGCACGTACATTTTTGTTGCTGAAATCTACGGTCATTCAAAGACCAAACGCCAACACCGTCAAAAAAAAAAAAAAAAAAAAAAAAAAAAAAAAAAAAAAAAAACCTGGGTACAAATTGGTCTCAGCAAGAAACATAGATCTTCATGAGCCCCCGCAACTGCGGGGGGGGGGGGGGGGGGGAGGGGGGGGGGGGATCATAAGGACCTATGTATTGTGGAGTTGGATTGTGTTCATTTTTCCTCAGCAATCAAGGGGTTAAACTCCTCAACTGTTAAGGCTTCCTCAGACGGAGAAACGAAACGAAACATTTCGTCGAAATGTCCGCATTTCAGACATTTCTCCAACATTTCACCGTTTCACGAAATGCGAAACAACACATTTCATGAAATAGAACCTGTCTCTATTTTGCGAAACATTTCGCCGAAACATTTCTACCGTTGCCCAATCAGCGTCGTCCGCTGCCAATCTGACGTCAGCCCAAACACTGAAGATAGCAACGGTAAAGCGATGCCGTTGAGTCAGGTCTATTATCATTCAGTGGCTAGAATTGCGTGATGTGACGCACGATTCTGTAAGATTTAACTTGAAGCGGAGAAATAATTTTCGAAATGGAATCTATCAAGTATCATCACTAAAGTACCACCAAAATATGATTTTAGGCCGTCAGTTTTCTGAACCCCACTTCAGTTCATCGGCTGCTCTGCTAATCCGCCTACAATATGGCGGCTATCGTTTCGAGACCGCGGCATCCTCGATTCACTTGAACAAGCCCTGTTTACGCATTCAAAAGCGCTAACGTTTATTCGATATGGTCGTAATTTCACTTTAATTGTGTAAGTAAAGGCACAAATGTCTTATATGTTTAGTGTTTAAACGTCAATAGTCAGAAATATGACCCGATATCCACCTACACAAACCAGAGCATGTGTCAGTGAAGACTTACTTCCCCTGTACCAATCAAAATGACTTTTCACCGCGTTTCTGCGTGTGCGGAGGAGGCATTTCGATGCAATGAAAATGTTTCGTTTCTTGTGCATTTCGTTTCTCCGTGTAGGGAAGCCTTTAGTGGGCGCAGACTGTCAGGGTCTGAAATCTGCTGCTAATTCCACGCCCAAAAGCACAAGGTGTCCCGGGAACACGGAGATAAGCAGTGTAGGCAAGTGACATAGATCTTCAAGCAGTGTGGGCAAGTGACATAGATCCTCACAAGCCCCCGCAATTGCGGGGGCTCACGAGGATCTATTTCACTTGCAGTTGGATCGTGTTCAGTGTTTCTCGTTTCTCGTTGCGTGAAGAGTTTAAGGGAATAGGGTGTTTAGTTTAATCAATGTATTGTCGTCTTTGTTTGTTGCATCGTTGAGTAATTTGTCTTAAGAAAAAAATCATTGCGTACCTTTTTTTTTTTCCACGTGCATTTCAGATGTAGGCCTACTTCGGACATAGATTTTGAAACACCCATTTAAAATCTGTAGACAGATTGCGCGCTACCACGCATACACAAGGGGCGTGACTTTGTGATGACCGGTTGCGTCAACGTGTGTGTGTGTGTGTGTGTGTGTGTGTGTGTGTGTATGTGTGTGTGTGTGTGTTTGTGTGTGCGGGGCTGAGGGGTGCGGGGTGGATGCATGCACGTGCGTGCGTGCGTGCTTGTGTGTGTGTGTGTGTGTGTGTGTGTGTGTGTGTGTGTGTATGTGTGTGTGTGTTGTGCGTGCGTGCGTGCATGTGTGTGTGTGTGTGTGTGTGTGTGTATGTGTGTGTGTGTGTGTGTGTGTGTGTGTGAAAGTTAGTTTAAACATACTTTTTACGTCTACCTTTACACATGTATAACGTAAAAAGTGTGTTCAAACTAACACACACACACATTACATATTAGACATCATTGGACTGTGTTGTAAAATAGTTTGTCTTATTGACATGACGACGCAGGTATCTTTTTTGAGAAAAGAAGTTTACTGATTTTGAACCTTGAATCTTTGAATCTTGAAGGTGTCCCTAGTAAACCGCCCTTGTGGTGACCAGATGCCACGCCGAACCGCTCTCGAGGGACTGTGTGAATTAATCAAACACCGCAGTCATAAAAGATAGTGAAGGCTACCACCGTTTAATACCTATAAGCTGTACGGCCAGAGAGGCACCGTCATTTAATACCTATATTCTTTAAGCTGTACGGTCAGAGAGGCACCGTCATTACTTATAAAGCTCTGTCCATATGCAAGAGGCATAGATTCTCATGAGAATCTATGCCTCTTGCCTACAGACTTGGTTAATCTCTACCTGAAGGAAGTGATTGGCTTCAGTTTGTGACTGCATGTGTTCGGGCCTGTAGACACTATAAGAAGGTACTCAATTATGAAGGAACAGCGAGCTCTCCCCCCAACGACCCATCCTCCCAAGGCGCGGACGGACACGACGAGAAGTTGATCAAAAGCGATGCGCGGACATTAGCGACAAACATTCAGAACATAACTCCCCCCCCCCCCCACCAACCCCCGCCCCCCCCCCTCCCCCCTGGACGAAATCAGCGAGAGCTGGAAGTCCGTGTCCTTTAAAAATAGCACGAGCAGAGAGAACAGCGCCATTCTGTTGGGCTTTGAAGGACAGATTATAGACGTATATATTATGTAGTAAAACTGTTGCCGCTAGGGTTTCATGTGAAAGAAAAACAGAAGATAGGAAAACCCTTTAAAATAGAAACAAGGAACGACGTTTCGGATCAAAGATCCTTCTTCAGGTGACATGGAAACAAACGTAGAACAGAAAAGAACACGAGAGAAAGAAAAGACGTCATCCTGTAAAATGAGAATTTAGAATGACGTAAAAAAAATATTTTTAAAAAAATGACGCAAATACACAAGCACAAAACACGTAGCACAAAACTTACGTCGACATACATACACGTCACTGAATACATTCACATTCACTCGTGCCTGATGCCGCCCAAATACATGCACACACACACACACACACACACACACACACACACACACACACACACACACACACACACACACACACACACACACACACACGCACGCACGCACACACGCACACACACACACACACACACACACACACACACACACACTCAACGGTAGCATCCAGTATCGACAGTGAGGTCAAGTCTGGCACCAACTACCCATCAGGCCAAGCATATCCCTAGGGGCGAATGTTCAAGCCGCGCGGATGGTAAGTGCCAAGCCTGTCCGCGAAAAAGGATTCTGTCATTTTGCGGCGGATGAAGTGGGATGTATTTTGCCAAAGGATGCGTATGCTGAAATGTGTGAGGCTATGAGGAGGTTCGTAGAAATGACGTCCAATCAGGTTGTTGTATCCGAGGCGGATCGAACGAACATGCTCCTCGCAGCGTTCAGGGAGTGTACGGTATGTCTCCCCTACATACAACATCTTTGGGCAGTGAGAACATGAGATGACATAGACAATATCCGATGACTGGCATGTGAATGATCGGTGGACATTGAAAGATGACAGGGGTCCGGTGATGACGGGGGATGTGTTGATGTACGGACATGCTTTGCAGTGTGGTTGCTGACAAGGGTGTGTGCCATGTGGTAAGGTGTTAGATGCGCGAAGTGAACTGTGAACAAGATGATCGCGTAGTTTAGTGTCACGTTTGTAAGCGACCAGCGGAGGCTCAGGAAATATGTCTTTCAATACTGTGTCATTCTGAATGATGTGGAAGTTTCTGAGGAGAATGTTTTTGATTGGGATGTTGTGAAGATGATACGTGATACACAGGACCGACCGGTCCTCTGCAGCACTGTGAGTTTTCTCCCGCAAAGCTTCACTTCTGCTTGTGGCCTCATCTTTAGAACGAGCGGTGTTGACGATGTCTTGTATATTATATTATATTATATTTTATATATATATATATATATATATATATATATATATATATATATATATATATATATATATATATATATATATATATATATATATATATATATATTACTTCACACACTCGGTGCACAGCCCCTCGCTAAGGAACATATACGTAAGTGTCAAAATGTTTTACGTGGTTACACACACGCCGATGGTGGCTTTATGCCGATCTGTGTCTTTTGCGGACAGGCGGTCTTACTGCTTGAGCAAATGAGATCCGATCTGGCCTGAAATCAGAGGCTGTGATAGACGAGACTTGAAGGCTGGCTAAGACAGAACTGATGACATGTATTCCCCAATGTTCAAAAGGCCGTCGGGCCGACGTCGGCCCTATGACCTTTTGCGCATTGGGATCGCTTGTACAGCTGAACGGGACCCATCTAAAACAGACATCGGTTTTCGTGAGTCCTTGCAGTCCCTGGGGGAGGAGGGGGGGTGGGGTAGCTCGAAAGGGTTGGTTGGTTAGTTCAGGTTTAACGTCCACAGCACCGAGGTGATCATGGACGGCCCTGACGGGCGGGTTATGGGGGATAGGGAAATCTATTGCCTATGGAGTACGACCTGAACACTTATCAACTCAGGCGCACTCCAACTGTGCCACTTTCATTTACCAGGACCTTTACCAGGACCTTTCAACGGACATGCTAGTGGTGGGGTGGGGGGGGGGGCGGGGAAGGGGGAAGGGGTGGTGGTATTGATGCTCATGACAATCGAAGCGTCTTACTAGTTGTGATTATACGAGCCCGTGATTCTGGGCCTTGCGGTTAAAAGCCGCAGGATACAAAATCACATTCTACCAGGCAGTCTGAACTTCTGTAAGTACACTGTAAACTTCGAATCATATCACAAAATGCCAGCGGATGAACATTGTTTTGTTGTTCCATACCAAGTTCGCTGTGTATTAACGCAATAATGTACGTGGATCTGTGAAGAAGAAGCCAGTTGCATGAGCGAGCTTAGTCCTGCAACAGCCATTAAGCAAGGTGCGCCGTTATAGCGGCGCGCCTTGCTTAGTGGCTGGCGCATGACTAAGCTCGCTCATGCAAATGACCCCAGGGGCGGATCGGGGAGGGTGGGGTTACAAGGGTTTTAGACCCCCCCCCCTCCCGACCCAAAATTCTTTAAAATGCTACAACAAAGTCTCTTTTTGTTGTGTTTGGAAACCACCATTCTCCCCCCCCCCCCCCCCCCCCCCTGTTGTTTGATGTTTCGGCGAATATTGAGAGTCATAACACGCACGCGCGCTCTCTCCTTCCCATCCACCCCCCCCCCCTCCCTCCCGTCCCCCTTGGAGAAGCCATGTTAATCCGACTTGGAAAAGAAACCATACAGTGAGGAAGGAAAACCCCTTTCGGATCTACCGGATGGAAGGTCCGCTTTGTTTGTTGCTGATATAAACGAAATCGTCTGAGTCAGTGCAGTAGTAGGCTACATAATTATTGTATATTAATCTCTGATTTTAGCCTTTGACGTACGAAACTACCAAATGCGAGAGTTCTTCTGGCAGAAGGCGTCACCGGGTGTTCCACTTTAGGATTGTGAATACTCGGGTGGGGTTGGGGAAGGGGTGGGGGAGGAGGGGGGGGGGGGAGTGGCTAAGGTCAGTATTTTGTAGGGTAGCTGAGGCCATTGAATTGTTAGCCCATTCAGCCCTGACGCACTACAGCAGGAGATGGGGTCGATCATGATAATTCAAGGGTAGTGCCAAATTAGCTTGGCGCCTGTGGACAATTTGGCACTGCCCTTGAATTATCATGGTCGATCCATCTCCTACAACTGGTGCATAGTCATTAGATGACGCCTCCAAAATTTGGGAAATACGGCCCCTGGGCTGAAGGAGTTAACGTGCAATAAACAGTCTGTTTACATATACGCTTGGCAGTCACCTTTTGGTCTGGAGTTCGTGTTTTATACACCGCAACACCCACTGGAAGCACGTAATGAGGACAATGGAAGATCTATTTTCTCACGGCAAAGGGATTTTTTAACAGCGGAAAATGGATTGTCAGAAAGGTACTAAAATGTTCATTATATTGGTCGCATGAACGTTTCAGAGTGAATGATTTATCTTTCCTTAATCCTTTGGCTATCGGTAGCGGTTTTTGTCGCGATAATTCAAATAATCGCGACAAAAAACAAAACAAAAACAAACAAACGCTATCGACCCCCAAAGGGTTAAACAAGTCCTAAGTAAGTGTCTTGAATTGCTGTCTGGAGCACAAACACGACCTGATTAGCATGTCGGGAGCTATAAAGACGTCTTGAGTAAGCCGTTGTTACATTTCTGTCGGGAGCAGAAACGACTTATGCTGAACATTTCATGAGCTAAAACGCATCCTGACAGCAGCAAAACCTTCAGGCTATGTCAGACGGAGGCTGAAAACATTTTTCAAAAACAAAAACACCTCTGCTTTGACAACACCCCGTGTGACATGGCACACATCACTGTTTTCGAAAACAGTTTCCTACTGCTTTCAGAATTTAGAACCGATCCTAAAACCTCGCAACTGTTTCGGAAAACACTGCTGCTTGAACCAATCAACGTTAAACAAAAGATTACGTGACGGTCATTTTGATACACACAATAATGACAAGGACCTTTCACGACTCCCTTCACACAAAGATCGCCAAAGGGAAACAACTTTGGAAATGTATAAACGCAACACAACAACGCTGTTTCTCCGTGTGACATGCTCGAAGCAGAACCACAGTTTTCGAAAACTCTTGTTTTATAAAACTGTTTTCAGAAACTGTTTTCAGAAACTGTTTTCAGAAACTGTACCGTCTGACAAGTCCTTTACTCAGGATGTGTTTATAGAGACAGGGACAGTGAGGTTTCATTTTGCTGAACCTCCGACTCCCAACCAGAACGAACGGAGCGTGGTCACGGCGGATAACCAGCCTTCTGTCATAAGCAAAGACACTACTCTGAACATCCGAATATCTCCAAGAAGCATAGATCATCATGGCGGCTACGGGCTCATGAGTATCTATGCCTCTTGGAGATGTTTGGAGTGTTGTCTATTCTTATGGAACAAGCTGGTCATCCACCGTTGTAGAGCAAGAAGGAACTACGTTCATTTTTGAGAAAAGCGAAATTTTCATTGTTAATGAAAAAAAAATCTCGCTTCTCTCACAAATGGACGTACTTGCTTTTGCAGTAAAACGGCAAAACGACTCTCTGCAGGAAAAGTGTGTTAAGAGTGTCACTTTGTCTACTTTAGTAGTGGCGGACTACTTTAAGAATTAAGGATTATTTCATCGCATTGTCGATTGTCATTGTCACTGCGTCCACTGGCAGTGAAGGTGTTAAACTCAAGTTCTTACTTTCACAAATATTTATTTTGCCCTGCAGTTTAATTGCATTCTTCAACGACAGATTCGGTTTAATCTGCGCCACACACTCCTATCTCACAAGTAGAAATCGTGAGTTGAAGATTTGCAGAGGGATTAAAAAAAAAAATCGTTTTACTTTGGCAAAGACTGAACACAACCAGATGCAAGAGGGGTAGATCCTCATGGGGTCCGGCAGTTTCGGGACTCATGAGGATTTG
>BTPG01000001.1:53820714-53828214 GCA_036245525.1 Semisulcospira habei
GAACGTCATAACTCCGTGGCAGCTACTGACGAGACCATTCGGCGGAAATGACGCGTTAGAGACATTCTACTGGACATTGCATGTGGTCACTTTTAAATCTGTGTTCCTGAGGCCTTGTAATGGTCTGTCAGATCTAAACCTTTGTTCTGTAGACTGTTTTGTAGACTGTGTTTCCGGGGGTTCAGTCGTGGCAGTGATTATTTTGTGTCTTATAGGCTTACGAATCTGATTTCCACGGTGACTGACATCTTACGGAAGAACATCATAACTCCTTGGCAGCTACTGATGAGACCATTCGCGTTAGTTACGCGTCTTTTCCGCCGGAATGGTATCGTCAGTAACAATCAAAGGGTTAAAATAATAATTTGATTTGCTTGAAAAGTCAATGACAGATGATTTTAACCCTTTGGGTGTCCGTAGTGGAAGGAATCATCGCGACTAAAACCGCTACGGACACCCAAAGCGTTTAACTCATTCTACCCCAGACACACCACAGCAAGATAAGGATCGACCATGATAGTTCAAGGGTGATGCCAGATGCTATTCTGGCATCACCCTTGAACTATCATGGTCGATCTGTGTCCTGCACTAGAGTGCAGTCTTCAGAGGACAAGGGCAAAACTTGGGGATTTCGGTGTTGGGGTAGAATGAGTTAAACAAAATCATGATATAACTGAATATTTTGTTTTTCTCCGATCCAGACATGGATACTACAAACGAGGCGGATGGTACCGACAAGGACGCTCCCAAGCTTCTGTGCTGGGGATGCGGGGAGTTCGGCCAGCACTGTCAAGGTCACACCAATGACGTCAGCTTCCGGGAGTCAGAGGTCAACCACTTTGGACGCGCTGGAACGCTTGGATCCGTCAAAGCGGTGGCATGCGGGGCGAGCCATACAGCGATTTTGACAGGTAAGAACTTGAGATATCTAGGTGAACCCCTTCTCTGCCAAAAGACGCGCGTTTTGCTGCTGAAATCTGTGTTCACTGAACGACCAAAAGCCGCAACCGTCCAAAGAACTACATTGGACACAGAGTGGTTTCAACAAGAGGCATAGATCCTCATGAGCCCTTGGGGGTTCATGAGAATATATGCCTCTTGTTGAAACCACTGCGCGTGATCCATTTTCCTTTCGCGATTTGGGATTGTTACGTGGTAGTGGTCGTAGGATCATGCAATCACACCAGACACACGCACGTAGGGTTCTTGCAGAAAAAAACTCACTCAGTTGCAACTCGTCACACGTGGCACAAGGTTCTAGACCACACTGGAGCAACCGTTTCAACAGTACCTTATTCTCACGATGCACTCTCAGCACAATGCATCCACACTTTGATGCACTATCTCTCATAAAATCATCCTCATTTTGATACTCTGTCTCTTACAATGCATTTTCATTTTGACACACTGTCCCTTACGATGCATTGCACAAACTTTCTTTTCATACTATCACAAATTTCCACAACAATCCCGCAAATTACACAACTCAACCAATCAGAAAAGAACTGAACACAACTGAACCAATCAAAAAAAGAAAACGTTACTAAAATAATTAATATTCATTAAAAGGAACACTCTAGATTTTTCTACAATCTTCCACTAAAAGTTATGTGCATAAACGTCATGAAATGTAACATGTGTGTACTACAAAACTGTGACGTCATGCTTGAGGTCAATAGAACAATCGCGCCTTTTCCAGAACTTTCCAGCGTAATCTAGGTCGGACTTTGATACAAGTTAGCGACTTGAAATGTCGAACACACACACACACACACGGCACACACACACACACGCACACAAATCGCAATTCTCCATGCAAAAGGAAACGAATCATACTACAAAGGTACGTGATTCTGATCTAAAATAACTCAACTGAACACCGGATCTTTTCTATGATCAACACACACATGTCCTTTAAAGATTAACACCAACCACAAACGTAACAGGGATCTTCTACGTTAAACTACAATCGTTAAAAGTAACCTACACAATCTGCGCTCACTGGCCGCGAACTGGTCTAGAATGGTCAGTGTTGAAATACCTTGGTGCCACGCGAATGCAGGGGTATGCAGATAAACTAAGCCTATGCGGCCGAGACAAAAAAAAAAACTCTTGGCCAAAGGGCAAACCAAGCAAAAGGCGTACAATGCCTTGCACATTGCCATGAAGATGTTGCTTCCCTTGGATTACCATTTTCCCTTCTCAACACCCACTGTGAAAGGCTACTCAAAAAAATGTAGTCGCTGTCAATAAACCTAAAGTGGTCGTGCATTTACTGAGAATCACATAAAGAAGGGGCTCGAGTAGGGTTTTGTTTAATGATATAGTGACGCACACAGTATTGTTGGAACGTGACTGTAGGAGAATGTGTATGAATACATTTATTTAACCCTTTTCATCCTGATACACAGGCCATTGCTTGAAATATTAATTTGACCATGACAGTTCGAGGATGGTGCCAGAATAGCTTGGCGCCTTAGGCGCCAAGCTAATCTGGCACCAACCTCGAACTAAAACGTTGGATCTATCTCCAGATCTGTAATGTAGTTTTCATAGAACACAATAAGCGTGTTATGTGGTAGTCGTAGTCGAAGTATGATAAAATCATACCAGACGCGCGCACGTAGGGTTCGTGTAAAGAAACTTCAATCAGCTTGCAACTCGTCACACGTAGTAGACCACTCTGGAGTAACAGTTCCAACAATATTTTATTGCAGCGATGTGATCTCCACACAATGCATTCACAACTGCACCAACACTGATACACTGTCTCCTCTACAATGCATCAACACTTTTGACACACTGCGTCTCTCATACAATGTACCCACATACTTCCTAACACGGTCTTTTATACTATTACAGATTTCCAGAACAATCCAGCAAATTCTCCCAACACAACCAATCCCAGAAAAGGAAACGTAATCAAAACTCATTAATATTCATGAAAGAGAATACATTAGAATGAACTACAAAATTCCACTACTATTTTAGGCGTCTTTGATACAATGTTACGAAATGTAGCCGACACTGACTTTGACGTCATATCTGAGGTCACTAGAAAGATCACGAACCTGCTCGAACCTTCCAGTCTAATGCAGGCGAAACTACGCGTCACAACAAAAATCGAAAACAATTCTCCGTGCAAAAGAAAAAGAATCCTACTAAAAAGGTACGTAATTCTTATCCAAAATAACTCAAATGAATATCGGATCTTTTCTATGATTAGTACACACCTGCTCGCAAAGAATAACACAACCACAAACGTAACAAAGCGATTTATTAAAAAAATCTGCCTCAATATGTCATGGGTTAATTTCCTTCAATGCCGCGCGTTCTCTGCGGGGGCTTATGGTGTTATTTGTCTCTTGTTCGCCCATTTTATATCCGTGTTCCTTTGATGTATGAGGCTGTTAGTCGTTCAGTTCGACAGGCTCAAACTTCGTCCGCCTGCAGTGGGCTTCATAACCAGTACTAACAGAGACCCTCCTTGGTTTAAATAAATAAATAAATACATAAATAAATAATAAATCAGCGCATTACGTACGCGCTTTATCCCAATGGAAAATCGGCTCAAAGCACCGCCGCGAACTGAACCCGTCAAGCTCGCTCACGTGAATCACACGCATTCACTCACACACTGTACACAAACACAGAACATTAACGTAGTGCTAAGGGCAAGCTCAAGCGAGCTACTGAGGTTTTTGGAAATTTAAGTCGTGTGTATTTGAAATGTGATTTAGTGGCCTCAGAAACTGTTACCGAAGTTTGAGACCATATACTGACCATCAATACCGACGAGCAAAAGAAATGCGACATTTTTAGAATCATCGGGGAAAAAAACTGTAGTGTTCCGGATGACCGGTTAAAAATGTTGACGAGCAAAAGAAATGCGACATTTTTGGAATCATCGGAAACACTTTAGTGTGTGATGTAGAGGACACTTTAGTGTGTGATGTAGAGGACACTTTAGTGTGTGATGTAGAGGACACTTTAGTGTGTGATGTAGAGGACACTTTAGTGTGTGATGTAGAGGACACTTTAGTGTGTGATGTAGAGGACACTTTAGTGTGTGATGTAGAGGACACTTTAGTGTGTGATGTAGAGGACACTTTAGTGTGTGATGTAGAGGACACTTTAGTGTGTGATGTAGAGGACACTTCAGTGTGTGATGTAGAGGACACTTTAGTGTGTGATGTAGAGGACACTTTAGTGTGTGATGTAGAGGACACTTTAGTGTGTGATGTAGAGGACACTTTAGTGTGTGATGTAGTGGACACTTTAGTGTTTACGATGATTCCAAAAATGTCGCATTTCTTTTGCTCAGTATATAATCAGTCATAGGGTCGACAGTGATGATGATGACGATACTTCTGCAGCAGGAACAATTTTTCACAGCGCGGATCACATTCAGCTGAAATCCCATGAGAACCGTTCTGTAAGGAGAAGAAGGAAAGAGGTGAGGGGACGGGGGTTTGGGCGGTGAGGGGGGGGAAGGGGCGTGTTGAGGGTGGGAGCGGGGGGGGTACGGGGGGTTTCCATTGGTCATGAAAGATAGATCAGGGGTATTCCCTGATTTTTTTTATATCCATGTCGCTTTTTCAAGAGCGTGACTGAAAGGACAACAAAAGAGTCAGTAGTGTTGTCAGTGCGTCTAATAAATGCTCTGTGACTACTGAATCACCAACGCGTGGAAACAAGAAAAGCCACCTAAAACACACTTAGATTTTCCCCTCTTTCCCCTCTGCCTGAAAAAAAAAAAAAGACGTACATGAAGCTAGCAAGAGGCGTGGATCCTCATGAGCCCCCGCAAGTTGCGGGGGCTCATGAGGATCATTCCTCTTGCTGAAGACATTCAGTCTTGTGTTGCAGGAGTGATAAAAGACCCCCTTCAATTCTGTAATTAAATGTGCGATTTTTTTATTCGCTGCCCGCCCCACCATGGGTGCCTCTGTCCCCTGGCCTGAGGTTGTCTCCCTTCGGTCTGAGGTTGCCTCCCTTCCTTCCGCAGTAACACGCCCTCGCCACCGCCGGTCCCGCGGGTGAGGAAACCGTAACACCATGAGAGAAAAAAAATTACTGCCCTTACCCTACAGCGGTTTTGGCCGGTGTATAGCTTTTGTAATACCGCTTGCTGGAAAAGATATTAACCCATTCAGCCCTGACGCACTACAGCAGGAGATGGGTCAACCATGTTAATTCAAGGGTTGTGCCAGATTACCTTGTCGCTTGTCGGCGCCAAACTAACCCGGCGCTGCCCTTAAATTATCATGGTCGATCCATCTCCTGCAACTGGTGCATAGTCATTATGTGACACCTCCCAAATTTGGGAAATACGGCCGTCGGGCTGAATGAGTTAATGAAGAAGATTTTGTTTTTAAATTGAAAAAAAAAATCCTCAGTCACAACTTTGTCAAACATTTTCCACCAGTCTTGTCCTAATCGAAACTAGGTGAAAGTATGCACCATCGAATTCGTCCGACATCGGGGAATTTAGGGACATAAGTTTCAATGACTTTTGCCAGCCCGTCGTAGTCCTGACTACTTTGTTTTGAGCATTTTTTTTTTTTTTTCGGTCCCACTTGTCCCACGCAAAAATCTCACCGCAGTGCACGGGGACAGTTGGTTGGCAGTTACTGGCTTTCGGAAAAAGTTTCCTGCAACTGGGGGCTGATGTCAAATGCTAGTCACACTTGAAAGTACGAGATACTCATAATCTTGGGTGTTAGATCGAAAACGTGACTGTGGGAAGTTTAATTAACTCATTCGAGACGTGCCGCCTGCGGAAACGGGGATACGCGGCTTAAGCCGCGTATCCGCGTATCCGCAGGCGGCACGTCTCGAATAAGTTAAGGATGGCGCTAAGCGCGTCCATACGGGCTTTTCGAGCACATAGTACCCATTTTGTAGAAAAGGAGTTTTAACTAAAGTATTCAAGTACACCTTCAAGTACACCTTTGAGATCTAATTCGCCGTTGCTGTGGAGCTGTGCGTTTACCGCTGTTTGACTCGTATGTAACGTGGTTTTGTTTTTGTAAGAAATCATGTGTACACAAAATATCGTGTACTATAGTAGATGCCCTTGATATTTGTTATAACGTGAATCAGTTTTGGATGAAACTTGAGATTATGATAATGAAAGAGAGAGAGAGAGAGAGAGAGAGAGAGAGAGAGAGAGAGAGAGAGAGAGAGAGAGAGAGAGAGAGAGAGAAAATATTGTATCAACAGCTATAGGCGCCTTTGTCATTTCAATATAAGGACCCTTTTCTCGTAGGGTAGCTAACAAGCCACATTACCGGTCGTGCCCGGCGGAGTGTTGTGGTTTATTTTACAAGTTATTTTCCTGTGTTCGTGTTCGATCTCAGTGGCCCCGTCACCGGCGATCTTTGTTACTCAAACCGCGCGATAAATCGGCCTTAATTTCCTGTAGGGCTCACATCTGTAATCTTAAAGCAGTCAATCGAACAGTACCCTTCCGTCTGCAAGAGGCATAGATTCTCATGAGCCCCTGCAGTCGCAGGGTCTCATGAGAATCTATACATCTTGCTGGTTCATGCTTTACTTATAAATCTTTCGTTCGATGGTCCAAGTTGCTGAGGTTAAACTTAAATTATGATACGATGAATGGCTGAAATCAGGAATCAATTGCAAAATGGCACAGATTCTTATGAGCCTTTACAGCCGCAGGAGCTGATGATAATCAGCTCATATTGCTTGCCCCTGATTTACCTATTTCCTGTTCGTTAGACGGAAGAAGTCATAGACTGAGGCTGAAGTGAGAGGTCTGACACGTGTAATCTTTACGCCAGACGGGTTCTATGCTGTCAAAACTGGAATAATATTGTTGCCCTTCACTTGTCGACTTGGAGGTTGGAGTCTCTTTTGTGCATGGACCATAATTTAACCCATTCTGCTCTGATAACCTACAACAGGAGACAATATAACGATTGTCATAGTTCAAGGGTGCTGTGATCTTGACAGTTCAACGGTAGTTTCAGAATAGCTTGGCGCCTGCGGGCGCCAAGTTATTCAGGAACCACCCTTGAATTGTCAAGGTGGTTCTGTCTCCTAAGCGGGTTAGTAATATTAAGCCTTTGGTAATCGGTATCGTGGTTTGGCCGTGCTGATTCCTGCAGGAATCACGTCGACCAAACAAGCTACCGACAGCCAAAGGGTTAGAAGGACAACTGCAGACTTCGGGAACTTCGACTCATAAAACAATAACAACAACAACAACAACAACAAGAACAACAACCTGCTAATACACGAACACGATCCAAAATTAGAACTAAAATTATTATTTACTCTAGTCCAGCCTATGATTACTGCGAACACTGGGCGCTGGACTATATTTCAGTCTGTACCAATGCTTTTAAGTGATGGGCAGACAAATTTTCCTCACAACAGTCAACTTAGTACTACTGTCAAAAGTTATTTACGCATAAATGAAAGTTGTCTTGGCAGTTACACAAATTGTCACATTTGCAAAAAGGTTTTTTTTTT
>BTPG01000001.1:53830714-53898214 GCA_036245525.1 Semisulcospira habei
GTCTGTGTGTGCGCGCGAGCATGTGTGTGTCAGTGTGCGCGCGTTGCGTGTACTTTCTGTTTTTCGTTTGTTTTTGTATGACCGAATGAATGAATGAATTTTGTTTAATGTCTCTTCATGTTTAATGTCTCCTAATTTTTCTTTGTGTAATTTGGTACTATTAGTATTACAATTATTATCCTGTGTTTGTAGAGTAGCAACGGCAAGTATGAAAAATGGCACATGTGCTAATTACTTCATCCGTTGAGAAATAAAGTTTCATTTCATTTCATTTCATTTCTCTCTCTCTCTCTCTCTCTCTCTCTCTCTCTCTCTCTCTCTCTCTCTCTCTCTCTCTCTCTCTCTCTCTCTCTCTCTCTCTCTCTCTCTCTCTCTCTCTCTCTCTCTCTCTCTCTCTCTCTCTCAGTCTCTGTTTTTGTGCTAATTTGAAAGTTATCATCTGATTATCCATCGTCGCTGTCATCTCATGGCTGTACGTTTTGGAGATTAAACACTGAACGGCAAACCTTTGTTCATTGATAATATCGTGACACTTATGAATGCGCAAATCGATTTCCTACAATTTTGCTATACATTGAGTAATCTGAACACAGAAGAATCAATTTTGATTTCCTAGATCTGAAAGGTTGGTTTAGATTTACAGAAGGTTACATATAAATTATAGGCCAGTGCTTGAGAAACTTTCCCTGTGAAGACAAAAGACAGTATGTCCATTTTTGTGAAAAGCAACAGTTTCTCGCGAGATTTTCATTGTATTACGATAAAATTGTTGTTTTTCACAAAAATTGGACTTTCTGACTTCTGCCAGCACGGTGTGTTTGCCGACATAGACTGAATGCTCGCGGCCAAAATAATGACCTTTACAACTTGCGTCTACTGATCTGGACGCTCTTCACACCATGTATATAATTTAGTATCAAATAATAAAGAAAAATTGTCTGTCCATATCTTCTTTTTAAAAAAGAAAAGAAAAAAGGAACAGAACAAAAATGTGCACATTTATGCATTTCTTTGTTCCGTTTTTTGTCGCGTCAGGGGTAGTCTCTGGTTACCCATCACCACAACATCTCTCTTCCCCTGAAACATTATCTCTACCCCCGCTGCCCACCTCCCTATCCCCCACGCCCCTTCATGTCCTCCCATCGTCGTTGAGGTTATTTCGATGGCTTTGGCTGTTCAAAGAACGCCCTTAACGAGGCACTACCTACCTAGATCATCATGAGCTCTAGCAGCTAGCGATGACTCATAAGGATCTATGTATATTGTGGAACCAGTTCTCATCTGTGCCTCCCATACACAATGTTCCTTCGGGAGATTGTGAAGTGAAAAGAACGCTCTAACCCTCTAACTGCAAGAAGCATAGATCCTTATGAATCCAGCACAGCCTTCGGGAGCTCATAAGGGTATATCACTCTAGTGAACCAACTCTCATCTGTGTTCCTTAAACAGAAATTCTCATCGGGTGTCTAACATGCTCTGGTCTTCAATGGATCACCCTGAACACATCCTACCCATCTGAAAGAGGCATAGATCCTTATGAGATCCTTATAGATCCTCATAAAGATCTCTGCCTCTTGTAGAAAACAAATTACGTCTGTGTCCCCGAGACGAAAACAGCATCGGGTGCCTAAGACGCAGTTGAGCAATTCCATTTTCCACGCTGGATCTCGTGTAGTCCTAACCAATCGTCCTAAATTTTCCCTGGAAATTTTTCAATGAGTGATGAGCGAGGTGACAGAATTCATTTTTATTTCGCATCCGGGCTGAGGTTAGGTGTCGCGGTCCGTCGGATTTACGCGCATATAAATTGTGGCTCCGGCCAGGAGATGGGGGCAGGGACCAGGGCCATAAAATGATGGACTCCATCCTAGCCCGTGGGGGTCGGGTGGTGGTGGTTGTAGAGAGAGAGAGGTGGGGGGGGAGGGGGGGGGAGGGGGGGAAGGGCCGGAGGTGTCAGGGGCCAGCCAGCAAGTGGCTGCGAGGTGTCACCTTCGTTTACACCCAGACCCCCGCCAAAGTAAATCATGTCGTCTGCGATGAACCTTCTATACAGTCGCTTCTCCAAAACCATGATGGTCCGCTCATCTTTCTGAGTAACAACTTGAAGAAATCTCAGTCGGCAAAAGGCATAGATTCTCATTAGCCCCTGCTCCGCAGGGGCTCATGAGAATATATGCCTCTTGCAGATCGAAGGGTTTCATATCGGACTGCATGTAAAGGAAATCTATATACTCAACTTTGATTATCAATTTACTCTGAGGAACTCTTGCGAGAAATTCCCCCTGCACGAGGTATAGATTTTCATGGGCTTCTGAGGCTGCGGAGGCTCGCGAGAATCCATGCCCCATGTAGATGGCCTGAACTGGTGAGAAGGGGGAATATGAGGTTTTTATTATCATCATTCTACCACAAAAGTTGCCTTTGCGGTAAATTTTTTCTAAATGTGCCTGTATGACACCTCTGGTCCTACACTGTGGAAATGATGTGTTCTGGTCATGATTCACACGCTGAAGTGCGTGGATGTGGATATTTGCAGGCAAAATCCAGACCAGAAAGGAGACTGCCAACTAGGCTTGTAAAATGTACAGAATATACCTGTAAAGAAAGATACAAGCTTAGAAGGGACTATCACTGACGACGCCATTTGTGTCGTCATTGTCCGTTCTTTTTGTGTGGTTTTTTTTTGGTCCTTGTTAATGATTTTATTTGCAGGTAAAACTACGCTGCAGTAAGAGCACTCCAAAGCATTACCACACCGTCTTTACCGAATCTCTGAGCGTATGCATCTGACCACTACACATACCTACAGCATTACTGTTTCTTAACCTATTCGTTGCGGTTGATCACGAATTTCGCGCCTGAACCAGTGCACCCTGACCGACATTCGCGTGAAGAACTCCAGGACCAACTATCTATCTATCTATCTATCTATATCCCGTAGTCTTGCCGACCGTTGGGGCACCACTGAAGACTTGGCAACCAGCTCCCTCCAATCCTCTCTGTTCTCTGCCATTTTCAGCGTGTCGCCCAGCCTCAGTCCTGTCCACTCTGAGATATTGTCCTCCCATCTTTTCCTCTGTCTTCCTCTCCTTCGTCCTCCTTGCACAGTGCCTTGCAGGATTGTTTTTGGTAAGCCCTGCTGAACGCGTGACATGCCCATACCAGGACCAACATTAGACACAAGGAACACAGGGCCAACAAGAGACATAAACCCTCATGAGCCCCCGCATTCGCGGGGCTCAGAGGGTTTAGTCCCTGCAGTTGGGTGTTCGCCCAGCGCCCCCCCCCCCCCCCCCCCCCCCCCCCGGCTGTTAACGCTGTTGACTGGCTGCCGCTCGGGGAAAAAAGTCACCTAATCACGCATCTTTTCCGCCGAGCCGGCGGTATTGTTGGCAGCAATCAATGGGTTACTGTACTGAGAATCAAAAGCCTCAGCTTCGGTTCTGATCAGAACTGTATGGCCAGTAAGGGGCTTCGGGTTGGACGCTGGATGGTTAATCCGATTTTTTTTCTTTTTCTATCCCATATCCAAAACTATCCATAGGCAAGAGACTTAGATTCTTATGAGCTCCGGTGTCGCAGGGGATGATGAAAATCTACGTCAGTTGCAGATAAAAGAGACTTGGATGAGGGACCCGTGATTTTTTGTGTTGTTGTTGTGCTGACCAGAGATGGACAAAAACTCTTAAGAAAACACCCTTGCGACACTGTTTCTGCGGTCACCTCGTCAGGACGCTCATGAACTGTCCACAGCCCTAGGGGTGGGGAGTTATGGGGACGGGGGGAATGACTGGGAACTATGGAGGGACGGGGGGTACAAGGGGAGAGACCCGCCCTAACAGACCGTCCCTCATTATCTTGGTCACGCCTCGTTTACTCTGGCGTCTCGCGCACCGCGCTTCCCCAAACACGCTAATTGGGCACTCGTGTTGGGTGACCCCCGCAATCTGAAAATGAAAACAGGCTCCACGACCTATTTCCAAAGGAGGCATAGATTCTCATCAGCCCCTGCGGCTGCAGAGGCTGATGAGGATCTATGCCTCTTTACACGAAACGTTTTGTTGAAGGAAACGTACTGAACACCCGTCTTGGATGACCCTTCAATTTGAGGACTGATGTAAATGAGGCGGGGTCGCAGTCCTCAAGAGGCATAGACAGGGGACCATGAGAATCTATGCCTCTTGCACGTGGAAGGATTTGGGTTGAAGGAAATGTAATTGGGCCCCCGTGTTCGATGCTCAGCCAAGAGGCGCTAATCCAAACTATGATTCTCTTCATCGAGAGGCGCTATGTTCTTGTGCTGGACTGAATTAGAGAACACCACCATCTTCACAAGACATAGATGCTGCAGAACATTATGAGGATCTATGCTGTCAAAAGTCCCAACCACGTTCCTTAAGAGACAAGCACTGTCCTAGGACGGTTAAGGAGACATGGGAGGATTTCTCTTTTAACACATTCTCCCCCAGGTCCGAAATACCCAAATTTTGAAGTTGCCCTCTGTAGGACCTGTATGACAATTCTAGAGACAGATGGAGCATGATAGTTCAAGGGTGGTGCCAGAAAAGCGTGGCGCCTATGGGCGCCAAGCTGTTCTGGCACCACCCTTGAACTATCATGCTCGATCCATGTCTTGCTGTGTCGGGGCTGAATGAGTTGAAAACAAAATAAACAACCTTCTTTGTGTTCTTGTTCATCAAATATTTTAGAAATATCTGATAAGGTGTGACTAAGTTTTGTCTAGTTCTGGACCTACGTTTTTGTCATTTCATTTTCAGAACCTGGCGATCTCAAACATTTCGAAACATTTGATAAGAAATGAATAATTTTTTCGCCTAGTTCTAGACTTAAAGTTGTCGACTGGAAGGGTTAACTAACTGGTTAGAACTGTAGAGGCGTATAATGCAGTTGAAGGAACTACATTGTAATAGCAACGGTTCTAGTGACGAGGCAATGCTTTTCATATCTATTTCATGCAGACACACTTTCTGGTCTGTACTGAAGCTGCTATCTCATATAATAAAGCAAAATCAAAACAAAACACCAGTCGACCATGCTACAATTCAGAGTAAAAAAATAATAATAAAAAAGACTGTCAGAGAGAAAATAAAGAACACGCTAGCAGGTTATCAAAATTTGCATTGCGTGTCCTCCATAATCACGCACAGTGTTTGTGGACCATGTAGTCACGCCCTGTAAAATTATTTTGTTGAATAAAAATGCAAGGCCATCAGTTTGCAGTCACCCTTTCAGCAATAATAATAACAGCCCACAATTATTGTGTGGGCCGCAAAGTCCAACCGCGTAAATTTATATTGTTGAATAAAAAATACAAAAAATACAACGCCATCAATCTGCAATGACCCTTCACTCCAAAAATAATACTAGCCCATCTGCCTCGCACCACACCATACAGTTTGGCTGTCGCGCTAGTTGCTCTGTTCGCCATCACTATCCATAGTCTGCTGCTGTATATCAGCCCATCAATACTCCCTCAGTCTGATGATGTAAAGAGGCCAAATTATGCCAACAAAAAGCACATATTTTCATGTGCCCCTGCTTCAGCAGGGGCACATGAGAATATGTGTATCTTGTTCGCCATCACTATCCACAAACCGCAGATGCATAATCAATTATTAGCCCATCAAGACTCCCTCAGTCTAATGATGTAAATAGGCCAAACTCTATCAACAAGAAGCACATATTCTCATGTAGCCCTGCTGATGCAGAGGCACATGAAAATCTGTGCCTCTTGCAGATTGAAGGACATGATCGAAGGACTGTTACAACTTCCTGTATTAACCACAGAATGTCCCCTCTATCTAAGGATGTGAAAGACAGTCTCTCCAAACAAAAGGCATAGATCCTCAGGTACCCCTGCTGCAGCAGTGGCACATGAAAATATGTGCCTCTCGCAGATGGCAGGAGATGGGGATGGGTTAGGGACACCCCAGATCCCGTTATTAACCGCGAGAATGGACCTTTCCCTCTAAAGGTCCCCGGGTGGGAGGGATAGGTCCCCAGGGGGACATTCCTCTCGGCCCTTTAACGTCACCCGTGTGCGTGTTTATCGCGCCGGTGGGTGGGGCGGAAAGGGAGAGAACCCGTTCCGTCTGCAAGATGCATAGATCCTCATGAGTCCACATGTGATCAGGCGCAACTACGAGTGAAAATTGACAATGGTTGCATCGGATTAAGCTATCATGTTTGTATCGTTACTGGGACGAAGAAGGTTGTGTTTCTGATTCCACAACCCGCCAGTTTCTTTTTCTTTTTTTTTTCTTTTTTTTTTTTTTTTGATGAGGCACATGCGTCTACAGGATTCTTAGAGTGCCATGAGCTCCGTGCAGACCGTAGGCAGGGACCCATGATGATCCATTGCTTCCTGTCATAGCTATTTCCCTCAATAAATAGCCACGGATTCCTGTAACACCTCATGGTGGTAAGTGTCATTCATATAAATATTATATCATAACGCTTCATGCTGAAAAGATCAAGCCTGAGTGACTCGCCGTCACTGGAATGGAAAATCAAGTAACCAAATCACTGATCACATCAAGAAATATGATTCCGGACTGTACTGTGACAGTCGTCTGTGTCCTCAATGCCGCTGACACCATATTATATTATTAATATTAACGCATTCGTGACGTGCTGCATTCGTATACGCGGATTCATGCCGAGTATCCGGATGCATCTCGTCTCAAATGAGCTAAGATTTTCTCAGTAAGCATCGCCGAAGATACGTCAGTTTCCCCAGGACGGAGGAGGTAGGAAGGCGTCAGTCGAGTGACAGTAAACCTCTGCGACAAGCTCCCATGTCGTCAAGGCCGCGCTACTCCGTCCTTCAAGCTTCGTGTTGGGGCAGCTAATTTCCCTTTTGTGCTTTATGAGCATCTGTAATCGCACGCTCCCTCGATGATGAAGCGCCCCGCTGGAACCAAACAGGCAGTCGCGAGCTTTTTCATCTCCTAATCAAACTCCTGGCCAAAGCCCGACCGTCAAACCCAGATCACCTCCTTCCTTTTAGGGTGCAGACGAACGTTACGTCTGACGGCAAAGAGGCATACTTTAGTCGTATATAGTCTCTGCAAACAATTAATTTGTTTTTTATCGGTCGCTGAAGTGTCCCCACTAGTTCATGTTACCAACTTCGGTTTCATTCAGGTATACATTACTTTGACCGAGGAGGCCATCTGCCAACAAAAAACGTTCATTGAATGCGCTCCTGATATGTCTACCAACAATTTCTACCAACAAAACAAGAGGCATAGATTCTCATGAGTCCCTGCACGCTGCATGGGCTTATGAGAATCTACGCCTCTTGCAGACGGCGCGGCTTTTGTCGAACAGCTGCTAATGGGAACTGCATGCAAAAAAGGACAGCCCTGATCCGACCGGGCACCGGTCTGGCCATAAATCTGTTGTCATGATATTCCGTTTGGATCCCGATTCCAGATGCAAAAAGGTTCTAGACCTCATCCCTCATTACCGCTTTTGAATTCCCCTAACCCCCGGACCCGTCAACATTTTCCCCCCCCTCTCGCGGAAACAATGGAGTCTGGTTGGGAAGCGATCAGTTTGGTCTCTCTTCCTTTTTTTTTCTCTGGTCTAGTTCTTTTTTCTCTCTCTTAACCCTATTCATCCTGATATACTACTCCTGGAAATTAATTTGGCTATGATAGTTCAAGGGTGGTGCCAGAATAGCGTGGCGCCTGAGGCGCCAAGCTATTCTGGCACCACCCTTGAACTTAGATGTTTTGACAATGGAGTCTGGTTAAGAAGCGATCAGTTTAGTCTCTCTTCTTTTTTTTCTCTGGTCTCGGTCCTTTTTTCTCTCTTAACCCTTTTCATGCTAATACACTATTGCTGGAAATCAAATTGACTATGATGGTTCAGGGGTGGTGCCAGAATAACTTGGCGCTTGAGGCGCCAAGCTATTCTGGCACCACCCTTTAAGTAAAATGTTTGATCTATCTGCTAATCTGTCATGTCGCTTTCACAGGGCAATTATTAACACATTTTTTAAACAAATCTGCCCCATGAAACCCATTATCAGGATATGGACTGAGCCCGTGAACTCTAATTAGAGCTAGCTACCGTGCAGTTAGAGTCGAATAGCCAGCGTTAAACGTCGGCGGAGAGCGAGGAACGCCGGTCGTGGTTCGAACCGTCTCGGCCCGGTATGGATCACAATCCAGGGGAAAACGGATTGTTCATAGCATGTCCGTGAAAGTCCGGTAATCAAGTAGCACAGTTGAGTGGCCGAGTGATCAGTGTCAGTCGTACCATAGCAATGATTCCTTGTCCCCATACCGCCGTCAGGCCGTCCATGATCACCCGGTGTGGACGTTAACCG
The DNA here is from genome assembly GCA_036245525.1 of Semisulcospira habei. Classification (NCBI taxonomy): domain Eukaryota; kingdom Metazoa; phylum Mollusca; class Gastropoda; family Semisulcospiridae; genus Semisulcospira; species Semisulcospira habei. Next base: position 53,839,074 of record BTPG01000001.1, read on the forward strand.
AATACCACCGTGACAGTGCGGAAGTGTCTGAATGGCTTGTCATACTTACGCACACGGAGCCACCAGAAACCCAGTCAGCCGAGGTCCTGGGGCTGTGCGCGGGCCCACTGTGGCCGACGTCGATCGGCCCTTAGCTTACTGGGATAGTTGAAGGGTAGTGACAGAAAGCTTGATGCCTGTAGGCACCATGCTATGCTGACACCACTCTTGAGTTGTTGTGGTCTGTCCGTCTCTTGATTTGTACTGTCTCTTTCGGAAGACACCTCCAGAGTGTGTGAATTTAATAGGACTCATTGAGTTAACTAATTCGAGACGTGCCGCATCCGGTTACGCGGCATAACGCCGCGTATCCGGATGCAGCACGTCTCGAATAATGTGTTAACGTTGCAAGCTCACCCAGGATCATCGCTGGACAGGACTAGTAAGCACACCCTGCTCCGTCTGAGGGACGAAAATGTAATATTTGAGGTAAATGAGCTTCTACAGCTAACGGATTCGCATGATAATAATAATAATAACACCTTATTATTTAGGCGCTTTTTCTCAATTTTTTGTGCGAATCGACTCAAAGCGCCGCGAACTGAAACCCAACACGCACACTCACGTAACAGACACGGATTTACGCCATTTAAGACAAACACAGTACAAGACAGACGAAGGCCAGTTCAGCTACTGAAGTTACAGAGATTTTTGATCGCTTGTATTTGAAATTTGTAAAGTGGCCTGAAACCGGTACCAAAGAGGGTGGGGGAGGGCTGGGGGGGTGGGTGGAGGGTGGAAGAACCGGAGTACCCGGAGAAAGAACCCCCGACGGTCCGCCCGAATTAACGGTGACACTTACCAGAGGAGAAAACGGTATCGAACCTCGCACCTTTGGCATTGGTGGCAGGTGCCTTAACCACTGCGCCACGGACCGCCCCAACGATCTAGGCTTCTTAGAGACAAGCATAAGGATCTAGGCTTCTCAGAGACAAGCTACACTCGCAGAAAGCTTAACTAATTCAAGCCTTACCGCACTAGCGGCGTTTCGGCCGAATGCGGCACGTCTTGATTGTGTTGATTAACCCCTTAGCAGCCAGTGATCACGAATCGCGCGTATGAAGCCAAAACACGCTAAACAACATTCGCGTGAACAAAAGCAATATAATTGGAACAAAAAAAAAAAAAAATAAGGTGTAAAGAACACAGGACTAACAAGAGACATAAATCCTCATGAGCCCCTCGCGACAGCGGGGGCTCATGAGGGTTTATGTCTCTTGCACATGGGTGGACTTCGCCTTGCCCAGCAGTTGAGGGATTAAGGGTCGACCAGCGCAAAGTGAATTTATTGACTTGTTCCGAGTGAGAACAAAAAATAGATGAATATTATTTAAGCTGAAGGCATATAGGTCATTGTGAACCCCACAGAACCCGCGCGGGCTTATGAGGATCTATGCCTCCTGGCAGATGGCGCTTTCACGTGGCGTTCCCTGAAAGACAAGAGGACAGTAATTATTGCCTTCGGAAAGGTGATAGTTGATGTGTCTGAATTGCTAAACCAATGAGGTTGCCGCCGAAGCCTCATCTACTTCCCTGAGATTTTCCTATTTTCATTCCTCGGCATTGTCAGATTTGTGTCCGGCGTTGACAGAAAACTAATAGCATGCCATTTCTCTCCATTTTTGGTCAACCAGAAGAATAGGTCACAGAAAAGGCCATCGGGCCGACGTCGGCTGCCGTTGGCCCGCGCACAGCTGTGCGCGGGCCAACGGCAGCCCACATCGGCCCGAAGACCTTTGGCGCATTGGGGACGTCCTATTTTACAGTCATGCTGGACAAGGAACAAATTGCGGTGGACATGGCTCCTCCCATTTAACCATGGGTCTTCGTCACAAGTCATCATTCGCTGATTCTCATTATAGCAGTTTTTTGTGACCAATTCGTGACTATTGTGATTCTCGGTTGTTTGGTTTACGATAACGACTACAAGATGATCGCGGGAGTATTATTTTCAGAGCCAAGTGTTTCGCTAACCTTTCTTTTAACATCACTGCCCTAAACCTTTTGATCCGCAGAACTAGATCACTTCCATTCTATGCAGTGGAAGTCATCTAGCTATACTGACGCTGACTCTCCACCCGTGATGATACTGCGTGGTGCGCGTTCGTGGCCACTCTTGGCAAGCTGGCAACTCGTACAGAAGATAGCAACTCGTATATTCCCCATTATGCTTTATGTTCGCAATTGCGACTTATTAGTATTACGTTTTAAACGATATGTTTTAAGAAATCGTATCTTCGTCATGTTTCTTTCCTGCCGAGCCCGTGTCGAGTCTCTTCATATCCCTACATACATCCACCTTACATTAAAAAGTGATAATAATAATAATAATAATTATTATAATAATAATAATACATTATTATTATATAAATAACAATAATTATAGTAATAATAATAATAATAATAATAATAATAATAATAATAATAATAATCTAAACAAATTGTCGCATGCTCAGTGCAATAATGTTCTAAATCACCGACCAGTACGCTGTCATTGTGCCAATAGCCTGGTCAATCCAGCTCTGAGGTCAAGGTGCACTGACTTTGAAATTTCAAAATGTGCGAGTCATCTACGAAACATAGGTATACGCTGTACAGGAGATTTGTCGACAATGATAATGGGTGAGCGCCAAGCTATTCTGGCACTACCCTTGAACTATCATGGTCGATCACTTGCTCGTTTAAGGATGAATGGGCTAGCCTGGTGGCTCACTGGTAACGTAAGCTGCAGACTGTCGTTTTCTGGCCCTCCCTAACCGCACTATGACACAGACTCCACAGATTGGCGTATCTTTCAACTCGACATTTTGTGCCCTGAATTACACGGTTGATCAACATGGGCCCATTAGCTAACTCTTTTGAACGGTAATTTCCAATCCAATCGGACGCATTGGCCTGTGATTCGGGGGCCTGGGCCCGGAACAAAAGGACGCACCAGCAAAGCTACATCCCTTTTGCTCCCAGCACCATCAGACTGATCACGTCAGCCATTATGTGGCAAAAACATTTGTGACCATTGTTTAGAAAAGCGAGATTTTCATTTGTTATGCAATGATAACATCGCTTTCCTATAATAAATAAAGTGGACATACTGGATACCAATGAAAGTAGAGGTGATGGATTTTGCACAGTAACTGGAGAAATTGTTTTTTTACTAATAATACAATCGACAAGGTCAGGTGCAACAACAGTGGGATATAAGAAAAATCTTTCGACTGCACTTTTTAAAATTTAAATTACTTCTACCAAACTATGGATATATCATCAAAGGATAGAGACCCCGAGCATTTTTCTTGAATCAAAAGTTGGCTTTAGTATTACGAAGCTGTCGCTATGTTTCTAAGATCATTGATAGTTCGAATAGAGAGGACCTCAGTCGTCATTTGGGGATCTTCATCCATTCAAGGAAACAGCGATACAATGTGAAGTCAGCAAGAGGCATTTGCATTGGTTCTGCTTCATGTGTTCCGGCACACAAGGTTACAAGAAATATCACGCATATCTTTGGCAGTGAAATAGACAACCCGTTCTGGACTTGTTTGAACTTGCGGTCTGCCAAATGAGTCCTGACAAGCCGCACTGAGGCAAAACACGGGACCAAATGTTTAAAAGGGGACGTAATCCAATTATACGGGTGGGGCGGGAGCAGTAATCGAACCTTGGTGGTGACTCCCACGATCTGAGGACAGCAGACTAGGGCCCGGTCTAAGCTGCCCGTCGTGAGACGTTAAATTCACATGAGCCCTTTGCGGCTGCTGGGGCTTTTGAGGAGATATGCCTGTATCAGAAGGGGAAGGGCAGGTCGAGAGATGCAGTGGGTGTAGGGAGCAGCGATGTTCCAAACCTCTTTTGCACAGCCATCTGAGTATGTCTTTTCAGCGTGACCCCACTCTTGTGCGCGTGAGGACGTCTGTCGTTGTGCGGAGGGAGGGGGTTTGGGGGTGGGTGGGTGGGGGTGGTGCTGGTCATGTGAACTGTCGAGGAGGAATCACGTTAAACCACACCCAAAAATGATCCGATAGGCAAGCTATTCACTGGGGTTTTTAAAAGAGACGTGTAACCAAGTTATTGGGGCAATGCTGAACAACACGCCTGCTCTGCTCATCTCCGCCAGGTAAGCAAAGGGCCTCGGGCCCACGACGGCCGCAGTGGGCCCGCGCACGGCTGTCGTGGCCCTAAGACGGTTTGCTACTGCGGCTGACTGTCTTTAATCCATAAGTCAGTTCTCTTCTGCCTATAATAGGCATAGATTCTCATAAGCCCCTGCATCCACTAGCATGAATTATCTGCTTATCTAACTCTGTGTGATTCTTCAGTTCGTTCTGTTCCGGCTGGGCAAACAGGCTGAGCATAGATTTTCATGGCTGTGCAGCCACCATGCAGCTTTCATACTCTGCTCATCTGACTCCATGTGATCTCAGTCCGTGCCGTCCAATCTGCAAGAGGCATAGATTCTCATGAGCCCCTGCATCCGCTGCAAGAGGCATAGATTCTCATGAGTCCCTGCAAATGCAAGGGCTCATGAGAATATATGCCTCTTGCTAGTTTTAGTAGGGTCGATTGGATTCACTGTTATTTCATATGGACACGATTCACCTCTATAATATATATAATTATCTGCCTCCCAGATGAAGGAAGGAACGGGCAATATTTTCATGTGGTATATACGCACGACTGTCAGGTTTCCTGCAAATGACAGCCGCTCCGCAGGACAATTAGCAACGGACTGTGCGGTGAGCGACTAACTCCTGGGGACAGCGATAATTTCAAGTTCACAGTCACCCGTTTGTGTGCAGTTTCTAGATGTGGGTTAGGGTTTGATGCGTGGTAAGCGAAGAAGCTCTTGTGATGAACTCATTCACTGCATAGTTCTGATTGGAAATTAAAAAAAAAACAAACATAAAGACACTTTATTCCAAGGATAAATGATGTAGGTACATAGTCCTTTTTCAATCATGTCCTTGCTAAAATTATGAAAATGAAATACATAAAATAAAAATAACATATGAATGAAGGAACACTACCAAGTAAGTAGTTAAAAACACTGTCAGTGGAGAGAATTGGTTTAACTAGTTTATTACTTTTGCAAAACACATAAAAGAATATACATCACTTGTCATCAGATCAAAACAAGCCACAGGCTTATATGATGATCTGGACACTCAGTTATACTATTTGCAAAATTTGCATGACGGTGGTATGCAGATTTTAAATACAATACACATATTTATGCAGATTTTAAATACACTGCAGGTAAGTAAATCAATATATGTCAATACATATATGAATACATAAAAAGAAATGAAAATAGAGGAAAACATTCAATCGTTATAGTGGAGAGAGAGAGAGAGAGAGAGAGAGAGAGAGAGAGAGAGAGAGAGAGAAAGAGAGAGAGAGAGAGAGAGAGAGAGAGAGGGTGGGAGAGAGGGTGGGAGAGAGAGAAAATTGTCTCAACTGGTCTTTAGATTTTCTATATTTCCTTTATTTCTTGCAGTCCTATTTTATAACTCAATGAAATCTTTTTGCGGCAGTAATAAATTCGTGTACAGCTGAAAATATGTCGTTATTCACTGTGGATGGTAGGGTTTTACTTCCATTAAGGAGTAAATGTATATTAGTGTATTCTGGTGGAAGTGTAAGTATTGTTAAACGTCTTATTGCATCGTAATTACTACACTGGAGTAAAAAATGGTCGGCGGTTTCAGAGCTGGCTCCACAAGAGCAGGCAGGGGAATTAGAGAGGTGACGACTAACCAGGTCATAATTGAGGTCGCTTATTTTGAGTCTAATTTTACAGTGGATTATCTGTGTTATTCTACAACCTAAATAGTAATATGGGGGTACCACACAATCGTCTCGCGACAGGAATGATTTAAATTCGCTTAAGGATTGGCTACGCTGGATGTGATCGGGCAAACTGTTCCAAAGGCCCGTGGTGGATGGAAAAAATGAAGTTTTGTACAATTCAGTTTTACACTGGGGGACTTGGCGTTCAGGTGGACGTCGTTTATGATAAGGATTTGATGCGGATACTAGCTGTGGTAGGTCTAGGCCTAAGTACGCGGGGGTTATACCATTGACTATTTTAAAATAAAGGATGAGTTTATGACGACGACGTCTTTGCCACAACGAATGAAACCGGTTTCTTCATAAAGTAATTGGTGGCTAGTGCCACGGACTGCGCCAGTAATGGTTCTTAAAGCGTGTAACTGGAGACTTTCCAATTCATCAGAAAGTGCCCCTGTACAATTATCCCAGATCACATCAGCATAGTCAAAGTGTGGCAGTATAAAAGATTTGAACATAGTCTCCAGAGATAGTCTCGATAGTCTATATTTATATGGATCTAGACAAGCTATAAGTATTCGACATCTGGCTATAACAGATTTGATATGGGTATCCCATTTACAGTTATTTTGCAAGATGGTGCCAAGGTGTTTGTGTGTAGCAGTACTTTGAAGTGGACTGTTATCAAAGAGTAGGGGAAGCGGTTGGAAGTTCTGGCTACGTGACATGTTCAATAATTCAGTCTTTAGGTGATTAAAATTTACTTTCCACTTATGCAAGATCCGAGTTCATTATGTCAGATCTAATATTATCATTATTCAGGGACAAATACATACTGGTATCATCTGCAAACAGTTTCATTTTAGATTCAATGTCTAGTACAATGTCGTTGATATAAATAAGAAAAAGGATAGGGCCCAACACTGATCCTTGCGGAACGCCCGCCTCTACGGGAAGATAATTAGATATACATCCTTTGATAACAACAGCTTGCTTGCGATTGCGCAGGTAATCAGCCAGCCATTGTAGAAGCTTCCCACGTATTCCTATTACATCTAATTTTTTAAGCAGACCATGATGCCACACTTTGTCAAAGACTTTGGCTACATCAAAAAATACAGCTTGGGAATTTATGCCTCTATCCAATGACATGCAAAAGTCATTATAAATACTAAGAAGTTGATAGACAGTTGAGTCCCCAGGTATAAAACCTGATTGGCTAACAGTTATTAGATCGTTCGAATAAAGATATTGGAATATATGGCGTTGGATGCATTTTTCTAGAATTTTACCAATGCAGCTGAGCAAGGATATAGGGCGATAATTGCTACATCTGCTTTTGTCACCTTTTTTATAGACAGGAGTTACGTGAGAAATTTTCCACACGGATGGAAATATACATTCGTCAAGCGACCGGTTAAAAAGAATGGTAAGAGCTTCTGAAATAAGCGTGCTACTAGCTATCAAAATTTTATTATGTATAAGATCAGGTCCTACGGCCTTATTTGGCTCTAGATCGTTTATAACATTAGTTACCTCTGCAGTGGAGAGAATTGTGCAGTATCGACCAATGATCATAGATTTAGTTGATCAAAGCACAATAAAACTATAAAAAAAAATCTGGAACCAATGAATATGAAAGCCCCCCCCCCCCCTCGAAGGGCGACGTGTCACATATACACTTAGTTTCTAGCTTCTTTTGCCCCAAGGGTCGGGGTGGGGTGGCGGGGTGGGGGTGGGGGGGGGGGGTGTCCAGATTGTTAAGCCGGTGTGGACAGCTGTTTCGGTCTAGGCGACCTCGTCAGCATTCGGCATACTGGAGGAAAGGCAGGAACTTTTGCTTACCTGCAAAGACAATCACATTTTACCGTGGTGACAGCAGGGGCATACATTCCATGCCCCCACCTAGAGCTCAATTTTTATGAACCCTCTTTTCTCAGTTTTCAACATATGAATGACGTTGACAAGCATGAAAAAGATATATGATATTGTGATTTCAGGACCACAGTAACCGGTTCCATAGCCGTTATTACATAGTCTGTGGATCGGAATCAATGTTGGGGTATATAAGGGAAAAAAGTGTTTGTTTCCCTTCAATCATTTGAAACGGGCCGCAAACGGATTTATGAGGGCCGTTGGCTTCATATCCGTATACGTCATGTCCCGAACGAGCTCATCACACAAAAGGAGCGCGGTATTTTAGTTCCGATTCGTCCCCTCTTTACCACAAGCACCGACTAACTTGAGACGGCCCTGGTAGCTCACTAGTCTGCTCGACGTGAAATCTCAATAACTAACTAGCTTAGTAAACTAACCCCTTCCCTGTCAACGGACGTACATTTTGTTTCTGAGGTCTGCACTCACTGAACGACCAAAATCTACAACTACGCAGAACATGGACGCAATGTGGTCTCAGCAAGAGGCATAGATCCTCATGAGCCCCCGCATTCTATGCCTCTTGCAGTTATATCGCGTTCAATTTTTCTCGGCATTGATTGGGTTAACCACTCATCGCCATCTCTTCCGTATAAACAACTACTTCCACGCTGCGGTCTCCGTCCACCTAAGGCCTTGTGGTCGCAGCTGATGGAGAGACGGCCGCATCCGTGGCTACATCAGCTGCAACCACAAGGCCCTTGTATTGCTGGATGTGTTATGGGCAGGGCAGTACAAATATTGCCCGCCACTGCCAGTTCAGTTACTGAGTTATCGCTCAAAGCGACGTGTAACCCAGTCTCAATCCGAATAACGGTGCCAGAATAAATTTGCCACCAGCCGGCTTGACTATAAAACCGCAGAAGTCAATAGCAGCTGACCACACTGTTACCTCGTTCGGTCGATCCGTATCCTACGACTGAAGCGGATTGGTCCGCACACTGTATTCGTGAGAAAATGACTCAGCATGAGCGAAAGAGGAACATGCAGAGGCATGTTCTGTACGTCTCTGGGAAGAAAAAACACACACAAAACAAACCACAAGGCCATGCACCGGCGGGACCAAGAGTCGTATGTGACTTGTTGCTGACGCGTCCTAATTAAAATTCAAAGGGCCGACGTCACAACCTGTGTCTACTAGGACTGGCTTCTCCCCACTCCCCAACCACTACATTTGAGCTGTCAATGATCACCTTACCACTTAGTGACGCTGAGTGAGTCTTCACCGTGTCCGCTCGCCTTCGCCTTAACCTCGCGTTCCCCATTCCGGCTTGTCCGATTACAGTACACGAATCGACCATGACAGTTCAAGGATGGTGCCAGAATAGCTTGGCGCCTGTAGGCGCCAAGCTATTCTGGCACCACCCTTGAACTGTCATGGTCGATGTGTCACCTGAACCGTTGAAGGCAACTCCCAGATTTGGGACTTTCAACCTGAGGGGGAGAGACATGAAGAGGGCCCTAATCTACGAGGCACTGACAGGGCGGAAGAAGACGTCAGGAAGAATAGCCACAGCAGAATGGATATACCCGTTCAATGAGGAATTGATGTAAAAGTGCACCGCACAGCATCGGATACGTCCCACTTGCAAGCGGCAGGGATGTACATGCGGTGTGACTGGGCCTTTCCATCCGGCGTTAGGCGTATATTGGCCGTTTGTGTGTCGAGTCCTCAAGGAGACTGAAATCGAATAGCGTGAGTTGTGTCTGCCGCTGGTGGAACTGAGGAGGACTCGTCATTCATTTTCTTCTTAAGCCGCCAAGGGCTACAACCATTTACATCCTGCTGATCTTCATGTGTTTTTTTTTTTTTTTTTTGGGACAAGTACATAAGTATGTTTGACGCAAAAAAGAATCTTACATGGAGAGGAATGAAGGGGCTGATGAGGAGCTGTTGCTTCGTCCAGATGGAAAGTGAACAGCTTCTCGTCACGACGAGAGATCGAAGCGCAATCCACGTCCATGTGCTGGTCTGTGATTCTGGCGCTTGCGGCCTGCGGCCTCAAGGTCCAAAATTACAGACCAGCACACATCCGCCTGCCACGGATGGAGCAGATGCTAGCGGTTTGGCCGCGCAGCCTGATATATGTGCAAATTAGATTTGTGGTGGGTTACCCCGAGCGCGAGACCAGAGCAGTGGGTGTCGGGACCCGACATTCAATCAAGTTCCCCCGTTATTATTAGGAGAGTCGTGTCCGTATATGGCCCTATAGCGTGGCTTTATTCCGCTCACAGTCACGGTCAATCGCTAAAAGTGACTGTCAACCGTGAGGAACTCTGTGAATAAAAGCTTGTCATGTCAAATCAAATCAATCGATTGTTAAAACAGGTACTGTACTGTCCATTTCACGCAAAAGTCAAATACAAGCGTTCAAAACTCTGAACCCCTTCACTGCCAAGATAAGGTGAACACGGTCTAACTGAAAGAGGCATAGATCCTCATGAGCCCCCGCGACTGCGGGGGCTCATGAGGATCCATGCCTCTTGCTGAGACCAATTTTTATCCATGTTTTTGGGACGGTTTTGGCTTTTTGTCGAATGAACAAAAATTTCAGTAACGAAAATGTACGTACAGCGGCAGGGAAGGGGTTAAAACCCTTTACTGTTTTAAGCTGACTTTTCGCACCAGCGACCGGCAGTGAGACAACGAACAAGAGTCTGCGTTATTGCGGCCACCATACAGTGAAATATTAATTCATGTACTAGTTATGACGATCTATACTCAGTTAGTCCAAATAACTCGTGTGTGTGTGTGTGTGTGTGTGTGTGTGTGTGTGTGTGTGTGTGTGTGTGGTGTGTGTGCGTGTGTGTGTGTGTGTGTGCGGTGTGTGTGTGTGTGTGTGTGTAGTGTGTGTGTGTGTGTGTGTGTGTGGTGTGTGTGTGTGTGTGTGTGTGTGTGCGTGTGTGTGTGCGTGTGTGTGTGTGTGTGCGTGTGTGTGCGTGTGTGTGTGTGGTGTGTGTGTGTGTGTGTGTGTGTGTGTGTGTGTGTGTGTGTGTGTGTGTGTGTGTGTGTGTGTGTGTGTGTGTGTGTGTGTGGTGTGCGTGCGTGCGTGCGTGCGTGCGTGCGTGCGTGTGTGTGTGTGTGAAGTTCGGATCTTCTCGTCTCCTGGCTTCAAAGTGATCATACATTATGAATTTACTTTCTCTTCTGATGTTGTCCTCGTCAGTGAACAATAATATTAAACCTCGCCTACTGAGCAAAAGGTCCTCGGGCCGCGTCGACGCATGGAGTCATTTGCATGGGTGAGCCTAGTCCTGCCCCAGCCACTAAGCAAGGTGCTCCGCTGTAGTGGAGCACCTTGTTTAGTGGCTGGCGCAGGACTAAGCTCACTCATGCAACTGTCGTGTGAAGGCACTCTGAGAAGTCTTTTAAGCTGTCCTCTTGCCACTCTTGTGGCTAGCGTGTCCCCCCTTCTGGCAGGGAAACCTGGTTTTCGCTCAGAGGCCCGCAGTGCAGATTGAGTTGGAAAGCATAGAAGTGGTGGTAACACGTTCCTTGTTAGATTGTATTGGCATCGTCGGAGTGGAGAGTGTATGATGCGGATGGGGGTGGGGGGTGTAGAGAGAGAGAGAGAGAGAGAGAGAGAGAGAGAGAGAGAGAGAGAGAGGAGAGAGAGAGAGAGAGAGAGAGAGAGAGAGAGAGAGAGAGAGAGAGCATGATCACTGTGGTAGAGGACCGGCTTGTAAAGTTCTTCCTATCCTTATATTTTCTCCTAACCCTGGCAACTGACGAAAACAATTTGCTTTCAACCATAAAACAAATAATATTGCGAAGAAGATTTTATACAGTCAAAAATGATCTTACAGCACTTTAAAAAAAAAAAAAACAACAACAACAACAACAAAAAAAAAAACAAAACAACAACGATCAAGTCTGTGAAACATGGTCTCATGCAATTTGGCCCCAGACAACTCATGTAGGTCTTACAGGAGTTGTCTGGAACTTGCAATACAGAGAGCGTACCGTGAATACACACCGTGAGCGACCCAACCAAGGTCAACGTCGGCCTGAGTCAGTCAATCGTCTGGTTTTAACGCCGAGCAGGCTTCTAAAGACATCTCATGGGGGAAGTCGGCCTGAGAACATTTTGCTTACTGGTATTATGTTAAAAGAAAATCTAGCTACCATTTTGAGATAAATAAATTCATGATTTCTTTCGGTTGCTTTGTTTCAGACACAGGAGAGGTCTATGTCTGGGGAAACGGTAACAGTGGCCAGTAAGTTTCTGTTTGTTTGTTTTGTTTCTTTCGTCTCTTAATCACTTTAACTCATTCAGCCCCGACTCACCGCAGCAAGACACGGATCGAGCATGATTGTTTAAGGGTGGTGCCGCGCCAAGCTATTCTGGCACCACCCTTGAACAATCATGCTCGATCTGTATCTAAAATTGTAATACAGTCCTTCAGAGGGCAACTTCAACATTTGGGGATTTCGGTCCTGGGGCAGAATGTGTTAACGTCTTCGATTTCCTTTTACTTTGCTTTCCTCAGATTGACCAGATTTTTGTAACATTTCTTTTTGGGTCACAGTTTATATAAGTTTTTCTAATAGTGCTTTGTACGCTTATTGATAACTCACCCCTTTCACTGACAGAAATAAAGTGAAGAGGGTCCAACAGCCACAGACATTTATCATCATGAGTGTAACGCACGCAGACTTGCCCACAGTCGTACGCACAGACTCTCACGCAACAGACGCATACACCGCCACTGACTCAGACGGGCGCATTCATGCGGTAAAACTCAACACACGGGCTCCCTTTCTAAAGTGACTTTTATACAAGATAAATATACGAAAAAAACGCTCACAACTATCAAGCTATATACACCACTCCTTTCCCCACACCCAGCATCCACATCACATACACATCACACACTATCTCGGCCAGGCTAGGCTTTAGTTTCACACTGACTCCAACCTGTTTGATGTTATTGCCTGGTTACGTTGGTCCTTCTCACGTCTAGGCGTGCAAGTCCGTTGTATGCTCTTTCCTGTCGTCCTGTCTGTAACACGGACGTCCTTGTACTCGCACCGTAGCGCAGTTCTCGCTGTGATCCGGGTATCTTGGTCCCGATCAGACTCACTCTGAGCGAAGAGCTGGAGGGATGACCTCACGTTAGGTCCCACCTGTGACTGGCGTCTCGGCGTCCGTCGTTCCACTCTTTACAAGCACTCTGAATACGACAACAAAAGTCCCAACGTAACACTTGCTAAACACACAACATATTGGATCAATGAGAAACGTCACGTAACCTGGCTGATACAAATAACTCACACGTTCATTCACACACACACACGTGCTTCATAAACTGTCTACTTCCGTAACACCCCCATATCTCTGTCACTATCTTGAAACAGACTATAGCCTAACACTCTTGCTATACACTACTCTATACACTGGAAAAGACTATGCTTAACCAACCGCGTACTACCTTCATAGCGACTTAGACGTACACACCTCACATTCTTTTAGTTATCTATCTCGGTACCAAAACACCGGTTACTTCACTGAATTCTAAACCAACATAACTGAACCAAACCGGCCAACACTATACAAGCAAATTACTCTTAGCAACGCATACTGTCTTTAACTAAGCAACTATCAATACTACATATATAGAAACATACCTGAATTCTAGGCTTCCGAGTCTTGGAATACGGGCTAGGTATCTCAAACACATCTGATTCCTCTGACAAGAAAGCCCGTATTAACGTATTTCTGCTCTGCGAGACAGCTTCCGCCTAGAACTCACTATAACAGTACTCACTAAAACTCCCATGCTAACCATGTCTTAAAGATTTCCCGTGGAAAAACGGGCCACACGGACTATCGGCACAAACAAACCGTTAACAAAAACCGTACCGTACTAATCCTAATGTGTGAGCACTATGTACGAGTATAGAGCTTCATCACAATGAGCCTCAGTCCCCCGGAGGCTTGTGATGCTGTAAGCTTCTTATTGCCTCCCCTTTCTTATCTGTACTGACGAGCAAAAGAAATGCGACATCTTTGGAACTATCGGAACTATACCGACGGTTGCGAAAATGTGGCATTTATTTTGCTTGTCAGTATATATACCTTGGACGGCTGGTTCATTTTGGCGTTGGATTAACAAAGAGTTGAACAGAAACTCAATTTGCCACCACTGGCAGTGAAGGGTTTTATTAATACACACCTGATAATGACAACCTTTTGGTTGACAACCTTGTGATGATGATGATGATTGTTATATTATTACTATTATTATATTTATTATTTATTTATTTATTTATTTATTTATTTTTTAAAGGTGCAAGCAATATTTCATGCCTCCAGTCAGATGAATATTGGTTTGTTGCATTCAAAAAACTGCTTCCGAAACCCCGAACACCCTCCCCCCTCCACTCACCCCCCCCCCCCTCACGCACACACACACACACACATGAACACATTCTCTATGGAATGTGGTAGACGTTTTCCTTACGATGATTCGATCTCCAGCGCAGTGCAAGTGTCAGATTAATTGCAACCATGCCCCTCGGTTCATGAGGTAAAGATGGAAAAGGGAGCTGATTGCGTGTGGTTCAGGACGGGTCAGATAGATGCACCGCTAGCATAGCTGGTGAATAGAGGCGAATTCAAAATGGTCATTTGGAAATAGGGGCGAACTCAAAAAGGTCGCAGTGAAATAGGGGTGATGTCACAAGGGTCACGGTGAGAAAGAGGTGAAGTCAGAAAGGTCACAGAGGTTAATGCTCCCGAAAATGCAAAATGGTATTGCCCAACACTGGCGACAAGAAATGTCACTATCGGAGAATAAATCTCACACAGAAACACTTTGTCACTGTAGCTGCGGGTTGCACAGACCCCTACTCCTTCCCCCTTCCCCCCCCCCCCCACACACACACACCTCCCCCGTCCCCTTTTACCACCGACCTCACCCGCAGACCACTTTGTCCTTTTAGGGTTTCTCCCCTTGAATGGTCTCCCTTTTTCTTGCATTGTCTCCCTTTTGCTCTGTCTCCACACTTCCAGCCTCCATCTTTGCATTTTCTACAATTCAGTCACAGAAAATTCGTTATCCCTCCATGAAAAGAGGAGGCATATATGTAAATGTAACCGACCCCTGCGAGCAAGAGGCATAGATTTTCATGAGCCCCCGCGACTGCGGGGCCTCATGAAAATTTGTGCCTCTTGTACATGGCGTCATTTGGTTGAGCTCTCTGTTCTTATTAGTATTCTGGTTGCCTCTCTTGTTTGTCCGCATTTCATCATATTTCAGCCCTCATACATTAAAAACCTTTGTGATTTTTCTGCGGAGATCAAGCTTTTGCAATTAACGTGACTAATGGTGCAGTTAAGGATCTTATTCGCAGCCCTTGAAAAAGAGCATCTCCACTCCGTTGTTGGATTTGGCAGATTAAAGTTAAAGTTGCTTTATCTAGGGTGGGTTTTTATTGCTAACGTTCGCCAGTACGGCGGGTTTTCAATGTTGTCTTGCATCAAACATACACTTTCTACCCTTCCTGCACATTCCATGGAATAAAAAAGCAAACAAACATCAAATGCCGTACTGATTAAGTAGATTAAAAGGGTTATTTAGGAAAACAGGAATTCTTCACTGAGGAGAAGAAGAGCAAACACGTTTCTCATTGTACGCCGCTAAAACATTATAATAAACAAAAGTTAACGTATTCAAAATACCTCTCATCAATAGCTGCGAGTGTCGTATAGCGTTGCCGGCGGCAACGCTATACGTCTACTCTCGCAGCTATTGGTGAGGGGCGCCTTCAATGAGTTCTGGCATTAAAGAAAGTCAGTTACTTCTCAATGTTACGTCCCATGGCACTAATGTGATCAGCGACTAGTTCTAGTAAGACATACCATGAACATTAATTTATGAAAGATATATTGTGAACTGTTAACCCTTTCTTGCTTAGAGAATGCCGCTTTAAAGCCTCGGTTCCACAGATTGACGTATGGCGCAGTTAAGATCTGATTTGCACCCCGCTACAAAAAATTAAAAATAAAAGAGCGTCGGCCTCTCCGTTGTTGGTTTCACAGACGCTATAAAGAACATCCCTGCTCCGTTGTTGGGTTTAACAGATTAAAGTTAAAACCTGACTTCCAGAGATTATTTGGCCCCCCTGATGAAAGACAATAAGGGTTGATTGGGATCAGTGATTTATACTCGCTGTGAGGACAGCATTGTTTGTCTGGGGATTACAACCACAGACGAGCGCTCCGCCCTATTCTATAGTCGTACAGGAAGCGGCCGAAGACCTGTCCTAACTGAGCAAGACAGATCTGGTGGACACTACCAGGAAGAACGAGCGTGAGGGTTTCGTTTACACTAGTTGTCTGCCTCGCTGCGCAGCGCAGCGAATCGTGGGAGACAACCAGTGTGGCGTCCGCTATTGTGAGCACCCCAACCCCTCTTAATCCCCACCCCTCCCCACCTCCGATCATGGATGGTAAGAACAGTAGCCTAAACGTGGATGACATCCTCATGTTGAGGTACAGCTGAAACACCTTCGACACCAAGTGACAAAACTCGCCAAAACCTACAATGCCAATTTACACTCCTGCAGATAGAAGAAGCTGGCTGATGAACTATATTAATGGGATCAGCAAGAGACATGGCGAATGCGGGGGCTCATGAGGATCCATGTCTCTTGCAGACGGAGGGCGCTCTGTAAACGGTTGTCTTTTCTCGGCACAGATGGTTCGGGAAAAAACTGTTGGGGTTTGCTTGGCAATTTATTCGATAACATCTCTCGACAATGCCCGCAATCAAACGGAGAGAGAACTTTTCGCTTTGACAAAGTTTTCGAACGCAGTACAGCCTTGCAGTGAATCTCATACGTCAGCAACTGACATAGAGCTATCATCTTCAAAAGACACTGCAGTCTGCCAGAAGCTTAGGAAATCGCATTGAACGAAAATGTAATTCCGGTTAACTTTTTAAAAACGTGTTATCAGTAGACTTTTAAAATGAATAGTATGACTTACATTTTTTAAAAAAAATGACTCCTAATGCCCTTTTTGCTAACCTTGGTGAAAATTACGGATCTGCAGCGTTTACATATTTGTCACTCCAACAGAGGAGGTGCTGGGGTTTTCAGTCTGGAAGTGAAGGGCGAACTTTGTAGTCTTTTAATGTCAGAAACGCAACGAGTTCGGTAAAAACAAAGACACATCTAACGAGGGCTCGCTCCCGTTTGTCTGTCAGTGGGCCGTATTGGAGGAGGGCGATCAGTAACCAAAAGTCCATCGTGCCAACGTAGGCCGCCGTTGGCCCGCGCACGGCTGTGCGCGGGCCAACAATGGCCTACATGGGCCCGATAGACTTTTTCGCCTGCTGGGCAATATTGGGCAGGAGTCCCCGCCAACCATGAATCGTCATCAATCCCCAGTTTGTCACTGCGGCCGCTTCGGTTACATTGTCGACATCTGATCTCTGCTCTCACACGGCCCTCCCTCGCGTCTGAGAAATATAGAGTCTCTCTGGCTGATCTTTACATTTGCAAGAGGCATAGATCCTCATGAGCCCCTGCGCTCGCAGGGGCTCATGAGGATCTATGCCTCGTGCAGACAAAAGTGTTTAGTATGTCGGGGTTAAAGAGAACTTCGATGGTTGCTGATGTTTGCCCCTAGACGATCTGGATACCATCTCGAAGCTCGTCCGTTTGTTGTGCAGTATACCCTGAGTTTCAAATCTGCAAGCGTACAGTTTTGTCCCTGGAACACATACTAAACGTGCCGCGTCCTGATATGATGCTTTCTGCCGCTTATCCTGATGTGGAACGTCTAGAAGAAAGTATGTTCAAGCAAATTGTGAAAGGAATAATCATCCCATTGCAGTTCCCTTACGTACAAATTAATGACTCTCGCATCCTCATTTGATCTCCCAATTTTTATTTGTCTCTTGCTGTCTGGCCCTTTGCCCATTGAGTGCTATCTTGTTTGTTTGCGCAGGCAATTGTACACTGAGCACTTCTTACGTGAAGCATGAACTCATCTTCGGTATCCTCATAGTTACATGAAACGTAGTGCTTGATTAGTTGGGCGTCTGTATCGTATATCCCTCGCTAGTAGTAAGACTGTCAATTGGTAGTACATGTACTATCGGTCGAAACGCACCCGGCTGTTGTTGACCAATCTACGGATAGAGAGTCCAACGCCGTGCTAATCAGGCACTACAGTCCATATTGCAGCGCGGAAAAGATTTATCGAGTTGCACCATGTCAGCCGGCCCAGACCCCAAGATTGGCCTCGGTCGACGCAGGCAGTCACTCCTCATCAAGCGAAAGGTCTCCGGGACGACGTCAGCCGCATCAGGCCCGCGCTGTGCGCGGGCCTGCTGCGGCTGACGGCGGCCCGAGTACCTTTTGCATACTGGGCGGTGGGCGCGTCGTCCGTCCCCTTAATCACACACCGATTAACACTGATACATTCCCGTCTGGACCTTATCACTGGCGAAGACCTCCAGGATAATTTGTCCACACATCTCGTAGTCGGCGAGAGGCGTAGATTCTCATGAGCCGCTGAGGCCGGCGGACGTTTCTTTAACTCATTCGAGACGCGCCGTAGCTGCGCATCCGGATGCGGCACTCTTCTCGAATGAGTGATAGTTCATCAGCCAGCCTCTCCTGGACCTTATCGATGGTGAAGACCTCTCGGGCAGTTTGTGCTCCGAATGCAAGTCATAGATTTTGTCTAAAACCACCAAGATGTGAACAGACGTTAAATTCATTCATTCATTCATTCATTCATTCATTCGTTCGTTCGTTCGTTCGTTCGTTCGTTCGTTCTTTTGTTCCAAGCTATTCTGGCTTCACCCTTAAACTATCATAGTCGGGGGCCATATCTTGCAGTGGTGTGTCGGGGGCAGAATGAGCTCAGTAGAAAAAAACGGAACACAATTTATGAATATTTCGGGTAAATACCCTTCTTCAAAATGGACAAACAGACAAGTATAGAGATCAGCCGCTACTTGTCTTGTCAGCGAAGAAGGAATGTGGCATGATGCATAGTTTTTCACGAGTCTTTTTCGCCCGCATGGCTCATGTCGGTATATTTTGGACTTATTAACGTATTTATGCGTTCTGTTTATCTTCAAACGGCGGAGATTATCAGTGATTCAAATGACTCAGAAAGAGTACCAAGTAAAGTATGTTAGATGCGCTGTCAGGGGAGTGAACTGTGCATTGTTGATCAGTGATCATAGATCTAGCCACCCCTTTTCTTTTCGACTCTGAAAGACTGTCTCGCTCAGCTGAGTACTGGTCTGTGCATTTTGTACCTTACGCCTCAGACCCGAAAGGCTGAAACTCAGAGATCTCACACATTAGTCTGCAAATCATCAGGTGTCAAGTAAAGATGGAAGAGTCATTAGCTGTATGTAAACACACATCAGTCGCACCCGCGGTGGCCTGACTCTCGGCCCGCGATTGGAATCGATCTGGAGGACCAGAAAGGAGGAAGAATGGATGGAGAGAAAGAGAGAGAGAGAGAGAGAGAGAGAGAGAGAGAGAGAGAGAGAGAGAGAGAGAGAGAGAGAGAGAGAGAGAGAGAGAGAGAGAGAGAGAGAGAGAGAGAGATGGAGGGAGGGAGGGAGGGAGGGAGGGAGGGAGGGAGGAGGGAGAGAGGAGGAGAGAGAGAGAGAGAGAGAGAGAGAGAGAGAGAGAGAGAGAGAGAGAGAGAGAGAGAGAGAGAGAATGACAATGACAATGATTTTTTATTTTACAACGGTGAAAGTTTTGGCTGGCACAACCATTTTTCGAACTTGCCGTTGCTAATCTAATAATCTAAACTACAAATAATGCACAAAGTGTAAAAATATTATATTGAAAAAAAAGTTGATAAATGATATAAAAACAAAACAAAACAACAACAACAAAAACGTGCACACACACACACACACACACACACACACACACACACACACACACACACACACGCATACACACACATACAACACGCGCATGCACGCACACACTGAGTAATATAGGGTCGCAGTGAAAGTATTAAGATAATGACGTGAGGTAATTGAAAATACTGGCTCTAAAATACGAAAGGGTTGTTGATGTTGTAACTTTCCTAGGCAAAGTGTTCCACAGGCTATGGCCTGAGAACGCTAAACTTGTCTTGTAGATATCGATTCTAGGTCGTGGTACAATAATGAATTGCCTTGATCTTGAGTACGTTGGTGATGGAAAGGAAAATAGTTTTTTAATATAATCAGGCATTTGGTTATTCAATGTTTTGAACATAATTATTCCCTTATTGTACATTAAATGATATTTCAGGGGAAGAATCTTCAAGGTTTTCAATTTATTATCGGTAGTAGAGTTAGGGTCAGGTAGGATAAGTTTTGCGGCTCTACGATAAAGAGAGTTCAGTCTCTTTAACTGGACCTCGCTTACTCCATCCCATACTGTAGAAGCATAGTCGATATGTGACCTGATGTGAGCGTTAAAGAACAGTTTTCGTGTTTCTACATCAGTGATATATTTTAATTTGGCTAAAATGTAAAGTTTCTTTGACATTATGTTGCATATGTTAGTATTATGACACTTCCATTTAAACTGGTTATCTACAGTAACACCGAGAAGACGATGTTCTGTTACTTGACTGATGGGTTTTCCTTGAAGAAGCAAGCTGAGTGAGAGAGAGCCGAGCTGATGCTTTTGACGGGTACTTAATACCATACATTCAGTCTTCGTTGGGTTTAGGATCATGAAATTGTTACTACACCAGTTGGCAATGTCTTGTAGTGCGTTTTGTAGGCGTGTATCAATAATAGATAAATCCTCGTCGGGCGTGTGTATTGCACTCACAAACCAGATAGGTGAGGCTAGCGCTGGCAGAATTGTACTTGATCGTCTTGTTCTATACCTGCGTATTTCTCTGTGGGCTGGCGATTGGGTGCCTGATAGGCGGGGGCAGGGGATCTAACTGTTTGTCTGTCCAGCGCTGTGTGTATTGCAGCAGCATCCGCGAACATATCGCATGAAACATTATGATCGCTAATTGTGAGCGGAAGGTCGTTAATGAACAAACAAAATAGAAGAGGGCCTAAAATAGAGCCCTGGGTACGCCATGCTTGACTAAGCGGTGATTAGAATATGTACCATTAAGAAGGACTTTTTGTCTTCTGTCATCCAAGTAGGATTTGAAGAACGTGGCAGCGCTGTTGGTGTATAATGAGATTTTCTTTATCAGTATATCATAGTTTACTAGATCAAAAGCTTTACGGAAGTCTAAAAAGACTACACCTGTTAGTTTGGATTCATTGATAGATGCTAACCAGGTGTCTGTCATCCTAATCAGCGCGGTATGGCAGGAATGGTTTGGTCTGAAACCTGACTGCAATGAATGGATAAGATTTCGGTTTTCTAAATATTTAGATAGATGTTTATGAATATGCCTCTCTAAAGGCTTTGACAAAACTGGCAGTAATGAAATGGGACGAAAATTATTAATTTCACTTAGATCTTTTGATTTTGGTAGTGGGATTACTTTTGCATCTTTAAATGCATCCGGAAAACAGTTTTGTTTTATACAGAGATTGTAGATGTAAGTGAGACTCTCAACGATATATGGAAGAGATGTCTTAAGTATTTTTGAGCTGATCTCATCAGGCCCGGATGACTTTTTATTTTCCATCGAGGTAATTAATCTGCCCACTTCATGAACCGCTATAGACGGTATGATGAAAGGTTCGTTGTTTTTATTTTTCTGGTTACAGTAGTCTAGTAATTTGTCTGGACAAATATACTCATGTGAGTTATTTCCCAGTGGCATTAGTGATTCCGCCACAGCGACAAAATGGTCGTTAAAACTGTTTGCAGTGAGGTGGGGTCAGTGGTAAAGACGCACTACTTTTATTTGTACCTTTAGTTACTAAATTTATGGCACGCCATACAGTGGAGGAGTCTTTACTTTGCTTAACTACCTTACTGAAGAGAGATTTTTTTGCTTCTAAAACCATTGATTTTACGCAATTATGCTGTGTTTTGTATTCGGCAAAACGCTTCGTTTTTTTTTAGCTCGTCCCTGTGTTCCATAGCCTCTATCAAATCCGCAGTTAGCCAGGGTGGTGAGGCGGCGTACTTAACTCTCTTTTGCCTCAGGGGCGCGTGTTTATTCAGCACACCGAGAAAGACGCGGTACCAGGTGTCTAATGCTTTGTTCGGGTCACTATCGTTATACACGTCCGTGAACTGTGCTCCAGCTAAATCAGTCAAAAAAGCAATTTCATTAAAGTTTTAAAATGATCTATAAGTGATGCACGTGTGTCCTTGCTTTTTCAGTTTTGGAAGTTTTGACAGCCATATGCAGCTAACCGGATAGTGGTCGCTGACACTCAGACTATCAACTTGCTAATTGCGAGAGGTTTGTTGGTATAGATATGGTCATAATAGTGGCTGATGTTGGCGTAATTCTGGTGGGGGATGTCACCATTTGTTGGAGACCGACTAAGGTAGTAGTACACTCCCATGATGGATGAGGTTTAAGAAAGTCAATATTAAAATCTCCAAGAAGCAGAACATCTTTGGTCTGAATGTCTGTTTTATCGATCCTGTGTAAAAAGCTATCGTACCACTCAAAGGTGGCTGCAGGGTTTCGATACAGAAACCCGACAAGTAAAGGAGGGGATTTAGAGTGTTTGATTTCTACCCAAATACATTCTACATCAGCCGTTTCTAGGTCTTGTCTCCTGCGGGTTATGTGTAGAATTGATTGATGGATGTAAACCGCTACACCTGTCTCACCCTGGACTGATGGATCTCTCCTAATAATAGAATAATTTGGGATGGTGATGGCTTCATTACTGATGTGGGCGGCCAACCGAGTTTCAGTTAAACCCAATAGGTGAAAATAGTCGGGGGAATTAATAATAATGAGTACTTGTATAGCGCCTAACCTCAGATTAGAGCTCTAGGCGCTTAACAAAAACTAATGTACAAAAAATAACTAATTACAAAAATGGAATTTACAAAAAGTACAAAAACAAAATACAACGCACTCTGTAAACAAGCTATAAAGTCACCATTCAAAAGTGCTACGCTCATGGACTCATACTGGCATTCACACACACACCCACACACACACACTACTTCTATAAATAGATAGAGATGACTTTAACATGACAGGTGTGTGACAAAGTCATTTGTAGCTGACAGAAAACATATGGGTCTTTATGGCACGCTTGAATGCCTCTCTCGAATCCACGTATCTCAGTTCGCGTGGGAGATCATTCCAAACAACTGGGCTCTGGTATCGAATGACCTCTCACCAGACGACTTTGTTTTGACAAGAGGGATACGTAAAACTCGAGAGTCGGCAGCAGAGCGCAAATTCTGTCTAACATTAACATAAACTCAAACATCTTGAACTTTGTTTGCTAGGTGGTAGACATTGAGCTGACCGAAACGGAATCTTTGTCCTTTTTTCGATGGTCCGCGCATGGCTTGACAACGTTTAAAGAAAAGAACCAGGTGACAAAATATCAACACAAAATACAAAAGCAAAAACTAGAAAAACTAATACACATACAAGTAAATATCAACAGAGAAAAACACACAACTAAAATGAAATTAAACACGGTAAGTAATCTAAACGGTTAACTTCAAGAACCGTGTGATGTAGCACCTCTCTCAGAGAGAGAGAGAGAGAGAGAGAGAGAGAGAGAGAGAGAGAGAGAGAGAGAGAGAGAGAGAGAGAGAGAGAGAGAGAGAGAGAGAGAGAGAGAGAGAGAGAGAGAGAGAGAGAGAGAGAGAGAGAGAGAGAGAGAGAGAGAGAGAGATGATTATGATGATGATGAAACGTTTTTATTCAGGATAAAGTTTTAGGCATGTGAATGCCCCTCTTACAAACTGTCCTGCTACACACTACACACATAAATATACATCGAGCAACACAATACAATATAATATATATATATATATATATATATATATATATATATATATATATATATATATATATATATATATATATATATATATATATATATATATATATATATATATAGAGAGAGAGAGAGAGAGAGAGAGAGAGAGAGAGAGAGAGAGAGAGAGAGAGAGAGAGAGAGAGAGAGAGGGAGAGAGAGAAAACTAGACTGAACTGAACTGAGACTTTATTTTGTAAGAATAAAGACAGTAGGCACGCAGGCCTTTTTATCGAGTTGCACAGATAGAGAGAGACAGAGAGTTTCAGAGCCTCGACAGACGCGCGTGCGCGCACGCACGCACGGACACACACACACACACACACACACACACACACACACACACACACACACACACACACACACACACACAGTGCCGGTCCGATTACACAAAGGCTTTGGGGCCGAAGTCGGCCGCAGTGGGCCCGCGCACTATCACGTCGTACGCCGGTGTGCCCACTGCAGCCCGTAAACTTCTTGCGTACTGGAGACTGACACAGAGGCGACAGAGACAGACTGTGACGTCCCGCCCAAACTAAGATCCCTGAATCTTTACCGCCATCACGGCGAATTCAAGGGGAGGTCAATCTCAGTGTGCTGATGAAGGCAAAGGGAGGTTAATCTTTACTGCGCCCTCAGTCGCTCGTGTGATGGCTTTTCGTGTGATGGGTTAACGATGTGATATGGCTGGAGTCGCCGACAGCACAAGCCCTATCGTGATTAACCCTGCTACCCCTTAAACATTTCGTACAAACGGGATTCTGGCGGTGCTGTCAGTGTATGTGTGCTGGTCTGGTCTAGATGCCGTAAGGTAAAAAAAAAAAAAACGAAAAAAAGCAACACAGGACCAGCAGAAACATGATGTTGTTGTTGTAGTTGTTGTTGTTGTTGGTGGTGGTTGGGTGGTGGTGTTTTTTTGTGGGTTTTTTTTTTTACGACTGCTGGTATCATGTCGCTGTATGAAAATCCTCTGATGTTGACGTAATTCACAGACTGACATGACACCTACTGTCTGTGGATCAGTTGTGTGTTAATCTGTGATTTTGGGACTTTACGACACGATGTCTTAGGTCCAAAATTACACAACAGCACATGTGTAAGTATCCCTGATCGTTCAGTATCAGCAAGTGGTACTACCGATTCCATAGAACACACAGCTACCGGGCAGAAGTCTGTGGCTGACTTCGACCCGATGTGGAGTTCACAAGAGTCGCTAAATCTCTTGCAGATGAAAGCGACAGGCCAGCGGTATCTCGAAGACTGTAAAAGCTAGGACAACGGTGGCCCCGGTAATCCTTTTACAGTCTACGAGACGCAGGCGACTAGTCATGCCAGCCCTTGTCCATTAGGTACTTCGAGATGCATGAATCACCCCAACGTAGTCCTTTTAACCCCATTTACCCCTGCTTGAAATGTATTTACTATGATAGTTCAAGGGTGGTGAAAGAATAGCTTGGCGCCTGAGGCGCCAAGCTATTCTGGCACCACCCTTGAACTAAAATGGCTGATCTGGCTCCTAATCTGTAATGCAGCCATTATGGGACAATAAGCTAATTTATTTTTTTTAAAAATCAGTCCCAGAATGTAATGGGTTAATGCGGCCATCGGGCTGCTTTTACTGTCTGTAGAGATGTTCGACTCACGCCGCCATGGCCCTTTTACAATGTTCTACGTGAAAAACCACAGGAGCATGGTCCTTTTACAGCCTTTGTGATATATCGCGCCAGTGTGGTCCCTAAGATAAGTCACGTCATCGTGTTCACAGTCCTTGAGATGCTCAACTCACGCCAACGTGTTTTTCCCCTCCATCTTTCTTCTTCTTCTTTTATTTTTATGTTTTTGGTAGATGTACAAATCACGCAAGAGTCCGAAATAGCAGGCGGTTAAACGTCCGAGCAGGAGAGCGAAGGGAATCGCCGGGTCGTGGGTTCGAATCCCGTCCCGGCCCCGTTAGCTGGACTCACAATCCAGGGGGAAAAACGGATTTGTTCAATAGCATGTCCGTTGAAAGGTCCTGGTAAATCAAAGTGGCACAGTTGGAGTGCGCCTGAGTTGATCAGTGTTCAGGTCGTACTCCATAGGCAATAGATTTCCCTGTCCCCCATAACCCGCCCATCAGGGCCGTCCATGATCACCTCGGTGCTGTGGACGTTAAATCCGAACTAACTTACTAACTACCTAACAAATCACGCAGGCTTTACATCAGTGTGTTGAACACTGTAAATGGACAATTCTGGGGTGAATTATGTCAGCGTGGACCTTTTACAGTCTTCGAGATGTGCGTTCACGCCAGTATCGTTCTTTTACAGTCTTGTCGAGATGTACTTTCGGCCAGCAGCGAAAGGGTGTAAACTGGTCATGCTGTTTGAAATTCCCATCACCGCCTCTGATCTTCTCCTCTATTACTCTGATGCCATCGCCCCATCTTGGCCCATCGCCGTGGCCCGACACCCCCGGGCCATTGCCCCAGACCCTGAGGCCATTGCGGTATCGAACAACAATTTGCTTCAGCCCTGGCCACTAGATTACAGAATGGCCATCGGGGTCCGCTCACTTGAAAAAGGGGAAGACCCCCTCGCTTTCGGAACTCGGATGTAAATGTGACTAAGCGTTGTTATGTACATAACGATATATAACTTTCATTTCTCATGACGCAACCAAAAGGCATTAGATTCTCATTAGCCCCTGTGAATGAAATCGACCCTTATTTTCGGCATGTTATTCAAAACCTTATTTTCGGCATGTTATTCAAAACTCGTGAGTGTCTACGATCTAACAAGAGACTGGCAGTTGCTCGTGTATGGGTCCATGAGAATCTACGTCTCTCGGAGGTGAAAGAGGTTCAGAACTGGGTTGATTGAGGTCTCCTTTTCTGATGAGATGGAGCACTTTTTGGCGATTTTCCTGCTCCATGCCTTTACGTTATAGGGCCTTAAAATTACTGAGACACCCACACGGCCACAATACCTCTAGTCTGCTCCTACAGAAGACAATATACGTAAATGTACAACAGCAACGATACTACATTTGAGACCTGGAAGCCAGTGCTGATCTGCAGCATTTTGTGGAGGATTTCATTCTCTCCTTCATGCCCTGCAGGTCGAATTTCTGCCCTGGTTTCGCCCTGTGGAGCATAAAGTCTCATTTTCGAAGACACCAGGTTAGGCAACTCTGTTAAGAGTCCCTCAGTTAGCAGGTTTTTATCCGCGAGAGACGTGGATTCTCATGCGTCCCTGCAGCCTACGGCTGCTGGGGCGCACGAGAGTCCACGCCTCTTGCTGGAATAGATTGGCCTACATTTACATCATGCTGTTCAGACCTAGAAAATCATCGGAGTGTTATCATGTGAATGTCACGGCGGTGACATCATGTTTTTAGGAGGGGAGGATATTGGATTTTGCGGGACTACAAAACGTGTGAGAGGAATAGAGTATGCCACAATAAATAGAACGCCTTATGACCCCATCCACCGAAGACACAAGGAGGTAAAAGACTACCAGCAGGAAGCATAGACCCCCGTGAGCCCCCGCGTTCTGGGGGAGCCCATGGCGATCTGTGCCGTCGCAAATGTGATCTCAATGCAAAAATAGGAGAGGCCTATGAAGATGGCAGATGTAATCAAAAAAGCTTATGCTTGGATTTAGTGGAAGAGATTGGCGCGTGGCTGAGATGGGGGGGGGGGGAGTGGGGAGATTGGTAGGGAGGAGGAGAAGGAAGGGAAAAGAGAGAGAGAGAGAGAGAGAGAGAGAGAGAGAGAGAGAGAGAGAGAGAGAGAGAGAGAGAGATGTGTATTAAAAATGTATTGGTTTATTCATTTCATTTGTGTTTAGGTTTACTGTGTATGCAGTTCCAAGCTACACACAGTCATAAACAGCGTGCAAACTCTTTTGTCACCATCTGTTCTTCCTTCCGCACAAAGAAAATCACAGCCAAACTAATCTTTGCTTTCAGGCTTGGCTGCGGAGACCAGAACCCCAGGTTCAAGCCCACTCAAGTGAGCCTATCGCCCGAACCTCCTAAGGAGGTTAGGGTTCGAGCCCTGGCCTGCGGCAGCCGCCACACCATGGTGATTCTGGACAACGGTTACGTGTACTCGTTCGGCAACAACTTCTACGCTCAACTGGGCTACAACTTCAGGGAGAAGAACTACAAAGAAAACCAGGTAGGCCACCAATGAGATTCATTGCCACACATAATCTGGACGAAGGTCATCATGCTGACGGTAGACAAGCGGCCGTGATAGTTCAAGGGTAGTGCCAGATTGGCTTGGTGCCAAACCAATCTGGCACTACCCTTGAACTGCAATCTTAGTCCCGATTTATTTTCCATTGCGGTTCCGCCTTTTTTGTGCTCAAAAAGACACGCTGCAAAATGTCAGGTGGGCGAGCTTTGAGATGAAGAACAAACAAAGGTGGCGATCCGTTGTCAGGTCGATGATGGGCTAATTACCGGTTGAGGCCGCAGTAGCGATAAGTGGACGCTTCCCTGCCCCTAGATATCGACTGCGCATCAGTCCAAATAAAACATTGAAAGTTTCCGTCAGGAAAGATAGAAATAAAATCGGATTCTGAAGGTTTTCATTTGACCCATTTAGCCCCGAGTCCCTACAGCCTTCATGGTAAGTTCACCTCCTGCAACTGGTACTTAGTCGTTAACTCATTCTACCCCAGACACACCACAGCAAGATAAAGATCGACCATGATAGTTCAAGGGTGATGCCAGAATAGCTTGGCGCCTATGGGCGCCAAGCTATTCTGGCATCACCCTTGAACTATCATGGTCGACCTGTGTCCTGCACTGCAACGCAGTCTTCAGAGGACAACAGCTAAATTTGGGGATTTCGGTGATGGGGTAGAATGAGTTAAGTAACACTTGCAAATTTTGGGAAAAGCACCCGTGGAGCTAACGGGTTAAAAGACATGCACACCCAGTCAAAGAGTTCCCACCTTTTTATGCAGACAATGTAACCCCCCCCCCCAAAAAAAAAAAAAACAGCAGCAAGCTTTCCCACATTTTTCAACATCCGGAAGAATATTTTGGGAGGTGCTAGAAAGTCCACCGCTGTCGGAACCCTTTTACCCATTAAATTTTGAGGATTTAAAAAAAAAAAGATATTCTTTGAGGTCTTCGTCAATTTTCTGGAGAAATATGGACTATGGTAGTTGAAAGGTGGTGTCGGAATAGCTTTCAAGCAGTAGTGCATCAAACTTGAACCATCATGATCGATCCACACCCTGTCGTAACATTTTGGGGCTTTATGGGTAAATGAGCGAGCGAAAGTGAGATTTCTCGTTTTATTGGGTCGCCGCGAACTGAATCCCCCCCATCCCCCCCCTCCCCACGTCATTCTTTGCAATTTTGTTCCAAGATGTGACATCTCTTTAAATACCGGTGGACTGCAGTGACGTGAAACTCAAAATAACGTCACACCGCAGTGTGAACGTCACAAATCGAAAGCGAGGCTTCCTGAGACCTTTACTTCATGAATATTCCAGAGAATCGCGAATAGAGGCGAAAAGCTCATGTAGTACAACCCTTGAACTGTCATAGCCGGGGGGGGGGGGGTGGGGCGGGGGGGGGGGGTGGTTGAGGGGTGGGGGAGAGGGGTGGGGGGGGGGAGGGGAAGCTCAGCGGTGTTAGTGCGTTCGATTCTAGTCCGAAACTAAGTCGAACTCATCTGGGTAAAAATTTGTTCAAACCCGTTATGGTTCCCCGTCCTTGAAATCACCTCCGTGGTGGACAAAATACGTTAAGCCCTAAACTTTTATTGTTTAACGTGTTTGACCCGTCTGTCATGGCCGATCCTTTATAACGTTGCGGTCTTCAGCGGTAAATGTGTTCATGACTTAACTCATTCGAGACGTGACGCATACGGATACGCGTCGAACTGCCGCGTTTCCGTACGCGGCACGACTCGAATGAGTTAACGTATCACACAATTTTAAGCAAATGAACTGAAAAGTGAAATCGTTTTGCGTTTTCTCCCGAAGACTGCATTGACTAGAATTTGCAAGCATCCCTGCCCTGCATATTGACAGATCATGTCACGTTCGTGCATCTCCGTTTTGACGAAATGATCCTACTCCGTCTGCAAGAGGCGCAGATTCTCATGAGCCCCTGCTACTGCAGGGGCTCATGAGAATCTACGCCTCTTGCCTCTGTGTGTCAAGCGCCCATTTCTCTTCTGTCTTCGGCCATCAGAGGAATTTCAACAAGTCTTGAGTCTCTGTTTGCGTATTGACGAGTGCATCCCACTGTGTCCTGTTTAGTGTGGGATCGAAGTTTGCCAGATAGTTATAAAGACAATGTGGGAGAACATGAAAGGTGACTCCCTTCCCGGAGGGTGAACAGATTCCCAGTAAGCACAGGTCGTCGGGCCCAGGACGGCCGCAGTGGGCCCGAAGACGTACTGCTACTGGGGTTATAGATGCAACTTTGCTTGGATGCCAGTCAATACCGGGTACAATTCACCCTTGCCTTTTTATGTTGTTTTGTGACATTTGTTGAATGCTTGCGCGTGAGGCTTTTTTTTGTTGTTGTTGTTGTCTCCTCCCTGTGGGGTTGAGTGAATGCATTTAAGCCCTTAACCTAGCTACTATGTCAAATCGAAGATGAAAATGCCTTTTCTTTCACAAACAAAAACATTTACCACAGCGACCGGAATATGCTTGATAACTTCCACGGTCGTGATCAAAACAGAACGATTAAACGTTCACTTGTTAACTGACCAGTTTGATCTCTGTACTGTTGAGTAGATTGATTATCGGTGGCTCCAAAACCGCGACATTAGAACAGTCAGTGGTGGCTTGAAATGGAGTTGCATGTCCCAATCAGTTGCAAATTGTGCACATGCCTGTGTGTCTATTTTGAAAATAAGGTTTTAACCCGAAATATTAATAAATTGTGTTGTTGCTGTCTTTCCTAAGCGTGTTTCTTTCTTCTTTGACATGTTCTCGCTCATTTGTTTTGGTAGGAAAAGCATGTTGTGATTAGGCCAACTAGCGAATTATGCGATGCACAGTTCTCGGGTACATTAGCGCCTGTTAACATCTAGCCACCTACCTTTTAATCCCGTAACTGCCGAGAAAAGGTGAACACCACCCAACTGCAAGAGGTATAGATCCTCATGAGCCCCCGCAATTGCGGGGGGCTCATGAGGATCTATGCCTCTTGCTGAGACGAATTTGTGTCCATGTTCCCAGGACAGTTGTGGCTTTTAGTTGTTGAATGAACACAGATTCCGAAATAAGTTGGGCCAACTGGATACAAGTTGGTTTCAGCAAGAGGTATAGATCCTCATGAGCCCCACGCAACTGCGGGGGCTCATGAGGATCTATGCTTCTTGCTGAAACTAATTTGTATTTATGTTCCTATGACGGTTGTGGCTTTTGGTCGTTGAAGGAACACAGATTTTAGGAACAAGATCTACGTCCACTGGCAGGGAAGGGTTTTTTAAGCAAAGGTCCTCGGGCCCACGTCACCCACAGTTGGCTTAGGCACGACTGTGCGAAGGCCAACTGCGGCCTATGTGAGCCCGAGTATCCTTTGCTTAATAGGTACCTTATCATGACGGTTACATCTTCTTATTTTTCCTTTGCTCGATTTTTTTTTTTTTTTTTTGGTGACCAGTCAACAACCCTCCTATTCAAGTGTTGGCTCTTGTTTCATACGTGGGTGGCTATGTCTATGAGAGCGTTGCCTTGTGACTGCAAAACACAGCAAGTCCGCTTTTGTGAAAAGCGATATTTTCATTGCAACGCAATGAAAATCTCGTTTTGCACAAAAGCCAACTCACTGCTTTTTGCCTCCACAGGGCAGAACTAGTCCGATAATAAGCTAAACTTGTGGTTATCGATCTGTAGCAGAAACCTCCATCCATCTGTGAAGACACATAGATTTCAATGGGCCCACGCACCGAGCAGAACTGCTGTCTAATTTTACATCTGTTTAATGTTTTTCAGAGAAAGTTTTTGTGTTGAGACGAGAATGGTACAGATTTCAAAAGAGAACATAATGCGAACAGACGTGCCATCGTCGTATCATGCAAATAACTACATGCGTCAGTGAAAATCGAACCAAACGCTGAATGTTTCAAAGACAATACTTTTCATGAAGCAAAGACAAGGAATTGTAACACGACCTCACCATTACGCTACATCAGCACCAGGGGTCAGTTGCATGAGCGGAGCACCTTGCTTAGTGGCCGGCGCAGGACTAAGCTCGCTCATGCAATTGGCGCCAGTTCCTACCCCCCCCCTCTCCACCCCCCCCCCCCTGCCCCCCTTCTCCACTCTGCCTAACTCCTCCCCCCCCCCCTCCCCAATCCCTCCTAACCCCCCCCCCAACTCCCCTCACCCGGGTCTTCCTTGGGGGACTTGGGTGGGGTTCACCTATTTAGCCCCGAATCCCTACAGCAGGGGATGGATGGACCATGACAATTCAAGGGTAGTGCCAGAGTAGCTTGGCACTTGAAGGCGCCAAGCTAATCTGGCACTAATCTTGAATTATCATGATCAACCTATCCCCTGCAACTGGTACATAGTCATTAGGCAACACCTCCAACATTTGAAAAATGGGACCTTGGGGCTAAAAGGGTTAACTGCATTTTAGTTCACAGTGTCACCCTGGTCAGCCCCACCGGGTGGGTTTTTCCTCTGTGTTCTGGGGCTCATGTTTCTGTCTACCCTTGTTCCATTCACCTGTATTTTCGTTTCGTAAACTTTCCCTGCTGTCTGCGCTGCCTGTAGTCCTTCATATTGGATGTGTGTTGCTAAATGGTCTGCTACACCTATGAGATAATAAGTTATGTGTTTGCAGTAATGCATTCTTTGTATATCATTTCCCTGTACCTATTTTGTAATTGGAATGATTTGCTACTATTTTTGTAAACTAGGGTACGATAAATTAGCATGAAGGTGCGGCGTCCCTAACATGTCTTAGGTGTATTTAACATATTAGACCGGTTGACGACATAATTTATAAGTATACATTCAGTATTCTGTTTGGTGTTTTTCTTTTTTTACAAGCAGCGCAGGCACGTCCTGAGAAAGACTTGTTGCTGTCGTGACGTTAACTCATTCTACCCCAAACACACGACAGCAAGATATGAATCGACCATGACAGTTCAAGGGTGATGCCAGAATAGCTTGGCGCCTATGGGCGCCAAGCTATTCTGGCATCACCCTTGAACTATCATGGTCGATCTGTGTCCTGCACTCCAATGCAGTCTTCCGAGGACAATGACAAAATTTGGGGATTTCGGTGTTGGGGTAGAATGAGTTAAGCAATGTACAACCACCACCACCACCACCACCCTCTCAACTCCCTCCCAAGCACCCCAAATCCCCCTCCATAAATTCGAAAAATCGTTCCATTCTGCATTCGGTTACTATTAGCTTTCCTACTGCCAACAGTATCATGGAATATGACAGTTCTGGGACCAGTTGCATGAGTAAGCTTAGTCCTGCGTAAGCCACTAAGCAAGGCGCGCCTACAGCGGCTCGCCTTGCTTAGTGGCTGGCGCAGGACGAAGCTCACTCATGCAACCGGTCACTGGTACTCGTATTCAGTGGCGTATTCTGCGTACGCTTGAAACAATACATGGATTAGATCATACTACATTTCAGCTGCAAGCGGCATAGATTCTCATGAGCCTTCACAGCTGCAGGGGCTCATGAGAATCTATGCCTCTTGCATCTGTATGACTATTAGCACCATACATCTCATCACAGAGTTCAAGCGATACATTGGGGAGCTGGGTGGCTCGGTGGCAGAGCGTTCGACTCTCGTCCGTAAGCTCCCGGGTTCGAATCCAGCTAGGGTCAAAATGTGTTCAGACCCTATCCGGTGCCCCGTCTTTGAAATCACCTTCGTGGTGGACAAAAGACGTTTAGCCCTATACGTTTAACTTTTTTTTTTTTTTCGAGCGATACATACACCAGAAAACGCTATAATGACACACCTCCAAGAGGCATAGATTCTCATAGGTCACTGGCAGCCGCAAGGGGCTCATGAGAATTTACGCCTCTTGGTTATAAACTGTCACCACATTTACACCCCTCAGACGGAGAAAAAAATCATATGTGATTGATATACTGTGCAGCAGAACCTCTGTTATTCACACTGTCAGTGATCAATGAAAGCGTCGACACCTTCCGACCTCGGCCTTACACAACTGATGGCTTCACTCACACCAACGTATTTGAACGTCAAGCATAATGATAATGCGCCTTGGGCGCATTTCCCCGCATTTTAGAAGTGTTACTTTGCGACAGTTTACCACTTGCAGGAGGGGGATTGACCATGATAATTCAAGGGTAGTGCCAGATTAGCTTGGCGCCTGAAGGCACTACCCTTTGAATTATCATGGTCAATCAATCTCCTGCTGTAGGGTGTTGGCGCTGAAAGAGTTAAAGAGGTTGTGTGTGTGTGTGTGTGTGTGTGTGTGTGTGTGTGTGTGTGTGTGTGTGTGTGTGTGTGTGAGGGGAGGGGGGAGAGGAGTGCGTAGTTGGGCGGGGGGGGGGGGTGGAGTGGGGGGGGGGGGCGGTAGTAGGCGGGAAAGATGGACTCTGAGAGAAAACGTTAAAGGGGCACTCCTGACCTTTTTTAATGCTTCAGTTCGCAAAAAGCTTTTACTGGGCTTCAATATACATACCCACTTAGACAGTGACCACCCTATTGTCCCACCAAATGCTTTCTTTCGTCCGTTCAAAGCAAAAAGAGGTCCACCGGAATCTTGTGACTGAACGCCATGAAAAAATTGCTTCTGATAGGCGATGGTAGCTGACGTCATAACTATTTTATACGATCTTTGGTCATCTGCATAATTATAGCCAATCAGAGAAAATATGGCGGATGAACCAGCGAAGAAAACAAGAAATGACAGACTCGAAATTGAAGAGAAGAAAGAGGAAGAGAGACAATATAGCTCTAAGAAGAACTGACATCGGACAAGGGAATATAGACATGTGGCAACGCGGAAAGCAAGACTGAGATAGCTTGACCGCCCATCTAGAATTTTAGTGTCCCTTTCCTGCTGAATCAGTGAGTAATCTACGGTCTTTGTCGATCTTCCTATAGTTCCGCGAGCTCTAGTGATTTTCAGAATTCATGATCTTCAGTAGAATTTATCTCTTACTGATTTCGCAAGATTTTAAACCAGTTTTATCATATGTGCAGAAAGTGAGTAAGTTATAAATACCAATGTTCTGTTTCCATGATGGAACGCGTTGCGTGTTTCCGAGGGGTAAAGGATCAAAGGTCAAACGAGGCCCCGCACCGTGGACACAGGGCTCGCCGGTTTCAGTTGCGAGTCACTGAAATAAGCCACGCTATCGACACGATCGTTACTTGTAAATACTAGCACGTTAAGCGGAACCCGCATTGTGATTTTGACAGCATAGCAAATATGAACGGTTTATATCTACTTTTCTCGTGAAAAATTACGTCAAAGGGATGCCGGAAAACATCAGTACACGTGTACACTGACACGTGTGTACGCCACACCGATGACCTCGTGGCCTGCAGTATTGCGATACACTGATAGTCGGCCGGGTTCTACCTTGTGACGTAGGCTCATAAATATGCATAAATATGCATATTAATTCAAACCAAGGCCGATGCAGACGATAAATCCGCGACTCGGGTACAAAAACAATACGCCCTCCAAACGATAAATTTCGACATTTGGCATTGTACTTACACCATAAAGCTCTAAGATAGTACACAAAGGACCCATACACATACTGTCAACAGTATCTGTTGCAGACAGTGTTCTGACTGTTTTGAGATGCTTGATCCTGGGAAAAATAACTTAAACGTTTGGGGCTTAACGTCTTTTGTTCACCACAAAGGTGTTTTCAAAAACGGGGCAACGAATCCATTTTTTTTTTTGTTTGTCCCTCTGCACCGAGGTGATCAGGGAAGGGGCAACGCATAGGGTCCGAACAAATTTTGACTCCAGCTGGATTTGAACCCGCGACATTTTGCACGAGAGTCGAACGCTCTACGACCGAGCCAAGGGACTCGGAAAGAGAATATTGCTTCTCTTTGCGGAGGTTTCAGAGGGTTTTTCCCCCATATAATATTTTGTTCTTTTTCATCTTACGTTAATTAGTCTAAGATTCTTGATGAGGTTCTTACAACAGTAACAACAACAACAACAAATAGACTGCCTACTAAGATTACCCAATGTTCGATGTTGCAAACGTGAAAATTTACACTGAAACACACACACACACACACA
This sequence comes from Semisulcospira habei, assembly GCA_036245525.1. Taxonomy (NCBI): domain Eukaryota; kingdom Metazoa; phylum Mollusca; class Gastropoda; family Semisulcospiridae; genus Semisulcospira; species Semisulcospira habei. The sequence continues at coordinate 53,875,018 of BTPG01000001.1, forward strand.
CACACACACACACACACACACACACACACACACACACACACACACACACACACACACACACACACACACACACACACACACACACACACACACACACACACACACACACACACACACACACACAAATCAAGCACACTGAACCCTAAAGTTCAACGTTCCCAAGTTCTCGTGCTGCTCACTGAAGACGTACATTCATGTTCAGTTCATGGGCAGGAGATAACTTTAAAATTCATGATAGTTCAATGGTAGCGTCAGAATAGCTCGGCACCTCTCGTGTGCATACATTCCAAATCCAAACTGACAGCAGATAACTTCCATCGATCATGAAATTTCTAGTTCAAGGGTATTGCCAGAATAGCTCGGCACTTTTAGGTGCAGAGCTATTCTAGCACCACCCTTGAACTATCATAATCGATACTATCATGCTGTGTCTACCATCAGTTCTGAATAAGCTGACGAACGACTATGTGCCGCAAAATTGTCAACCGTGTTAACTATCGGCTACAACTCTTGGCGCAACAGGCGTCTAGCGGTTACTTCCCTTGTACCGTTCCCGAGTAGTCTAATCAGACAAAAGTTTGGAGTCGCAGCCTAGCTAGTTCCGCAGTCTTTTTTTGTGCGCAGTGTTGTGTTATGCAGCTAACCGTTGTCAGAGAAAAGTGGCATTTTCATGAGTAACAGAAAAGTGGCATTTTCTCGAGTAACAGAAAAGTGGCATTTTCTCGAGTAACAGAAAAGTGGCATTTTCCCGAGTAACAGAAAAGTGGCATTTTCTCGAGTAACAGAAAAGTGGCATTTTCTCGAGTAACAGAAAAGTGGCATTTTCCCGAGTAACAGAAAAGTGTCATTTTCCCGAGTAACAGAAAAGTGGCATGTTCCCGAGTAACAGAAAAGTGTCATTTTCCCGAGTAACATAACAGTGGCATGTTCCCGAGTAACAGAAAAGTGGCATTTTCCCGAGTAACAGAAAAGTGTCATTTTCCCGAGTAACAGAAAAGTGGCATGTTCCCGAGTAACAGAAAAGTGTCATTTTTCCGAGTAACATAACAGTGGCATGTTCCCGAGTAACGCTTTCGAGACGTGGCGCGTTCGGATTCCCGGCTTAACCCTTTGGGTGTCCGTAGCGATTATTTTGGTCGAGGTGATTCCTACAGGAATCACCTCGACCAAAATCGCTACCGACACCTGAAAGGTTAATGCCGTTTATCTGGATGCGACACATCTCGAATGAGTTAATCTGCAATTACAGTCCACTCCGCTTGTAACAAGATCGGATGTTAAAACTGCAAAGTCGGATACAGCAACACTTTTTTTTCCAGATGTCCAGACGGCACTATTCTAAGTAAACCACCTCGTTTATAACAAACTTCGGATAAAGCAACAAGAAAACGTTGGTCCCACTGGCGATTTGTTTTATCGGCAGTTTGCTGCGTTATTTATTTATTTATTTATTTATTATTTTTATTATTATTTTTTTAATTTAATTAATTTTTTTTTTCAGTTACGCCCCGAACATAAGAGACGCTGGAGGTTTTAAATCATCGTTTAGTGACATTAATGTCATTATTTATTAATGATTTGTGTGATAGTCTGTGATGTTGGAGCTTACAGGTTGTAGCCATAAGACCCAAATCAAATAATTATAAGCACGCAGATATTATGCGTAGTGCAGTGGAGATGTGACTATTCAGTCTGCACACAATCCTTCCATACCACTGGACGAAGATTCTGCTTCTGAAATTTGTGTTCATTCAACGACCAAGAGCCACAACCGTGCAAGAAACATGGGTACACATTGGTCTCAGCAAGAGGCATAGATCCTCATGAGCCCCCGCAGTCGCGGGGGCTCATGAGGATCTATGCCTCTTGCAGTTGGATAGCGTTTCACTGCTTCTCGGCAGGGAAGGGGTTAAGGTCCAACATGACAGACCAGTGCCATATATGTTTTTTTTTTCCAGCTTCGTCCCCAGTTTCTGGATTTTTTGAAGCACCGTGCAGTGAGGGAGGTGTCGTGCGGTGACAAGCACTCCCTGTTTCTCTTTGAGGACGGCACAGTGGCTGCAGTGGGGTAAACCACAATTAGTTGTGTTGCAATTATCGGTGTCTGTGTTGTGTTTGTGTTGCGTTCTGCCTTGCTAAAGAAAAACAAACAAACACAGATTAAGAGACAACGAAACCAAAAAATATTTTTAAAAAACTGTATCAACCAACCCACCAAATAACCCATCAAACAACCCACCCACCAAACAAATAAACAAACAAACAAACGAACAAATAAACAAACGAACCAAACAACCATCCAGCAAACCAACCCCCACCCCCCCCCCCCCCAAAAAAAAAAAAAATAAATAAATAAATAAATAAATAAATAAATAAAATAAATAAAATAAAATAAATAAAAATAAAAAGAATAACAAAAATAAAAATAAAAAAATAAATTAAAATAAATAAATAAATTAAATAAATAAAAATATAAAAAAAACGGACAAACAAATAATTTATATTCAATGTCCCATAATATCGCAAAGCGTTTTGAACTAATTTCCATCAGCTTTTCGTTGTCTTCTATTTTCCTTTTCCCCGCTTCCTCTATTTTTTTTTTGGGGGGTGGTGGGTTTTGGTGGTGGATTTATCAGTAAATTATCTTGATCCCCGTATTTCCGTATTTTTGTGAGTGAAACCTTCCCGTCCTCCTCCCCCCCCCCCACCCCCCTCCTCTCCCCGCCTACTTCCCTTCCACACACATACATTCCTTGTCCTGCCGTGTAATTCAGGAGTAAATCGCACACATGTGTATACATAATTACTACACACGAATAACAGAATGCTTTTAACCCATTTAACCCAAAGGCCGCATTTCCCAAATTTTTAAGCGTCTCCTATCGACTATGTACTAGTTGTAGGAGATGGATCGACCATGATAATTCAAGGGTAGTGCCAGATTGGCTTGGCGCCGATAGGGGCCAAGCTTATCTGGCACCACCCTTGAATTATCATCGTCGATCTGTCTCCTGCTTTAGTGCTTCGGGGCTAATTGGGTTAACACTTTTGAATGCAGTCATTTACAAAATTCTGTAAATAGTATCCTGAGTGTCCAGATCATCCTATAAGCCTGTGGCTTGTTTTGATCTGTTGATAAGTGATGTATATTCTTTAATGTATTTTGCAAAGTAATAAACTATTTAAACCGAATGCAGTCATGTAAGTAGTGTTTATTTCAAATTTTCGGGGACCGTGTGTTGCAGCAACAACGCTCATGGTCAGATCGGCGACGGTACCAGAGCCGAGTCCACAGTCCCGAAAACCGTGGAGCTGGAGGGTTCCGTATGTCATGTGACTTGCGGACCCAATCACAACCTCGTCATCACTGGTACGTGCAATTTGACCCCTGGAAATTTCTTTCTATTTAGAGCAGACGTGTAGCTATGACGAAAATGCATGTTCCCTATCCTCACATGCGGTGTGTTGAAGTAATTATTATTGTGTCAAGATTTTCCGCGGAGATGGAGGAGGAGGGAGGGGGGAGGGGATTCAGTGATATCACCAGATGTTCGAACGTGTTTAACCCTCTGCTGGCTGTCAGCGGTTGTAGCCGCGATGACTCGTACAGGAATCATGAGTCGCGACTCATAGTAAAACGCTGCCGACAGCCAAAGGGTTAACCTCCTGATAACACATGAACACACACACCCAGGTGCAAGAGATATTGATCCACATGAGTCCTCCCAGCTGCGACGGCTCATGAGGATCTATGCCTCTTGCTGACACTACTTTGAACCCATAGGCGGCTGGCGTTCAGCTTTACGACGAGAGCAGTAACGCAATATGCGTCAATCGACAGTAAAGGGGTTAACACCATCGTTTGGAAGCCGAAGCAAAGCGCACATACAACGCCTCTAACACGTCAGATCAATAATGGTAACTCACGAGAACTTTGAAATGGGCGGCTTACGCCGTTAGTACCCGGACAAACGTGTCAGCCAACTCATCAGTGATATTCCTGCCTTTCCCGTTCGATAGCTTTTGACCAAAAGGCTTCATTGCGCCTGTCGGTGACTGAATTTGGACCTAACGGTGTGAAGCTGCAAGGTCCAAAATCATCGACCAGCACACCTGTGCCACTTGTAACCTGCGCTTGACATCCCACTAGTCCAGTGCACCCATTAACCCCTTCACCGCCAGCGGTCGCAGATTGCGAGTCTGACATCTGCGGTAATTCTCATCGACCCAGAGCCCCAACCGTCCAAAGGGCGTCGATACAAGAGTGGCGCCTTAAGCAAGAGGCATAGATCCTCATGAGCCCCCGCGACTGCGGGGGCTCATGAGGATCTATGCCTCTTGCAGTTGGATCGTGTTGACTCTGCTCCTCGGCAGTAAAGGGGTGTGAGGATTATTAGTTCCTCGTCCCTCGACATCCCCGCGCACGTTGAAAGCGTCAATAGAGATTAGCCTGTCGACCCTCGTGAGGCGCCCCCACAACAAACAACATCAAGGGGGGTCATGCACTCACAAACAATGGCCGCTGGTCTGTGTGTGGTGTGTGACGCACCGGCTAATAGGTTAACCCATTCCCTGTCACGTTCCTGAAACCCTCATGAAATCAGCAGTCTTAACTCAACGTAAAAAAAAAATATAATCCCTTTTAAGGAACAAACATTCCAAGTCCGGTCAGCTAGGGGCTTAGACCCACATGAGCTCCCGCATTTGCGGGGGCCCATGAGGATCTATGCCTCTTGCGTTTGGTTATGTGTGATGTGTAGCGCACCTGCTGGAGGGTTAATCCGAGGATACAGATTTTTTTTTTTTTTTTTCGCAGTTTGTTGCCGCCTGCATTATGTGGATAATCAATATGTCATGTCATTTTTGCTATTCGACTGTTAGACTGTCTGCGCAAAAACAAACACATTTCTTCGTATTTTGTTGTTGTTTGTTGTTGTTGCTGTTGTTTGTTTTTGTTAGTGAAGAAACCCTGGTGAACCGTGTCTTCATGTTCAATAGATATCCCGAAGTTGATGATTAACACCCCCTCCCCCCCCCCGCCCCCTTGCCCCCGCCCCCCCCCCCCCCCCTGCCCGTTCATACGAACAAAAATTTCATTTCATATGCGAATTGTGTTGTAAGGATTTCGTCGATTTCAATACTACTGCTAATAATACTAATAACACTGCTACTACTACTACTACTACTACTACTAAAAACAACAACAGCAACAACAATAACAAGAACAATAATAATAATATAATAATAATAATAATAATAATAATAATAATAATAATAATAATAATAATAATAATAATAGCAATAATAATATTAATACTCCTCATATTTTGAACATGCAGCGGATGTGGGAGCCACACAGTCACATTAATTAATTTTGTGCCAAGCCGGGAGAAAACTGCATGAGGTCACAATGAGTGGCACGACTTCTCAACAAACCTTTGGGGGCAAAAATCGCTACCTATCACTGCACTGCACCGAACCATCAGGTTACGATCAAATCAGCGTGTGTCGAGTGCGGATTTATCGATTAGCAGGGTCAGACAAGCCTAGCGCTGCGCCAGACGGGAGAGAATTAGCGCGGTCGTTGTGTTAGCTCATTCAGCTCCGACGCACGGATTTCCCGAAATTTGTAAGGCGTCATCTAACGACTATGCACCTGTTGCAGGAGATGGATCGACCACGATAATTCAAGGGTAGTGCCAGATTAGGTTGGCGCCGACAGGCGCCAAACTAATCTGGCACTACCCTTGAATTATCATGGTCGCACGTGGCGGCGAGCCCGGTATCTCCCTGGCCTAGGGTACGGTTGCGCAGCCGTGAAGGCCTGTAACATGGCAGTTGAGTCCTGAGTTGACGTGCAGTCGTACCATAGCATGATTCTGCCCCATACCGTCACGTCCTGTCAGTGCGTACAAACTCCACAACTCCTGGAATCCACCACGACTAGGCATAGATCCCCATGCACCTCCGTAGGCTGGGGGGGGGGGGAAATGAAAGGAACGTATGTCTTTGCACGCATGTTACTGAAGCCTTAACCCCTTCCGCTGCAAGTGGCCGCAGATTGTGTAGGGCCGGTTCTGAAATTGTTAATTTCACGGCATAAGGCCTCAACCGCCCATGGGGCAGATATACAAAATGGGTCTCCACAAGAGGCATAGATCCACATGAGCCCCCGCTACTGCGGGGGCTCACGAGGATCTATGCCTCTTGCGGGTAGATCTTCTTACCATTGAACGGGTTAACAGCACTGGGGGGTGGGGGGGGGGCGGGGGAGGGGGGGGGGGGGTCAGTCAGTCTTTAACCGCGGCGGCTTTTTGCCCTAGATGACAACACGTATTGGATTTTGTTTTTGTTAGGTCTAAGGCCGTGATCATTCTCAGTGCGCTGGTGTGTGGTTTTCGATCTTACGGCCTACGAGGTGGAAGCTCACAGACCAATACTCACACAGACGTGGCCGTCGGTGCGTAACATGTCAGCTGGGGGGTGACTATAGAACCGAAACACGCTATTTCCATCTTGACATCACGCGGCGGCTATAGACGCACTTTTTGAGGTGCCGCGGTGTTTCCCACCCGTTTAATTCTCTCTTTCTGATCCGGCCCAGGTTGGGTGTCGATCCGGAGACAATGTGTCCTGTAGCTGTCCTGGGCGTATGCAGCCAATTTCCCCCTTTCCCACCCTTTTCTCAAGCAGCGACAAAAGTATAATGAAGAAAATCAATGATAATTACCTTAAAAATATAAAAATAAATAAATAATAAAACTGATTTAAACAAGATGGGATGAACCATAACCCACAAAGTCCCTTCTATATGAGAGCTGTCTTCGCTGTCAAGGGTCTCTACCTTTTTGTCTTTGACTTGATTCTGATGTTGAAATATCTCCTTCTGAAAAAGCCTCGCAGATGTGCCAATGCGTCATAGTGAACTCTAGAAGGGGCGCGCGCAGTCGACACGCGTCATTGGTTTGTCAATTGTCACTTGTCATGACGTATTTTTTTGTTTTTACGTAATTTTATATAACGTGATATGAGATTCGCTTTAGCTTCAAGACTTGGGAAAATGGTGACAAAACTAGAATTTCACGGTACAATTTCAGTCTTGCTATAATTTGTGTGAAATTAGGTTGATTTTACCTAGCTACATGCTACTATGTACACCTGCATGCTCTTCTGAAAGCGCGTCGATGTGTGTGCATGCGTGTGCGTGTTTGCATGCGCGCGCTGCAAACATCCTCAAGAGGCATAGATGTTCATGCGCCCTCCGGGCACTTGAGGATCTATGCCTCTTGGAGATGCGCGTATATGTGTCATTGGTTCGTCAAACGTCATTTGTCATGACGTATTTTTTGTTTTTACGTAATTTTGTATTTAACGTGATATGAGTTTTGCTTTCGATTGAAGACTTGCAAAAATGGTGACAAAACTAGAATTTCACGGTACAATTTCAGTCTTGCTATAATTCGTGTGAAATCAGGTTGACTTTACCTAGCTACATGCTATACTAAGTACACCTACATACTCTTCTGAAAGCGCGTCGATGTGTGTGTTTGCGTGTGCGCGTGCGTGAGTGCATGCGCGCGCTCCAAACATCATCAAGAGGCATAGATGTTCATGCGCCCTCCGGGCATATGAGGATCTATTCACGTCTTTTTAATTAGAAATGATGGGTGCGGCCATTTTGAACATGACCTTCGACCTACTGGGGACGACTTCCGGTTTTGCTTGCAAACATGGAAGCTGTGAATACAAAACCCTACACAAGTTCCCGATCTAGCGGCCGACATTGCGCAGTAAAAGGTTGCCACAACAACGAAAAAAAGCTGTATGACTTGTTGCAAATGCCATGTTTTGACCACAAACCTTTCATTCGCCGTTATTGTTCGTGTTTGAAACCTTTTTGTTTGTAAAAAAAGTGTATCACATCGCACACTATCCGATGAAATGGCCTGTTTTTTATCGGCCGGCCGTACACACTCGAGCGACACAAGTCAGTCTGAATTTTTATGTCTAGTTCATGTGTGTTTCGAGGAAGTTTTGCTTTAAATTGCCGGTACTCCTCATCGTCAGCGGACCAAACCGTGGCGGAGATAGTTATTTTGCGCAGCGTTTTGTTGCACGTATCAAAATCTCCGTTGAAGTTATATCCCCATATTTTTGGTAGGGATTAGGACTACCGACTCTAAGGCCTACCTACTGATGCCAGCAGGTTGTTGTCTCACTCACGCCCTGATATTTTCATACGGTTTTTGTATCATGGGCGTGTGTGATCTTCAACTTTTGTGTAAATGTGTTTTTTTTTTTTGTTTTTTTTTTTTTTCTTTTTCCTCCAACTTTTTATGTTCTGTCAGTACAATAGTGAAACTTATTTTGTTCTGTTTTGTCGGTACAATAGTGAAACTTGTAGTAATGTACCCAGTAATTCATATTTATTGTCATGCTGATAAAATTAAAGAGTTTGTTGGCAGATTGTCAATTTTTTTGTGTTTGTGTCATGAATTATCCTTAGAATGCATTACTCGCAATTCTTTCATTGTTTTCAGTATTATTATATTAATGTATACATGTATGGTGCAGCAATACAAGTTTTGTTGTCTCAAACATTTCATAAATAACATGAGAATATTTTGCCACCCAAAAGTAGAGACCAAACAAAGTGTAGAAATAGTGTTATTAGCTTGAGATACACTTGAAAACAGAACACTTAAATAACTACATGGCTACACAAAATATCTATGCATATACACGAAAACTTCGCAAAAAAACTTTCCAACGCGCACACGTAAACACTTCTCTGAAAGGCCAAACCGGAAATGCTACACAGCCGAGCAACCTGTTAACCGACCCATTTGAGAATATTACCGTTTGGTAAAAAAGAGGTGAATACCTCTTGGAGATGCGCACACATGTGTGAGAAAGAGCGAGCGAGAGAGAGGGGGAATTACGTCATATTTAGAGTATCAGTGTCTGCGTGGTAACGGAGTTGCTTCTTTTACGTCACACCGGCACTGTCTGACTTTCTCTAGAAGTGAAGGTATTTTACTGTTTAATTTATTTTCTGAAATGAATTAATTTTTACTAAATAAGTTGAAAGGATACAAAGCTGGCTAACGAACACATTCAATGTCTTTCTCCAAACTAGCTAGGTGCAAAAGTTCAAGTAAATATGACAAAAATTACGGACTCTAATATGGGTCAACCGACTTCCTATAAACGGTTGTTTATGTCTTCAATGAGACATTCAATACAATATGCTCGGAGGCTCTCTTAGCCATCCACTTGAGAAAGTATTTCGCCAAGTTTCAAGCTTGTGTGTACAGAAATATCGGAGGTTCTCTTGTTTACATACATACGCACATACATACATACATACATACATACATACATACATACATACATACATACATACATACATACATACATACATACATACATACATACGCACATACATACGCACATACGGCGTTTAGCGCCAAATGTACTTTCAGCAGCGAGGTTAGCGTAACTAGACATGACGTAATTTTTATCTTGTTACTTCAATTGTTAGAGGTTTAGCCTGCCCGCCTTTGATATCATGGACATGCTATTAAATTCGCCCAACCGCGACCCGTCCTAAAAAGTCCCTTTTATAAATAGAAGGGACTTGGGGGAAAAAAAAAGAGCTGCTCACAACCCCAGCTGGTGGATTGGGATTAGCCCTCTCTAACATAACCCATTTAACCACAAGACCACTTTCCCAAAATTTTGGAGGTGTAACCTGAGGATAATGTACCATTGCAGGAGATGGATCGGCCATGATAATTCAAGGGTAGTGCCAGATTAGCTTGGCGTCATATATTATTAAGTTGTTGCTATACTGGTATGTCGAATATCATTGCTGTTTTCTGCTTGATCATCAACATTTATAGCATTGTGTCTGAACAAATGAGTTGTAATAGGGCATTCCTAGTATTTTATGAGGTTCGGAACATTCATAAGTGATATCTCTACAATTTTTTTTTAATTTATTTATTTATTTATTTATTTATTTTTATTTATTTATTTATTTTTTTTTTTTTTTGGGGGGGGGGGGGCAGGAGTTTAATCCCCACAACATTAGCTGCAGTTCAAACAAACATAGAGAACACTGACTGAAAACAAACTGAACCAAGAAAACGCCAAACACAACTGTGCAGTCTCGGTCAAGTTGTGCGCTGGTCTGTGAGTTTGGACATTGAGGTTTGCAGTCGAGATCACAAACCATCACACAATGTCCCTCCATCCTTTCCGCAACTTAGCCGCTCAAATACATTAACATATTACACCCTGAGGCTGATTTTGTAAAATTTGCTTATAGTCCTATAAAGGCTACATTGCAGATTAGGAGATAGATCACCTATTCTAGTTCCAGAATAGCTTGGTGCCTCAGGCAACAATCAGTCCCTTGAACAATCAGTCAAATGTATTTCAAGCAATTGGTGTATCAGGATGAAAAGGGTTAATAAGTCTTAACGGAAGCGCGACAACGAAATGTCAACACCGGGAGCAGGTGTCGACAAATTAACCCCTTCGCTGCCAGTGGTCACGGATCTCGCGTCAGAAACCACTGCACACTGGTCGGTATTCGCGTAAAACAAAGCACACACACATGTACACACACACACACACACACACACACACACACACACACACACACACACACACACACACACACACACACACACAATTTAAAAAAAAAAACCAACCTCCCCCCCCCCCTCCCCCCTCAAAAAAAAAACAACAAAAAATAAAAAAAATTAAAAAAAAAACTAAAAAACTCAAACTAAACGGAACCAGAATCAGGCATAAAGAACACAGAACTAAACAAGAGACATCAATCCTCATGAGCCCCCGCAAATGCGGGGGCTCATGAGGATTTATGTCTCTTGCATCTAGATTTATGAGAAACGTTCGCCTTACCCGGCAGTTACGAGGTTAATACGTCTCAACGGAGGCGCAACAACGAAATGACAATGCAGCAGGGCGCAGGTGTAGACAAGTTCAAAATCAAACCTCACACCAACCAACTGCAGGAGGCGTAGATCCTCATATGCCCCCAGCAGTCTGCAGGGTCTTGCGAAGAAGATCTATGCATCTTACTGACAGCTTTACCATGTGTGCTCCCCAAAGGGGATGAAGTCGCGCAGCATTCGATGCGCGCTGGTAGATGCCAGAATGACGACCCATTACCTAGGTAGCAGACGTCCTCGAACGCCCCTCGGGTGTCTCAAGTGTCAGGAGCCATGTTGAAGTTCTGACCCCCCAGCAGCCAAAGGGCTTCGGGCCCTCGACGGCCACAGTGGGCCGGCGCACAGCCGTGCGCGGGCCCACTGCGGCCGTCGTGGGCCCGAGGACCTTCCCTTGCTGGGATGAGGTTTAGGGTGATTAGCACCTGAGTTCTGCCGTACGATGACAAACGACAGTAAAGTTCCTTTTCTTCGTTCCAAACGTCTCCGGGCCCTCGACAGCCGTAGTTGGCCCGCGCACAGCCGTGCGCGGGCCAACTGCGGCCGTCATGGGCCCGAGGTCCTTTGCTTACTGGGACGAGGCTTAGCGTGATTAGCACCTGCGTTCTCCTTTCCTGTGATGGCAAACAACTAAGTCTCTTTTGTAAAAACCTAGATTTTCATTGTAATAAAATAAAAAAAATCTTGCTTTTCAAACAGTGGACTAACAGTCTTCATCCTGCCCAGGGCAGATAGTGTTCCAGAAAACATACCTTTCCTCAGCGCTTTCGCTTCCTCCGTCAAATGCTAGCGATGAGACGCTTGACCTTTAATTTGGTTTTGACGTCTTTTGGCGCACGGCCACGAAGGCGATCTCAAAGTGACGGGGCACCCAACTCAGCAGAGTCTGCTGGAGATGGGTTTGACTAAGCAATTGACATCGAGAGACCTAGGATAAATATTTCAAGGAGTGATCTTATTACTTTTACTTTTTTCCTGATGTGCATTGAAAACTATTCGCAATAACTGATTCATTGTCGCAGTCATGTATACTGACGAGCAAAAGAAATGCGACATTTCCGATGGTTCCGAAAATGTCGCATTTATTTTGCTCGTCAGTATATTTCAAATCCGTTGTAGTAGATTTTACCAGATTAGATAGCGGCATGGATTACATCAAATGACGCTATTGTCCAAGATATACATTTTGTTTGTTTGTTTGTTTGTTTGTTTGTTTGTTTGTTTGAATTCATATATTCTTGATTTAAAAAAAAAAACTATTTTTTTATTTCTTTTATTTTTTATTTTATTTATTTTATTATTATTATTATTTTTTTATTTATTTATTTTTTTGTTGGGGGGGTGGGGGGGGGGAGGGTATTTTTTGCCTATCGGTGAGCACCAATTTACCTGTATTCACCTGTAAACATTTTGATTTATTTTAGTCGTTGGTATCGCATGAATTTGTCGTTCACCATCTGATAAGCACTAGCGAGATACATTAACAAACTGCCACCTGCTAAATGATCTAGAACTCTTCTTCCCAACCAAATGACGATTAAATTGTTACGGATAATGCTAAATGTCCCGGTCCGTATTTTCTTTCGCCAAGTTCCCACGATGTTCCGTGACGATTTCCGCCTCAAGACAGCAAGACAACTGCCAAAGAAAAGACCGGATCTTCCCAGCGATTCAACCCCCAGTAAGCTACGTCTGTCGGAGGCGCAAAAGAATTAGGCAACGTCTTCGGTCCCACAACGACCGCAGTTGGCCCGCGCACAGCGCGGGCCCACTGCGGTCGTCGTGGGCCCGAGGTCCATGTTCTTGGCAAGAGACATTAGAATCTCATCAGTCCCTGCAACGCGGGGACACATGAGGTTCTAATGTCACTTGCGGGGAAACTTTCAACTTTCAGTCGGCTACGCGGTCGCTTCGAGGAAGTAAATTAGGGCCTGTCCTCAGCAAGAGACGTTAGATTCTCAAGACTGCGACTCGTGAGAATCTAACGTCCCTTGCAGGTGGACTCGAACCTCGTCAGTGAAACACTGTGACGAGTGGACGGGGCATCCGAGCATTTTCAGCTCAACTTTCTGGACATCGTAGATAGTCCATCTGCCTTTCCACCTTGCCATCAGCAAAAGGCATAGATTCTCATGAGCCCCTGCATTCATAGGGGCTCATGAGAATCTATGTCTCTTGTTGGAAAGGGTAAGGGTCGGATTTCTACACGTTTGTTTCTCCGTGCAAAGGGAGTCGTCTCACTGCCAGTTGGTTAGTTGAAGCCAAGACACCGTGAAGTAATAAATACAGTTTTGAGAGACAGGGGGATTCAATTACGAAAGAGAGTGGGGGTGGGAATAGGGGTGAGGTGGGTGAGTGGGTGGTGGTGGCTGTAGATTTGAAATTTGTAAGGGTCGTTAAGCAGGGCTGGGAAATAGCCTAGCTATTGGTGTGTGCGTGTGTGTGTGTGATGGTGTGTGTGTGTGTGTGTGTGTGTGTGTGTGTGTGTGTGTGCGTGTATGTGTATGTTTGTACGTGAGTGCGTGCGTGCGTGCGTGTGTGTGTGTGTGCTTGTGTGTGTGTGTGTGTGTGTGTGTGTGTGTGATGGACGGGATGGCGTTTTCGTGTGTTTGTTGATCTGACGGTATCATAGTCAGCTGCATGTTTGGACTGGCGGCAAGCGTACTTGCCAGTGTGTCTGTATGCGTGGCGGGTACTTGTGTCAGTCTGGCTGGATGGCTGTTAGCTGTCTATCGCAATGGGAAGGAACCAAAAGTTCAAAGGGTGGATGGTAAGGAGGGACGAGACAATACCCTGACAATACATGCACCTCGCAAAGGGAGGCAAAAACGTGAGAAAAAGGGGGAGAAACACGCGCGCATCCCGTTCCTCCGACTACTTAACCCCATCTCCTCCTTCCTCTGAAAATATAAATCGGCGCCATCTCTGCCGACCGGAGGCGTATATTCTCATGAGGCCATGCATCCGCAGGGCCCATGAGAATCTATGCCTCCTGCAGTTGAAGGGGTGTGTTTTGGGGACTGTTTTCCAGCCCCCTACCCAGGGGAATCTAGACCCTGGGAGCCTGACCCGAGACAGCTAAGGTGAAGGGTGATGTAACGGAAAGGTCAGGGGTTGTGACCTCATCAAACCGTTCCGCACAGGTAATAATGCAGGCATCCATTCCGGGTACTTCCACAGTCCAAAATTCAGAAACTGTGTCGCCTCCAACCACCCCTTTATGTTCTCATGAGCTCCTGCACCGCTGAGGCGCATGAGTATCTGTTCCCCTTGCCAGACGCAAACGCCGGCTGTTGGCCTGTGGGTAGCTTATGCCTGAAAGGTCGAACAGCCTCCTCGGTACGAGCATGAAAGATGTAAAATGGGACAACACGTACCCTTTCTAAAAGCATAGAAGCTTGGAAGCCCGTACGAATTACCGTTGTTTTTCAGGCCCAAAGCCTTTCGCAGGTGGAGAGCTTTCAATGTTAAACTGACTTTACACGGGCGGGGTCAAGTCGTGTTGCGAATGGCCGTCCCCGTGACGAAAAAGATGGGAAAGTGGTTAGGAAAAAGAGGGGCTTTCTTGCTGGACGCTCAGACGCGTTCGTAACAGAGATCCTTAGCCGCAAATGACTCTTCCGTCCCAAGAGAAGCACAGCTGGATTTAAATATACCCAATTCTTTATTATTATTTATTTATTATTATACTGAACCCAACAAGCACGCAAGAGGCGTAGATTCTCATGAGCCCCTGCATTCTGCAGGGGCTCATGAGAATCTATGCGTCTTGCAGGTGGATCGATTTAAAGAACAACTGAAGAAGAGTTGAAGAGTGCAATGTCTTGTGAAGCAGGGATTTCCCATATCGCACCGTTTCACGCTTGCCAGTGTCTTCAATCATTGTTGCCCGTTTCTTTGCGTCTATTGTGACACCGCCCATTCTCTCTCTCTCTCTCTCTCTCTCTCTCTCTCTCTCCCCCCCCCCCCCCCCATTGACATTTTTTAATCTGCACTTCCGCTTGCGCACTTGACCACACTGACCTTCAGCAAGGGGGTCTTGATAGCTCAGCGGAACACTGACTCTACGAATTAACAATTGCTGCCCTGAAAAGTTGATGTAGTCGGTAATTATGTACGACCTTTGGTCCGTTTCCCTGACTGCCTGAGTTGAAACAAAATGGTTATCGGACAAAAACGTTGACTGCCAAGCGTGTAAAATGCAAAGAAGAACTCAACGGACAAAGAAACACGCTTAGAACTGACAGTTACAAACACAATTTAATAATATTTCAAATTGTCAAATTAGACAAGCAAAACAAGCCTTATATATCTCATTCTACCCCAGACAGACCACAGCCAGATAAGGATCGACCATGATAGTTCAAGGGTGATGCCAGAATAGCTTGGCACCAGGGGCGCCAAGCTATTCTGGCATCACCCTTGAACTAGCATGGTCGATCTGTGTCCTGCACTGCACTGCATTCTTCAGAGGACAAAGCAAACTTTTGGAATTTAAGTTGGTGTTGGGGTAGAATGAGATATAGTATATCTTATTGGCGTGGAGAGCCAAACGTTTGCAGGCATGCCGCATCTACAGACAGGTACGTCTGGGGGGAGGTTCAGTCCATTCTTGTTTTGCGGCGCGTACAGCACAACCCTAGATGGATTGGCCCTTGCTATAACTCATTGTGCCCGAGGTACGACTGAAATGCCCACATTTTGGAGTTATCCTCTGAGGAGACTGCATTACAATTCAGGAGACAATTTTGCCCATGATAGTTCAAAGGTGGTGGCAGAATAACTTGGCGCCTATAGAACTATCATGGTCGAGCCATATCTTGCTGTCGTGAGTGGCGGGCAGAATGAGATGCTGTGCTGCCCTTCTAATAGACAGGCTTTTGGATTACCCATTACAGACAGGCTTTTTGATGACCCATTACAGACAGGCTTTTTGATGACCCATTACAGACAGGCTTTTTGATTACCCATTACAGACAGGCTTTTTGATTACCCATTACAGACAGGCTTTTTGATTACCCATTACAGCCAGTTTTGTTTCACGTAGTTTGCATTGGTAAAACGAACGACGCTTTTTTCCCCCCGGTCCCATTCACATCGACTATGATTTGGGAATATTAACCCCTTTTGTGGTAATAATCACGAACGTCGCGTCCGCAAAGACAGCACACTGGCCGACATTCACCTGAAGACATAAGACATAAGACATTTATTCACCAAGTAAAACGTTACAAGGATTTTTGTTTGACATGGCGACAGTAAAATTCATCCTCACTTGTAGGGCTGCACCTGCATTCATCATGTCATACACTCAGTTGGCGATCGTCCTGTATACAGCACTAAAGACAGATAAACACAATATTACACACAAATCAGTCATTATGTCCACAATCATGGAATGACACTGTAAGAACACCGATGTATACGGAAGAAAAATAGGCGTTAAGAACATTGGCCTAGCAAGAGACATAAATCCTCATGAGCCCCCGCGAATGCGGGGGCTCATGAGGATTTATGTCTCTTGCAGGTGGGTAGCGTTCGCCGCCCTGCCCCGGCAGTTAAGGGGTTAAATGTACTCGTCTTTTCACGCTGACGGAGTGCGCGATAATCTTCACTTTATATTTTGCAGAGGATGGCAGCGTGTACGCCTGGGGGTACGGCAAGGCCTGCGGCAGAAGAAAAGATGACGCCTTGGTCCCAGAACGCATAGACTTCAAAGGGAGACAAATCGTGCAGGTGGCAGGGGGCAGCACTTACAGTCTGGCGCTCACCGGTAAGTCAAGCACTGAGTCGACGGACAGGTCCAGTTCAGAGAAGAACCCAACGGAGAAAGAAACACGCTTAGAAAAGACAGTTACAACAGTAACTGGCTTTTCTAAACGTGTTTCTTTCTCCGTTGGTTCCTCACTGCATTTTACACGCGTGGCAGTCACCTTTTCAAGGGTCTGGCCGGATTTTAGATCCAGTTCGCCACACGAGTTCTAAGGCGCCAAGATAAACTGACACTACCCGTTAACTGTCACGGCTATTCTTTCGACCTGCAGCTCTGCCGTGTTTGTAACGAAGCTGTTTTATGTGTTGTACTTAATTAAATTGTTACATATATAAACGTTTATGGAATGAGTGTGTGCGTGGGCTTTCTGCCAATCTGTATAAAGGTGGGTGTTGTATCTGTTTACTAGACTCTTTCATCCACCACACACGCGCTTACAAACAAGGACAAAGGCCACACAGTTATCTCTCTTTGCCCTCTGTTTAACTATTTCTCATACACTCATAACATACATTAAACCACACAATTCACATCGTATAAACCAATCTACACAACTAACTAACAAGTGGCATATAGGTTATTCACAACTTCGGCGCTCACACATTCACTCGCTACCGTAGAGGTCGTTGTCTCTCTCGAGAGACGTCACTCGACTCCTCTTTATACTAGTGTCGACACAGTCAATGATGTCACATCGACGACTTGGCGGAGATTCCCAAACTGAATATTACTAGTCAATGACAACTCACAGATTTAGAACATTCCTAGGCGTGAAATTATCAACGGCGCTAGGCGACAATAGCTACACTGACGGAACACCGCATGTGGTCCTGTAGCACGAATCTGTGGCTTACTTCGCTACCGTTGCTGCTCGTAGCACCAGTGATGGTAGGACGAAGGAGAGATGAAGGCTTGATGATGTCCGCATCCGGTCACGTACGTGATGCTCTCAGGACAGCTTCATCGGCCCTACACCAGGGGTTTCCGCTCCGTACCGGCCCCGCTGTATTCAATATACAGCTATCGAATTCTCTAGCCAGAATTCTTCCTCAGAGCCCTAACGAAAACGACCGCTCGGCTCGACTGGTATGGGCCATGGACCACAGTGGTGTTTCCGTACTGTCCAGTCTCTTAGCCTTAGTCAGTCCCAGTCATCCCCTAATTGTTCAATTCCCTAAAAAAACACTATCGCCCACCAGCTGCACATTTGCCATGCACAAAATACAAAAAAACCAGCACATGACCCGTCTCATTTCTTGGCTACGAAACTGGTTCCTTACCAACCCCACACCCAAGCACAGCTGAAATCAGCGTGCCCCTCAAATCACTACGTCAAAGGCAACTCAACATAGGCCCACAAATGTCCACTGGATAAGCTCAGGATGGTTTGAATCAAAGCACCAAACATGTCTCCTCTCAGCTAACCACAAATTTCCAGCAAATTCCAACAGTCAGCCCAACTGCAAATTTTCAAACAAGGCAAAAATTATTTTTAAAAACACGGAGCCTTGCACTGCCTGACCTTCCCAATTTAAATGTATACCGTGAACCTATAGCATCTCTCACTGGCAATTATTCCCGATACCACACTGTCACTCCCACACGTGACACGTGAACATCGCTCACCGCTACATTACCGCACGTGAACATTGCTTATCTGTACATTACCGCTCGTGAACATTCGGTCCAACCGCTAATGACGTCACACCATCGTCCGACCGAAACCTGCCCAAAGGCGCTCGTTACACTACCCCCCTCTCAACGAAAAAAAGAACCGACCGAGGGTCTTTTTTACAAGCTCGGAGGATAATGTCAAAATACAGCAACGACTACGAAACCTTGATCTATTGAACCGATTGATTATGATCAGCGCTCGACAACAGATCCGCGAACACATTCTGTGTACCTGGAAGTGGTTCAAGATTAAATCTAAACTCTTGTAAGGACAAGGACCAACGCATGATGCGAGAATTCTTAAAGCGACTTGTATGCAAGTTACGTCAGCAGTCTGTAGTCAGTCTGGAGAATGAAATCAACCCCCCAAAGAAATCTGGAAAATTTCGAAATGGAACAATAGCCAAACAACATGAGAGGAATAGTGGGAAGACCACCAACATCATCAACATCTTGGACAACACCAATAGCCACTGATGGGACAGTATGCCAATCTGAAACGTCCACAAGAGGAACATCACACTGAGGCTCCACACCCTCGACATCTGGAAGCAAAAAAGGAGAAAAGGCCCAACGAGATCAATAGCGACCCTCTCGAACGGAGTCGAGATAAGAGGCATAGTCGCCAAAGGAACAGGGGAAACTTTCCCTTTCGAAATTGTTTTCTGGCAAATGTCGCAAGTGTGAACATAAGTCCCCAAATCAGCAGAAACACCAGGCCAAAAGAATTGGGAAAAAAATCCGAGTCAGAGTTCTACGAACTCCACAATGACCAGCCAAAAGTTGATCATGCACAGCAATCATGACTGAAGCACGAAGTTTCTCGGGAACAACCTGATGCAAAATATCCTTTGATTTCCGATACCTCCTGTACAAAATATCAGCTTGAAAATAGAAAGAATAAGTAGCAGAACCAACAACCTTTTCTTCACCTGAGGCAGCTAAATTGAAACAACCTTGCAGAGTAGCATCACCTTTCTGCAACTGAATGAGTTCAGCACGAGTGACCTTCAAATCATCGCACACAGTGACAAGAGGTTTGTGCGGGAGACCTTGTTTCCTAGCCTGAGCACGAGTAGTGACAGCAGCAACAGGGATCACATCATCAGCAGCAGCAGCAACTTTGGTATCTTTGGCCTGTTGGACAATCAAACCTGGAATATTACCCACAATCAAGTCAGCAACTGGATCCTCAAGAACACAACAAACCAACTCTCCAGCAAAATATGGACAAGAAACAACAACTTTAGCCTGCTGGTAAATGTTGACTTCTCCACCAAAAGTTTTACAACGGACAGTACCTGGTACATACTGTTCATCAGAAACCCAACGTTTTCGAACACCACAAATGGTAGCACCTGTGTCTCGCAGAACTGAGCAAGCAGTAGAATTAACAGAACCAACTTCTAAATGCAAGTGACCAGCTGACTGATCAAAAATAGAGCAAACAACTTCAGAGTCTACAGGGACAACTGCACAATCTGAGCTCGAGTTACTCTTATCATCTGAAGCTATGGTTGTCTTCACAACAAAGGGACAAGTTTTTCGAGTATGACCACCAATGTTGCAAACAGGGCAAGGGTTTGAACTGTTGCGAAGAAGACATTGCCTTGGACCATGACCTTTACCATCACAAAGAGGGCAATTATCAAAATTGGTGTAAAATGAACCACCTCCACGGCCACGTCTGAAAGATCCTCGAGTTTGATCAAAACGACCTTCGACCTTTTGGTTCGAAACCAAGGGTGTTTGGTCTGTCTTTTCGAAAACCACCACGATTTCTCCAATAGCCGCCACCTCGATAGTTTGAGGAACCACCGCGCGCATCTGCAGAGCCAGCAACAGCTTGTGACTCTTCAGGTACATCAACTGATGCTACTGAACCGAAAACTGTAGCAGCCGATCTGCGTGCCAAGTTCTTTCCGGGACGAGCAAAACGATAACTTTCAGCGGTTTTAACCATATCATCTAATGTGACAAGTCCACGCTCGCGAATAAAAGTAGCAAGATCCTGTGACACACATTCTAGAAACTGCTCACCTAACACAAGATTCATAATTCCCTGCATGTCTCTAGGAACACCGGACAAAGCTATCCATCGATCAAACAATCTGTTTAGCTCAATACCAAAAGTTTGGAAAGGTTCGTTCGAGTCTGGTCGGATTTCACGGAACTTCTTGCGAAAACCTTCTGCAGTACACTGGAACTTCTTAAGCAAATTGTCCTTCAATGTCTGATAATCTACAGGACCATGAGCAGCAAGACTGTGGTACAAGTTCAATGCGTTACCTTCTAACAAAGCGGAAAGAAAGGTAACCCATTTGCTTTGATCCCAGCCAAGGGCTGTAGCATGAGTCTCAAAACGAAAAAGGTATGAATCAATATCATCTTGTCTTTCTTTGAAAAGAGGCAACTTGGGGTAAACAGGTCTAGCCCCAAAAGAAGAACTATCCCTACCTCTGTTTCCATGACCAGCATCTTGTTCCTCAAGTCTACGTTCAGAACGTAACTCAAGTTCCATTTGTTTTGTTTTCTCTCTCTCCAGCTCTAATGCTAACTGAACATCGGCTTGTTTATTCGCTAGCTCAACATCTGCTTGTTTATTCGCTAGCTCAACATCTGCTTGTTTATTTGCTAGCTCAACGTCTAATTTTTTCTGTCTTGTTTCTTCCCCTAATTTTGTCTCATCCAGCAATCTTTGTCTCTCAAAACGATCAAAACAATCCTGTACATATTTTGCACGATCCTTATCAGGGAGACCCAAAGTTGTAGCTTGAGCAATAAAAGATTGGAACAACTTATCATAATCGTCAGACATGGCTAAGTGCAATGTAGATCAACAACCAAAAGAAAACTTACTATAAACTATCAAAATGTCTAAACAGGAAATCAGTAAAGTACTAAAGTGTCAACAATGAAATGGCAAAACGCAATCAATCCCAACAACTATAAATTGGTCTAGAAACCTTATGAAAAAATTAAGTTTTCTTCACAAGTAAATTTACAGGACAATGCACAGTCGGAGTTACAATAAAAACAGTAAAGTCTTAAAAGCATACAAAGCAAATTATGTATTGTATTAACTCAATATGTCTATAAGTAATGCAGTGACCAATTTTATATCAAATAGAACACACTAACACAATATATGCTGAAGAACTTCAACTTTAGTTGATAGAAGCACAAGAAATGTACAGCGAAAAAGGAAGTCACTAAGTGAAAAGTTTTAATCCAAATATATGTTCAAAGAAAAATAAAATAAAATTTACGTCAAACACCACAAACACTATAATCGCTAATACTAAATACCAAATGCACGGCGAAAGGGAATAAACCCAATCAAATTATCAAAGTCTCAAACAAAAATGAACCAATTATGACCACATACATAATACAAAAAAAAACTAGATCAAAATCAATACAAATCAAACAAAAACAAAATAAATTAAATCAAATGAGGCTGAAATCCCAACACGATAATCTACTTAAAATAAGGGCAAAGAGAACATACACCCAAACACACGCATGAAAGGATAGGACCCTACAACAGCAAAGAACTAGTAAAACAAATACAATTCCCTAACAGAAGAATAGAGCCGAAGAAGAGAATGGGAACCCCCAAGACAGAAAAGGAGCTAAATCCTTAGTGCCCAGAAACTGTACACAGACACAGCCGTTAAAATGGAGACGGCAAATATCACACAAAACACATCCCAGTCATACACAATATAACAAAATTTCAAAAGAAGAAGCCCACTAGTCTACCTATATATACCTATAATAACTAGTGGTGCCCTCACTAAATATAAGTATGTATGATTTAATGCTAACACAGAAAGTCTAGGGTCACCAAATGTAACGATGCTGTTTTATGTGTTGTACTTAATTAAATTGTTACATATATAAACGTTTATGGAATGAGTGTGTGCGTGGGCTTTCTGCCAATCTGTATAAAGGTGGGTGTTCTATCTCTGTTTACTAGACTCTTTCATCCACCACACACGCACTTACAAACAAGGACAAAGGCCACACAGTTATCTCTCTTTGCCCTCTGTTTAACTATTTCTCATACACTCATAACATACATTAAACCACACAATTCACATCATATAAACCAATCTACACAAATAACAAACAAGTGGCATATAGGTTATTCACAACTTCGGCGCTCACACATTCACTCGCTACCGTAGAGGTCGTTGTCTCTCTTGAAAGAGACGTCACTCGACTCCTCTTTATACTAGTGTCGACACAGTCAATGATGTCACATCGACGACTTGGCGGAGATTCCCAAACTGAATATTACTAGTCAATGACAACTCACAGATTTAGAACATTCCTAGGCGTGAAATTATCAACGGCGCTAGGCGACAATAGCTACACTGACGGAACACCGCATGTGGTCCTGTAGCACGAATCTGTGGCTTACTTCGCTACCGTTGCTGCTCGTAGCACCAGTGATGGTAGGACGAAGGAGAGATGAAGGATTGATGATGTCCGCATCCGGTCACGTGCGTAATGCTCTCAGGACAGCTTCATCGGCCCTACACCAGGGGTTTCCGCTCCGTACCGGCCCCGCTGTATTCAATATACAGCTATCGAATTATCTAGCCAGAATTCTTCCTCAGAGCCCTAACGAAAACGACCGCTCGGCTCGACTGGTATAGCATCTCTCACTGGCAATTATTCCCGATACCACACTGTCACTCCCACACGTGACACGTGAACATCGCTCACCGCTACATTACCGCACGTGAACATTGCTTAT